>CM053581.1:392081847-392109973 GCA_028627135.1 Pseudochirops cupreus | reverse complement strand
TTGCCCTCCCCTTCCCCATTTCCTCTTCCACTATAAAAGCTCTTTATTGCATATTCCTACCTTTCAATTTTTTCAGTGTGACAGAGTAAATAGAACAGGATGAACAAGCACGGACAGATTATAATCTCATTATTCTAGACTGTTCTTTCAACAGAACCCAATCTCTTTAAAATACTAATGATCTATTTTTTTAAGAAAAAGTTTTGGCATATTTTATTTTTATGTCACCTAGATTTCCCCCATATTCCTTATAAAGGATTTTTAAAAAGAGAGAAAAGAAGAGAAAACACATTTTGCAAAACTAATCAGTACATCAGACACACAAAACCTGACATTATATACAACAATCCACACCCAGGGACCTCCCTCCATCCCTCTGCTGAGGAATGTGGGAAATGTTTTCTGGGGACCAAGTTTTTTCTTTGTAATTTTGCAATACTCATTTTCTCTTATTTTGTGATTGCACACCTCTTTTATGTGAGAAAAATCTCCCCATTCTACCACTCTTCCTCCTTCTCCCACTGCATTCCTCTTTCTCACCCTTTCAGTTTTGGGGGTAAGGAGAAAAATCATCTCAACTGAATTGACTCACACTTGTACCCTCTGTTAAATATGTCAAAAGAGAACCAAAGTGACATCACTATGTTGGAGTCAAGGTACGGTGTGTCTAACTGTGGCTAATCAGACCAATACAATCTTGGAATGCTCTATCATTAGTTAGGCACAAATAGTCCATGTAAACTTTTGGGGTGGAGATGTCTCTAAAATTGCACATTTCACATTCTTTTCGAGCTACTGCAGTTCTGCTTTACTAATAGAGCACAGCACCTTCTTTGATGTGGGCACACCATGCTGGGCAGTCCTTTGTCAGCATCTACCACGTCATGCAATCAATTCCAAAGTTCTTCAGAGAGACCTTGAGAGTGTCCTTGTATTGCTTCTTCTGACCACAATTTGAGCACCTTCCTTTCATGAGTTCTCTGCAAAATAGTCTTTTAGGAAAACTTATGTTTGGCATTTAAACAATGTGGCCAGCCCATCAGAGTTGCATTCTCTGCAGTAGAGATTGAATTCTTGGCAGTTTAACTTGAGAAAAGACCTCAGTGTCCAGTACCTTATCCTGCTAGGTAATCTTCAGAATCTTTCTAAGACAATTAATATAGAAGTGATTCAGTTTCCCGGCCTGGCGCTGGTATACTGTCTAGGTTTCATAGGCATACGACAATGAGATCAGCACAACAACTCTGTACTCCTTCAGTTGCGTAAGCAGTCTAACACTCCTTCCCCCACACACATTTTCCTTTTCCCAAATACTGAGCTAGTTCTGGCACTGCATGTGTCAATCTCATTATCAATGTTATATCCCTGCAAAGTACTGCCAAGGTAAGTAGCCACAGTATTCAAAAGTTCTCCATTTGCTAAAACTGATGGTGAATTGATGGTTCCATGTTTGGATGGTGTGGTACTGGCTAGTGAACTTATGTTTTCTTGATGTTAGTTGTTAGGCCAAAATTAGCACAAGCAGCAAAGCATCAATGCACACTTTGTTGCATCTCAGCTTCAGAGGCTACGTTGAAGTACAATCATCTTCAAACAAACATACAAAAAAAAACATATACTAACTTTCCCTCCACTTTAGTCTTGGCTTGTAGCCATTTACCATTTACCATCACTGCAGAAGCTGACCATTTCTCATCAGTGCAGTAGCTGATTCTGAGGTAGGCGACAGTCTTCCAGGTGAAGGATTAACCTATTAAGGAGGACTTCAGCAAGAATTTTGCTGGCAATGACTAAGAGAGAGAGACAAATACCCCTCTGTGCTTGTCACGGAACAATCTATTTCTTTTACCTTCATAGAGATGGACAGTGGAGGCATGCTTTAACCTCCTCTTGACATATAACCCAGAAAATTTCAGTTAGCTTTTGAATGAATAGTGGAACCTCCTCCCCATCTTATAAAACTCAGCTGGCACAGAATCAGCATCAAGTTCTTTGTCACACAAAAGGAACCTAATGGCATTCAAAACCTCTTCTTCAGCTTGAACATCAGCTAAGAAGGGATTGACTTCAACCTGAGGTAAACAGTCAATGGCTTCAGCATTGATTGAAGAGGATCTGTTGAGAACACTATGGAAATGTTCATTCCATCTCTCTAGGATCATGTCCTTATCACTAATCAATGTGACTCCATCAGCACTAGGTAGTTGAGATGCATGATATAGATCTTTGGCCCATAAATAACCTTCAGGGCATCATAAAAGCACTTTGAATTGTTACTATAAGTGTAAAATCGAATTTCATCTGCTTTTTTACTAAGCCAAGCACTTTTTTTTTTTACTGCATCTCTATAAACTTCACTTGTGCTTTACTTTTGATAGAGTTAAATGTTACCTTTTTTAGAGACGAATGAACTATCATGTGGGAAACCCTATTGAGTTACCATTTTTTTTCTTTTAGCAACCTCTGAATTTCCCCATCATGTTTGTCAAATCACTCCTGATGTTTGTGAGTATACTGACTCAGATGAGTAAATACAGCACTATACACCAAATCTCTGAAAGCTGCTTGCAACTTTTCTGCCCCATTGTTTCTAACTGTGTGTTGGCATAGTTTTCATTTAAGTTAGAAACAAACTGGTCTAGCTCAGAAAAGAGCTCTGATCTGTTGGCATTATTCTTCTGGTAGTCATCTGGCCTGGGGCCACCACTTTTGTTGAATGTGAATATTTAACTTGGATAGGATAGGTCTATGATTAGTCCACTACCCTGCACCACACTTTGCCTTCATCACTCTCACATCCTATCTAGCTCTTCTCCTTACAATGGCATAGTCTATTAAATGCCAATGTTTGCTTCAAGGGTACACCCACAAAGTTTTGTTGCATTTAGGTAAATGTAAGACAGTGCTGGTGTTGAGAAGATCATGAGATGCAAAAGTCTTTAGTAGCAAGTGACCATTGCTGTTGCTGTTTCCAACTTCATTCCTCCTAAGGACTCCCTGCTGTGTCTGGGCCTACCCCAGCATTAAAGTCACCCAAAATCATAAGCTTGTCCTCTTTTGGCACATTGATTATGAGTTTCTCCAGTTTTCATAAATTTTGTCTTTGACTTCATCAGTGTCCATCATGATGGAACCACTTGCACTGATGATGGTGTCATGGTGCTTTTCCTGCATGTGGCAATCACATTGTCATGAGCCTCATACTTCTTTTGGTAGGCATACAAGCTTCTTGATTAGATTAATTTTTATTCCAAAACCTAAACCAGCTGCAGTCACTCCAGAAAAACATCTATCCAGCTCCAACTTCGGTAATCTGGACTTCATTTGCCAGCACAGGGATGCTATTTGGACTCAGTACTTGCTGAATTCTTGTAATGGCAAGCAAAGAAGTACTTAGCGCCTTGTTTCAGCTACTTAAATATTTAGCACCTTGTTTAAGTTCAAGTGTCTTTGAGCCTTGCCCTCCCTGGTTATATAGTCTTTGTTAAGAAACAGAACTTGTGAAGCCCACAGTAGGGAGAACTTGCTGATAAAACAGGAAGGGGTGGAAGAGGGAGAAGCTAATGACCATATGTAAGGAGAAGCCCAAGCTAGGAAAGAGCAGAAATGAGAAGGAAAACTTTGTGGTAGCCAGGCACTCTGTTTGTCTGTTTTGTTTGTGTTGATTTTTCTTTGTGATACATTGAACAGAAGCCCCGGGACCTTACTGGAAGCCCTGAATGAGGATTTTCTTGTTGTCTGTTTACAGAAGTCCTTGAGGAGGGATTCTGAGCCTGGGACTGTACTGATGATTTGTGTTTAGTTCTCAGACCTTGTTTGTGGGTGTCTGTTGATTTCACAGGCAGATAGTGAATTGATGATGGTGCCAGCAATGTGTATGGATATTGTTTTGGCTCTGTTAAACTTTGGCTTCCCAGAAACAGAAACTGTGAAGGACTTGAGGTGGACTGGACACCATGAGCTTCAATATGGAATGGGAACTAGACAAGGAACTGGATGAGGAGCTGGACGAGGAACTGAGAGTTGCCTACCTTTGAATGCAGATGACAGTTGGGCAGATTCAAGCAGGAATTGGGACCATTGAAGAGGAACCATGAAATCTGAGAGCCAGCCTTGCATCAAGATGAAAAACCTCTCCTTGGGTCCTTATTGCTGACTGAGAAGATCATGATTTACTGTGACCTAGGGGTAGAGAACTTTAACCTTTGTACTTTGCATCCCTTAAGGAGGTTTGCTCCTTAAGGATGATTGAGCTAAGGACCTACTGAATGATATCTTTTAAACTTTAAAACTATGTGGCCACTTTGGTGAAAACTGTGTGGCCATTTCAGTGATAAGTTGTTACGCTGTAACATTGTGAATGCTGTTCACAGAACAAACTTTGGTTTCTGTGAATGTTTTGCTTTAATTTACTTCTGAATAAATAAAGAGTTCACTATACTATGTCATCAGAACCTTAAAGCTGTTCACAGCAGCAGTCCTCTGGAAAGCCGCTCATGCTCGACTTTATAATTCTCTTGCAGTTTATCTTTCAGGTCTACTGGATTTCATGCTGTCCATAAACAAGCACATGTTCCATGTACTGATGGTGAGTGGAATCATCTTTACTGAAGTTTTTGTACATTTTTTGTGTTTCAATGGAAAAATGGGATCTCATTGTGAACAGCCTAAGATTGGATAAAGCAGACAATTTATAGGGCACGTTTTCTATCCCCTTCCTCATGCCAGCAAGTGAGCTGTAGTTGCTCAGACACCCAGGTGAATCCCACTGCTGCTTCCAGTGAGAAGACTCTATGGCCTGGAGTGCCTGTGTGTAGGGTTGTAAACTCAGTTCCCAGTGTATCCACACTTGCTGCTTTTTCACTTACCCGTTGTCACAGGGCTTGGAGATCGGTAAAAATTGTAAAATGGTATGGGATGTCTTTTGATTCTCACATTCATTGAATTTAAGTGAGGCAGAGTTACATGAAGTCCTTGCCCCCCCCCCCCTTCCAGAGCATTGCAGTGCAGTGGCAAGACAAAGTCAACAACTGGTGTTGGTTCAGGATGTAGTGGATGACCTTGGTGTCTTCATTGTCTAACCAAGCCCTATGTGCTCCACAGCGCCTGCTTCAGTCACTTTCATGGCCACAGGAACAAATTGTTCTGATTTTCCCATTCCACCAGGGTAAGTCTTCATGTGCTTGGGGTAGACACCCCCCTAACTCACCAGAATTTAGCCTGTGTGCCAAAACTGTTTACCAGGGTGTGGCCACTGTGCGTGCCATATTTTCTTGGAGCCACAGGCAAGAGTTGGGTGGATCAGATGGACACCAAATGCAGCAAGTAGCCTGGAAAAGGGCTTGACAACCATCACACAAGAGTCTTCCCTGAACATACTCTACACCCCTATGCATTTTTTTCATCATAGTTTAACTGATAACACCCTTTATTCTTCTTCTTTGGAATGCCTTATTTCTTATAGGATGAGTTGTAGCCTGCAATATCCACCATAAATCTCTTCCTTTCCCTTTGACATTTATTTTCAATTCTTCAAAGACTTTTGTATTCAGTGTCTCATCACCACATAACAACACAGGTGGAATAATATCGAAAAGATGAACCTTTTTTCTGGGAGAAGTTCAGTATCATTAAAAAACCTTTGTAATTTTCTGAAGACAATTGAACCCACTTATCTTCATTCTATTTAACGCTGGATTCAATGATTTGTTCATTTATGATGTCTGTCTCAGATATATGTGTTGCTAGGTATTATAATGGATGGAGGACTGAGTCTAGAGTTAGAAAGACCTGAGTTAAAGTCTGACCCCAGACACTTACTAGCTGTGTGACTCTGGCCAAGTCACTTACCCCCTGTTTGTCTCAGTTTCCTCATCTATAAAAATGGGGATAATAATAATACTTACCTTCCAGGGTTGTGAGGATCAAGTAAAATAACAATTTTAAGGAACTTACACTATCCCTGACATGTAATAAGTCCTATAAAAATGTTAGTGATGATGATGATGATGATCTAGAATAGTTCAATAGGCTGCCATCCAACTGCTTTTTATAAACTGGAAAGTTTTCAGTAACTTACATTTTATTTCTTGGTTAAATGATGAAACCACTCAAAAGAGTAGATCCAGGTCTTTTTCATGCAGCTCTGCAAAAGGAGCGTTTGGAGGACCCCACTATTCATAGCTTTTCTGTCACAGCGGTGAACACACTTCATGAGTATTTGTTTTCCTGTCTTATGCCTCAATCAAAGAATCATCAGACTAAGTTAGCTCTGTTATTTTATCTTGGCAGTCATCTTGCTGGGAGATAGAGACAGTATTTTCCTCTACCAAATCAATTACTTCTTTTACAATTAACAAACAATAAATGCAATGGGACCTTATCTTCTCAGCATATTTCAGTAAAATTCTGTGTTGATAAAGAATTCTAAGGGACACTCATTGAGGATGTCTTTGTTGGATGTAGAGATTTCTTGGCTTTCTTGGTATTCTTCATATAAGATATTTCACCTTCAGACCAGAGAATTTTCAGAGGCCATCCTGCATGGGCTCCTTCCTCTCTACTGCTTAGTTTCTATCACTTCCTTCATGTCCTAAAATCCTACCCACAATAGGAATGCTTCCCTGCTCCCAGTTATTCCTATTGTCTTCTTTTTGTTGATTATTTCCTATTTATCCTGCAATAGCTTGTTTGTACATAGTTCTTTGCATATTTCCCAATAAATTATTAACTCTTTGAGCAGACAAACTATCTTTTGCCTTTCTTTGTCTTCTAGTGTTTAGGCCTATGTGCTTGGCATATAGTAGGTGATTCATAAATGCTTTTTGATTGACAATAAACATTGTATATAGATGAGAAAGGAGGTATATAGATCATTAGTTGATGTTTTTCATCAATTTTTTCTGTATTAATAAGATTCTAGGTTTTTACTATGTATTTGATGCTCCATTGTAAATCAGTCCTCAATTCCCTACAATTGTTTCATCTTCAGCATCAAAATCCTCTTGTCTTTCTTCTCTTCAGTTCCATTTTATCCCCTCTATAAGTACATCTCAGATTATTATAATAGAATTTAAGTATGGTGAGTTTTTTGAGAGAAGGAACTTTTGCCTTTGTACCCCCAGCACTTAGCACAATGTATATTATAAATGCTTTATTGAATGGCTGACTGAAATGGGGGCAAGAGAAATAGCCTAAAGAATATCAGAATGAAGTAGAGAAGGAAGAGGACAGTAAACATAGTAAGAGTGAACGATAGTTGAAATTCTGGATCTATGCATTGTCCAGAGTTCTAAAACAAAGGCTTCCGGCATACTAGGTATCTCTTGTACCACTTTCCCAATCAGTGATTCATGAGAGAGTTTGACTGATGGTCTCTAAGTTACTTTCCACCTCTGTCTATGATGCTATAAGACTAAAACAGTGAATGTCTGAAGTGTTTAGAGAAGATGGTGGGGGAAAGGAGAAGGAAGCTAGCCTAGCAATCCTCAGATCATGCCATTTATAAGGCCACCCTACAAATGCAGGTGCTAAATAGAGATTCCAGTGCTCCAGATTATTTCCGGATTGATAGTAGTCAGACAGCAACACAATGATTTGTTTGAGTTACTCTGAAAACTTAAGGAAAGCATGAAAGTATGAGAATAGATTTTATGCCTCAGATTTCCTTAGATTTAAGTAAGCCTTGGTGAAGTATAGATCCTACCCTTGGTATGTTATTGCTGCCACCACATCTGCTATAGTACTCATTATCAAATTAAGTTTTGGCATTTCAAGTTGTATGTAGAACATGATTAGGTTGACCTTTGATTTCATCAGTTGTCATAACGGGTCAAAAAAGCCTCAGTATCAATTATTGTATGATTAGAAAAACAAGCATGTCTATGTTGTTCATGGCATCAAATTTGTAGAATAAATACTTGTTCTTCAGCTTAACAAAAATTGCAACATGAAGTCAAATTATTTTGTGAAATGATCATACTTACCCAACCTTGATTATTGATGTAAGTACAATAAAATTTGGGGTAGCTAGGTGGCACAATGAATAGAGCACTGGCCCCAGAGTCAGGAAGACCTGAGTTCAAATCCAGCTTCAGACATTTAATACTTACTAGCCCCGTGACCTTGGGCAAGTCACTTGACCCCAATTGCTCTGCATTCCCCCCCTCCCAAAAACAAAAAATAAATAAATAAATGCAGTAAAATTTCTGCTAAGTAGACTACTAGTCTCTATACTTGAGTCTGAGTGGGCATCCTAATATTCATTAGCATATTTATTCATAAATAATGTATTAATTCTGTGCATTATAAAATTTATTTGAAAAATTTTAAAGGATGAGAAAAATAAGAAATAATATTTTATTCTAGAGTCAAGAGGGAATAGCAACAGTGAAATAATTAGACCTACACTTTAGAAATATCACTTTACCAGTCATACGGAAAATAGATTGAAGAACAGGGAGACTTAAGGCAGGGAAGCCAATAAGAAGGCTAAAGTAATTGCGCAAGTGAAAAATGATGAGAATATGAACTACAGTGGTGGCTGTGTAAGTAGAGAGAAGGAGACAAGACATATAGCAGGGAAATAAATAATAATATTCAGCCATCAACAGGATATGCAGGATGAGAGAGAGTGAGGAGTCAAAGCAAGATGATGCCTTATAATCCTAGAAGACTGGAAAGATGGTGGTGTCTTTGATATATATTAGGAAGTTCAGAAGATGGTTGGATTTGTAGAAGGGTGATTTAACAATATCTGTGATACAGATCTCAATCTGTCCATGTCTGATCATTCTGTAGGGCTTTCTCTATCACACTTAGAACAAAAAAGAGGAAAGAAGAAAGGGCTTTACTCAGAAGTCACTATCCCTAAGAGTAGGGCATGAGCATTGTGGTGTGACTACTATAAACTTGCGACAATTTGGAGGCAGGAGATGACTATGCTGGGGCAGGAAGTACAACTGCTTCTGTGGGTGTCCATGTAGCAGTTAAGTTATAACTATCCTGATAGCTGACTCCGAAGTTATGAGAGCTAGCACTTCATGCAGCAGAGAGAGGGGACTGAGTGAAGGAGTACTAGGGAATGAGAGTAAATATGGTTGTATTGGAAACAATTGTCTATAGATTCCCATGATTGCCTATAGAGGGAAGTGTGGAATGTGACCTGTCTTGCCACGTGCAAATTGGTTGGTAACATACCCCGTGGGGTCAGTCCATAACCCTCACTTTGGAGACCACTGAACTAGAGTACAATTTTATTATTTCTTTGCTACTTAACTTTGAGGAGAAAGGGACAAATTATAAGAAAATGATCTTATAACCAAAATTAAACAAACAAAAAACTTCAAAGGTATATCCTGGAATTATTCTAGATTAGGCTATACTCAGCATATTCATAATACTTAGTTATTCAAATTCATGTTCATAATTATATCTTTTACTCAGTGTAAGATTCTGAAACATCAAAGAGAGATTAAACTACAGTTACAGAAAGCAGGCCAATGTGTACCAGAATGATTTCTAACTATTACTTAAAAGTATCATCATCTCAACTTGTTTCTGTAGTGGTTGAAGGTTTACAAAGTACTTTCCTCACAACAGCTCTAGGAGGAATTTTAGACAGTTTGGAATTATTCCCATTTTACTGATGAGAAAACTGAGGATCAAAGAAGCTAAGTACTTTGGCTATTTTACCTACTTGTGCCTTTGCCACAACTAGCTAATGAAAGTGTTGAGAATAAAAAATTAGCATCTTGACTTCGTTCCATTACAGTTTGTTGCCTCCAATTCCATTTCCTAAGAATATTGGCTAAGTGATCTTGTTTGGTAGTTGTTAAAACTAAGGAGATAGGTCTATGTGTTGCATTGTATGATCATGGAAAACTTTTCCTGATACATGCGTATATCACTGCGTTACTTATTGCTCAGAAGGTCAGCTGGCTATGCCTCTTAAAACCAGACAATGGGCAAACCACATAATGAAATGAGCAAACAAAATTGCTAATTCCATTATCACTAACAAACAAAGCCCCTTTCTTTCTGCAGATTTTCTTAGAGGAAAGAACAAGTCTCCATTTACCAATATGTTTACAGGGTCATAACTTTAGAATTGAAAAGCATCTTAAAGGTTAACTAGACCAATCCTTTCATTTTACATAAATGGAATTAAGGTACCTGAATCATATTTCCCTGAAGAGAATATAGTTAATAAGTAATAATAATTATGCAAAAAAATTTCCTAGGCCAGTTTCAGAAACACAAAATTTGAGAATTAGAAGGAAGTCAGCATCAATCTAGTCCAACTCATATACAAAAGAAATTCCAACTATTCCATTCCTAACAAGTGGTCATGAAACTATAGCTTAAAGATCTTCCAAAAAAAAAAAGGAAACCGTTACCTGTTAAGGCAGCCGTTCGTCCTGTCGCCAGCTCTAATTATTAGGAAGCTTTTTTGACATCAGTCTTTGCAAATTCCACCCATGAGACCAATTAGAATAAGTTTAATCCTTCTACTGCATGAGTGTCCCTAAAATATTTGAAAACACTGTCATATTTCTCCTGAACCATCTCTTCTTTTGGCTAACCATCCCCAGTTCCTTCAACCAATAAATCATGCCATATAAGTCCATATGCCATATAAGTAATTATAGGTTCCTATCATCATTCTAAAGGCATTAAATAATTCTGCTAATTTCAACAGTCCTATCGTTGGCCACCTTGCAAAGACAAGAGGAAGTAGAGGTGAATAGAGATAACTGTGTATTAAGCTGAATGTTGCCCATTTTTCATTCCCTCTCCACCAGAATTTATTTTTTTAAGATAGTAGGGAACAGGGGCGGCTAGGTGGCACAGTGAATAGAGTACTGGCCCTGAAGTCAGGAGGACCTGAGTTCAAATCCAGCCTCAGGCACTTGACACACTTGCTAGCCATGTGACCTTGGGCAAGTCACTTAACCCCAATTTCCCTGCCTTCCCCCTTGCAAAACCAAAAAAAAAAAGATAGTAGGAAACCAGGTTAGAGCTGAAGAAAAGATGAAAAAAATAAATGTACATCACTCCCTTCACTATAAATATCAATAAAAACTGAAGAATAGAAAGCCTTTGATGCTGATTGGTATAAGCTAGAAGAACAACTGAGCAAGTCAGGAGGTGCCACCCAGGTAGAGTGTATGGAACAGAGGGGAACATGAACAAGAGGAAGAAGCTACAGGAGTATTTGTATAGATATAGAGGAGATATATAATCAGTCAGTGAATAAACATTTCTATGTGCCAGTCACTGTGTTAAGTGTTGGGAATACAAAAAGAGGAAAGACATGGTCCCTGTGCTCAAGGATCTCACAATCTAGTTGGGGGAGACAACATGCAAACATATATGTATATATATATATATATATATATATATATATATATATATATATATATATATACAAAGCAGTCTATAAACATGACAAATCAGAAATATTTCACCAAGGGAAGGCATCCAGCATGAGCCAGGCTTTTAGGGGAGATTTGAAGGAAGCCGGAAGGGTTAGTAGTCAGCGTAGAGGAGGGAGAACATTTCAGGCAGGGAGACACGCAGAGAGAATGCTGAGAGCCAAGAGATATGGTGTCTTTTTTTATGGAAAAGCAAGGTCAGTGTCACTGGATCAAAGATTACATGGAGGGGAGTAAGGGCAACTAGGTGTTGTAGCGGATGGAGTGCCAGATCTGGGCACAGACACTGTGCCCACCCACTGGGTGACTAGGCAACTCTCCTGACTGTCTTTGCCCTGGTTTCCTCATCTGTAAAATGAGCTGGAGAAGGAAATGGCAAACCATTCCAGTATCTCTGCCAAAAAAACCTCAAATGAGGTCACATTGAGTCTGACACAACTGAAACAACAACAGCAGAGTAAGGCAGGGGTAGGAGCGGGTGAGGATGTGAATGGATTTGGATGCCAAAGTATTTTGTATTTGGTCCTGGGGCAGCAGAAAGCCACTGAAGTTTATTGATGGGAGGAGGCGTGGGGGGGGGCGGGGCATGATCTAACCTGCTCTTTAAGAAAATCACTTTTGTGGTTGAATGGAGGATAGACTGGAGCGCAAAGAGACTTAAAGCAGGCAGACCCACTAGCAGGTTATTGCAAAAATCCAGGTGTGAGGTGATAAGGGTCTGCACTAGAGAGGCAACATTGTCAGAGGAGAGAAGAGGACTTATTTCAAAGATGTTGCAAAGGTGAAATTGACAGCCCTTGACAAGATGCTGAATATGGCAGGGGTAAGGGTAGGAATCCAGAATTGAAAATCTGAGGGACTGAGAGGATGGCATTGCTCTCAACAGTAATAGTAAAGGTGGGGAAGTAAGAGGGAATAGTGCGTAGGGGAAATATAATGAATTCCATTTTGAACATGATGAGTTTAAAATGTCTACTTGGAAATCCAGTTTGAGATGTCTAAAAGGTAGTCATAGATGCAAAATGAGAGATCAGCAGAGAGGTTGTGTCAGGATAGGTAGATCTGAGAATTATCAGCATAGAGATAATTAAGTCTATAGGAGCCAATGAGATCATCAAAGGAAGTAATAGAGGGAGAAAAGAAGAGGAGTCAAGACAGTACCCTGTGGTAACACCTAAGGTTAGAAGTTGTGATCTGGATGAGGATGGAGCAAAGGAAACTGAGGAGGAGTGGTCAAATAGAGAGGAGGAAAACCAGGATAAAATATATCAAAAATCCAGAGAAAAAAGAGTACTGAAGAGGAGAGGGTGATCAAAGTGTCGATGGCTGCAGAGAGGTTAAGGAAAATCAAGACTAAGAAAAGACCGTTGGCTTTGACAACTGAGAACTCATTGATAATTTCACAGAGAGAAAGTTGAGGTCAGAATACAGAGAGTAAGGTGAGATTGTAAGAAGAGAGGAAGTGGGGGCCCCTTTTGTAGATGGCCCTTTCAAGGAGGTCAGCCACAAAGAATACAAGAGATAGAGGATGAAAGAATAGCCACTATGAAAGGAACAAGTGTGGTTTTTTTGTTTTGTTTTGTTTGGGGCAGGGCTGGGATTTTAGGATAGGGGCAACATGAGCATGTTTGTAGGCAATAGGGAAAGAAACAGTAGACAGAGGGATTGAAAATAAATGATGGAGTGAGGACAATGATAGAGTAGGCAATTGGAAGACACAGGATAGAATGGAATTGCTTGAGCAGTTAGAGGAGTTAGCCTAGGTAAGGACTAAGGTCACTTGATCATATGAGATGGGGCAAAGTAGGAAACAGTGGCATACAACATATGAGTGATGTAAGATGAGGAAGAGAGGAGAAGAGGGAACTCATAGTGAATCACCCCAATATTTTCTGTAAAATAGGAGGCAAGGTTCTCAGCTGAAGTAGTGAGCACAAGGGGAGCCATAGGATGTTTGAGCATGGTTGAAAAGGTTTAAAAGAGTCACTGTGGGGAGTAAAATAGTGGTGGGATTGCTAAGCAGTGGGGGCCCAGTTGAGGGTATTTAACAAATCTGTAGTGGACTGGTTGCATGATTTTCTCTACCTTCCTTCAAGAGCAGATATGTAGGAGCAAAGGGGACAGATCACTAGCTAGAGTGATCCAAGGCTGAGACTTGGCAGGGTACAATTGATGAAAAAATAAAGGGGTTAGGGACTCAAGAGAAGAAGACAGTATAGAGCTGAATTGGTTAAACAAGTAGTCAAAAGGGAGAAAGGAGGAGATCGTAGCTATTGCAGAGATGATGGTCTGAGGGAGAACTGAGAGTTTAGGGAATTAGAGGTTACAGTGTAAATGAAGTAGCTTAAAAAGGGAAAGATGGAAAAATCAATAAAGTATAATTGGATAAGGGGATTTCAAAATTCTTGGTCATGAAGGTGGTACATTTGTGGGTGGTGGTAAGATCAAAGGAAGATCAAATCTTTGTCTGTAACTGAGATGAGATAGAGGAGGAGGACATGAGAACTGCATAGGTTGAAGAACTAAGTGGCTAGAATGTTTGAGGAAGATTCAATATGTATGTTGAAGTCCTTTAGAATGAGGTGGAGAAGGAGGGGAGACACGTGTCATGGAGAATTTCATTATCAGCAAATGTTTATTGGTTTTCTACTACATACATGGCACTATAAAAAGAGCTAAGAATGGACACCAGTGATGTTGATCCTAGAGGTTATGGCAGGTCTGAGAGAGAACTCAGCTGGAAAATTCACTCTTCTGGTCAACAAAGGTACTATTTACTTATGGGAGTGGGAAGGGCCCTAAACCTGAAGTCAGAAAAATGGTGGTTGTTGTTTTTTGGTCTTGTTTTTTTTTTTAATACTAGTCCTACCACTTATAAGCTGTGTGACCTTGTATGAATAATTTTAACCTCTGTGAATTGGTATTACCTCTTCTATAAATTGGGGACAATAATATTTGTTCTACCTGCCCCACAGAGTTGTTGAGAGGATGAAATGAGATCATCTACATGAAGATAAAATCACTATAACGTAAGCTATTGTGTAAACTATATGGTGAGTAGGATGCACAGGTGGCCAATCTGTATATTTTTTAAATTGCATCTCAGTGTTTACTATAGCGCATAGAATGCAGGACATGGAGTCAGGAAGACCTGAGTTGAAATTTTGCCTCAGACACTTATTGTGTGGCCTTTGACCAAATTAGATAATAGTTGTAATGCACTTAAAATAGTACCTGACACGTAATAGGCACTTAATAAATATTTGTTCTCTTTCCCCCTCAACTTCCCCTTGAATAAATAGCTTAAGCTTTTTTCTAGCTCAATATTCTCCTCTGTAAAAGGGGTTGATAATAGCACCTGCTTAGCAGGGCTGTTGTGGGGATCAAATAAGGTAATATTTGCAAACCTTAAAGTACCATGTAAATGCTATCATTATTACTTTTTCTGTACCAGTTTTGCTAATAATAACATACTTCCCAAGCCCACAATTTGTATCAATGAATTGTTCAATAAGCATTAAAGTCTTTAATCTGTGCCAGGTACTATACCAAGTGCTAGTCATAAAAAGACAAAATAAAACAGTCCTTGTACTCAAGGAGCTGAATTTCTATTGAGGGAAATAGTATGTGTAGACATCAGAACATGTAGAATCCATATGAGAGAAATCAAATGTAGTTAAGGGTGGGAGAGAATGAGTAGCTAAGGGGGTCAGGAAAGGCTTTTCGTCCATTTAAGGCATTTAAGCTATGTCTCAAAGGGAACAAGAGATCTGAGAGAAAGGAGTATATTCCATGGATGCGGGGTACCCAGCAAAGGCATGGATTAGAGAGACGGATTCCTGAGAGTGAGAAAAAGCAAGAAAGACAATTTGGACCATATTTGGTGGTAAGGAGAATAATGTATAAGACCAGAAAGAAAGGTTGAGGCTAGGTTGAAAAGAGTTTTAAATTCCAAACAGGACTTTATATTTGATCCTACTTGAGTTTACTGAGTAGAGGAGTAACATGATAAGACCTGTACTTTAAGGAAACCATGTTGGCAGCTGCATAGAGAATAGATTAGAGTAGGGAAAGACTTGAGGAAGTAGTCAATAGCAATAGCCCAGGTAAGAGATGATAAGGGCCTGAGCCAAGATGATGGCTGTAGGAGTAGTGAGGAAGGGGTCAGATGTGAGAGATGTTATGGAGATAAAATTGACAAGATTTGAGGAGGCAGAACCAAGATGGAGGAGAGAAAGCAGTAAGTTGCCTGAGTTCTCTCAAGTTTCCCTCAGAAACAACATTAAATCAAGCCTCTAAATGGATTCTGGAGCAACAGAACCTACAAAAAGAAGGTGTGAAACAACTGTCTGGCTTAAGATAGCTTAGAAGGACTTCATAAAAGCTTTGTCTTACTTGGGTGAAAATGGAGCCCAGCCCAGCACAGACAGTTTCCAGGCAAGCCAAAAGGAGGCTCAGCCACAGCATAGATCAGTAACTGAGGTCCTTTGGTCCTGGCTCAGCAGACAAATAACACAGCAGAGTAGCTATGAGGCCTCTAGCCACAACGTAAAAGGCAAGTTGCCAGCCCTGTAAACCAGACAACAACAGGCATGACTAGGTCAGGCCAACCCAGCTCAGTGAGCAAGCCATCAGCACCTGATTCTCCAGCACAAGAAGCTTGGGACAGTGTACCCTGTGCTCAAGAAGGAGAGCACAACTTTAAAAGCCATGAAATAGGCCAAAAAAAAATGAGCAAGAAGCAAAAAAGAACCTTGACAATAAAAAATTAATATGATGACAGGGAAGATCAAAACACAAACTCAGAAGAAGACAAAATCGTCAACATACCTACATCCAAAACATCAAAGGGGGATGTGAATTAGGCTAAAGACCAAAAAGCCTTCTTAGAAGACATCAAAAAGGATTTTAAAAGTCAAATAAAAGAGATAAAAGAAAAATTGGGAAAAGAAATGAAAGGTATGCAAGAGAGAGTCAGCAGCTTGGAAAAGAAGGGACAAAGATTGACTGGAGAAATAATTCCTTAAAAAGTAAAATTAGCCAAATTGGGAAAGAAAAAAAGCCACTGAAGAAAACAACTCTTTGGAGAGTAGAATTGACCAAATGGAAAGGGATGTACAAAACCTAACTGAGAAAAATAATTCCTTGAAAATTAGAATAGGGCAAGTGGAAGCTAATGACTCTTTGAGACATCAAGAGTCAAACAAAATCAAAAGAAGGGAAAAATAAAAGAAAATGTAAAATATGTCACTGGAAAAACAGCTTACACGGAAAATAGGTCTGGGAGGGATAATTTAAGGATTATTGGACAACCTAAAAGTCATGATCAAAAAAAGAAATTATTAAGGAAACTGCCCTGATGTCCTAGAACCAGAAGGTAAATTAGTCATGGAAAGAATCCACCAATCACCTCCTGAAAGGGATCCCAAATTGAAAACACTGAGGTGTACTGTAGTTAAATTCTAGAATTATCAAGTCAAGGAAAAAGTACTGCAAGCAGCCAGAAATAAACAATTTCATTATCATGGGACCGTACTCAGGATTACACACAAGACTTAGCAGCTTCTACATTAAAGGATTGCAGGGGTTGGAATATAATATTCCAGAAGGCAAAGGAGTTTAGATTACAACTAAAAATCAACCACACAGCAAAATTGAGCATAATCTTTCATTTCATAATCATAAGTGTTAATGTGAATGGGATAAACTCTCCCATAAAACAGAAGTGGATAACAGAGTGGATCAAAAACCATAATCCTAAAATATGTTGTTTACAAGAAACATATCTGAAGTAAAGAGATACACACTATATGGATTTACAAGTGAATTCTTTATCCTAATACATACATCCAACCTCTCTACCCCTCAGAATTTTCTTAGTACTCATATACTGACTTCAATTTCCTTCCTCTACAATTTCAACCTAATAGCAAATTTAGCTCTGTATTGTTCTCTGCTTTCAAATCCCTTGTCCCCTAGACTTGTTGCCACTCCTCTCTTGCCAAACCTCAACCCTGAGTTATCCCTGTCATTCACCTTGTCTAATCCTACTCATTAATTGTCAAATAGAATTGGTGAAAGTCTCACCACCATAACTGGGTAGTTTATAAATTCATGTTATACAACCTCAACTGGCCCCTCATTTTGGCAAGACAGTCCTTTCATTCCTCTCTAGCTGATCCCCTGTCTCACTTCCCACAGAAGCTATTTCAAACCTCCTCTCTTACCAAGGCCTTCATACCTTCCCTCTGCTCTCTCTCAACTGAGGACTTCGTTATTTTTACTAAGAAAATAGAGTATATTCGATGTGACCTCCCTCTTCTCCCACTCCTTTTTCCTCCAGCCCACTTGATATCCTCTTCCACTCTATCCTCCTTTCCTCCAATTTCTAACAAAAAGGTCTGTGCCAAGACCATGACCTTTACATGTACCCTTGTACCTAACCCCTCCCATCTTCTCAAGCAGACTGTATCCTCAATTAACCCCTCTCTCTTTCAAATCAAATCAAATCTCTTTTTTGAAACCCCTTCAAGTCCTTCCCTATCTACTTGTTCTTTCCCTAGCATTCCTTCAAACATGCCCAAATCTCCCGTGTCCTTAAAAAATAAAACCTCCACTAGTCCCTGCCATTTTCTCAAAATGTATAGTTTTCCCTTTTTCTCAAACTCCTTGAAAAAGCTCTTTCTATTTCTTGCCTCTTCTTCCTCTCCTTTGACTCATTCCTCAACGCTTTGCAATCTTGCTTTTCAACCTCATCACTCGCCTCAAACTGATCCCTAAGTTGCAAATGATCTTAAAATGACAGACCTGATTATCTTTTCTCAGTCCTCATCTCTCTCAACTTACAGACTGTGTTTGACACCACTGACTTTGTTTTCCCCCTTGATATTCTAAAATCTCAGGATTTTTGTGACACCACACTTGCTGGTTCTCTTCCTACTTGTCTAAGTGCTCTTTCTCAGTCTCCTTTGAAGGCTCTTCATTTATATCATGCCACCTAACTGTGGGTGATTCCCAAGGCTCTCTCCTAAGTCCTCTTCACTTCTTCCTCTCAGTAACCCTATGAGGTTCTCTTGGTTCAACTATCATCTCTATGCTTATGACTCACAAATACAATTATATGTGTATGCATGCGTATATATGTTAATGTTTTACTTAATATTTTAACATTATATGTGTTGTGTATTCACTGGGTTTGAAAATTTTGAACAGGATATCACCCAAATAACTCAAACTCAACATGTCTAAAATTCAAGGCAGCATTTCCCCCAAAACTTCCTTTCTCCCCAACTTTCCTATTTCCATTAAAAGCATTATTATTCCCCCATTTTCTCTGGTTGCCCCTCGTGCCAGTATTTCTCTTCCTCCTCATCTCTAACCTCCTGGCTTTCATTTTCAAGTCTCAGACTAAATGCTCCTTTCTATAGAAGCCTTTCCCAACACCCCTTAAGTCCTGTGTCTTCCCTCCGTTGGTTATCTCCTTTATCCTATATGTATTTTCTTTTACATAATTGTTGGCATGATATCTCCCCCACAAGACTGTAAGCTTCTTAAAAGCAAGGACTGGTTTTTTGTTTGGTTGTTTGGTTGGTTTTTGTTGTTGTTTTCATTTCTTTGTTGTGTTTTTTTTTGTTCTTCAGTTCTTTGCATCCCTAGCACTTAGCACATTGTCTGATGCATAGGAGGACTTTACTAAATGTTTTATTGACTGATAACTATTGCTTATGGATTCAGAGAGAGTAGAGTAGAAAGAGCCTTAAGGTCTATCTAGACCAAGCTACTTGTCACTCATTGACTCCCTAACAGATTCTGCTTGAGTGCTTCTGGTTTCTTCATTTAGGCATGAAATAGCCTGCTTAAGTGTTAGGCTATCTTTGTATGTATCACTAACTTTGGACTTACTTTCTTGACTCACATTGGCATAGCAGGCCACATCTCCAGAGGATAGTTATTATTCTCCCATAAGAAATTCCAGAGCGAGCATTGTGGATTCTTTTAAGAGTCCCAGTAAGGAGCTCCAAGCATTTCACTTCTTGGAAATTGATTGTAAATTTCTTCACATCTAGTTTTTGATTGAGAGGGATTGATTCTGTAACTCAATCAAAGAGAAAGGTCTTCTCACCTGATCAAGGTATCAGGGCAGAGAACATTCTCTTAGTTACATTCCTTGTGATTTGAGGTATGAAACCTCCTTCTATCATGGTCCAGCTGTTCTCTGACCTGGTCAGACCACATCTAGCTTGTCATTCAATTCAAAGTACCACATTTTAGGTAGAACTCTACTAACACTGAGATTGTCCACAGTAGAACAGCCAGGATGGAAAGGTGTCTCTAACTGATGCATTATGACTATTGAAGTTATGCATTATACATGCTTCATATTTTATGCATTATTGCTATTATAACTATTCTCTAGGTTGAGAAGACTTGGAAAGTCTTTTAATTAGTCCATTTAATTTAAACTAAATTTAAATTAAACTAAATTTAATTAGTTAAAAAGTCCATTAAATTAGAACCACTCACTGCAACAATTGGAGTAAAGGCTCCCCTGACTACAAGGAATTTAAAAGTAAGGAGGAGACCTGAGCAGTTTCTCCTATCCATTTGGTCCCTTCATTTGAAATTAAACATCTCTCTAAATGAGTGATTATATGGCAATCCAAGCATCCAACTAGAAAGGGTGAAAGGAAACCCACATACAACTTGCATATACAAAAGAGATTTATTAAAGGATATATTTTGCAGCAGCTAGAGATGAAAATAGAATGCAGTGGGCCTCCAAATCTGTGTCTGAATTAGGGGTGATGGTGTGGCAACTCCACATATTGGAATGATGGAATATCTCCAAAGATGGCTTCCCAGCTTTCTCTTTAAAAAAATAAGTTTTCATTAATTACATCAGGTTTTTTTTTTCATTGTCATAGTTATCCTCAGTATCCTCTCTGATAGGGTACCTTCCTTTCCCAGACATCCATCCCATATAACAAAAAATATTTTTTTAAAAAGAAAAAAAAATCACACAGCCAGTTGATAACTTGAAATAAGTCCCTTTGGATCTCCCGCCTTCATGAACGGATGGATTAGGGGTGTCTTCTCATATCTCTTCATTTGAGACATGCTTGAACTTGATAATTTTGTTACATTCACTTTTGAATTTTTGGGTGCATAGTTGTCCTTTCCTTTTGCATTGTTGTAGTTACTGTCCTCGACTCTGTTTACTTCACTTTGCCTGAGTTCCTGTAGATCTTTCCGTATTTCTCTATATTTTCCCCTGCCTCTCTGTGGACATTGTAAAAGAATTCTCATACTGGTCTCTCTGTCATCCTCTGTTGCTGTTGCTGTCCTGGGCTGCTGCACTTATTCACTATGTCTGCATTTTTTCCAGGGTTTTCAAAAATGAAATAATTTCTCCAGGCCTGGTTTTCTTTCTAAGAATGTTTCAAATGCGTTTCATTATTGAATATACATTTTTTTTCCATTTATGGTCAATTGCAGATTTATAGAGTAGGTAACCTTGGGTTGTAGTCTAAGTGCCGTTGCTCTTCAAAACACATTATTCCATTCCCTCCTGAGATTTCTAGTGGGTGCTGAAGAGTCTTGTGTCACTCAAGTTTCTTTTCTTTTGTCTTGTAAGGTCTTTATCCTGATTGTTTGCTGAAATTGTTTCTAGATTGAGTTATTAAATTGAACTACTATATGTTTTGGAGTTTGCAACCTTAGTTTCTTTTCTGGAGGAAATCTATGAATTCCTTCAATTGGCCAGAAATTCTGGCCATTAAACTACCAAAATTTATTTTATAGAACTAGAAAAAATAATAACAAAAATCATCTGGAAAAACAAAATGTCAGAATATCAAGGGAATTCATGAAAAAAAATGCAAAGGAAGGTGGCATAGAAGTACCAGATCTAAAACTATATATAAAGTGACAGTAGTCAAAACTATCTGATACTGGCTAAGAAATAGAGAGGTGGATCAGTGCAAAGTATTAGGTATATAAGACACAGTAGTCAATGCCTGTAGCAATCTACTGTTTGACAAACCCAACCACTCTTGCTTCTGGGATAAGAACTCAGTATTTGACAAAAAATGCTGGGAAAACTGAAAAAATTGTATGATAGAAACTGGGAATAGACCAAGATTTTACACTGTATACCAAGATAAGGTCAAAATAGTTACATGATTTAGACAAAAAGGGTGATACTATATACCAATTAGGAGAACAAGGATTAATTTACCTGTCAGAAATATGGAGAAAGGAAGAACTTATGACCAAATAAGAAATAGAAAGCATTACAAAATGTAAAATGCATAAATCTGATTACATTCATTTAAAAAGGGTTTGCACAAATACAACCAATGCAAGCAAAATTAGAAGGAAAGTAGAAAACTGGGAAATAATTTTTACAGCAAGTGCCTCTGACAAAAGCCTTATTTCTCAAATATATAGAGGACTGAGTCAAATTTATAAGAATGCAAGTTATTCCCCAATTAATAAATGGATAAAGCTTATGAACAGGCAGTTTTCAGATGAGGAAATTAAAGCTATTTATAATCAGATGAAAAAATTCTCTAAATCACTATTGATTAAAGAAATGCAAATTAAAAGAACTCTGAGGTACTACCTCACACCAATCAGATTGGCTAATATGACAAAACAGGAAAATGATAAATGTTGGAGAAGGTGTGGGAAAATTGGGACACTAATGCATTGTTGGTAGAGTTGTGAACCGATCCAACCATACTAGAAAGCAATTTGAAACTATGTCCAAAGGGCTATAAAACTGTGCATACCTTTTGATCCAGCAATATCACTTCTAGATCTGTATCCCAAAAAGATCATAAAAAATGGGAAAGGACCCACATATACAAAAATATTTATAACAGCTCTTTTTGTGGTGGCAAAGAATTGGAAACTAAGGACATCTGCCCATCAATTAGAGAGTGACTGAAGTTGTGGTATATGAATGTAATGGAACACTATTTTTTTATAAGAAATAATGAGCTGGCAGATTTCAAAAAAACCTGTAAAGACTTCCATGAACTGATACTGAGTGAAGTGAGTAGAACCAAGAGAACTTTGCACACTTTGACAGTAACACTGTGCGATGACCAACTTAGCCTCTTCTCAGAAAGACAATTCCAAAAGACTTATGATGGAAAATGCTATCCACATCCAGAGAAAAAACTGAGGGAGTCTGAATGCAGATCAAAACATGCTATTTTCACTTTTTTGGGGGGAGGGGTGATTGTGGGTTTTTTTTCCTTTTGTTCTGTTTCTTCTTTTGCAACATGACCAATGTGGAAATATGTTTTACATTATTGCAAACGTATAACTAATCTCAGATTGTTTGCCACCCTGGGAAGGAGGAAGGGAGAGAGAAAGAAAAATCTGGAACTCAAAATCTTTCAAAAGATGTTGAAATTGTCTTTACATGTAATTGAGGAAAATAAAATAGTATTTTAAAAAAATGTTTTGGGGAGTTTTCTTGTATTATTTACTGCATTATGATGTTAAAGTTTCTTTTGTCCTGTTTTGTTCTCCTGGAAGATCTATGGTCCTTAGGTTGTCTCTATGCATCCTGTCTTCAAAATCAATATGTTTTACTTGCATGATGAGCTTATTATCTCTTAATGTTACTGGTTTGTTTGTTTGTTTTTTGCTTTTCTTCTTCTAGATTGTCCTTCATTTCTGTGTATTTTGCATTCCTAACCCATTGTTCATCTGTTGTTTCTTTGGTGAGACTTGCAATTTCCAGTTTTTCTCTTCTGCCCATGATTTTTGCTATGCAAGTCATAAATTCTGCTTTCATAATTTTCATTTTTCTTTTAAACTGCTTAGGAACATTGTGTTGTGATTCCAAGTTCTCACATTGCACGGGATGTTCTGTCTCATTAAGTGTTACATAACTTTCCTTTTGTTTTTAACTGAAAAACTATATTTATGTGTATATATGTGTGTGTGTGTTATACATACATAATAACAATAATAATAGCTAAAATTTTAAGATACTTTCTATGTGCCAGGCACTGTGCTAAGTATTTTATAATTATTATCTCATTTCAATCTCACAACAACCTAGAGATATAGGTGCTGATATTATCTCCATTTTATAGGAGGGGAAACTGAAGCAAATAGAGATTAAGTGACTTGCCCAGGGTCACAAAAATAGTAAGTGTCTGAGGATGGATTTGAACACCATTCTTTCTGACTCCAGGACTGTTGTGGGAATCTGAAGATCTTCCCTGCCTCTAGGCCCTTTGCTTAAGTGGCTTAAGTGGCTCTGAGAACCTTCCCTGATTCGAAAGTGTACTCTGCCCCCTAATAGGCTGAATGTGGTCACGTGGAGCCTGTGGCAGGAGGCTTGTTTTTCGGGAATGCCCACACCTTGTAGCTTTGTGATTGAGTGGGTCAAGAGGGCTGTGACGATCTCCCATCCAGGAGAAGGCTATATATATGCCCCGATGTTTTGCTTTGGGGCTCACTTTGAGAAGAGCTGTGTGATTAGGCCAGACGAGACTCTGCGAAGCCGTTGAGCCCCCCGGCTTTGAAAAACCCAGATGTTGATGCTTCCCTCTCTGGTAACTGAGTAGGTATGGATGTGATGGTCAGATGGATAGAAGCCCGTCTGCTGATTTGTTTCTTTGACTGCTTGTAACTTCTGTTTGTAACTTCTGTTTGCATTCTCTGAAGTTCAGGGTGCTGACTTTTTCCCCTGAACTTGGTAAATGATACATGTTTGATTGATTAAAGTAAGATCGTTAACCCATTTTGAGTTGCTTTCTTTTAGAAAAGCAGATCTAAGAACCTGTGCTAGCAGCCACCCTGGGTATGCTAGGGGGCTTGCTGATACAAGGCCCAGCATTCTATCCAATCTACCATGATACCTAAAACAATTTACTAGGTCTGAAGGTCACATTTCTTTTAGTTATTAGTTTTTTCTCTCTTGATTTATCTGCTTATGTTCAAGATCTTTAATTTTCTTCTTCCTGACATCTTTGGTAATTTCAGTTTCCCTCCCACCCTCTTATTTTCCCTCACTGCTCATTTTTTTACTCTCTTCTCTCTGATGGTGATGATTGGGACCTGTATCTCAAAGCATGTCAGCCTTCTCCTATGCTGGTCAATTTATGGTCCACCAGCCTAAGTCTCCCCCAAGTGATTTTTTTTTTTTGTGGGACAGAACTGGCCCCAGCTAGATGATGAAGTCTTTGCTTGAGGCTTAGTTGAGTGCTACATAGCCCTGCTTATTCTGTGGCTCCCCCCTCACCTCAAGACTCCTGCCTGGTGTCCTGCCTACCTTAATGTCTTATCCTGTTCCCTCTGTTCCTCAGCTCACCGGCTCCACATGGATAGTCCAGAGGGTTAAAACCCTGGTGTCATGGCATTGGAGGCTCTAGGAGGTATGTGTTTGTGAAAGGGGATTTGAGTCTTATTTCTAGCCCAGACAAGTGCCCTATCACTTTCCCTCGCTGATTGCTCTCTCAAAGAGATCCTTTAGAGCACAGGCTCATGGTGCCATGGTACTGGGTTTCTTAGCCCCCGTCAGATTCCACAGCCTTCAGCACTGCCGCAGGACTTGCTGTATGGCCCCAGCAAGCTTCTGTCCCAGAGCTGCTGTAACTCTGGCTTTGTCATAACTCAAGCAAGTTTCCACAGCCTGGAGCCAGAACTTCCAGGTCAATGGTGAGGAGGTGGGGGTGGAGGTACCTAAGGGTAGGATTGGGTTTTGTTGTGAGTTCACACTCTGGATCATTGTGGTGATTGGGGCAGCTTTGCTGCCCACATGAGAGGTGAGAGGCCCCTGTGTGAGCTCAGGGAAGGCATCACTGTGTGGGATCTTTAAACTTTCTTTTGGATTCCAAATATCCTAAATCATGAGCATTGCTGAAGTTACTTTATCTTTGGCACATAATTTCTGTTTCGGAATGGTTTGGGAGGTCAAGAGAATCAGAACATCTAGTTCCACATCTTGTTGGTCATATGACCCAGAAGTCCAGCTCTCACTTTTTTGTGTAAGAAAAGTCCCATCTCTGATTATATTGGACATGCTTCCTCTTTTCCCAGGTAGGGTAGGCTCCAAGATGGTGACTGGTATGATTAACATGTTATCTGCTCCCTCCTGCTATCTATGCTTTGGAATGTTTGAGTACAGTAATTGATTGAAGGATTTGAGGGTATGGGACTAGAATGCTTCCTGTTTTATCCAAAGTAAGTCAAGAAAGAGGAAATGGAGGGTCATATCTATGATGCAAGATGGCATGGGGTTTTCCAAGCCCAGATGGGTTCTTTTTCTATGAAGTTATCACTGATAAAAGAAGGGGAGACCTTCTTAGCCAGTTTTGGGGTAAAAACATAAAACAAAAAACAATTAACAGTGTCAAGAGAATGGTTATGGGATACTCTCTCAAATAGGGGATGAAAAGGCCTCAAAGAGATTTTTATAGGAATTTGAGAGGGAGTAGAATCCCATAGGATTCTGCATGTGAAACACTAACTCAGATTCCATAGAAGAGAGGGGGATAAACTCCCAAAACACAAATATATTAATTGGAATAATAGTTATGTATAAATATGTGTACACACATGTATTTCATAGCAATACTGATTCATTACATTCTTCAGAGTGAGGGAGGATAACACTTGACATTATAAAATCTCCAAAAAGCAAAACCATATTCTTATATTCATAAGAAGGTATATATAAATAGAGATATCAGATATTACTGTCAGCATTTCAATGGTTTTTTTTTGTTCTGTCGCAGATATGATGACAATTACAACAATAATAATACATAATCTGATGGCTAGAATCATGTTAATATCCCACTGTCTTTCATGAAATGACAGATGACAAATCCCCATACCACATAAATACAGATGTCAAAATGGTCTAAAGATCTCAACCAATAAACTCCACTGTTACCAGAGCATTATTACAGACACAACTATAGCCTAGATTCCCCCAGATTCATAAAAAGAATTTATTTGATTTATAAAAACTTAAGATAGTCATTTTAATCACAGTTTGCTGTACCAAACAATCATAATCTCACAACTACATGAAACAAAGGCCTTTGAAGCATAGAGACCTGGCAGAGAAGATCAAAATCATGTCAGAGTAAGATGAGATGCATAAGGATGAGGAGCTGTCCGAAGGATGCCTAGTGTGAGTCTACAGACAATCAGCTTACATAAGAAGGCTTTTATTCAGCTACGAAAAGCAGCTTCTTCACCCATGTAACGACCCATGAAGCATCAACTCCAAAGGAGTAACAGCAAAATAAAAACTTGCTCCTGATCTGTTTCTATTTGAACCCCATCAAGAAAAAAGATGAAAATGAGGTAATAATGATGATGTGACATCATTGCCTGCAACAGTCTGTGCTGCAAAGGATCCCTGCAGGGGGGGCCAGGAGCAGAAGTGGTGATGTAATATGGCTTTATGCAGAGAATATGCCCAGAATTCCCCTAAGAAACCTTCAGAGGCTCCAAAGACAAGATGACTCATTGCTTGGAACTTTGGAGATGACAAATTCCTTGGCTGCTCCTGGCTATGTGAGGGTTCAGCATAGTATAGTATAGTGGACCCTGCCCTTCTCCTACAGAAAGGGAATGGAGGAAATGACCAAGGGAACACTTAGGGTATATCATGACATTCTAAAATGTTAAGAACTGCCAGCACTGGGCCCCTACATGGTCCAATCAATGAGTCAGCTTGTCCTTGGAATCCCTAGAAATTTCATGGGAAACTCCGGGCATGTTCTCTGCAAAAACACACAATAATTACAATATTAACTCCATCAAAGTCATGTCATGGGAGAGTTAGGGAAAATGGCAAAGTGAGGGAATGCCTGTCAGTGGGGACTCTGTACCCTAAAAACACTATAGTAATTTTGAAGGCCTGGTAGGAACTCTGAAATGCAGAACAGTTAGGCTCTGGTGGTATTATCGATTGGGTTAGCAACCTAGTCAGTATGAGGAAAATGCTCCTGTGAATCTAAGACATACATAGGGTAACACAGGAATACAGATTGACCTTTTTCAAAACCACCATGATGATCCCCTTGATGTGAAAGAGAGAAGAGTGAAAGGGACTCCTTTAAATACTGGTGCTACAAAAAGACAAGATACATTTGGAACAAATCAGAAATGTCATACGCTGTCAATGTTTTGGTCACTAATGTCGGGAGACTATAAGCAGATATGAAGTGAAATGACCAAATCTGAGTTTTTGTTTTATACTAATCATGTATCATAGCAACACTGGAACCACCATGCCAGTTTTAGGCAAAGACTTTATTTAGAATTTTGTCAACTACTACTCAGCTCCACATAGTGGAGATATAACAATTCCTAAGTTCAGAACAGTTGAAATAAGAACCAAAAATGAGAAATTACTTAAATCTGAAGAAGGAAAATTGGAATATCCTAAAAACCTTAAATCTAGACTTTTTGCAGATTTCAAAAGTTTGAATAAAATAGATGGCAGAAATAATGAGGGTCTCCAATCATTTTGGAAAGGATATGGGCATACTTAGACTGGACATTTGAAAGCCCTTCTTGAGTTTGATGACATGAATTTTACTAATTAAAACAACTGTCACCAGACAGAGTAATATAAAAAACAAAAAACCTAGCATCTTCTAAAAACCATCATGAATTCATAAATTCTCCCATAATATTTGACA
>CM053581.1:392034286-392072753 GCA_028627135.1 Pseudochirops cupreus | reverse complement strand
CGTCCAGGCAACTTGCTCCCAGCAGTTCCAGCCCCTCTGCAGTTCTCGTCCCAGGCAGTCCTCAGCAGGAGTCCTTAGCAGAGATTCTGGCAGGCTCAAAGAAAAAGGAGTTCACACCCGCAACTGCAGCCACTGCCGCTGCTGCTGCTGCCGCCACCGCTGCTGCTGCTACTTCCAGTCACCACGGCATGGTCGCTAGCTTGGTTCCGGTGTTCTCTTGCTGCTTCCCTTCCTGCTATGTCAGCAAGTTCAAGGGGCATGGAAGATCTTCAAATCCTAGTATCATCACAAGGATTTAATATAAAACAATAAATTTCCATTTCAAGAAAACCTGTATAATAAATACAACACATTGTTTTCAAAGTTGCCCATCTTTTCTTTGCTTCCTTGTTGGTTTTCATTTGTTCTCTGTTGTGCACTTTTTACTTTATTTTTCCTCTCTTTCCCCCTACTCCACCCTAAAAAAGGCTACAATTAAGCATGGATTTATATACACATACATAGATATCTACAAACATACACATATATACAGCTATCTACAAGCATACACATATAAATATATACATATATATACAGATACATTCATATACACATATGTAAGACTGCTAAACTTATCTCCTATCGTATTTCTCTAAAGGTGGATAGCATCGCCCTTCATAAGTCCGTCTCTCCATGTTTTTCTAAGTCAACCAGTTTATAATTTCCTACACTATAGCAACATTCCAACCCAATCACACGCTTTCTAAGAGATCGTTTGTGAAAAATCCCCTCCCCCAATTTTCTGCATTCCCTTTATTCTTGGCTACATAGGCTTTATTTATCCAAGAAATTTTTAATTTAAAATAATCAAAATTATCCTTTTTATACTTCAACAATGCTCTCACTTGACAATATAGTTTAAGGTCTGATTCTTCTGAATCTACTTCCTTTACATCTCTTTTTTCCCTGTTTTCTTTGAAGTTCCTGACCTTTTTGCTCTTCCAAATAATCTTGGTAATTATTTTTCCAACTTTTCCAATTTTTCCAACTAAAAAAAATTTTTTTTAGCAATTTAATTAGGATGACATTGAATAAATAGATTAGTCAGGTAAAATTGTCATTTTAAAAATTGTATTGGCTTTACCTACTCATGAACAACAAATATGACTTCAATTATTTATATTTGAGTTTATTTCTATAAAAAGTGTTTTATGTTTATGTTCATAAAGTTCCTGCATCTGTTTTGGCAGCTTTATACTAAGGTATTTTGGGCTATCTAGGTATTTTAAGTGGTCTAAAACAATATTGAATAATATTGCTGACACACAGTGTAGTTTCTCTATTTTTCACTTTCAGTTAAACCTATTTTGACTTTAACTTTGTCTGAGATCACGATTACTAACTATCCCTCCTTTTTTTAACATACTTAATTTTACTCTTGCCCTCTGTTTTAGCTTTATGTGTATTTCTCATTTTTATGATTCCTGAAAGCAACATGTTGTTGAATTCAAAATTTTAATCTGCTATTCATTTCTGTTTTATGGGTAAATTCATCTCATTCACATTCTAAGCTACAATTACTTGTGCATTTTCCTCCTTTCTATTTTTCCTCACTGTCTTTCTCACCCTATTTACCCTAGCCCTCCTCTGTTTTATTTCTACCTGCTACCTTACCCTCCTATTCTTTGACCTATCCACTCCCCTGAAAGGCCTTCCCTTATTCTCTACCCTCACCTTAGCCCCTTGCCCTCTTATTTCTTTCTGAATTTTTAGAAGACTTTCATACCCTTCTGGATACATATGTTGTTCCCTCTTTAGACCATTCCTAATGAGAGTAAGGTTCCAGGATGACCTGTCCTCTCTATTAGCTTCTTCTGTATCAACTTTCCTTTTATGCCTCATTTGTATGAGACAATTGATCCTTTTTATCTTTCCCAACACAGTTCTTTTTAGAATCACCCAATCATACTCAGTTCAGCTAAAGTCTTTCTTTCAAACTATCCAAATAATGACAATCTTAAGAGTGCTGCTAGTATTTTCATATATACAAAGTAAACATTTGACCTTATTGAGATCCTTAATGTTTACCTTATATTTCTCCTGGATGTCCAAATTTATATGTCAAAATTTTTCTTAAGTTCTGGAGGTTTTGTCCCCAAAAACCTGAAAGTCTTTGAGTTCATTAAATGTCCATTTTTTTTTAAATTCAAGATTAGATTTATTTTATTGGGTAAGTCTCCCTTGGTCTTAACCCCAGTTCTTTTACTCTACAGAATATAGTATTCAGAAATCTATGGTCCATGATATTTAAATTGTTTTATTCTTGTTGCTTCCAATATTTTCTCCTTAACCTAGGAGCTTTGAAACTCAGTTATGATTTTCCTATAAGTTTTTCTCCTGGGATCTCTTTGAGGTGATGATCCATCAATTTTTTCTATTTCTACTTTGCCTTCTTGTTCTAGAATTTCATGGCAATTTTTCTTTATAATTTCTTGTGATATTGTATCAAGATTCTTTTATTTATCATAATTTTCAGATAGTCTGATTATTTTTATATTATTTCTCCTTCTGATATCTAGATCAGCTATTTTTATGATGAGATGTTTCAGTTTCCCTTCAATTTTTTTCATTCTTTTGATTTCATTTTTTGATTTCCTGCTGTTTTAGAACATCTTTAGCTTCAATTTGCCCAATTCTAGTTTTCCAGGAATTATTTTCTTCCTCAAGTTTTTGATTCTCTATTTCCAGTTGATTGATTTTCTTTTCATAATATTCTTGGATTGCTCTTATTTTTTCTAATTTTTCCTTGATCTCTCTTTTATGATTTAAGTTCTTTTAAGTTCTTCCAAGAATGCTTTTTGTTCTTGGGACCATTTAACATCTCTCACAGAAAATGGAGTGACTTTTTAGCTCCATTCTCTTCCTCTGAATATGAACCCAGATCTTCCCTCTTCAAATCCAGCTCTTCTTGACTCCAAGGATGGCCCTCTATCTAGTACACTATTCTACCTTTCAAATATTGAAATACTAGTATAAAACTGGTTCTTAAGTGAACTACATGCTTTTTGGTGTCCTTGGAAGCCTTAATAGTTGCTCTCTCTTTTTAACATAAGTCTGAAAGTTTGTTCAATGCTTATGATTGAAGTACATACTGTTGGCTATTTAGAAATACTCTGTGTTCAGATAGAAATGGACCTTATCTTGCAAAAGTAAAAAAAGGAGACTCCACCATATAACATATCAATGGCATGCTTTAATTTTTAATGTATAATAGCAATACAAGAAACCTTAAGGATTAATAATCATCTTATCACAGTCTATCAGCTATTTCCAAATGAATTTTTCTTTTCCCCTTCCTATCCACCCAAATGTTACCATTTTCCTCTATACAAAAAAAAGAGTTGTCTTTTGACCCTTTCTGTTTCATTACAAAAGGGCTTTATATTTTCATATATTTTCAGTTGTGCTATCATTCACCAAGAAGGGAGACTCATGTAGCTAAGCTACTCATTCCAAAAGAGAGGCAAGTCATTCAACTACCTGGTTCATTTTAACACTAAAGACAAAAATGAACCTACCAGGTTATATTTCAAGATTTTTTAAAACAATCTTTACCATTTAGATGCCATCAAATAAAAGGAAAACTAAATAAAAGTGGGTTCAGAAGGTTCCTATGTGGATGGATGGAGAAGAAGACAGAAAGATGAGTGGTTGGTTGCTGTCCTTTGCTCTTGAAGAAGACCAAAATAACATCACTATGTTGAGGTCAAGGTACAGTGTGTCCAACTTTCACTGATCAGACCAATATGAGCTCAGATGGCATAAGCACAAATTGTCAAAAATTTAAAATATGTAACTGTAACCTACAGCTTCTATGATACTTCCCCAGGAGATTGATAATTAAAACTTTAAAACCTGAAACTTTGCACTATGTAGTTATTTAGCAGATACTTTTTGGCAAGCCAGGGCAGGACTTGGACTCATTTTCCTATCAGTGATAATTTTCTCTCAGGATATGGTGGTTGCTATACAAAAAAAAAAACACCAAAAAAAACCACCTTCTTCCTATTGATCAGCGCTCAGGGATAAAGGAGTTCTTGAACTCTTGAATTTATGAAGTTCCCCCAAGCTGAAAATGCCTATTTTGTCATCACTATTCAGTCACCTATTCTTAGGGAAACACAAAGCAAAAAATTCAGCTAAAAGACCAATGTCAGAGCTTAGACTTATATGGACAATACATGGTATCCATTGCAATATGAAAGCAACCACCATAGCTTGCTGTAACAGAGAGAGGAGCCACAAACATTCAAGAGAGAAAAAGATAGCAAGAGTAGAGGTCATTCCTTTAGAGCAGTGGTTCTCAACCTGTGGGTCGCGACCCATTTGGGGGTTGAATGACCCTTTCACAGGGGTCGCCAAAGGAACCAAGACACCATTCCTCTATCTCCAGGGGGGTCTGCCCACATGCAGATACGCCCACATGCGAATATTAAAGGGTCGCAGCATTAGGAAGGTTGAGAACCACTGCTTTAGAGTCTACTGAGTGGATCCTTCATTTTTTTGACAACTCAAAATCTTTTGACAAATCCTTTTTCTCATGCTAGCTTTGCAAGGACTGAGGGGATTCTGGATTACCTCAAGTGCCAAGGTTTCAGCATTGAACCAAGGCAGATCTGTTACACTAGAAGAGACCCAGGAGATCTCAGCTCGACTCTATGATGCTCCAATAAAGTGTGCTCTATTGAGAAGAGATTAGGGGAAAGAGAGAAAAAATAATCAATTATGCCCATTACACTATGATCCCGTAGACTTGTGGTCTCAAGAAAGCTGCCTGGGGACTCTAAGAATGTCTATGGTCATACAGTTAGGACATTTCATAGGCAGGAACTGACACCAGGGGTTCCTGACTCTGAATTCAGTTCTGTCTCCATTATTCAACATTGCCTTTCATGCATCTTATTAGGTAGAACAAATCTAGATCAAAATCTTATAGCATTTTTATGTTCTTTCATATTATAAAAATTGCAGGGAGGTAGAAGGAGGAGGGAAAGAATTGAAAAAGTAAAGCCCAAACAATACTTACATAACAACTTTGTTTTACCAGGTAAATTGAAGATATCTTAAGGGTTTGAAAGATTAAATATCATTTTCCATGTGCAAAGGAAATAACTTACTTGATACCCAGCAATTAAACCTTTGCCAACTTGCAAGGTGACATGTTTTATTCTATTTCCACTAAGCAAAAGTAGAAAGTATTATGGTACATTTTGCAAAGTAAGTACAATTCCAAGAAAACCTAATCTTTTGTAAGCACCTGAACTACCTACTTTATTCAGAGTGAAAGATGAGGAAGTCCATCCATGGTACTTTATGTTTCGGAATGACAAGGATTAAAACTTTAATGTTGTTAAATAGAAAGTCTCCGTAGTCCTTTTGAAAGAACTGCAAGGATGAATAAAAATTAACAGCTGAGAGAATAAATGCTTAGTGAGGACAGTCTTGCTTCCAGCCAGCATTTTAGGGGCAGTCACATGAAATTAACAAGGCCGTGATTTTTACCCCCAGCAACATGAAGCTCTCATAAAAAGGATGTTGAACTGTAGCTCCATCTCCCATGGAAAAAGCTGGTGGTAAGCACCTGATTATTTTAGCAGTTAGCATAGGCCCCAAGTTCTCTAAAGTCCCAATGGCAAGAATAATAAAAATCACAAACACAGAATCATCAAACTTTACAGCTGGAAATCATCATCCAGGGCAACCACTCATCTTACCAATGAGAAAACAGACCCAGAGGGGGTGAAATGACATAGTTAGTTAGAGGCAGAGCCAGAAGGAGAGCTCAAATCTCTTGCCTCCTAGGCCAGTGCTCTTTCCACCACTTCATGTAGTATCTAATAATAGATGTTTATGAAGCCAAGACTCCTAAGTACCTCACAAGAGGAAACAGGATTTCTCAGTAAGCTAAACTGGCATAGTTTCTTGGTTGAAGTATATTCTAGTTCCAGGAAAAATTATAAATCAAAATGAGAAACTCCATACAATGTGTGCCCAAAATATCAGGAGAAACAACTGAAAGTTAAAGTTATCCATCAGGCATCTCATCAGTGTTGTCAGAGAAGCTATAATCTATTTATCTATGCTTACTTAATAATGGAACTGTTTGTCCATTATTGTAACAAATGAGACTATAAAATGTAGGGACACTAAGTACCACTGTTTCTGTAGTCTCACTCCCTGTTGCCACTTCCAAAAGCTCTCTGGCTTTAATGAAGGAGAATCCCTATGGTGTTCTATAAAGCCAGAGCAAAACAAAAATAACACTGGAACAAACTCTGGTCACTAGGGACTGCTTTATATAGAATGGGAACAATAATAAATGTTAACAGTAATTATCCCCGTCCAAATACTTGTGCTGAAGTGAGAAGTTAAGGAGAAACAACCAATTTCTCCCGGTCTTTCATACAGAGGAATAAAAATTACTCCCGTATGCATTCTAAATATATAGGTGGAAAGAGACATGTACTCAGTAGAGTACAGAAAGACCTAAGTTCAGTTTCTTTCTCAGACAATTACTAGCTGTGTGTTCCTAGGCAAGTCACTTAACCTCCCACATTTTCCCTTTTCCCATCTATGAAATGAGGATAATAATAGCACCCTCCTTCCAGGGCAGTTTTGAGACTCCAATGAGACAACACATCTAAAGGATTTTGTAAATCTTAAAGTGCATGCTGGCTGCTATGGGATCTGCATGTTTTACAAAATCATTTAAGAACTGTGACCTACAACAAAGAGAAAATTATGTCTGGTACATATTAAAACATCTTCACAGTGGGGGAAAATCTATGTTCTGCCAACTCTAATTAGCAGAGAAAAACAATGAAATTTCAATAAACTTTTAAAATCTGAGATGAAAATCGGCATAGACAATCATCTGATCTATTCCAGGAAATTTTAATTCAAAAAACTGCAAATAATGAGGTATACGAAACTTTCAAATAGACATCAGGCATCTGTGAAAAATAGGCACATCCCAACTCCTTCAGATCCAAAGAGCATTTTATGGAAGGAAAGGAGGAAGTCTAACAGTGACTATTAAATACCATTTGGCTGAAGCCACAGGGGCTGGAGCCCTGAGCCAATCCTTCTCCTTTGCCTGCCAACAAAGTGAGCCTTGGGAGGGGGTGGAGCCAAGATGGCGGAATAAAAGCAAGGACTCGTTTGAGCCCTTCCCTAAACTCCTCTAAATACCTGTAAAAAACAATTCTAAACAGATTCTAGAGCAGCAGAACCCACAAAATGACAGAATGAAATAAATTTCCAGCCCAAGACAACCTGGAAGGTTGACAGGAAAGGTCTGTTGCACCAAACTGTGAGAGGAGTGCAGTTCAGCACAAAATGCACCAGGATAGACTGAGCCCCAGCAAACCAGAGCAGGCCTCAGGGGACTGAATCACTGGCAGCTGTGGAGGTTTCCAGACTCCTAACCCCCAAAATACCAAAGACCACTTAGAAGGTCAGTAGAAAAGATTCAGTGAACCTGGGTGAGAGAGGAGCACAGTCTGGCCTTAGCCCAGGGTGGCAGCAGCAATGGTAGCATGACTGTGGCAGCTGCTTCTGGAGCTCTTGGCCCACAAATAGGGGTAGGGGGGAGAAATCAAGCAGCTAATCAGAGGGGGATTGCAGGGATCTCTTTGCTGGTGCTGAGGCAGGATTCTCTTGCTTTGCCTGTGCTTGGATCTGGGTTGCAGTCCTGGGTGGCTATCCTGGGACAAGGTGGAGCGCTGGCACAGCAGAGCTTGTGGCAGCAGGGGAGAGGGAGTCCTCCTCACATTTCTGGAGGCAGAAAAGAGTGCTTGTGGTGACTCACAGACCAGACCACAGATCAGGAGAGGAGTAAAAACCTTTGCTTTGATCGTATCACTTTAGAAGAACTGAAAATTTACAGGTGCCTAGAAGTAGCTCTGATGACAGCTGTGCAAAACCCCAGAAATTTAGGACAGAGCACTCTCCACTCTGGAAGCAGGGTCCTATCCTACCTTGTCAAAGAGCTCAAAAGTCAAGTAATTGGCTTGGAAAATGAAACAGAGGAAAAAAATATCAGACTATAGAATCTTTCTTTGGTGACAAAGAAGAACAAAACATACAACCAGAAGTCAACAAAGTCAAAACTCCTGCATCAAAAGCCTCCAAGAAAAATATGAATTGGTCATAGGCCATGGAGGGTCTCAGAAATGATTTTGAAAGTCAAGTAAGAGAAGTAGAGGAAAAATTGGGAAGAGAAATGAGAGTGAAGCAAGAAAATAATGAAAAATGAGTCAACAGCTTGCTAAAGGAGACCCCGGAAGATACTGAAGAAAATGACACCTTAAAAAATAGACTAACTCAAATGGCAAAAGAGGTCCAAAAAATCAATGAGGAGAAGAATGCCTTAAAAAGCAGAATTGCCCAAATGGAAAAAGAGGTCCAAAAGCTCACTGAAGAAAATAATTCCTTGAAAATTAGAATGGAAGAAATGGAAGCTAATGACTCTTTGAAAAATCAAGAAATTATAAAACAGAACCAAAAGAATGAAAAAGTAGAAGACAATGTGAACTATCTCATTGGAATAATGACTGACCTGGAAAATAGATCCAGGAGAGAGAATTTAAAGATTATGGACTACCTGAAAGCCATGATAAAAAAAAAAAAAAGAACCTAGATGTCATCTTTCAAGAGATTATCAAACTGCCCTGATATTCTGGAACCAGAGGGTAAAACAGAAATTGAGGGAGTCAACTGATCCCCTCCCGAGAGAAATCCTGAAAGGAATAATCCTAGTAATATTATAGCCAAATTCCAGAGTTCCCAGATCAAGGAGAAAATATTGCAAGCAGCCAGAAAGAAACAATGCAGGTATTGTGGAAACACAATCGTGACAACACAAGATTTAGCAGCTTCCATATCAGAGGGCTTAGAATATGACATATCAGAGGTCAGAGGAGCTAGGATTAAAACCAAGAATCTCCTACCCAACAAAATTGATTATAATCCTTCAGGGGGGGAAAGTAGACATTGAAGGAAATAGAGGATGTTCAAGTAAAATGTCCCTTGGGTTTAGTGCTCTTGTGTTGCTTGTCTTCTCAAGAGGGAAATTAAACTCCCTAGTGTTTCATTCTGTTACTCCCTCTTTCCTATTCAAGGTTGCTGCGTATACAGTTGTTAAATACAGAAATTATTATGAGTTTAAAGTCTAGAATTTTCCTAAACAAGTTGGGTGGAAAGAAGTAAAAAGATACTCAATATATAAACATGTATCAGATATGGAACAGGTAGTTTGTTCCCACACAGAGAAAAGAAAATGCTAAGCAACACAGAGTGATAAAATGATTAAAACGTAATTATCACTACTAGAACAATCAGTTGGAAAACTAATATTCAAATCCCATTGGGAAACAGTTTATTTGTAAGGCCATTTTACATTTCATGTGAAAAGTGGCCAAAATACAAGTCCCGCTGGTTGAGTCCCTCATTTCATCTAGATAGCAGCCCCACCATTCCCCCATTATTTGGGGGTAGAAAAAGGCTGCCTTTTTAACTCCAATTCAAATTGTAACTTTCTACCTAGTATGCAGAAGCCAGAAAGCCCACCAGCTAGAAGCTGCCTCTTTTTCTATCCCATGTGGCACCCTTCAGTCATCAGATTTTCACGCTCAGGAAACTAGAGACTCACCACAGTATGAGTCATCCATATCCAGAAGCAGGTAGAGAATACCCATGCATACTCCAGTTTCTGTGGAGTCCAGTGAAGCAGGTATCACATATTTGTACATACTTCAAAAAGGTAGGAGAAGGGAGGGAGTGCATTTATTTGACAACAATCCCTTAAGTAAGGCACCACTAAGGGATATCTCAATGGGAAAGAAGGAAGAAAAGGAAGGAAGGAAGGAAGGAAGGAAGGAAGGAAGGAAGGAAGGAAGGAAGGAAGGAAGGAAGGAAAGAAGGAAGGAAGGAAGGAGGGAAGGAAGGAAGGAAGGAGGGAAGGAAGGAAGGAAGGAAGGAAAGAAGGAAGGAAGGAAGGAAGGGACCTGGGATTCTCTGTGAAGTCTTGAAACGGCTCCATGTTTCACTCATTTTCCTCTCCTACACAAGATCTAATAAATGGTCATCCTTCCTAACATTACATAGTTACAACAGAGGGAACCATCATTCTATTGCAGTTTCAGGTCCTCCTCGTCTGCAAGTACAAGTGGAAAAAGGAGGCTTAGGTGGTTTGATTGGGAATGTAAAGATGCTTCTGACTCAGTAGGCCTTCCTTATTTGAGACTAGGAGCTTGAAGGCTAAAATAAACAACTGCTTTACCAAACAGAAGGACAAGTGGGTACAGCTTCTCTGCCTTCCATTGTATGCTGTGACTCCCAGGCAAAAGGAAAGTGAGCAGTGGATAGAGCACCAGACTCCAAGTTCAAGAAGATCTGTGTTCAAATCCTGCTTGAAACTCTTCCTAGCTATGTGACCCTGAGCACATCATTCCCTCTCTGGGCCTCAGTTTCCTCATTTGTAAAAGGAGAGGTTGACTTGATTGTCTCTAAGATTTTCCAGCTCTACATCTATGATCCTATTAGCCTCCCTGGAATGATTAACACCTAATTTCTGGGTCAATACACCTAGAATGGGAATGAATTCAAGCTGTATAATGTCTACCTCATAGCATCCTCTCCTATCCATAGTCTCACTGTCCCAAATGCCTTCTCCTGTGGGTGCTGCAGTATCTGAAATTCCACCATGAGAGATTTATTCTTTGGATTAAACATTGCCCTCTTAATCATGAGCATCTACTATGATATTTTGCTATATGTTGTAGGGTTTACAAAGTATAAAATATTCTTTCTTTTATAAAGGAAACTTGCTCTGTCTCTGGGTTGGGCTAGGGGACCTGACCCAAAACAAATCACATTATGTCCTCCTCCATTTTTCATGCCCAACATCAAGAATACATCTATACAGGTAAAGTCAGATTAAGATGAACATCATGAGCAACTCTGGAATAGAAAAGAAGACACAAGGAGACAATATGTAACCTTTGGGTGGAGGAGCTCAGGAAGTTTACCTTCAAACAGAAAATAAACTACTTAAAGTTAAGTGCAACTTTTTTGTATTCTATCTCTAGGGTCTAGTTCAGTTTACTTAATAAATGTTTGTTAGAATTAATTGGAGTGAATTAGATTAGTGCCAGGGGGAGGAACTCTGACTTGGTGGTGATGAGAGAGTTTGTCATTGACTATCATATAATAATAACATTCAGCTCTGAAATTTGCATTGACTCTCTAAGTCAGGCATGCCCCCTGGACAGCTTTTGGGGTAGGCAAGATGCATTAAAGAGCAGGGAAGAACACAAGACAGTGTACTGTTGTTGAATTAAATGGTACAGATGCTCAGAAGTGACAGAGAGCTCAGCCAGAATCAGAGTAGGCAGGGGAAAATTCATAAAAGGAGGTGGATTTGAAGATTCTCTGTGCCTTGAAGAATAGATAGGATTTAGCTAGGCTGGTAGGAAAGAGGAGACAATTCCAAAGGAGGCGAATAAGGTAAGCAAAGTAGCCCAAGGCAATAGTTCTAGTGGGTTCAGATGGGAAGGCAAACACACTATGTCTCTGACACCTTGGATTTACTAGGTTTATTAAATCTCTTTTATGATAGGAGAAATAAGGAATCAGGGGATCACTGGTTGATTTTGGAGTAAAGGAATCGTAGGGAGACATTACACTGTAGAAGGAAAGCAGTGCTATTCTTGGAGTTAGGAGATCTGTCCTTAAATTCTGCCTCTGGCATTTGTTAGCTATGTTACCAATGGCAAATCATTTAACCACCCAGAATCTCAGTTTACTAATCTATAAAATGGGGATAATAATATTTGTACCACCTACCTTACAGGGTAGATATATGGAAAGCATTTTGCCTATAAATATAAAGGTGACATTATTGGGAAGGGGAGTTAATTAGCAAGCACTGAAGAAAACAAACTTCATATGCTTTATATTTTTGCTCTAGGCCTCTTCTGACACTAGTAACAACTTTTAGCAATCATAAAGAATCACCTGGGAAAATTAGATTTTGCCATACAGCTTTCTTTTCATTGAAAAATGTCTGGAAAACCTGATATGCTGTAATTATAAGCTCCACCCCTCTCCTAACACACACACACACACACACACACACACACACACACACACACACACACACACACACACACACATACACACACACAGAGCTAGAGTTTGTTGTAATCTAGTTTTTATATGAAAGTGAAGATAAGGTGGGTTCCTAGGAACCTAGGAACTAAACTCTAGAATCCTAGAATTTAGAGTTAGAATTTCAAAGGGTCATCAGAGATCATCCAGCTTAGTGCCTGGTACATAGATGGTATTTCATTGGCGTAGAGACCTGCCAAAGATTATAGAGTTGGCAAACTGAGCTCAGATTTGAAACTCTTCTGCCTTCAAATCTAGAGAGCTCTTTCCACTAAATGACATTTCCTCTCCAAGAATATACAAGTCACAGTTTCAGAAAGTCAAAAGAATTTCAGGCTAGAAGGGGACTTAGAAATTACCTAGGGACCAGTTCCTAGGACAATTGTTTTCATTTTAAGAATGAAGAAACTTAAGAGTCAGAGAGACCAAGTTAATCTTTTTTGTTCTGTCATATTTGGATATGTGACCCCATTTGGGATTTTCTTGGCAAAGATCCTAGAGACATTTGCTGTTTCCTTCTCCAACCTATTTTACAGATGAGGAACTGAGGCAAGCAAAGCAGGTGACTTTTCCAAGGTCACCATGGCTAATGTCTGAGGCCAGATTTGATGAATCTTCCCAATTCTAAGGCCAGTGCTCTATTTAAGCCCAGTGCTGCCTCTAGCTGCCCTAAATTATATCTAATCTAGAGTAGAGTGTATGTATCTCCAGGTATTAAGTTACTTCCTAAGGCAGGCCTCAGGTTGCCTCTAGTCCCAATTGGAACTTCTAGATCTCCTCCTAGGAGGAAGACCAGTGATAACCATAAAGAACTTTAGAGGCAGCTAGGTGGCGCAGTGAGTAGAGCACCAGTCCTGGAGTTAGGAGGACCTGAATTCAAATTCGACCTCAGACACTTGATACATTCACTAGCTGTGTGACCTTGGGCAAGTCACTTAACCCCAATTACCTTGCCTTCCCCCTTCAAAAAAAAAGAACTTTAACAAGTGAAAAGTGCATCATTTCATTGAAGCAAAACTCACAGGTAACAGGTTAGTCAGTGTTAAAGACAAGATTTAAAACCAGGTCTTCTTAACTCTAGTATTCTATTCCTTCTATATGGCTACCTCAGACCAGAAAAGATAAAAGAAGGGGGGAAGGCAGGAAATGATAAAAGATGTCCTTGTGGAAATGGAGAAAAATTATGTGCATGGCATGCAGATATCTGCCTAAATGGATTCTCTTCCAAATAGGACTTCAGTATCTGCCTCAATGTTTTCTTGGCTCTGGGAGAAAACATAATCCTTGGCTGAGATTGTTCAGAAGTCTTAAGGAATAATTAATGGTTACAACTAGAGTTCAATTCTGGGTTTGTAATCTAGTGTGAAATGAAAAAAAAAACCCTTCATTTCTGGATATATGATCATGTGTTATATTTAAAGGGAATATTAAAATAAAAACAGTTCTCGTTTGGGTTTTTCCTCTCCCTCTCATTTATTAGTGTTATTAAACATATATGGGGGAAAAAAATACCTTGAGTTTGATTTTAAAATACGGAATAGGAGGGAGGAGGGGGGAGGAATGCTGTAAATAGCTTTTAAAATGTTTCCTAAAACAGGTTCATGATTTATTGGTTTATTTTACCTACTCTAGGCCAGTTAATTCACAATTTTCTTTTGAGTGGAGCCTCAGAGCAAACCCCAGACTTGGATCTACTTGCTCAAGTAAGGTGCTACCTTATAGCAAGTGTTCACCAGGTGGGAGGTGGGAGTAGAGGAGAATACAAAGATTCATTGGGGAATGGGAGGTCGTGGGTAGTGATAATAAAGGCAGGCACAGAATAAGGCCCTAGGCCAAATCCCAAACAGTGTTCCTAATAAGACTAGGAAAATTATTCACATTTTTCTTTGATTCCTCAAACATACATAGACATTATGGTCAACACCACATTTAAATCAGTAGGCTTGCTCTCTATTTGATTTCTGTGTGGAAGGTCTAGTTGAAGCAGGTACATTTGAGATATTCTATATGCACAGATCACCTTCCTTTGGGAGACAATTGTAATATGGTATAAGGGAAAGAATGCAAAACCTGAAGTCAGGAGAACTGGGTTTAACCTTGACACTTAACTAGCTACACTGCTATAGACAAATCACTTGACCTCCACAAACCTCAGTTTCCTCACCTATAAAATGGAGATGATAATCTATGATTTGCTGTCATGTTAATGGGATGATAACATCTTTCCCACCCATTAATAGGCCTTACATTAAGCCCTTTAGGGGAGGGACTTGCCTAAGGAGGAGCTTGCTTAGGGGGAGGCTTACTTGTAGGAAGGTTCCCATAGTTTTTGGTACTAGGTTGATTAGGCACTGAGTCACAAGGTTGGTTTTGCCTTCTGACTTTGAGAAATGAATATATACTCTAAACTGGTATTTTCTTTAGAGGTTCTTCCATGAGAAACATTGTTTGATTTCCTGATTGAGACTCTGAGTAACCATCTATTCAGATCCCCAACAGCTCAGATGTAAAGGCTCTCTTGATTCAGCGGTGTATGTAAAGTATATAGCAATATTGCTTTGATTCAGGCAGTCAGAGCTCCTGTCTGTTGGTCTTTATGCTAATTTCTCCACCTGTATTCTCTGTATTTTCTCTGCTTGTATTTTCTCTGACATTCAGGGTGCTGACCTTTCCCCTGAACTAGTTACTGTAATTAAAAGTAGGTTTGCTAACCCCTTTTTGAACAGCCTTTCCTAGAAAAGCAAATCAAAGAACCTGCACTAGCAAGCCATCCTAGGTATGCTAAGGTGCTCACTGTTATACTTGCCTACTGAGGAGAACTGTTGTGGGAAAAACCCTTTGTATTATGCAAATGTGAGTTGTCTTCTCCTCTTTTGTGATGTGTGTCCAGTAAAAGACATTAGGTATTTTCATAACCCTTTTATGGGTGAAGAAGCTGTTGCTAAGTTTAGCAGCTTATCTTCATTCTTCTCCATCAGTGGAAGATGTGGACTACACACAAACCAATTCTTCTGAACCAATCATCTATAAAAGGAATAGGTTAGACTATTTCAAAAGTCTCTTCCAACTCCAAGTCTTATAACTTCCTCGACTCTAATGAAAATATTATCCTTCATTTTCAAAGAGGACCAATGACATCACAGAGTGATATCTTGACATGCCAGTGAATTGGATTTAAGTGAGGCATAGTCATCTAAGTCCAGTGGTAAGACAAAAGTCAGGAAGACTGACAATGGCCCAGGATGCAGTGGATAACCTTGGCATCTTTAATGTCTGACCAAGCTCTAAGTGCTCCACAGTACCTGCTTTAACCACCTTCATGGCTGTCAAAACCAATTGTTCTCATCTGCCCATTATACCAAGGGAAGTCTTCACATGCTTGGAGTAGACATGCCTTTAACTCATGGATAGGTTTAAGACCTGTTGGTTTCCCTCAACTTGGTTTAGCCTGTATGCTGAGACAGGGCTCTGCACATACTACAGCTTCTTGGAGCCACAGGTGAGAGCTTGATGACTGGCTGGATACCAAAGGTGGATGAGCAACCCTGAAAAGGGCTCAGCTTATACCAGAGGTGCTAGACCTCCCTTATGCACTATTTAATGATAATAGCTAGCCTTTACAAAGTGCTTTAAGGCAAGCAAAATATTTTATAAATATTATACCATTTGATCCTCATAACAACCCTGTGAGTTAGTCATTATTATCCTCTCCATTTTGTAGATAAGGAAACTGAGCCAAATAGACATTAAGTGACTTGCCCAAGGTCACACAGCTAGTAAGTATATGAAGTTAGATTTGAAATCTGGTCTTCCTAACTCCAGGAATAGAATTTCATGCAACTTTCTTATACCATTAGTAGAAGAATTTTCCTAATTAAATTAATAAATAAATACTTAATTAATTATTAATTATATGTTATTATGAATTATATATATTACATCATATATAATGGAAGTAAACTGAGAGCCTGTTGATCTGCTCTCTATATAACATATTCTATTAGATGTGTGGAAGTGATTTGGGTCAGATGGGCTCTGGTTCATCTCTACCCAGAGCAGACCCCCTTATGGTCCCCATTACTAATATTTAAGAAAAACACATGAAGAGTAAACATAGAGAGGAAAAAAAGTTAATATGGGATCCCAAAGCATTTATATGTTGAATTCCATTTTATTCATTTCCTGATCACCAGTGCAATAATTGTCTCAAACAAAAGTGGCCTTGAGATGTTCTATTCCCTTTATCCTTAACTAGAATGAATGTGTGTCTTGTTCTTTTATGAAAAACACAAAGATGAGCTTTTTACCCTGAATGAGCAAATGAGATCTTTCCCACTGTCTAGACAGGGGATGGCTTTTTTCCACAAACTTTGAAAAGCTTTCAGGATGATTATGTTAAATTATATCAATGCTATCAGTACATGTAAGTAGATGAAACCATTATAATAAAGGCAACAAATGAATAAATATTATTCTAGCTTTCTCCTCCAAAATTATTGAATCATAAAGTGTACGATCTAAAAAACTGTAAAACCAATATGTATATTTATAATGTGTCATATAATAAAGATATTTATATTATATTTAATACATAACTAATATTTCATATGTCACAAATATATAAAATATGCTATATATTTATAATATATAAAAATATATAAAATCTTGAATCTAAGTTATGTAGAATTTAACACAGAAAAGCAATTTCATTATTGCGTTTGTCAGTAAACTGTTATTCCCTTAAATTTAAGAAAATAGAATGAAGATTAATCAAATAATTGATATAGCCTTTTAAAGCTACAAGAATTTTTTTCTTTTTCTTTTTTGGAGGCGCAATTGGGGTTAAGTGACTTGTCCAAGGTCACACAGCTAGTAAGTGTTCAATGTCTGAGGCTGGATTTGAACTCAGGTCTTCCAGACTCCAGGGTCGGTGCTCTATTCACTGAGCCACCTAGCCGCCCCAACAAGAGTTTTTTTAACAAAAATTCGGTGAGGAAGAATCATACAAGTGTTAGCATTCCCATTGTATATCTAGATGTCTTGAAGAAGACAATGACATCAGGGACCACAGCATCACCTCTAGCAAAGTAAGGAAAAGATGTACAGCTAAAAACAAAACAAAAAACTAACAACCTCCCGCTTACTCTCTCTTCCATCCCCTGTCCTCCAGCAGTGTACTTTATTCCCAGCTTCTCTCATAGTCTCCTTCAGGGAGAGGGACTTCCAATTAAACTATCTGTTGAGTAGAGAACAGTGAAAAAGAGAAGAATTGCCTAAGGTGCCACCCTGATTACTAGATTGCTGGGCCTGAGATACCACCTCTACCAAACTGTTGGACTCCTCCTAGGTCCATCTCCCCTCCCCTGTCACTCCCCACTCCCACTCCAGCCGCTTGTCTCTCTGTCTCTCCATCTCTCTCCTTCCATGGCTTCACTTTCAGATTCATTTAATCCCTCAGGGATACACACAAACAATGAAAAATATTTTAGAGAAAGAGTTTCTTTTAAAACAAATGGTAAGGGGCAGCTAGGTGGCACAGTGAATGGAGCACCAGCCCTGGAGTCAGGAGGACCTGAGTTCAAATCCAACCTCAGACACTTGACACAAAAACTAGCCATGTGACTTTGGGCAAGTCACTTAACCCCAACTGCCCCCCCAAAATAAAAATAAAATAAAAATAAAACGAATGGCAATACAGAAAGTAAAATAAACTCTAAAAGGAAATAAGGATAGGGAAATAGACTCAGTGCTCACCCTAAAGAGCAGAGTTTGAGTTAAGCAAGGGATGGGAAAGTACTGAACCAGCTATTTTTGTCCTCAGGAGCAGAGATACATGCAATCACTGTACCCGATCTAAAATCTAAAATCTGTGCTCAATTTTCATTCTTTGTCTTAATGTCTTGCACTCTATCCCCCTATTATTGTTGTTTGTCCTTCATTCTCAAAAAGGATCATGGTATCAGGAAAGTGACTGCCATGACTTGCAAGTGAATAGGATTTAACTGTGTGAGGGCTATGCAAAGTCGCCAGCCTCACTTTCTCCTCAGGAGCCATGTGGATCCAGTAGTAAGATATCGGTCAAGATGACTGGGGATGGCCCCAGATGCAGTGGGAGACCATGGCCTTTTTAAGCTAAGGTCTTTCCTAGGTCTCAGTTTTACTGAAGCAATACAATTTTGAAGCTAAATCATATAGAACTTAACATAGACAAGTAAGTGAAACAAGTGATTAAAGCTAAGTAAGAAGTGAGGCAAAGAGTGTCCTCTTTCACCTAATCAAAAATCTCAGTCTGGGAGGGTCTTCCCCTCCAGACTGTCTCTGGAAGAAACAATAACCACTGTTATTTACATTCACTGTGAGCCATCAGGACCCAAACAATGACCACAAAGAGGGACTTGGGCTGGGACCTATTGCTTGCTGGCCAATCAGTGAGAGCCAGAATGAATTGGGTTTAAGGCATGATCCTTAAGAAAAAAAAATCAAAGGAGTGTCAATGGCGTCCCTGAGAGGTCCTCCAGTTTCCCACAGCATACCCTTCCACTGTTCTCTTACTTTCTGATGCCACTGACCTTGAGGCTTCTCAGGAGTGGAAGGGGCTTTTCCCCTTGGTTAAATAAACACTATACCATTCTCCAAAAACCTGCTCCTTATGTGTGTGTGTGTGTGTCTATGTGTTTATATTTTGAGTAACATTTTGTTAGTTTCCTAATAACAAGAGCAATAAATGTTTCTAACAAGTGACATTGAAATGATCTATTTCTTCATCTTAGTATATCCTTAATTAAAATCGGTATGTTCTTGTTAATACACATGTATGTGCCTGTATGTATACAATATATACACATATGTAATATGTGTGTATACATAATGCATACATACGTGTGTATAGTGTGTGAGTGCAGATAGATAGAAGATACAGATTAATTGACTAAGCCATGCTCAGTTAGCTGGTAAATATCAGAGTCGGCTTCAAAACCCAGGTCACCTGAAAGAGGGATTTTTTTTTTCTACTGCAACTTAAAAAGGGAACTCTCAGGTTGACAGTTAAAATTATTTTTTTAATCCCAAGGTAGGCAGATTTATTTGGGAAAAGAAGAAAAGGTGGAAAATCTTCAGAATTTTCTACCAGCAGATTTTGCTCTCCCGTTGGTAGAGTTTACCTTCTGAACCATTTTTTTGTCTAATTTTTGTGAGGGCTGGAGTTGATGTTTCACTTACGAGGAAACAAGAGGTCAAGGAGAGGGTTATCAATACCCAATCTAGGAAGTACCCATTAAAGTAACCCATTTGTTATGATAATAGCTGGCATCTGTATAGTGTTTTAAGGTTTCCAAGCATTTTACATGCATTATCCTAATTGAACTTAACAGCCTTGTGAGGTAAGTACTATGTAAGTATCAAGTTGTATTATCTTCATTTTGCAAATAAGTAAATGAAGGCTCAAAAAGGATGTAATACGAAGATGGTTACACAGCTTGTAACTATCAGAGATGATGTTTGAATTCAGGTCTTTCCGATTCTGAGATTCGTGCTCAGTCCACAATGTTATGCCTTTCTGACTCTCCAGAAATAGTCATAACCACCAGTTACTGCTTGGAACCCACCAAGAACACTTCCCCACAAATAGCTGGATCTCTCTTTTCTCCTCTCATTTAGCTCTTGGCTAGGCAGAAAGAGAAAGGGGGAGCTTGAAAAGGTCACTGGGGGAAAAATGAAGAAACAAGCAGCGATTCAGTGCCCATTCCACATTATTTATGGGATGGTGATGATGACGATCTTGGCCTTTTTGCTTCAACTGGTTTTGATCATGGGTAGCATTCAGCAGATTCAAAATAGTTACACACACACACAACTATGAGATACTAAGGAGGGACACTAGGAATTGGGGGGGAGGGAACCAGGAAAGGCCAAAAAAGGATGTGATGTGTGAGCTGTGGAAAATAGGGATTCTGAAAGGGAGAGATAAGGAGGAAATGCATTCCAGGCACGGGTCACATACTGTGCAAAGGGACAGAGACAGGAGATGGACTATCAGTGAGCAACAGCAAGAAGGCCAATTGGACTGAACTGAAGAGGGGAATAATTTATAATAAAACTGGAAGGTAGGTTTGAACCCACCAGTGTTGCAGGTTCACTTTAAATGACACAAGGGAGTTTGTATTATACCCTTGATATAAGAGAGAATCATGAAAACTATAGTTGACTCATCAGGAAAGTGACATTGTGAGACATAATTTAGACTTGAAACATGGAAAGCACTTAGGTGATTATTGGGATAGACCAGGAGAGAGGGGGTTAAAGTCCTGAACTAGGGTAGTAGTAGTAGCCATGCAAATGGAGAGAAAGGTTCAAATGTGAGATTTTATAGTGATAGAATCAACAAGACTCATTGGAGGAAAACCTTTAAGACAATATTTTGTCCTACCAAATAAAATATTCTTTTAGAGTCAACAAAGTGCAGTGGGATCTTACATTTTCTGTACCTTTCAGTCTTCTCAGATTTATCTGAAACCATCTGTTTTGTAATTTTTTATAGCCATTACATTTATAAACCATAATTTCATTCATTCCTCAATTGAGGGACATTCCCACAATCTTCAGTCCTTTGCTATTACTGAAAGAACTGTTATAAATGTTTTTTACACATGGGACCTTTTCCTCTTTCTTTGATCTCTTTGTGTTATAATCTTAATTGAGGTATTGCTGGGTCAAACACACAGTTTAGTGAATTTTTTAGCATAATTCCAAATTTGCTTTCCAAAACATCTGGACCAGTTCACGGTTCCATCTATAGTACAACAATGTGTTTATTTTCCCAATGCCCCTCCAACACTTGTCACTTAAGTTCTTTGTTTACTTTGTCAATCTGATGGGAGGAATTGAGACACCTTAATTTTCATTTGTGTAATTATTAGTGATTTACAGCATCTTTTCATATGACTATAGATAGCTTGGATTTCTTCCCTTAAGAACTGCATATTCATAGCCTTTGACTATTTATCAACTGGCAAATGGCTTTTGCTTTTATAAATTTGAATTAGTTTCTATATATCATGGAAATGCAATTTTATTATTGATTTTACTCCACTCAAGCTAGTCAACAGTCTTGGAGAGAATTCTACATCCATAACTAACCACTTCCTTTCTATTAAAATATGTTTCCTACCTGCGATATTATTTGGGGTTTGGCATGTCCATCTTTTCAACAAAAAGAAAATTGGAACATGATGAACATGGCAGACACTACAGATAACATCTATAACATATATATACACACATACATGTGTAATTTTCATAATCTATAGATAGGCAGGAGGCTTTTATATAGTCTATAATTCTTTGGTGTCTTAATTAATACTCCTGGACCATAATTTCTGATACATTTTTTCTCATCTTTGCTTATGCCTACCTTTGCATTCAAGTCCCCCAGTACTAAAGCATTAATGTATATTTGGTATACATATTGGTTTCTTCACAGAACTTCTCTCTCTTTATTCTCAGCATTATATGTTGTTTGATAAACTATGATTATCTTTGTGGTATTTTTTTTAATAATGCCTATCTTGAGCACTGTAATATGAGATGATAAAATGGCCCATAAAGTTATGCTTCCTATTGCCTTTGAATATACAATAAAATTGACTTCTTAAACTCATTTAATTGCCCCTTTAAGGAAAACCAGAGAGTGATCCTTCTATTTAGTAACAACTCTCTTTTGTCTTCTGGTTTAATTTATGGAAAGAATATAAAGATTTGTATGGTTCAGTTTCTCCATTGTAATGTCATTGGTGAACAATCTCAAACTTAAAGTACCAAAAGTAAAGTTGATGTGTACATGTAGTTCACTATTCTGCCACTGTTATTGCTAAAGTATAAAGAGGTCAGGGGGGATTGGTGACCAAATGCTATTCAGTTGTTTGTTTTATGGATTGGCATTGTCAAAGTGTTCTTAATCCATCATCAAGTGGTCACCCTGCTGGTGATAAGCATCTCCACACTTAGCAAAGCAGGATCTTGCATAATCTGTTGCAGGACCATACCCCAAGCCTTTCCAGCATGAGTAAAGTTGAACAGGCTTGCATTAGGTCAGGATAGCCTTCAAGATCCCAAGGTCACGTTCATACCACATTGAGATATTGGAGTCAGATTTTTGTAGAGTACACTTATTATATCTATCTGTCTCTCTGAGGGACTGTTAGTATAAAGTAAAAAGATTCTTCTCAGCTTCTGTAAGAAAGGAAAGTGGAAGATACTTTCTCCCTTTTGAAATGTGGGCTTTGCATGTCTTTTTCAGCCACTCCCCTTCTCCTCCCATGGAGCATGACTTGCCGTCTAGACTAGTGATTCTCAAACTTTTTGTCTAAAGATCTTTTTACATTCTTAAAAATTGTTGAGGTCCCCTTACAAAGACCTTTTGTTTATGTGAGTTATATCAATATTTATAATATTAGACAGCAAAATACCTTAGAACTATTATGAAAAGAGCTTTGACTCCCCAGACTTCCTGAAAGTATCTTGGTCTGAGGGTCCCTGGATCACACTTTGAAAACCATTACTCTAGATACTGCAGGGAAGGTCAAGTTGTCCACTTAAGCATCACTCCATCAGACAGAGACCACTGCTAATTTTTCCACATTTTACAGAAGTAGAAATGGAGGCTAATAGTCAAGTAGCATGCTCAGAGTCACACAGGTCTAAGCTTACCTTTTTTGCCTAGAGAAAAATCAGATTCAATCTTTTATCCTGCTTTGGGAATTTATGAAATATCAATCGATAGGGGCAGCTAGGTGGTGCAGTGAATAGAGCACCAGTCCTGGAGTCAGGAGGACCTGAGTTCAAATCCAACCTCAAACACTTAACACACACAAAAAAAACTAGCCATGTGACCTTGGGCAAGTCACTTAACCCCAGTTGCCCTCCAAAAAAAAAGCAAAAAAAAAAAAAAGAAATATCAATCAATAAGATTTTTTTCCACGTGTAGCCCTAGAGCCCCAAGTGGGAAAATTTCAGCAATCTCTGACAGAGTGTATCCCCTCTTTTTCAGTATTCTCTCACATGTGCCATGACTATCACTGTTTCATCTCTCACATTGCATTCCAATAATGAAGCACATGCAAATCAAAATTGTCAAGGTCGTCCACATTTTTGTCTTATGTTGACTTTCAATACTAATTGGACAGAAGCATAAATAAACTTTAAAGAGTAGGAAAGCTTTGATATTAACATATGCCCAATGTTCAGGAAGAATGGAGAGAGATAAGAACTAGACTTTTGCTATAATTGGTATAGGGAACTTCCAAGTCAGGAAACTCCATTTACGAAAATAGGTCAGGGCTTTCTTTCCCACTTAGAGTCTTAGAGTTGCCTGTAGCACTGGGAAGCTTAGTCACTTGTCCAGAGTCACAGTCAGTATGCGTCAGAAGTAGGACATAGATCTAGGTGTTCCTGTTTTTGTCTGCTTTTCTAGCCCCTCCGCCATGGTGTTTCTAGAAAGTAAATCAACTTTGGGTATCAATTGTCCCAAATGATATGTTCAGCAGCAACTAGTCCTCTTACATACTGCACTCCAAAGCTGTAGTGAATGGAGGCAGTGGTGGTAACTGAAAGGCTCCAGGGGCTACTCAAATGCTTGCCTCTGAGTCAGCTCCATTATCAATCAAAACTCCTTCTCAATGACTGTGGATTCACCCTGTGTCCATGGACATCTTGCCTCACCTTCTGGACAAGGAGAAGGTAGTACTGTCTCTTTGATGCTCTTTTTTCCATGATTCAAAAGCAACCTAAAAATTTCCTTCCTGTCCAGCAACCTTCATCTTAACTGCTCTGAATCCTTTGGTACTGAGGGCACTACAAAAATATATATATGCGTGTGTGTGTGTGTGTGTGTGTATACACACATACATACATACACATATATACACACATAGATATATACACAGATATTTGTGCATATACATATACATACACATGTACATATATACACACAAATATACTTATATTAATTAATATATAAATATTAATTAATATATTAATATTCATTAAAATGAAGTGGGAATGAGCATTGACCTCTGGGATACTCAGGGAAGTCTTCTCATGAACTAAACCTTGGAGGAAATAAGGATTCTGAGAGACAAAATTTTACAGATATGGAAACAGAGTCTCAAGTAACATGTCTAAAATCACACAGGCATTAAACTGGGCCTCACGCTCTGGTCTTCCAGCTTCTACTTCACTGCCCTCTCCACCATATGCTCTACATCTCCTTGAAAATAAAGAACAAGTTCTGTATGCGTATTATCGTTGCTGTTGTTGTTCAATCATTTCAGTCATGTCCAACTCTTCATGACCTCTTTTTGAGGTTTTCTTGGCAAAGATGCTAGAGAGGTTTGCCACATCTTTCTCCAGCTCATTTTACAGAGGAGGAAGTAAGGCAAACAGTTAGGTATCTAGCCCAGTGTCGCACAACTAATAAGCGTCTGAGGCCAGATTTGAACTCAGGAAAAGAAGTCTCCCTGACCCCAGTGCCCATACTCTGTCAACCAGGCCACCTAGCTGCCCTTTATGTGAATTATTTTGTGTTTTGCAGGTGAATTGAACATATGACCCAAATTTTATAGGTTATGTCTAATTTCAAAAAAAGGAAGAACTCTTTTCATGAGGCTTCACAAAATTAATATCCTTCATCAGAACATGTAGCCTGATTTTTGGTTAGGAAAAATATGCTCACTCTATTTATAAGGGGCACCACCACTTGAATCACTGTTTATCTCTAGTCCAATAAGCAGAAACTTTCAGTCTACAAGATTAAGAAAAATTAAATTGGAAAAAGGCATTTAAAAAATAGAAGCAAGATGCAATTAGGAAGCAGATCACAAGCAAAAGGGTTCAAATTTCAGGTTCATAAAAATTGTTTTAAACAACCATTACCAATATAAGAAAAAAGCAATGCATTATAGTATAGGTGCAAGTGGGTGGGCCCTTGGCATTCTCTGTCCATCTTTACCTTGATTTTCTCTTCTCAAAGGGATGTGAACTATTCTGAAAGCAAATAAATACTTTGGCATATTTTGGGAGACAGGACATAAATCAAGCATAGGCATGTTCGAATTGACCCAGTCTTTAAAACTTTTGCAATAAACACAGTGTGACTAAGCCTGTTTAATGTTTTATTTCTTTTTTTTTAAATACAGAACCTTAAAGAATCTAATTTTAACTAGTGCGACTATGGTGATTTAGTAAAATAGTCAGGTTTCTTAGAAACAATGTGGGGCAATTTATTACTAAGTGAATCACAGAGCAACAATTTGGGTTGGGCAAACCCTGCAGATTTAAAGACAACCATTTTAACTTGTTTAAAGTTTAGGCAAACCATTTTCCTTTTTACCATTAAGGAATCCCACAATCTCAAAGTTGGAAGATATTTTGGCGGCCAGTTAGTCCAACTTATATCTGCACAAATCCCCTCTATACCATCCTTAACAAGTGGTTGATCAAGCCTTTGCTTGAGGATTCCCAGTAAGGAGAAATCCACTACCACCAGCCAACTCATTCTATTTTTGAACAGCTCTAGTTGTTCTAAGTATATTCTTACAGTTAGCCTAAATCTGCTTTCTCCTGACATTCAGCCATTAGTTCCAGCTCTGTGCTCTGGGGTTAAGAAAAACAAGCCTAGTTTCTCTTGTCAGAAACTACTTGAAAGCCGCTATCACAGCCTTCTATTTCTTAGGAGGCAGCTAGATGGCACAGAGAATAAAATACTGGACTTTGAATAAGGAAGACCTGATTTCAAGTACTGCCTTGGATAAATTATGCATGAACCTAGGTTCACTTAACCTCTCTCGGCATCAGTTTTCTTACTCACAAGATGGCAATAATAATAGTAGTATCTATTTCTCATGCTTTTATGATATTCAAATGAGAAACAATATATAAAGTTCTTTGAAACCTTTAACTTCCTATGTAAATGCTAGCTGTATCAAGCTATTTCCCTTTTTCCTTCAGCCAATACTTATATATCATGTTCCTTAGTCTTCTTGCTATCCTGATCACCTCCCTCTGGATACTCTCCAGTTTGTCAATATTCTGCTTCAAATGTGCTGTGTAGAACCAAACACAGTACTCTAGAGTGGTCTGACTGTGGAAGAATACAATGAGAGTACGCTCTGTCTTTCTCCCTTTTCTCTTCAGCAAATATAAATCAAAAAGGAAGTATGACTGAGAAGACATTAGCTATCAAAGAAATTTCTTGAAGGTATCTAGTAAATTTTTAAAGATCGCTTTCAATTTTCAAAAACCAATCACTCTAAATTCAGATGGTAGAGTGGGAAAAACTTCCAATCAGGACACCCTAGTTTAAATTCTGAATTGTGAGGGATAGAATAGAAGCATGATCCTTCCAGTTGCTGAAGCTGTTGAGGACCTGTGCTTTATACATCTGGCAATGCAAACTAAAAAAGAATAATCTGAAGGGTGGGAAAGGCAGACAGTGGTCTTTATTTCCCCTTAGCTCTAGCAGTCTATAGGTTACTTACTTAAGTTTCAAATTTGGGAACTATAGATAGGGAATTGTATTTCATACGCTTTTAAATTTTTGGATTATGTACATTTAGTGATTATGTATTAGAGTCATTCTAAATTGGATTTTATGCACATTTTAAAACCTTAAACCTGATGAACTGAAACAAATTTAAACTTATGTCACTATATTATTCTAGTGCTTACTTGTATGATAACATAACTCACTGGACTTCCCTAAGCTTCTATTTCCTCATCTGTAAAATGGTGATAATCATATTTACGATTCTTACTTTCCAGGTTTATTTTGAAGGAGCATATTTTGTAAGCCTTTAAATTGTAGAGAGTTTGACAAGGAGGTGTCTGCTCCAGATGAATGTCTTTAAAAGATGAGGCCTTTGTGCTGGCTTTAAAGATGTCTCCTTGTACATGTGACCATCTTATCCTTACTGATAGTGAGGGTAGTACACCACATTTAGGACTTTGATCATGTTTCCTTTATTAGTAAAGAAGAGTATCTTTACCCATTGTTGGCCCATGAAGAGGTCATTGAGGATGACTAAATCATGATATTTGGGGGTGATTGAGTCATAGCTGCCTTGAATCTGAACCTCACACTTGAACTCAAACAGAGAGAGAATATAGAGACAGAGTTTAGCATGGATAGCCCAGAGCTGTGAGTGCAATGAAGGCCAAACATCTGACCCTTGTAAAAGAGAGATCCACATGGCCTGAGAGAGAGCTGTACTGTGTACATGCTGGGGAAGGTGGGGTGGCAGGGGCAGGGAGGTGGGACGTGGACAGTGGTAGAGTAATAAGAATCCCTCAATCCAGTCTTCTGGAGAGAAAATGTGGAAGTTCCTGGACAATGACAGGTTTTAGGATCAAGCAGAGTTCTGAGATTGACCCAGGATGAGTAAAGGACAAATCCATTTCGTGGAGAAGCAAATTTGTATTTTTCCCTCTACTACTATTGTGAGTAATGCAATTGGAAGGAGGTTGGTTCTTTAGCAACCCCAGGTACAAAATCTCCTTGGGAAAGGAGACCCTCATTCTTGGGTTACTACTATAAGTCTAGGGTTCTGTATAAATCCTAGGGAAAGTTGGGTTCACAGAAAGGTGAAAGGTTGCCTCTAACAATTCCAAATGGCTTCCTTTTCAAGAAGGAATTTTATTTTAAGGTATCCTCATTTTAAGGGTAGCAAGTCTAGAGAATAATATAAGTACTGGAGGGGTGATGGACTTCACTGAAAAAAGGGACAAAAGATTATCTCACCTTGGATGTGTATACAGTATATTTTATATTTTCTATATGGTGAAACAAAAGCTGTCATACATTGATATATATTTAGCTCTGCTTCTTGCTTGGGGAACTGAGAGACCTTTTACCTTCTCCATAGAGATCTAGGTGTCAGCTATATTTTGATATTCTTATCACAGAAAAATCTGAAAGGAGTCATGAACCAAAAAATACTTAGTAAGTAGGCTCCAAGATTGAACCATATTTGGATAAACCTATGAAAGAACACTGGATTCTTGGCCATGCATTATCGAGTGATATATAAATCTGAGGTTTTTCTTTTATTCTGTTAAAGGAGCTCTGAAATGGTCAAACAAGACTTATAATGTGAAATATGTCATAAAAGAGAATACTCTTTCTTCACTTAAGTAGCAGATACAAGGCTGGGCCTGATGTTAGGAAGACCTGAGTTCAAATATAGCCTTAGATGCTTACTATCTGTGTGATGCTGGGGGCAAGTCACTTAACCTCTGTTGGCCTCAGTCTTCTCATCTGTAAAAGGAAAATAATAATAGTGTCAACCTTGTAGGGTTGCTTTGAGGATTTAATGAGATTAATAATTATAAAGTATTTAGCAGTGCCTGGCACATAGTAGGTACTATTTAAATGTTAGCTATTATCATTATTATTATTACTTAGGTCACATTTTAGAGATTATAAATTCTCTTAAATTTATAAGTGGGATGGACTTCAGTCATGACAAATGGCCTCAATGGCAAACAAAATCCATACATCATAGTTCACAATCTTGGAATACCTTCAAACCATTTAACAAAACGATGCAGTTCTTGGAGAGGTAGCTTTTAATCATTCTTTCCCAAACAAGGGATTTGTTTTTTGTTTTGTTTTGTTTTGTTTTGTTTTTCAGATTGAAAACCACCTCAAGCCTCATTGATTCTCAAGATCAATGTTTTGTTGGGACATACCATGCTGGTTTCATAAACCTATATCTCTGCCTTGAGAAAGACACCTGCAGATGTTGCCTTCCAGGCATTTCCAGGTACTCTCCCAACTACAAAAAGGTAAACCTCTAGAAATTTGCAGGTGCAAATCTATTTTTGTCTACATAATGATGTGTTTTATATCTGGGTATTCAAAAAAGCAGTCATCTGCTTGTGCTGATGATATTAGTGATTTAATGTAAATAGGACATAATGTTTTAAAATTGTTTTCTTATTTCAAGAGAGACAATATATGGAAAGTATTCTGTAACCTCCAAGTATTACAAAAATAGAGATATACATATCCATCAACCTGAGCAGACTTGCTATGTGCCCATGGGCAAGTCAAGATTATAAGTTATAAATGCTTGAAGATCTGCACTGATTGAGGGAGTTTCCATATTGGAAGTCCCCTGTACCAATGAGTTCAAATTTACAACTTATACACATGTGTATATTTAGGAATTCAAATTCAATGCGTGCTATTAGTTATAACATATATTCTCTTAGCAGGGTACCCAGAATTTTTCAAACAATCCCCTTTGTGACCAAGAGCAATCAATTCCTTGAAAGCCTATTAGATCTAAAACACACACACACACACACACACACACACACACACACACACACACACACACACACAAAGAGGTTTCCCTGGGGGTTTCTACTGGCTGTTGCCACTATTGCCATATAGATGATAAAGTGGTTCCATTCTTAAAGAACTCTTCCTGCATAATGAGTTGTTGGAATCATGACAAGGGAGTATCCTTAGGTGGAGGCAAGAAGAAAAGAGTAATTAGTAGGAAGTCCCTGAGATTGGGCCCAGTTTATGTAAGCCTATATAACAGGGCCAAGGGTTTTTTATTATGCATTAGAAGGTATACACAAGACACATGTTTGACAGAGGATTTCCTTTTTAGTTAATTGGTTTTAGAGAAGAATGGTCCGTATTTGAAATTAGATGGCATTATAGAAATTTAAATAATTTGGCCACCACTACATTCCATGCTATTCCACTTGTCCCAATTTCTACCCAGTAAGAGAATCTCATAATATAAGCTACATATAGGTAGGCAAATTATAGTTAAATAGACTCATTTCTTAAAGCAACTTGATACAATAACTCCCCTTTATATAGGGTGTTAAAGCTTACAAAATGATTTCTTTTGATATTTCATTAAACCTACTAAAGGTAAGTAGGCTCCAGGATTCTGTCCTGGGTCCTCTTCCCTTCTCTCTTTGCAACTATTTCTTGGTGATGTTGGTGATCATCTTACATGGTTTCCATCATCATATTGAAGGAGGTTGGCTCTCTAGCAACCTCTGGTACAAAATCTCTTTGGGAAAGGGGACCCTCATTGTTGGGTTAGTATTATAAGTCTAGGGTTCTGTATAAATCCTAGGAAAAGTTGGGTTCACAGAAAGGTGAAGGGTTGCCCCTAACAATTCCAAATGGCTTCCTTTTCAAGGAGGAATTTTATTTCAAGACATAACCAGTAACCTCTTTCCAAACCTCCAGACTTGCACTTACATCCATTAGATGTCTTAAATTGGATGTCTGTAATGGGAATGGGAATTTGAAGATCTTCCCTGCTCCTTAATAGACCTAGGAGAGTTTGAAGACCTCCCGTGCTTTGAAAGTAAACTCTGCCCCCTAATAGGCTGAATGTTATCACATGGAGCCTGTGGTGGGAGCAGTTTGCTGAAGGGTGGAGCAGAGCCCACAGAAAACTGCGAGCCAGAGCCAGAGAGTTGGTGGGAAAGAGAGGGACTTGGGAAAGGAGAGAGAGAGGTTTGTGAGTAAATATTGATCTTGTATTGGTTTGTGGGAAGGCTGAAGGATGCTGTGGCTCTCAGCATCATTATGGCTTCTTAATATCTTTGGTAATGTGATGGAATCAGCTTACTGGTTTTGGAATTCAGTTTTCTGGAGTCTAAATAAATGCTTCAGTTCTGTCCTCTATGTCACTGGTCTTCAAAAATGAAAGACAACGCCCAAAAGGCTATTAAACTATGCATACTCTTTAATCTCGCACTACCACTCTAGGTGTATATCCCAAAGAAATTTTTTTTTAAAAGGGAAAGGACTTATTTGTAACAGCTCTTTTTATGGTGGCAAAGAATTGGAGACTGAGCTCATCAATTGGGGAATGACTGAACAAATTGTGGCACATGATTGAATGGAATATTATTGTGCTATAAGAAATGACAAGCAGGATAATTTCAGAAAAACTTGAAAAGATTTGCATGAACTGATGCAAAATGAAGTGAGCAGAACTAGGAGAACATTGTACACAGTAATAGCAATATTGCGTGATGATCAACTGTGAATAACTTAGTTATTCTCAGCAATAAATTATCTAAGACATTCCAAAGGACTCATGATGAAAAATGCTATCCACATCCAGAGAAAGAACTGATGGAGTCAGAATGCAGTAAGAAGCATACTATTTTTCACCTGATTTTGGGGGCGGGTTTTTTGGTCTGTGTCTTCTTTCACAATGTGACTAATATGGAAATATGATTCACATGATTCCACATATACAACCAATATCAAATTGCTTACCATCTCAGGGAGGGAGAGAATTGCAACTCAAAAATTTTTTAAATTAAAAATTGTTTTTACATGTAATTGGGAAAAAATAAAATATTATTTTTTAAAAAGTGAAGGACAAGTAAGAACATCTAATCTTTTTACCAAGTCTTATTGATCTTTCCTTCATAACATCCCTCTCATATCATTTCCCTTTTCTCCTAATACTACCAACCACTTCATCACTTCACATCTGAACAACTGCCAAAGCTTTTAGGTTGTTTTCCATGCCACAAGTCTCTCCCTAGTCCAGTCCAGTCCATTCAGTTGTCAAAGTGATCTCTCTAAAGCACTGATCTGACCTTGTCACCCTCTTATTCAATAAACTCTAGTGGTTTCTTACTACCTCCAAGATAAAATATAAAATTCTCTTGGTATTCAAAGTCTTTCATAACTTGCCACTCTCCCACCTTTCCAATTTTTTTATACCTTATGCCCCTTTACCTACTCTGCAATCCAGTAACACCAGTTTTTTTTGCTATCCTTCAAAAAGGCACTCCAATTCCAGACTCCAGATATTCTCATTTGCATTTTCACCCCATGCCTAGAATATTCTCTCTCCTTACCTGTACCTCCTAACTTCCTTAAAATCTTAGCTAAAATCCCAACTTCTACAGGAAGCCTTTCCTGATCCCCATTAATTCTAGTGTCTTCTCTCTATTGACTACCTTTAATGTAAATGTATATGTACATATACGTGTATACATATATATATATATATATATATGTATATATATATATATATATATATATATATACACATATATATATATATATATATGAAATCTTCATAGTGGCTTGTATGTGGTCTCCTCCATTAGACTGTGAGCTTCTTGAGGGTAAGAACTGTCTCTTGTCTTTCTTTGTATCCTCAGCACTCAACGCAGTGCCTGGAATATAGTAGTTGCTTGATAAATGCTTACTGACAGACTGATCAGTACTCACCAATAGTTTTATGTAGTAAGTAAAGCAAGGATGATTAATTCCATCCATAATAGGAAAAATTGAGAATCAGAAATGTTAAGTGAGCTACACAAAGTCATACAGCTAATAAGTGAAAGAGCCAATATCCAAACCAAGATCTTACTGAAGATTGAACGCTCTTTCCTATATACTACAAATTATCAGGCTCACAGCTGCCTTTCTATTTCATGTCCAGGCTGGCAAGCTCACAGTTTGCCCCAATTTTTAGGACACTGTTCTTTATTGCTGAATATCAGATAGTATCATCTGAGTTTCAGATCAAAACTGATTCTCTTTCTCAAATCTCTGTTTTCTGGAAACTTTCTCTCTCTACACCTGAAGAAATCTCAGTTAATGAATCCCTTCTTTGCTGCTCTCAGTACATTCTACAACTTGAATCAAATCATTCCTGATGCATAGATTCACTCACCATAGTCTCCATACTCTATGGTATGTCTCCTAAAGCTATGCCATCCCTCATTCTCTATAACCTCTCTTGGAGAGTGAATCATCTCGCTTGGATTCAAGCATTATCTCTTCATATATGACAACCAAATATAGACATCCAACTGCAATCTCTTTCCTGGATTCCAATCATGTATTGTCAGCTGCCTTCCCTGAAGTTCCACCGGCATAATAAAACAATCTATGCAATTACTATTACAACGTAAATGGAAAGAACACGACAATAACATGAAACCGAATGCTGTGTAATTAAAAGGAAGTGAGTTTGGCCCTTAAGAAAAAAAAAAACAGAAAAAAATTGACCTCTCTTCTCAGAAGATGTAGGGTGACTATGGGTGTGGAACACTGTATGTATCAACTCAGTTGATGAGCTGGTTAGTTTTGCTGATATGTCTTTTTTCTGTTGCTTTTAAATTCTTTGTTATAATTCTTTGTTCATAGGGGAGAAGCATAAGTTCAGAGATTAAAATGTGTTATAAAAATGAAAGTTGCCAACAAAAAATGTTTTAAAAAGAAAAAAGGTAATCCATTCCTGTGAAATAGATATTTCATTTCAATGCAACAAAAAGATTTTTTTTTTACCAGATCTGGAGACTATTCAAGGCACTGAGGAAATTAAGATGTTCTTGTGGTGGTGGAGCTCGCCGGCTAAACAAAGGCTCCAATGAATATACAAATAACTGTAATATAAAATAATAACTAATAATTACATAAAAGTGCTACAAATTAATAATTACAAAAAAGTGCTACAAACTAGATTTTTCCAAGACCCAAAGGAGGAGAAAGAATCAGAAGGGGGGTGGGTAGGGAAGACAGGCATTAATGGGCATTTTTTGCATTTGATTTGATTATCCTGACAAACATTCTAGTGAGATAGGCAGGGAAAATTATTTATTAAGGGACAGATAGCTCACATTTTAAAAAAAAAGGTTTGCTTCAGGAATTCTTTAACAACGAACTTTCCAGAGTGCACCCACAATATTTGTCTATGGTCAGGATATGGAATTTCATCAGTATAGAAAACTTCCAACGTGAGAAATATCCTCCTTTGCATGTACTCATTTGAGGGCAGGGACTATCTCACATTTGTCTCTGTGTCTCTAGCAACAATTACAGTCCCTAGCTACTACATAAAGTAGTACTTGATAAATACTTGTTGATTTATGAGTGATTATAGTCTTACAGAGCAGCTTGAGAGCACTGAGAGGTTAAGTTCTTACCAGGAACAAATGCTAATAGGTACCAGAGGAAAAACTGAAGTTCAGTGTTGCTTGACTTGAAGACCATCACCCATTATGGGATATTGTCTGTCATGGTTTTTAGTTCGTGTAAATGGTTGTTTTTTGTTTTGTTCTGGACTTGTGATTTCGTATGTGTTCATAGATCATTGTGCTTGTCCTTCATTTTAGAAGAGGACCATGGCATCAGGGAAATGACTTGCAGTTGACTTGGATTTTAGGGAGGGAGGGCTGTGCAAGATCACCAGCCTCACTTTCTCCTCCAAAGCCATCTGTATCCAATGGCCATATATTCATCAGGATGACTGGAGATAGCCCAGAATGCAATCGGAGACCCTGGTCCTTTTAGGCTAAGGCCTTTTCAGTTATTCACATATAATGAGGTCATGCCCATTCAGTGAGAAATGAGTCTAGGCATGGCCCCTTTAATTAGGAAAAAAAAAATCAAGCTGGGAGGGGAAGACCCTCAGGGTTGCTGCTCCAAAGAAAAACAGTTACCATTGTCATGCACTCTAAGCCAGGAGCGCCCAAAATGCAGCCATTAAGTGGAGGTTGGCCAGGACCTATTTGATTATCTGATTAAGATAGAAAACTAAAAGATAAACTTTTAGCCATATCTGAAGGTCATTCTAAAATGAGATTAAAGTTTTTTACTATGACAATGGAGAAATTATTTTATAGATAACTTTTCCGGAATACGGTGTGTATAAGCAGTCAGTGCTGAATGACAGATGTAAATGGAGAAGAACTAGGGTATCCTCTTTTTCCATCTTGGAAGGATAATAAGAATAAGAATAAGAAGAATATACCATACCTTCATTACTAGTAATAACTGTGCTTTTGTATGGTTCCTGGTTTAGAGTAGGTGTTTTAAGTGTGGATTGTGTTTTAAAAGTTTCCTACCTGTGCGTTGTTACTTAGGTTTTCCTCGTTCCCACAGAAATTAAAACTTATAATTGCATGTCTACTTGCCAGATTATTTCTTGCTTATGCCTTGTGCCTTTTTGAAGACATATTCAATAAAGAATCTAGAACTGGGAAAAAAAAACAAACCCAGAGGCTATATAGTCCAATCCATTCCCAAATAAGGATCACCTTTACAATTTATCTTCCAAGTGGTCATCAAAACCTTTTCTTGAAGAAAAGGAAAAGAGAATCCCCAATTTCTCTAAGCATATATTGTCAAATGTTGCTTCTCCATCAGAGCCTATCAACATGTGTGTTTTGTACATATTATTCATTCAATAATTATTTGATGAAATACAAAGTTCTTGTAAATATCAAATGAGAATGTATTTTTAAACTTTTTAAAGATTAAGTGATCTTCAGGTAAAAAAAACAGAGATAAAGTCTGAATGCAATTCTTTCTTACAAGTGTTAAAGACAGAGAAAAGATGGAACTGCAGGCTCATTCTGCTGTTCCTTACTGATTTGGCTGAAGTAAGAGATGAGTAAATTCCCACTTCTCTTTGATACTGCCCAACTTTCTCCCAATTTTTCTCCCTCCTGCTCCCTCACCTGGGGGTGTAATGAATGTTCTCTGTCCTACAATGAGCCTCCAATTTTCTGAGAAAATCCGGTTTCCTGGTACTTCTTTTTAAGGACCAAAGTTGTTCCCACAGCTACTAATAACTCTCTAACAATGACCTGAGATATTTCAGATTGTTACATAAGCTATCTGTTGAAAATAGCCTGAATAGACTCTCTCCCCTTTATAGAACACACCCGTTCTTATCCTGCCCCACCATGATTGATTTATGAGACCCTAAGGTTGTGGATTTATTCCTGCTTTCTTTCCAAGGCTGGCTAGCTAAATATACTATTAAGCCTCTTCTTCCTCTTTGGCTGATCCACAGTTCCTTTGTTGACTGTCATCACCCTTAGCTGGGCATCATGGTTGCTTGTACCCCTTGAGGCAGACACCATTTCTTTTCAGCTGGTTGGCCCACTTGCTAAAACTTGTTTTCTTCCTTGGCCTACTGCCCCCAATTACATACTGACAAGCCTGGGGGGGGGGGGATATGTGTCTGTGTGTCTGTATGTGTACATATGTACATATATGTATGTATATGTATATATTTCTATACACATATATATATGTATATACACATACACATATACACACACTTATATACATCATATAAAGACAGTTCTTATTTTACACAAGTGGAGCTGTCTGCAGACCTTTAGGTAGTGATTTTATGTAATGCAGATTTGCCTGCGACATGGGGATGGGAGGGAGGAAAGCATGAAGGGAGCCCCCAAACCTGTGGAGGGAGGGTATAACATATGGTTCAAGGAGACATTGGGGCCAAGACAGAAAAGCTAGAGCAAGAGGAGGAACAGAAGCCATATGAGGGCCTGACCAGAACCAAGAGGAAGAAGGAGGCCGGAGGGGATGGCAGATACACGGGGGCCAGACAGAGAGGAAAAGATGGGCTACAAGAGAGGGTGAAGTGGTGCATAAATTTTCTCTCTCATTTCAGGAAGTCTCAAGCCACACTCCCAGGCCTGGGTGGCAGTGATAGTGGTCTCTCCACCATTCTTCTACCATTCTTCTGCTTTCACTTGGAGAATTGGGTGGGGTCTTTTTGGTGGGGGTATGGGAAGCCACCCAGAACTGAGCTGAGGGACAGAAGGGGAGAGAGAGAGAGACAGAGAGAGAGAGAGAGAGAAAGAGAGAGACAGAGAGAGACAGAGAGAGAAAGCATAGTATCATACAATAAAGTTAACATAGGTGTTTGGGGGGAATGCAGATTTCTTTCAGAATTCTTTCAAGTAAAGTTGAATTTGCCTGTTGCAAATTTTAATTTAAAGTGAGAACTGTCTGTTCTCAGACAGGCCTGTGAAGTAACTTCCACCTCCACCCATAAACCTATGTTATTCTCTGTCCACATAATTTGTCCCTTAGTTAACTTTTCTCCTTAAGATTCTTTATACCCTTGGAACAATTAGAGTTGTTTCTAGGCCCGTTGAGCTGGAATACTGCATTCATTCCCTCATCCTGAGGAGTGCTCCTGTTCTAGACTCATGCTTGTGGTCCAGACTGGTTCCAGTCCTAGAGAAGTCTTCTCTTTTAACAAGAGGGCACCTAACTCTATTCTCACATTCTCCAGCTCATTAAATCCCTCACCCTAGCAGTTAAGGCTTAGATTTTGACTCGTGTCTAAGAGAAAGTAAAGGCACTCAAATATAATTAAATCAGATGTGAGTCAGGTATTTTTTTTTCTTACATACAAAAGAAATGCAAATGGATGCAAAAGACTTACAATATTTATTGGCAGAATAAACTAAAATAGGGTTTAATAGCTTAAACAGCTTAAAACTACTGTTACAATCTCTTAGGGGGCTGATTAAGATAGTTTGTGAGAAAATGGCCAAATGTCACCTTGCTTCTGCACTGTCTAAACAATTCCCAGTCATACCCCTGCTATTGTCATCTTTGCCAATGAAGGAACCCCCTCCCCGCAGCTACCTCACTTGAACCAGGATATCTGGACCTCTGGAATTCAAAAGGTCACCTCCAAGTCTGGACACAGTTACCTTGAGAATAATATTGCAACATCTATTTAGGAAATAAAACACAAAGCAGAAAATGCAGCCAGGGACCCAGGTGCAAACTTGTCTAGTTGAATCTCCTGATAAAGCTGCCATGTGGGTGTGGTTACCATGATGCCAGGATGGGGAAAGTCTAGTAGCAGGTTTATATAACGCCACCTGGAGGGGTGGATTTTGAAGATATTTGAGCTAGAAATTGTCTCTCTTTTTTTATAAATTGATCTACTCTTCTACCACCTACTCCTGTCATGGAGAGGGAAAGAATGAAAGGATCCTTCAAGATTTTCAAACCAAAGTAACAAGTCCTTTCAACACTGAACCATTATATGGCCAGATGGAATTCCACCATCAGAAAGGGCCCCAAGTGCTGAGTCACACATGTGGTAAGCTGAAACCAGGCAAGGAATATCTGTACATATCCTGTACAATCTATGTAACGCACTTAAACCCTCTTACCCTAAGTCGTTGTACCCTTTTATTGTTCTATAACTATCCACCTGTTTTCTCTGGTATTTTGCATCCAGTTCTTTTTTTTTTAATTTATTTTATTAAATTTTTTTTGAGTTATATATTTTCTCCCCGTCTTTCCCCCGCCCACCACCCCAAAACAGCCATCCCAGTGTTTCACCCCTCCCCCAGTCTGTTCTCTCCTATGTCACTTTTTGGTAGGGCAGAATGGATCTCC
>CM053581.1:391977277-392033786 GCA_028627135.1 Pseudochirops cupreus | reverse complement strand
CCCTCCCCCCCACTCTGCCCTCCCCTCCATCACCCCACCTTTGCATCCAGTTCTAATGCATGTTTTTGTCATTTTAATTAGTCAGAGTAACAAGAATGGCAGCTAATTAAAAGTAACCAACTGAAGAAGCATCTCCTTTCAAACACTAAATGGAAAAGACAAGATCACCAACCATGAAATTCTGGAACTTACTAGCACGTAAGCAATACTGACTAAAATGCATTTCCATTAGACCAAATATATATATGAGTGCAAGATATCCAAGCAGACAAATGAAATGACTCAATATTAAGAATAATTAACAAGTTTTTGTATGATTTAAAGCTGTGAGAGACAGCTAACACATTATATGATCTAAAAAAAAGATCTCGAGTCAAATCTAATAGAAGTTTCCTAGAAATGGTTTATTTATAAGTAAAAGTTTATTTATATTATGCAAAAGTTTGTAAAGTTTTATGCTTAGATTAAAAAAATGAACTTCATGTTACAAGATGGGGAGATGGAACTACCCAATGGAATCAGGAGGGCATACTGAGAAGAACCATATGCCTAATCACAGTTAACCTGTATTCAAATTCCAGTTCCAAATCTTACTTTGAGATGTGACTGCATCTTTCTAAGGCTGTTTTATTTATCACATGTAAAATCGGGATCTTCCACTTACCCTGATATCTCATTATAGTGTAAATATAACAGTGAATTCCTAAATACTACGGGAATAGAATTGAAGTACTAGTTCCAAGCTGGAAAGGCTTTGAGTCCAGTCTGGTGACAGACTATATTTTTCCCCTGGGAGCAGCCTAACCAAATTCAGAGAAGTTCATCACCAATCTTGCCTTAGGGTGGTACATTTTATCAGGCATATTAAATATGAAAGGAAATCTACTAAGATCAGAGGGGTAGTGACTATCTGGGACATTTGTGAAATCAGGTATCTTGGAAGCATTGAAAAATGGGAAAAATGAAATTGTATTACCTACCTTAAGGTATGGTACAGATTGTGTATGCATATGAAAGAGATCTGTTGAGATATATATATAATATATACATATAATATGTAATATATATTAAAATAATGAGAAAGTATGCACCAATGTGATATGTTTTCAATTGACTAAAAATAGAAACTATTCTATTGCACTCTTAATTTCAGTACCTTCTTTTCTTGCAAAAAAAAGCCTGACAATACATTTATATCTTTTCAGGTTTGTAGCTGTAACTCTTGATGTGAATAAATTCAGCTCTTTCCAGTTCAGATATAGCCTTTGACCCGATCCATTTTTTCTTGCTCTCAAACTTAATTTCAATTTTTCATGGTACAGAATAATAATAATTACTTGAAGGTAGAAGAGAGAAGAAAATGAAGAGACAAAGAAGAAAGGGCTATGTTAATAACACTTCATTATACTGAAGATTGGCAGATATGAACATGTCTCCTTCCTCATCTTTTCTAAACCTCAAGCCTTCTTGATTTTACTGCCAGACGCTGAGGGGAAAGACAAGGAATGGCAAAAAGGTTGGCACACATGTTCGCAGGAATTGGATAATAGCATATGGGGAATACGTCAAGCTGAAAGCTAAATCTATGGATGGAAAAACTGTTTTCATCTGTAGAAATTCTTACAGAAAATAGAACACAATGACAGTTTAGGTAAAAGTATAATTAATTCTCTAGTATGAGCAAAAAGGAGATTTTTCATAAGGAGAATAATTTCATTTGAAAAGAAAATAGCATTTTGAATGTTGGAATCTCTCAGGAACATTCTTAAGTATCCTCATTCCTCTAATAATATCCTGGATCTCATGCTATGCTAAAAGCAGAAATGGACATATCATTTCCCTTTTTTATATACCAAGTGTGGATTCCTGATCTCATGAAACCTTACCAGGCTTATTCAAACTTCTGAGGTAGTTCCAGGGCATTCTAAAGCCATCTTAGGGAACATATACAGCCAGCTAGAAAGTTCTTACATCATATTATAACATACAACCTAATACTGACACATTGGCAATCCTAGTACCATAGAGCTCATTTAAAGGCAAGATATCAATTGTTCAAAGAAAGAAAAAAAAAGTCCCAAAGTCAATATTTTTAATGCACATTCTCTGGAGAAAAAAAAGTAGACTGCCAATATGCCTTACACTTACTCTGTATGTGTGGGGGGAGGGGGTGAAAGAAGGGGGGAGGGAGCGTCAGTCCACAAGCATTTATTAAGTGATTACTACATGTAGACTCTGACATTAACATTGGGAAAGAAAATTACAAATAGACCCTGTCCTCAAGGAGCATACATTCTAATGAAGGAGATGACAAGTAAGTAATTAGGTACATACAGATGGAAGGTAATCTGAGAAGGAAAGGTACTAACATCTGGGAGGACCAGAAAAGGCCTCTTGCAGATGGTTGAACTTGAGCTGAGTCTTAAAGGAAGCCAGGGAAACCAAGAAGGAGGTTGAGGGGGTTGAGCATGCAAAGACATGTTATGTTTAAAGAATTGCAAGTAGGACTGTTTAACTGAATCATAAAATACATGGAGAGGAAAAAAGTGTAAGAAGACTGGAAATAGGAAGATTCATGTTTTGAAGAGTTTTAAATTCCAAACACAGAACTTTAATGATGTTGGAGGTAATAGGGAGTCCCTGGAGCTGACTGAGTATGAGGCCAGATTTATGCTTTAGAAAAATCATCCTTGAAACAAAGTGGAGAATAGATCTGAGTGAGCAGAGGCTTGAAGCAGGGAGATGACTTAGAAGGTTATTGCAATAGCTCAAGTGAGAAGTAATGAGACCTTGAACTGGGGTGGGGACTGTAAGTGGAGAGAAGGGAACATATGTGAAAGTGGAAGTGACAAGATAAAACGCATTTGATAGGTGGACTGGGTGAGAGTGAGGATTTAAAGATAACACCAAGGTTGCAAGCCTAAGTGAATGGAAGAATGGAAGTGCTTTTAACAATAAAAGGGAAGGGGGTGGCTAGGTGGTGCAGTGAACAGAGCACTAGCCCTGGATTCAGGAGGACCTGAGTTCAAATGTGACCTCAGGCACTTGACAAACTTACTAGCTGTGTGACCTTGGTCAAGTCACTTAAGCCCAATTGCCCTGCCCTCTCCCCTCCAAAAAGCAAAAAAACAAAACAAAACAAAAGGGAAGCTTGGAAAGGGGAAGGTTTTAGAAGTAAAGATGATGAGTTTTGTTTTGGACATGTTGGGTTTGATTTCCTTATTATACATTCATTTTGAGATGTCAAAGACGCTGATATGAAGAGAGATGATACTGGACTGGGGCTCAGGAGAGAAACTAAACCAGGGATGTTTTAGAGAAACTAAACTAGATCTGAGCAATATCTTCATAGAAATGATCATTTTACCCATAGGGGCTGATAAGATCATCACGTGTGGTAATATAAGTGGAAAAGGGAGGAGAACCAGGACAGATTCTTTCATGATACCTACAATCAATAGCGATTACCTGGATGAAAAATCAGCAAAGGAAGTGCCCACCATATAAGTTCACACTTATATGGATCACAATATCTGAGAAACAAATTATTGAAAATATAGCTAATAATTGTAAATTGCATTAGCATGTTATTTAATATTTGCAATACTAAGAAAACTTCAGAAATTTAATTTCTCCTCAAAACAATACACATAACTAAACTTCCTTCTATGAAGTGCAGTGAAAAATGATAAGGTATTTCTGGTTTGTCTTCCTCTGATGACTGCTTTGACTGCATTCCAAAAGTTTTGGTATAATGCTTCATTGTTAATATTTTCTTCAACTAAATCCTATATTTTGAAATCTATTCTTTAAACCATAAGTTCTTCAGGATTAAATTTAAATTCCAATTAAATTGAAAATCATTTAAAAAGTCTCTTTATTGATTATAATTTTGTTGTAGTTAGTAAATTATGTTTAATATTTCTGCTTTTCTGAATTTGATTATAAGGTTTTTATTTTTTAAAATATGGTCAATTTTTTTAAAGGATAAAGTTCTACATCATATTATAACACACAACCTAATACTGACACATTGGCACTCCTTGTACCCATAGAGCTAATTTAAAGGCAGTATAGGCAAGATATCAATTGTCCAAAGAAAGGAGAAAAAAAGTCCCAAAGTCAATATTTTGAATGACAACATACAGGTATCCAGTATGAGGCAGTAGGTGGATGGTGATAGCACAGATAAGAACAAGGACATCAAAAGGGGAAGCATATCTGAGATGAAATATAAGTTTGGTTTGGGTCATGAATCAGTCATGATTCCAATTTTTCTCTTAATTTTAGTAAAGTACATATTGATTTGGGAGAGGACCTAAGATGGTGGAAAAAAGGCAGGTTGCCTGAGTTCTCTCAAATTTCCCCCCAAATACCTTTGAAATATTGCCTCAGAACAAATTCTAGAGTGGCAAAACCCACAAAAGATGAGAAGAAACACTTTTCCAGCCCAAAGCATCTTAGAAGGTTATCAGGAAAGGTCTGTAGAATCAGGGTGAGAGTGGAGCCTATTCCAGGGCGAGCTGTGACAGTGCAGACTGGGTCCCAGCAAACCAGGAACAGGTGTTGGGAGCAGCTGAATTAGCAGTAGCAGTGGCTGCTTCCAGAGTTCTGTATCAGCAAGCACCAGGATGGCTACTAGCACAGGTTCCTAGATCTGCTTTTCTAAAGGAAAGCAACTCAAAATGGATTAACAATCTTACTTTAATCAATCAAACAAATATCATCTACCTAGTTCAGGGGAAAAGTCAGCACCCTGAACTTCAGAGAATGCAAACACAAGTTACAAACACAAGTTACAAGCAGAAGTTACAAGCAGACAAAAAAACAGATCAGCAGACGGGCTTCCAGCCGTCTGACCATTATATGCATACCTAGTCAGCTACCAGAGAGAGAAGCAACAACATCTTGATTTTTCAAAGCCGGGGGGCTCAATGGTTTCCCAGAGTCTCATCTGGCCAAATCACACAACTCTTCTCAAAGTGAGCCCCAAAGCAAAACCTCACATCAGCAGTATATATAGCCTTCTCCTGGATCAGAGAATGTCACAGCCCTCTTGACCCACTGCCCAATCACAAAGTAATAAGGCATGAGCATTCCTGAAGAACAAGCCTCCCACCACTGGCTCCATGTGACCACATTCAGCCTATTAGGGGGCAGAGTATACTTTCAAATCTGGGAAGGTTCACAGAGCCACTTAAGCCTATCAAAGGGCCTAGGAGCAGGGAAGATCTTCAGATTCCCATAACAAGTTCTCAACACACAGTTGAGGGGGGTAGTCAGATAACTGGTTAAAAGGAGATTACAGGGGTCCCTTTGGTGGCACTGTGGGGGGCAGGACTCTTGTATTGACCTTACTCACATCTGTTTTGCAGTTCTGGGCCTCAGTCCCAGGTCTAGGAAGAGCACAAGCACACCAGAGCTTACAACCACAGGGGAGCAAGAACTCTGGTCATAGTCCCAGGCTAGAAAAGGGTATTTGTGGTTACTCACAGATCAGAGCACAGGCCAGGAGAATAGTAAACACACCTCTCCTCAGATTATACTACCTCGAAGAACAGACAGCTTACAGGCCTCCAGAACTAGCTCTGAAAATAGCTTCACAGAAATCCTGAAGCTTAGATAAGTGAACCCTCCACCCTGGAAGCAGAACCCCATTTAATTTTTAATAGTATTTTTTTAATTACATGTAAAAACAATTTTTAACATTCATTTTCATAAGACTTTGAGTTCCAAATTTTTCTCTCTGTCTCTTTCCCCTCTATCCTCCCTAAGACAGCAAGCAATTTGATATAGATCATATAGGTGCCATCATGTAAAGCATATTTCCATATTAGCCATGCTATGAAAAAAGAAACAGAACAAAAAGGAAAAAAAATGTGAAAAAACTAAAGTGAAAACATTGTGCCTCAGTCTGCATTCAGATTACATCAATTCTTTCTCTGAATGTGGATAGCATTTTCTTTTGGAATTGTCTTGGATCATTGTATTGCTGAGAAGAGTTAAGTCAATCATAGTCAATCATGCCACAATGCTGCCATTACTGTATACAATGTTCTCCTGGTTCTTCTCACTTCACTCAACATCAGTAAATGTAAGTCTTTCCAGGTTTTTCTGAAATCTACCTGTTCATAATTTCTTATAGTATAATAGTATTCCATTACATTTATACACCACAACTTGTTCAGCCCAAATGATTGTATCCCCTCAATCTCCAATTCTTTGCCACCAAAAAAAACAGCTGCTATAAATATTTTTGTATATGTAGGGCCTTTTCCCTTTTTTACAATCAGAGTCCCACTTTAGCATAGAGATAAAAGTAAAAAAATAATCTGGGAAAAAATGAGCAAACAGCAGTAAAAGATTCTGACTATAGAAAGTTACTATATGTGACAAGAAAGATCATTCAGAAGAAAAAAAAGTCATGAAAGAGTCACCAGCTTGATAACGGAAGCACAAAAATACTGAAGTAAATAACACCACCAAAAAAAAATTAGGCCAAATGGTAAGAGAGATACAAAAATCCAATTAGGAGAAGAATGCCTTGAAAACCAGAATTGGCCAAATGGAAAAGGATATACAAAAAATTACTGAAGAAAGAACTCCTTAAAAAGTAAAATTGGTCAAACAGAAAAGGAAGTACAAAAGCTCAATGAAGAAAATAATTTCTTAAAAATTAGAATTGGGTGATCTGACCCAGCAATACCACTTGTAGGGCTGTATCTCAAAGAGATTAAAAAAAAGAAAAACAGGAAAAGGACCCACACGTACAAAAATATTTATAGCAGCTCTTTCTGTGGTGGTAAAGAATTAGATATTGGGGGGATGTCCATTCATTGGAGAATGTCTGAACAAGTTGTGATATATGAATGTAATGGGATACTACTGTGCTATAAGAAGTGATGAGCAAGCAGACTTCAGAAAAACCTTGAAAGACTTATATGAACTGATGCTAAGTGAAACGAACAGAGTCAGGAGAACACTGTACAAGTAACAACCACAGTATGTGACAACTGACTTTGATAGATTTGGCTCTTCTCAATAATGCAAGGACCTAAGACAACTCCAAAAGACTCATGATGTAAAATGCCATCCACATCCAGAGAAAGAACTATGGAATCTGAGCGCAGATTGAAGCATACTATTTGCTCTCCTTTACTTTTGTTGTTTTGTTTTGTTTCTTCTTTCTTTTGGTTCCTCTAGTTCTGATTCTTCTTTACATCATGAATAATGTGAAAATATGTTTGATATGAACGTGTAAGGACAGCCTATCATCTTGAGGAGGTAATGGGGAGGGGAGGAATTTGAAACTCAAAATCTTATAAAAGTGAGTGTTGAAAACCAAAAATAAATTAATTTTCAAAACTTAGAATTGGGCAAATGGACCGGTAATAACTTTATGAGACATCAAGAAACAATAAAACACATCAAAAGAATGTAAAAAAAAAAAACAAAGAAAATATCTCATTGGAAAAACAACTTGCCTGGAAAATAGATCCAGGAGAAATAATTTAAGAATTATTGAACTACCTGAAAGCCATGATCAAAAATATAATAATCCTGGACATCACATTTCAAGAAATTATCAAGAATATTCTAGAGCCAGAGGGTAAATAGAAATTAAAAGAATCCATCAATCTCCTCCTGAAAGAGATACTAAAATGGAAATTCTCAGGAATATTATAGACAAATTCTAGAGCACCCAGGTCAATGAGAAAATATTGCAAGCAGACAAAAAGTAACAATTCAAATATTGTGAAGTTACAGTCAGAATAACATGAGATCTAGCAGTTTCTCTATATTAAATGATAGGAAGATTTAGAATAGGATATTCTAGAGGGCAAAGGAACTAGGATTACAATCAAGAATCATCTATGCTACAAAACTGAGTATAATTCCTTGGGGAGGAGGGGGATGGACATTCAGTGAAGCAGAAGATTTTCAAACATTCCTGATAAAAAGACCAGAGCTGAATAGAAAATTTGACTTTCAAATGCAAAACTCAAGAGAAGGTAAACAGCAAAGAGAAATCATAAGGGTTTCAATAGGGCTAAACTGTTTGCATTCCTATATGGAAAAATGATACTTGTAACTCATAAGAACTTTTTCATTATTTGGGCAGTTAGAAGGAGTATATTTAGACAGAGGGCAAAAATGTGAGTTGAATATGATGGAATGATTGCCTAAAAAATAAAATTTAGGGGTGAGAAAGAGGATTGCACTGGGAGAAGGGGAAAGGAAGAGGTAGAATAGGATAAATTCTGTCACATAAAAGAGATTAGAAAGAGCTTTTAAAGTGAAGGGAAAGATAGAGAAGGCAGAGGAGGAGTGAATGAATGTATTGCTCTCATTGGAATTGGCTCAAAGAGGGAATAACATATATAGTCAGTTGGGTATAGAAATCTATCTTACCTTACAGGAAAGTAGGAAGGGAAGAGGATGAGTGAAGGGGGAGAGGGTGATAGAAGAGAGGGCAGACTTTTGTGATAGGTAAAAGACAGAAGCAAAACATTTTTAGTATGTACAGGATGAAAGGAGAGAGAGTGATTAGGATAAATGGAGCGAAATAGGATAGAGAGAAATACACAGTAATCATAATTGTGAAAAAACATTAAGTTTCTCCATTAAAGATCTCATTTCTCAAATATATAGAAAACTTAGTCAAATATATAAAAATAAGAGTCATTCCTCAACTGATAAATGGCCAAAGGATATGGACAGGCAGTTTTCAGACAAAGTAATTAAAGCTATCTGTAATCATATGAAAAAATGTTCTAAATCACTACTGATTAAAGAAATGCAAATTAAACAACTCTGAGCTCCCCCCCATACCCATCAAATTGGCTAATATGATAGAAAAGGAAAATGACAAATGTTGGAGGGATATGATAAAACTGAGACACTAATGTACTGTGAGGTAGAGCAATTTGCAACTATAACGGAAGGGCAATAAAACCATGCAAACACTTTGACTGAGTAATACCACTACTAGGTATGTATCTCAGAGAGATTTAGAAGAAAAAAAAAAGGAAAGTACCTATATGTACAACATTTTTAAAGTAGCTCATTTAATGGAGGTAAAGAATTGGGAATTATGGGGATTTCCATCAACTGGGGAATGACTGAACAAGTTGTGGTATATGATTGTTATGGAATATGATTGCGCTGTAAGAAATGATGAGCAGGATGCTTTCAGAAAAACCTTGAAAGACTTACATCAACCAATGGAAAGTGAAGTGAGTAGAACCAGGAGAACATTGTACACAATAACAGCAGTATTGTACAATGACCAACTGTGAATGATTTAGCTATTCTCAGCAATGCAATGATCCAAGAGAATTTAGAAGGACTTATGGTGAAAAATTCTATCCATTTCCAGAAAAAGAATTGATGAAATTTGAAGGCAGATTGAAGCACACTTTTTCTTTGTTCTTTGTCTTTTTTTTTGTTGGACTGTGTTTTTCTTTCACAATATGACTAATGTGGAAATATGTTTTGCATGACTGTACGCATTATAATCTATACCAAATAGCTTGCCTTCTCAATTAGGGGGAGGGGAGAGAATTTAGAACTCAAAATTTTTAAAAATGAATGCTAAAGATTGTTTTTGCATGTAATTGGAGGGAAAGAAAAATATTAAGTCATTAAAAATTAATTCAAGGTTGTTCTCATTGAGTTGTTTCAGTAGGGTCTGACTCTTCATGACCCTATTTGTGATTTTCTTGACAAAGATGCTGGAATCATTTGCCTCTTCCTTCTCCAGCTCATTTTACAGATGAAGAAACTAAGGCAAACAGGGTTGTGTGACTTGCCCAGAGTCATACAGCTAGTAAGTGTCTGAGGCCAGGTTTGAACTCAGAAAGAGTTCAAAGCTGCCCATAATTCAGAGACTCATATGATTATGCTTTAATATCAAATATCTACTGTTTGTTAAAATGAAGCAAGTGTCATTCTTTGTGAACTTACTTGGTGCTCACCCCATCCAACACTTACCAATTCTTTTTTTGCGGATGATTTAATGATGTACAGGCATGATTTGATGACATCTAGAAGTCTTGCCTCTCATTTCTTTCACATCTTTTTATCAGAAATACCAAATATCAGAGTGTGTATTAATTTGATTTGGAGGGTATTAAAAACAACAATATTTTGTGCTGAAAGATGTGCAAAATGCTTTTTTTTAAATCCTCACAATAACTTTGAGATATAGGTGTTATTGAGCAATCTCAATACCCTAAATCATTTTCCTTCAATTCCCGATTTTTCCTAACTCATAAAAGAGGGAATGAAAAATTCTTCCAAAGTCAGGGTTTTTTTCCTCTCTCTGGAGGACCAACCTACTATGGAGATTAGAGATATAGGAATTCATAGTTTGACCAAAATTTAAGTGTTCAGAATAACTTAGGTAGAAGATGGTATGGTATGGTGATTTATAACCCATTTTTATTTTCTGATATTCATTCTTCTACTGTTTTAAGCACTTATGCTATTAATAAAGAGCCACATTAACATTTTTCCTCCCCCATACATTCTCCCTCACTTTTACCAACAGGTATAGTACAAGACCTTAACTCAAGGTCCAATTCTAGAATGATGAGGTTATATCGACACCCAGCTGTCAAATCCTGCTGGAATCATGTATTCATTGAATCAATTAGCTTTGCCAATCTGTAGGGTTCTATGCTTGGAATAAACTGGTGCTTCTGACTTGCTGTTTATCTTGGAGCCATGAAAGTATTAGTGGCTGCTGGTCTGCAACTGAGTCAAACCCACAGTTGGGCTCTGGTTGGATTTGGTGGTTGCCTGTGTACTTAACCTAGAGGAAAGTTATGCATGAGGACCACAGTGTCTGTTCAGCTCAATCCAGGAAAATTAACCCATTAATTAAAGATTTACTACCAAAGATATCATAAAGAGTTAAAAAGATATGTGTTCTTCAATATTTCCAAGATGTGCGATTTCTTCTACATATCTTCACATTGTATTATGGTAATACGATTCTCTCTCCACTGACAAGGTTCACAATCACTCTGTATCTTAGCAGATAGTCTCCTGAGTTGCTGTGGCTAAAAGTGCTGATGTATTTTCTCATAGATGCATATCATCTGCACGTGTACATACAAATTTAGTAGTCTCTCTATCCTGAGACACCTATTTTGACTTCCTATCAGTAACTAAAGTGTTAAAGACTAAATACCCAATTAAGCGATAAATATTCTTTAAATTCTAAATAATATTTAGATAAACATTCAAAAATTGTTTTTACCATCAAATTAGAGTCATTCTTACATGCACATATATCACAGTTATCCCTTATCAGATGCTGAAGCCCAAGTACAGGCTTTTATTTTCTCATAACTAGTGTCAAGCATTCATTCATATTTAATAAGAAATAATAACTATTGCACTTTTGGCAACTAGGAATCATAATTGAATTGTTAATCCACCAAAACTTTAGGTATTGTTATATATATACTTCTTCTCTGTCCTTTCCATTTAAGTAAAAAAACATATATATTGTAAAGTAAAATAAATTGAGCAAACTAACATCGTACCTGAGTCAACTCCAAACTCTCTTAATTTACCACTGTCAGTTTACATGGGGGAAATAAGGGGATTTTTGGCAAGAAAATATTTTCACTCAACTGCTCTACTCCTAGGTGTGATTTATGTTACTTTTGATTCTTTTTTTCTCTTTGTCTTCTCTTCAGTATTCACAGGAAAATGTTTTTTTTCCCAAAAATACACTGCATTTGTAGTTCCTAAAACTTTTCATAAAGTTGCTTCATAAGACTACATAGTTAAAATAGTTCCAACAAAGAAGAAATTTCTCCTTACCCTCTTTCTCTATATTCTCCACACATTCCTTATAGGTCTTCATGCATCACAAATAAAGCATGCACCTCCAAGCCTCAATAGGAAAGAATTATTTCACACTGAACTATTTGTTCAACTTATTTTTTAAACTTCTGACACAAAGTATTTTTCTCAATATTCTATCTGACCTTTTAAATCTGCAATAATCACATCGATAGTGTCTGTGAGACAGATGTTAGAAACAGATGGCTATATTAGCAAAGCTAGTATTTGTGCTCAGTTTCTTTGAATCCAACGGGTTAGTTTGTGCTCTTTCTGCTGCTCCTCTCCGCTCATGGACACATGAACCAGATATCAGCAGTCATTAACTTAGTGTCCTATCCAGTCTGTCAATTTATTTGTATGGCAGTTATTCTAAGGATATATTTGTCTTGACCTGAAAGGAACTTCCCAAGACGCCTACTATAACTTCTTCATTTTAAAGATGAAATTGAACCCTAAAGACATAATGTGGTTCATCTAAGGTCTCATCTGTGTTAAGTATCAGCGTTAGGATTAGAACTCAACTTCGCTGACTTCAAATACAGTGTTATTTTCCAATCTACAACAATATGCTGTTTAGAATTTTCAATATTTGCAATTATGTTAAGTGCAAAGATACTCTACCATAACATGCATATAAATGTGTGTGAAACTATTAATGTTTAAATAGTTGTTCTTTTGTTTACATTTTTTCTGAATTTGATGTTAATTCTGAAAATTCTAGAGGTAATGAGTCTCTCATCAGCATGTAGTCCATTTGGGATAATACATATTGTTTATATATATAGGACATATCAAATTCTTCCAATGCTGGATATATCTAAGGCTAATTTAAATTTAACTTTCACATTTTCATAACAAGACCAATAGTCTGGTTTGTTAAAAGTAACCCAAAGTATTATAATTTATCCATGAACTTAGTTTAGTCATGCCAGATAGAAGACAAGTACCTTATATCAGGCTCTGAATTGAACTCAGTGTTTATGTCTAATCAGCAGTCAATCCATGGATACTTTGCATTACTCAGCAAATAAGCAAAACCTTCTCAGCTGTTGCAAAGACTGGGAAAGGTCTTACAGATCTGTATTTGCTTACAGATCTGGTGCCCCTATTTCCCCCTAGTATATTCAGACTCTCTCCTCACACCTTGTTTCCTTGGTTTTGGCCACAATGGGACTGGAAAAAGTTGAGGGAAACATACAGTTCACAGAAGTGCAGGATCATAGCTCAAGGACAAGAAGAACTTTCTGAGGCTACCTAGTCCTATTTCATAGTTGAGAGCATTTAGTGGCATAATCCACAGCTAGAAAAAAACAACATATTATTAATTAGTTAGAAAACGTCAAAGGTAGACCACTAACTCAGGTCCTCTGTCTCCAGAATCAATGCTTTTGGTATTATTATAGACTTGATGCACATTTGTTGAGGGTTAGGGTTTAGAGATTTGCCAAAATGGGAAGACTCTTAAAGAGCCTAGGAATCTGTGATGCTCGTCTTGGACAAGCAGGCCAGAATAATCTGACACAGACTGAGACTGCACTAGATAATTTTAGGCTACCTCATAGAGGTAAGATGGAGCTTCTATACAGAAAAATTGTGGGAGGGTTCTAGGAGTGGTCTAGAGGAGGAGTTTGGGGAGGGTCCTCAGGAGGAATCAAATGAGGTCAGACTCCAGTAGTGAGAGATTAAGGATGGGAAATAGCTGGAGGCTATCTGGAGGTGACAGACAATGGAGGGCTAGGCTAGTTTAAGGGTAACAGATTTGTGTATAGATATTTTGGGAAGATCAAGGGTGGGGATTAGCTGGACAATGGAGGGCTAGGCTAGTAACAGAGAATTGGGTCTAGTAATAATGAAAGACTTATGATCTCAGGAAAATTCCTCATCAAGTGAGAAGATTCAAAGAGAGTTCAAGGGTGTTGCTAGAGCCTGTACTCCATCACATTGACAATGAAACTCTTAAAAACCTGATTTTTTTTTGAAACCTGTCAACCATACTTGAGCTTCTATCATAAGCCAGCTCCACTTAAAGCCATCATACATCTTTTAAAATTACAATTTAGATAACATAGACATATACATTTTTGCCCATTAAGAATCACTTTACAAAGAATATGACCTATATTTATAAGGCGAAGCTATTTCTTTTAAACCTTTCCACAGAATACCATTTTAACCATTAAAAACACCTTGACAATTCTATGTACAATTAACACCTTAGTGGGATGAGCACAAAACTATAAAGTGCATCAGGAATCCAACCACGTCAGGCTTAATTTGGAGGTGGACAGGAAAGAGACACAAAACACAACTTGGTTGTTTTGGTGCACAACAAAAATTCACTTTATATTTTCTGCTTTCGTATTCATTGGAGTGGACAAACAAATTAATTGCAAGGAATGGTCCTGCAGGAATAATGGAATTGAATATATTAGACAGCAGCTAGACATATTAATATATGAGACCCTTTGAGACAAATCATAAGCACTATCATCTAAAAAAATGTCAGACTTCACCCATGTTCCTGGCAGCTGGCTTAAATGATTTATAAATTGATTGAGGTTGGCAAAAATTGAAGGAAAATCTTTGATTCTTGAAAAGCAAGGAAGTTAGTAGAAGTGCTTGAAATGGGACCTAAAAGTATCTCTGTATATATCCTTCTTTTCTCCCTTTTTTCTCCTAGGAATTCAAGAAAATTCAAGCCTTGTCAAAAAAAAAAATACAATGGAGACAGGACTGGACATAACTACATTCTCCCCCAGTTTAAAAAAAAAATGTGTAGCAGACAGAATTGTGTGTATTGGAGTCACAATTACCTGGATTTATATCCCACTTCTATTATTCACTAGGCAGTGGTTCTCAACCTTCCTAATGCTGCGACCCTTTAATACTACTCGTATGTAGGCATATCTGCATGTGGGCGGACCCGCCTGGAGATGGATAAAGGAGCAGTGTCTCGATTCCTAAAACCATAAGAAATATGTGTTTTCCAATGGTCTTAGGCAATCCCATTCTACCCCCAAAGGGGTCCCGACCCACAGGTTGAGAACTGCTGCAGAAATGACCCTGGAAAAAAATCGCTTAATCTCTGTGTGCCTAAGGCAATCTCTCAGAGATTAACTAGCATTTATATCGAGTTTTAAGGTTTCCAAAACTCTTTACATATATAATTTAATTTGATTTTCACTCCAGCCCTGGAAGAGTACTATGATTATCCACATTTTACAGATGAGGAAACTGAGGCTAACAGTTTCAGTTACTTGCTCAGGATCACAAAGCTAGTAGGTTTCTGAGGCAGGATTTTGATTCAGGTCTTGACTAGCCATTATGCCACCAGGAAGACTTAGCTGCTTAGTCAAAGACTTAGCAATTGATTTTATTGGGGGGAAATCCCGATTCCTGCCCATATCCTTAAAGATTTTTCTGTTTTGGAATTAGAAAGATTGAAGGTGAAGGAAACCAGTGAAATAATAATGGATGTCATATCTTGCAACCAAGCACTATGGGAAGCTGCTAATAAGTAAAAGACCAGTAAAAAGACCAACTAGGATTAAAAAACAGATGTTTACAAAACTTCCTGAAGAATGAGGAACAAGATTGTAAAGGTGAACTTCCAAATTTTAGTCTTCCACAAAAACAAACAGCAAAACAATAACACTTAAGCATATTGGGTGTTAATGTTCCAAAAAATAAAAATTGATCCCCAATATGTCATTGCTTTGCTTGGGTAGACAGAAATACAAGTACCTGGAGATACACAATAGAGAGGGAAAACAAATTATCAAAGGAAATAAAAAGATAATAAAGAGTTAGGAATTCAAAAAATAAAAAACTGAACATTTTCCCCGTAAGCATGTAAAGGAGCTTAGATATACTCCTCTAACCTTTACATAACAAGGAACTGTCAGAAGTCCAGTGTAAATCTCTATTTCACTGGGAAGAAAAGTATATCTTAAGAAAACTGATGTAACTAAATTTTCTTTGTTTCTATGTTTACTTAGAATGGTCAGTTGATACTTAGTACATGGCTAAGATCCAGAAACATTATCTTAAATGGGAAGAGGTGAACACTGGAACTAGATTTACAGTTGTACCACAAATAGGAACTAACCAGAATTCCTTGGATAAATGATAAGTCCTTTCTGCATCAGTTTCCAGACCCTATAAAATAGACTGCTATTTAAGTGATCAGAACAATGCCAGACCACACCAACTCCTCAAAAAAAAAAAAAAACAGAATGGGCAATTTGTGGATGCTTAAAAAAACAATTTTACTGTAGCATGAAGCTACCCTGATCTCTCATCAATGAATCCAAGATATGGAAAAGAAACACTGTTTGGTTTAGGGGATGAGGTGAAAAGGGGGGCAGGCATTTCCTCAAAACTCAAGAAATATTGACCAAAAAAGAAAGAGGAAGGAAATGGAAACCCACAATCTGGAATATCTAGAATTTTCTTTTCATTCCAATTTTGAAGGTCCACCTTCATTGAATTTGAGTCATAGAGCTTCCTGAGTGAACAATGTCCAACTCTCACATGCTCTGCTCTCAAACTGCTCTTGCCTTCAGTAAGCTCCGGGATAAGGGTGTTGCTGGCACCTAGGGGAGGGGTGGTCTGTGTCTTGTTTGAAGAAAACTGACATCCAGAAATCGTTAACCACCATGGACAGCTCACTAGAGTTACCCAGCCAGTCCAGCTCCGTTTACAAAATCCATCAGTGCCACAACTGAATTTGTTTTTATGCTTTGGAGAGAGTCCATGGATTCCACAGTCTACACCACCAGAGAATGCCAACTGCAGCCACTATGCAACTATATATAGAAAAAAAAACAGGCTTTATGAATTAATAACTGACAACTTGCCCTCAAATATGGTGTCAGTTGGATTCTATGAGACAGAGTAAGGGAGATGGCTTTAACAAAAAACTTTCATTACATATTACTTGGGTTTTTTTCTTCTTTTTCTATTTCTTTCCTCATCCTACCCTTACCAATCACCTAAGCTTTAAGTGAATTAAAGAAATAATAATGGATATAACTAGTCTGCCAGGAGTTGGGCTAAATAGAAGCCAGATAAATGATGGAATAAGTGGAATTCTCTGAGCCCTGGATAAAGTAAATAGTTTTATTCTCACCTACTTTGTTTCAACTTGGTGGGTCAGGGACAGAGATTGTAGGGTAGGGCAGAGAGACTCTGATTTCACTCCAGTGGAAGACTAATTTGTCACTGTCTAAAAGGGGGCTTATCTTCCTTTTTTTAAATCATTCATTTTCATGAATGGGAAGGGAGAGTATGGCTGCAGTATAAGAAAGTTCCTTTTCTTGTCTATGTCCTCTGGTCAGACTTTTTTCCCTTAGCTTTCTTGACAGTAGACAGAAAGTGAATATGACATCATGTTGAGCCAGGAAGATTTTTTATAAGAGAGTTTCAAAAGTGTTTACCAAAGTGAGGGAGGAGATCAAAGAAGATGAGGAAGTTGTGGGAGGAAGAGAAGGTGGAGAAGAAACAAGGGGAAGTGAGAAGAGGAGAAAAAGAACAGGGTATCTTCAATCCCATCCTCTAAAAATCCATTTTGCAGCAGCCAATACTTGTGGTATTGAACTCATAAAACAAATAGACCAATAAATTAACCTTAAATTCCATAAAATGTCAAAACTAAAGCATCCATCATTAATGATCCTCCCCCACCTGCCCCTGCTCCTTCCCATTACAGAGCTCAGTTTCTTTCCTCCCCTGTCTCACAAGTGCTAAAGAGAATCTTCTCACCCTAGGTATCCCAATCTCAGTCCAGAAAAACAAAAAAAGATTGAGCAACTAACTGCTTGTGGCTCCCAATGCCTATTCTAAGCTCTGGAAGTAGGAATACTCTTGCCTCACCCAAAAGCTGGGCACTTGAAAATAAAGCAAGGTGAGGTGTGAAGGTAAGTGCTTAAAAAGAAACAGTAGGAGGAAGAAACTGGCCTTTTCACAAGAAGACAATGAAACCTTTGAAACCATTCTTCCATCCCCACACAGAAGGATTAAAAAGGGGACAGGCAAGGAAAACCCAAAAATCATAAAATGTTATCACTAAGGAGACCTTAGGAATTATCTAGTACAACCCCTTTATCTTACAAGGGAGGAAATGGAGGCTCAAAAAAGGCAAAGTGTAGTTATAATGAGATCAAAAATTAGAGAATGGTTTCCTCTTTGTCCCACTGAAATTTAGATACCTGGATCATAACCTCTCAAAAATGTCATCCCTAGCCCTGCACCCTGACCCCCAGCCCTTAAAAAAAATTAACTCCTCTTTAGTATCTAATATGGACTGAATTTGTCAAGGAGATACTGCTCTAAATCAGCTTAAAGTCCAATGAATCCTCTGCTGAGCCAGATGGGATTTCTAGCTTTCCTGACCTGTTTTCTAGAATACGGCTTCCCCCCAGTTACCTCCTCCTGTTTGATGCAAGGCAAGTCTACCCAGCCAAGGGTGATTACTGATGGGCAGTCTTCCAGAAGTTAATTGTCTCTGACATGGAAACATTCGACACACACATGCATACACAAGGATAATAACTCAAGACTACAGGAGATGCTTTGATGGTTAAAGTTTTGGAAAGTGTTGGGGTTTGGAAGAGCAGTTACTAATGCCTTCCATTTCCTAAAGAGTGTCTCATCTTCACCTTAGTTTGGAGAGTTCAGTGGAAATTTACCATGTAAGCTGCTTATCTGCATGGACTAAAAACTGCTAAAAGACTGTTAAGATCTAAGGGAGAGGCAAAGAAAAAAGATAGGGAATTCCTCACACAATTTTCAGTGAATCTGGAAGTCATCTAAGCCCTATTCAATACATAAGGCATTTTCTCCTAATGTTAAAAAAGCAGTTCTTATGCAAAGACACACACACACACACACAAATAGTCCCCTACTCTTGAATATTCTTCTAATTTTTGTGCAATTCAGTAGTTAGCTAACTCCTTTCCCACGTCTACCAGGTTGCTTTAAAAAAAATCACATTCCCTTTCTAATTGTTATTTTGAATATAACTAACCATTCTCAACTGATGATCTACAACCTCAGTCTGGGAAATCAATCATGCCACCTTTTACAAATCAAACCACAATGTCATTTGAAGTAAACAAAGATGGCTCAGAAGGACTCTGAAAGAACTATAGGAAATGTTAGGCAAAAAAAGAAAGTTTAGTAATTCAGGTTTTGTTGTGTCTATAGTATTTCCCAAAGACCTTCTATGTCACTATCTGGAAGCTACAGATTGACAAATAAAATTGTCATTTCTGAATCTTAATATAATTTTGAGGAATGACAGGGTCATATTGTGTTTGTTGTTCCTGCTATTACTTTTAGAGTGAGAGGGGGAGATGAGGGAAAGAAATACAAGAAACTGAAACTAAGGAAAGTTGTTTGTTTGTTTTTATGCTAAAGCAATTATCTTCAGAGATTGTCCAATGTTTCTATCTTAATTTAATATAAGATGAAACAAATGTAAGAAGCCTCCTCCAATGTCCTGCTGGATTATAGAACCACCACTGAATATAAGAAGATGGGAGAGCTGGAGCTTGCTCATGTGCTAGGTATTCATGTAGGTGTAGATCATTCAATGAATGCCAAGTTGTCTTTGCATGGAAATAGTTCTGTTTAAAAGCAAGCTCTCAAATCTTTTCTTTTGCTAGGTTGCTAGTATATGATAGCAAGTCATAAGCAAACATCTGACCATTATTGGCTCTTGTTCCTTTCTCAAACTTAAAAAGGGGGGGAGGGTAAAAGGAGGTGAATTCTACCTAGTGCTTCTGTTTAGTCATGTGTCTGAGCATTACCCATGGTTACTCAGCTAAATGGAAGGTGGATTATGATGTCACTGTATTCTTTCCAAAAGGAGGAGGATGGGGGGGGGGGGGGAACAGAATATCCCAGTCTATATATTAAGGGAAGAATCTTCTGCAGGATAACAAAAAAGGGCAGCTTAGGAGAAGGCACCTACTTTGCCAAAACTTCCTTTGGTGGAAGCAAGAAAGTTTCCTTATAGGAAAAGTGTGTAAGATCTGTTTATTCTAATTCATCTGAAACTTGATTTCATTTTTTTAAAGTAAAAAAAATACTTTTGGAAGAGTCTGCTGAATCTCTCTCATTTGACCAGAAAGGCAGAGAAGACTGTAAATCAAGGAAAAGGTGAAGTAATAAATTATAAGGAAACTTCAGCATTCCAAGTATATAAAGACTATTTATTTTTCCTGGGTATATTTTTTTTCTTTTTGTGGAAGAGAGAAAATTCTAAAAATATTTGATAGATGTGTTGCCATTAATGTCAGTAAGGAGTGTGTGGGTAACGCAAAGGGAGTGAGAAAGGAAGAAGGTCAATTTTTTAATTAGCTAAAAAATCAGCATGGATCAAAGAAGTTTATTGATGATACCTCTTAAATTAAGTAGTGTTTCTGTAGAGTAAATTTGCTTACAACATAAATGATTTAATGTTTCCTATGTGATTTGAATTTCAATCTTCTTTCCTCAGGGTTCTGTTTGTTTATTTTGCCTATGTAGTTTGAAATTTGGCTAAGTGCTTTGGTTTATTGTTGTAGAAGTAAATATAATAATGTTAATTTAAAACAATTCACAAGTATTAAGTGATTTGTTTGTAATTTGCTTTTCATAGGCTTGTCAATCTGTTTGGAAAGAAATTGTCAAGTGTCAGTAGTTTGATCAACTGATAGATGCCTCTGTGGTATCTATCTTGTCTCTCCTCCTGTCTGACAGGGAGAAAATGTGTTATTTTAATTGCTTTAATCTTTCATGAAAATTGTGGAGATCTCCAAAGTGTGGTTTTAAAGAAGAAAAAATATTATTTTAAATAGTAAAGGATTTCAGATGAAGAAGGGAAAATATGAAAAGTGATGTTCATCCCATCCCAACAAACTTGCACGGAACAAAATTATCTAGGCAAGGAGTGAATGTGAATGGTGAATAGTGGCTGCTCCTCCAGTAAAGGTCAAGCGTTTCATAATCATTTCAAACCTCAGTATCATTCTGGGTTTTCAGAGAATAATGGAACCACTATTGATCTCTTTAAAGAGTGTAGACATCTTTGAATGATTCCAATGAATTATATTTACTTCAAAAGATAGATATAGGTCCAGAATGTTCATAATTTACTGGCTATTAAATACGTAAAACTGTTCTTCCATAGTTAACTGGATCCGAAGATATTCTTTGGGGAAAACTCTTCTGATTTCCCCTATAGAATAATGTAGAGATGTCGAGTTGCGTTTGTGGAACTGAAGAGGTCTTTTGATGCACTTATTGCAGGATACATTTTTTTTTTGAAGTAGATTTTTAAGTACAGGGCGAGGGTGGGAATAGTGTTAGGGTAACTGGAAAAAGGGTGGGGGACATTATCGTTGTTGGGGGTGGTGCTGAAGTGAGCTCACTACCAAGAGTGTCAACCCTTCAGCGGGGGAAAAAGAGTTTGCATGAAGTTTCTTGGACCAGCTCCAGATGTCCCCAGCTGTTCTCCCGACAGAAAGAGCTAGAAATTCTATCTCAGCCTGAAGGCTGAAACCGCTTTTCTCGTATAAATGGAGGTTTCTCCACCCTCCCCTGGTGCCGTTAGCCCTGTACGCTTCCTAGCAAACTCATTTGAGGGTCTGGGAGGGGAGACAGGGAAGGGTCCCTGCTAATGCCTGAAAAGCTGGAGAGAGCCTAAAGAAGATAGTAAAACTCTCCTGGAGCCTGAGGTTGCTGGTTCCTCGGAGGTTTGCTCCTTTCCCCTCTAACCCATCTCTGATCCTCTTTTTCCCCGAGTGCGCTATCAGAAGCATCGCCCTTGTGGTAGGGCACTGGGCTCTGCGGGACCTGAGAGGGAAAAAGGGAGAAGACGGGGGGCGGCATTAGTGCCACACCTGAAGGTGACTATGTTCAAACTACCTCCTACCTCTAGGGAATGAAGTTTCCCAGAGAAGCTGAAAATGATACCCACACCTACCCTATCCCAGCCTAAGGCGGGGGGAACCGAGAGAGTCACCCCTTCTTTCATCCCTCCTCTTTCCTTCCTTTCCATAACCTTGGCCTCCGAGCCCCCTAGACCCTCCTAGAGTCCTAAAACCGGAGAAACTTTTAGTTTAGAACATAAGCATATGTGCCTTTGTGCTTGCGTCTGTCAGTCTGCTTGCCTGTCTACGTTCTCCCTCTCCTTTATTTCTCCTTCTCCCTCTCCACGTCTCTGTCTCTGTCTCTAGCTCTCTCGCAATCCATAGCCTCCTCCTTCCTCCCCCTTCCCCCCCACCCCCGCTTCATCTCTGCTCTAGGCTTGCTTTCTCCCAGCACATGTTCCTAGGGCGCCACCTCTTTGCGAGTCGCTCACTTCTCCAGCAGGTTTTGCCTCCAGAGCGTGTGAACATTCCAGCCCCAGTTCAGCTTCTAGCCCTGCTCCAACCTGCACAACCAAAGCATGCTTTCCAGCCTCTAGAGCGGACCCCATCGTAGCAGCTGCCGCTGCCACCGCTGCCGCCGCCACTGCCACTGCCTACGCTCTGCCACCGCTTCTGCCTCCGCTGCTTTTAGATCCCTCTGTAATCTAGCTCTCTAGATATAGACGACGACATACGCCTTTTCCAAAAGTGTGTGTGGAATCGACTTTCTATCTGAACACTGCATTCAAGGAGGTATATAAAGGTGTGTGTGTGTGTGTGTGTGTGTGTGTGTGTGTGTGTGTGTGTGTGTGTGTGTGTGTGTGTGTGTATGTGTGTGTCCATGTGTCTCTCAAACAAGAAATCTTGTCCTCCGGACCTCCAAGGAGGCTGACTTATCTGGGGAACTTTTCTTCCCCTAAAAAAGGGGCTTGCCTAGCTCCATAGACCCAAGAGAGAGCTGTTTGCCAGATTAATTAAGCATTGCTATGGGAGACACGTAAACACACTCCTTGCTCTGATGCATATATAAACTATTTCATTGTCGTTATTTTAGAGGAAGTGTCTCTGATTTGCCTGTGTGTATGTGTGTGTATGTGTGTGTTGTGTGTGTGTGTGTGTGTGTGTGTGTGTGTGCGCGCGCGCGTGCACGATCCCAGTTGGAGGAGCTGATTTCTGAAGAAGTGAGTTCTGAGGGAGGTTCTAGAGAACACTTTTCTTTTACAACTTTGGAGATGTCCTCAATGTAAAAGAGGCTTTTTTTTTTTAAAGAAAGTGAAGTGGGGGGAATACGGAGTGGCACTTTGGACCCACTTTTCTTCTTTTCTTTCTTTGTTTTCCTCTTCCTTTTCTTTTTCTTTCTTTTTTTCTTTCTTCTTTTTCATTTCCTTGCAGGTTCCGAGACCAAGAAGATACAATGTTCAGGAGATTGTTTCAGCAATGGAGCTTTGCGGTGTTTCTGCTGAGTTACTCTGTTCCCTCTTGTGGGAGATCGGTGGAGGGGCTCAGCCGCCGACTGTAAGTCCTCTCTTCTCTTCTTGTGTGATTCCTGGACAAATACGGAGCGGGATGAGAAGGGAAAGTTTGTGGCCGCCTTGGAGCTGGCAGTAGTAGGGCTCCAGGAATTCTCCCAACTTTCCACTGATGTGTGAATGTTGCTACCCACTTCAGTTTTGAACAGGGATGAGTTTCAGGCTACCTGCTGAAGCCTGCTGGTTGAAACCAAGTCTATGAAATGGACTTAATAACAGGTTGAGCCTCAAGATTTTTAAAATAGGATTTCTTATGAAAGGGGTTGGGGTTTTTTGGTTTGGTTTTGTTTTTACCCAATCTCTAAATTCTTTCCCTCAGTGGATGGTAAGGGTCTCTTTTTAATATCTGAAAACTGTAAGAAAATTAGATAAACTAGAGGAAGCATAGGAAGTACATGGGAAGCAAAGATGTGCTTTCTTCTATGTACGAATATGCATATATCTAGGAATCATGAAAATACATTATGAATTATGTATTATGAGTGGCATAGCCATGCAAAATAACAAAGACAAAATTTTATTTGAAATAGTTAAAGCTTCTCACTGGCAAAATTCAAGGAGTAAGAAACTCCAAAAAGGTTATGGTGATTAGATTCATAATGAACATTAAGTGTAGAAAGCTTTTTCTTTGGATTATCGCCACTTTGAAATGTTTTTTAAAGTGGAGTCATATATTTGATGGTGTCTGCTGAAGAACTTGGATAGCCCTCTCCTTTGGAGATCTTCTAAGGATGAACTTTGAATCCAAAATAGTGCTATCCACCCACACTGGAGAAATAGCATCACTTCTATAAAAGCATGTTACTGAAAAGCTAGAAGAGGGGCCCAGATCAATATCTAACCTGATCACTAAGGGACAAGATTGAATTTGAATGTCTGCTTCATGCTCTTTGTGCAGTCATTTTAACTGTACCCTGAACATCCCAGGTGAAAAAACACCCAAAACAGTACAAAAGTTTTGTTTGTAACTGCAAAGACAATGAGACTCTGGAGAAGGAATTAAGGGAGGAAACTTACAAATATTAAGGGTGGTCACATGATGTGGTCACCTTGTCTCCAGGGAACACACAAAAGTGACTGTTTCACATATTTCTTGTTTTTATGATTTTTATTAATTATTATTATTCCTAAATGAAACTACTTTAGACATGTCTGAACCTTGGCACTAAAATGAAAATCTATTATGAATCTCCTAAGGCAAATCGTGTAGAACATTGTACTAAAGATAAAGATACATTGTTTTCTTCAAATTAACAATTTTACTGGGGCATTTCTGAAAATTGTCTTCAGATTTTTTTTTCTTGAGTGAAACTTTGTTCACTTCAGACATAAAGAGAATTTATGCTTAGATACATGTAAATAAGAAAATTTGACAGGCAATTAATACTCTATTTACTTGGCCAAGAAACAGTGGATTGGAATGGAGCCAATTTTTTTCTTTAAAATTTTGTAAAAAAATATCTGTTTTCTGTTTTGAGGAACCACTTGTGAATTATGCTTGCTTCTCTCCACAATTACTGCAGAAAATTGTGCTAAGTTTTTTTTTTAATGCTACTTTAACTCTTTTTTGGCCATAAGATGCAAAACACATCAGAAATCAGTTAGCAGCCAGTAACACTGTTACAGTTTTGTTTGTGGGTGAAACACAATCTCATACTTAAATACTCACACTCTGTAGACAGTTATAAAACTACCACAAAACATTGCTTTAGTCAATGATTAATCATCACATTACATTACAGCCAGGCTTTTTCATGGAAGCTTAAATCATCAGTAGACGAAAATATTACACCAAATTACTACTGCCAGATGGAGTTAAAAACAAGTCATTAGATCTGCAGTGTCACCAAATAACAGTCAACTGCATGTTAGACAAAACATGAGTCTATTCAAAATACAAAAGAAGTCAATTTCTTGAAAGAACTTTTATTAACATATAATCAAGCCATATTACTCCCCAATCACTCTTCAAACCAGATTCTAAGAAAACTGCTTAACCTCAACTACATAAATATTTCAGTACCCCTTAGGAATCCCTTAGAGTGTTAAGACATAGAAGAATTGCTTTTAAAATATAGCAGGCAGTTCTATAATAAAATAGAACTTAGGAAAACTTCCTAAAGCAGGTGAAAAGGAAAAAAGATCAGAAATGGTACAAGTTCTGGAGTTTGGGGATTTGATATAAAATATATTTAATAAGAAAAAGGCAGTATCCATTAATGAATTGAGAGCCAATCTTAATATTAAGAACATGTGGGTTCAAATTCTGCCTCTGACAAATACTATGTGACCATGGTCAAGCGGTTTAACCTTTTAGCACCCCCAGGTGACTCTCCAAGGCCGTAAATAGTAGAAAGTTTCCTCAGCTGCAATGTTAGTTGAAATTTCAATACTAGGAGTTGCCCTATAGTGTTGAAATTGCAGGTCCTGATTGAAAAACAAATGTTTAATGAGGCAAGAGGGCGAATGAGACAAAGACCAAGAAGCGGGCAGCAAATTACTCTAAGTTAAAATACTTTGGGCAAGTAGATGGGTACCTTTTGCATTCAAATTGTAAAGGGACTCTCTTCAGTATATTCATAAACTTAAAACATCATTGGCTGCATTTGCTTTGGAGTCAGACTTGGTCTATTCCACTTAATAAAAAGCATTACTTTTGACTGAGTCATTTGAGTTGGAAGGGACTTCTAGTGAGTCATCTTAATTCTAACACCCTAACCCTGTCTCTTCCATGGACCACAGAACTTCTCTTCTCCATGTTTCCTTAAGAGCCAAGCTTTTGCTCCAATGGCCTGCTTCATTCTGTGCTTAAGAAGACATTTCTGTCATACTGTTTACTCTCTGTACTTCTTGACAGTTCTTTAGAAATTTAATCTATTTCCATGAAAATTCACCCAGAAAGACATTTCCCTCTGAATTAAAACAAAACAGTGGCCCAATTGTGAAGTTACCTTTGTTAAGAATTCTTTCCTATATCTTTGTAAGAAATAATAATAATACTTAAGGAAAACAATGGAGCATAATTATGGCAAGGATTTGCTGTTTTCCTTTTACTATGAAACCCTGAATAATAAATGTCTTGTGGCACATAAAATTATGTCATCTTTTATGGAAGTATAGGACACAGGAGCATTATTGGGAGACAGACATGTGTCTCAAATATTATATAGCTATTTAAATGGAAAACTCCTCCGTTCTTCCTTATTCTTCTGTAAAAATGTAAATGTACATATCTTTTAAAAGGCAAGTTATGTACCCACTATCAAAGAGGACTAGAATTTAATTCATATGCCTGAGACAAAATCTAGTGGAAGGGAGGGGGGAGAGTGGGAATTCTGATGATCATTTTTTTTAACAGCATTTTCAAGGCTAAAATCCTTGAAACACTAGGTGAACTACCTGATAGCATGTCTATGGAGATCACAATTAGCTACTAATAATTTTGTCAAAGACAAGAGGAAAACCTTGCTCTTGAAATACCATTTTAAAGTGAGCAAAGTCAAACAAATCTGTATGTTTCTTATAAAGCAGAAGGGTAGAATGATAACTGCGTTTCCCATGAGAAGCATCCTGGGAAAGTCCAGAGCTTAAGTTAGGAAAGCTATGTGACTCACATATGACAGAAGGACTATATGCCAATAAGACTGGGCATGAGCAAAACTGACTTGATTAGAAGGAATCAACTAGTTTAAAAACTTGGCTTGTAGCTAAAAGAATGGATTGGTCTGTATAGTAAAACTAGAGAACAGGAGAAATGGAATGAGTGTCTATTGGAGTGACAATGGAGTGAAATAATCCAGAATATGTTATGAATGATTGATGACTGAGATACTTTTGTGTATATGTGCTTGGCATTTTGCCAAAGGATGCTTTCTAAATTTCAATAACTATATGATATGTGCAATTATATAAGACCTATTTTTGAAAGAAAAATATAAAACTGCTGCTCTTAGAAAGTGTAGTCATAGTATAGCTAACTTTCAAGTATGCAGATTATTAAAATTTTCCAGGATATTAAAAGTTCCCATGGACTAAGTGAATTTTAATCTAGTAACATGTGGCACCTTCAAAAAGGAAAAGAGACTACTGCATGGTTCATTTAAATCAGGCTCCTTTTAAATTCCTTTCCATTAAGTAATGTCTTCAAGTCAGTCAGCGTTTTAAAACACACAAAGGCAGTTTGAATGTTAAGTATAATATTCACAGAAATTACCATTCAAATCTAAAATCTCATTTGTGCTTTCTCTTAGAAAGTTGCTAGATAAGCACCTCTCTTCCAGAGAAAGACTCTAGGAACTCTAGTTATTTATTTTGTGATGAAGAGATAGTAACAATAGTAGCAACTCTAGGTTATGCAATGATGGCTATACTCCAGGTGCAAGAGGTCTAAGTTGCTCTCCTCACTGTTGCAATGGCTCCCACTGGTCTTTCTGTTACTCTTGCTTCCTCTTCCCGGGAACCAAAGGAAGACTAAGTTAAAGAACTTTGTGAGGAGAAAGAAGGTGAGGAAATGGAAGCAATTTTCATTCCTGTGAGGGGAAAATGTTATACTGGGAGTCATAGCGGGCATGGACGCAATGCTGCCTCATATAGATGTCAGGATATTTAGGGGATAGACCTTCCAATTTTCCTCAGATATGTTTGAGATTAGCCCTTGTTTGATGATCATTTTAATATTCTAGAATCTTTTCTTATGGTTCACTGGATATTATTTACCTTCACCCACTCAGAATCGTATTTATTCTTATCCCTTGTGAAGGCAACAAACCTAATTCTCCAAACTGCATATGGAGACTTGGACCACAGTAAGCACAATAGGATTTAGGAAAAGATGGGGGAAGTTTTCTCTGAAAGGTATATAATTGGAAATATGACTGATTAAACTAAAAGTTCACCTAAATAACCTCAGAATAACTTTAGTAACTGGCGCACAGAAGAGGGGAGTGGGGTTAGGAAAGGAAGAGTAAACAAATTTGTATAAAAGATTAGAGATCATTTAAAAGGACTTTGTAGGAAATGAGATAAGCAAGAATAGAAGGAAAATATGGAAGTCCTAGTAAAGATACAATGTGTCCTCGTGGCCATCAGATCACACCAATATATCACTACAGGTGAAGTTTTAAAAAAATAAACAAACATCCCCTATAGGAAATTATCAACTCCCTCCACCTTTACCTTTTTCACTGTCTTTGAATGAAAGTGATGTTATACATATTAGGTAACATTAAATGAACCGTGCTTTTTTTTTTAATTGCCATCAGTGGGTACAGTGAGGAATTTATTGCCTGCAGAGAAATATTGCAAGGGAAGCAAAGATAGTAGAAACTTGGATCCCTCACATTTAAGGGAGCAATCACTTCTATTACTTAAAGCATATTTTTAAAAAGAGCAGAATTGTATTTAACCTATATATGATGCTTGCCAGTTAACTGATCAACTACTTTGCCTATCTTTGAATATTTGATATGTTGTCATGTGGAAGATGAATTAAATCTGTTCTTTATGTCCCCAAATACAATGGCAGAATTAGAACTACTGTATGGAAGTTACAGAGCCAGATTTCACTTCAGTATTAAAAACAACAACAACCTACTAACTATCTGAAAATGAAACACTCCATTTCCTGCCTCCGTTCCTTTTGTACAGGCTGCCACTCATAAGAGCTACCTTGAGAGACAGTGGATTTTTCATTACTGGAGGTTTTCAAGTTTGTTGAATGACTACTTGTCAGTGATAATGTAGATGAGATTCATCTTTTGAGTGTGAGTAGGATGAAGTGGTATACTTCAGCTGGTATACAACCAATCAGCATTTATTAAGTGTCTACTATGTGCTAGACATTCTGGGAATACGAAGACAAAATGAAAGTCCCTGACTTTAAGGAACTTGTATTTTTCTTCAGAAGAGATCATATATAAATATATAATACATAACAAAATTTGTACAGTACATGAAGGAGGGTACTAAGAAATGCCTTATATAGGAAGTAACATTTAAGCTGAGCTTTGAAAGATACTAGCAATTCTTAGAGGTAGAGGTGCAGAAGGAAAGCATTCCATGCACAGAGACAAGAGATAGACTATTGAGCGTGAGAAATAGCAAGAGGGTGGTTAAATGAACTGCAGAGGGGCAGGTAGGTGGGCACAGTGAATAGCGCACCGGCCCTGGAGTCAGGAGGACCTGAGTTAAAATCCAGCCTCAGACACTTAACACAAAAACTAGCCATGTGACTTTGGCAAGTCACTTAACCCCAATTGCCCTCCAAAAAAAAAAGCTTAAAAAAAATAAAAAATAAATGAACTGCAGAAGGAGTGAAGGGGAGGAGGTCCCTTCTAAGAGTGGGATCCTACAGTCAGTGTGTGGGATGAGGGGGACATGCTTAAAAAGGACCAGAAGCTACTTCTGCTTTTCTCATCTCAGGTTTATTGACTTATTCCTGAAATTCATACTATTATAAGGGGTTTCCTCCTGTAGAACCCTGAAAAGAATAGATATAAACCTAATGATTCATGTTGAGTTAGTCAAACATTATTTCTTTTCTGATTCTACTCCCCTCTTCTTCAGAAATAGCTATTCTAAGTGGTCCTCCTGTTGTAGTCCTCTTTATAATGTGCAAAGTAGAGAATTAATAGAATCAAGACATCTAGTAGTAACTAAATTGTAATTTTCCCCCTTCCTCTCCCCAATTTTTTTTTTTAGCAAGAGAGCTGTATCAGAGCACCAGTTCCTTCATGACAAAGGGAAAGTTATTCAAGATTTGCGACGAAGAATCTTTCTTCAAAATTTGATTGAAGGCATTAACACAGCTGAAATCCGAGCTACCTTAGAGGTTTCTCCCAACCCCAAGCCTGCTACTAACACAAAGAACTACCCTGTCCGGTTTGGAAGTGAAGATGAGGGGAGGTACCTAACTCAGGAGACCAACAAGGCACAGACATATAAAGAGCAGCCACTGAGGACATCTAACAAGAAAAAGAAAGGCAAGCCGGGGAAACGCAAGGAACAGGAAAAGAAAAAACGGCGAACTCGATCAGCTTGGTTAAACTCTGGAGTAGCTGGTAGTGGGGTTGAAGGGGTTCACCTATCAGACATCTCTGGGACTACGCTGGATCTCAATTTACGGTAATTAAACTTTTCCAGGCCTATTGGTCAGCCTTCATCACTCTGAGATACTATATACATTTTCCTTCCAATTCACATAGTTCTTGAACTTTCTCCCTATTGATACGATAGGGAGAAAGTTCAAGAACTATGTGAATGTTGATATGATACATAAATCACAACAATGATGACAAGAATATAGTCTATCCTAGAGCAATACTTATCCCATTTTGTCAGAACCCTGTTAAGGTAATTGGAGATTCCCAACCTTTCTAAATATCTTTTCCCAATTTAGAATAGGGACTAGATTTGTGATTTCACTGATACAGGAAACTTCCAGGTAAGGGAACGCCTACCAATATATATTGATACCTTCTTTACAACATAGAGACTTAGAGAAGGAACACTTAGAGGTCAAGTGAGTTGCCCAGGGTCACAGAGCCAGTATGAGAAAAAAGTAAGACTTGAATCCAGGTCTCTAGCCATTATGCTATGTTGCCTTTCCCCAGGCTAAGTTGGCCAAAACTAAGCTTGAATATCAATTTAGCTTCAGAGAAGTTAGTGGCTATGTTATTTAACTATGTTCTTTTCATCTTAAGGAAAAATAAGGGGAGTTTCTGCTTTCCCGATATGTATAAACACTACAGTATAATACCTAATATATTGTATACATACAACATTATATACATACACAATGTGTGTTGTGTGCTATATTCATTATATATGTTCTATTGTGTTGCATATTTAAAATAATTTATAAGCTAAATATTTCCAAGTCTTCAACATTTTAATTCAATTTTATCTTTCTGATCCAAAATTCGATTCAATTTACTTCAAAAAGCATTTATTGTTCCAGGCACTGTGTTAGATACTAGGAATTCAAAACAAAAACTAGTCTGCCCTTGAGGAAGTTACACTCTACTACTGAGTCATTTTCTACTGAGAAAAATTGTGTGTATTGGCTTTCAAAGAATGTATATTTCCCCATATATCATGACATCGTGAGCTTCCCATGGTCCATCAAAAGCACATTATAAGAGGAGATGGAGCACTAGTAATGATAATAATATTACTGTGAACTTTTATGACAAATTGTATCAGTACTTTTGATATCTACTTATGACTATATTTGTTATGAAAATGTTTTTTAAGTCAGAAAGCTGCCAAATATTTACCCCATTTTACAAAGGGAAAAGCTAAGTCACAGAGTACTTCAATGACCTGCCCAAGATCACAATTAGAATTTGGATTTGGACTTTATGCCCAAGTCTTCTGATTTTCAGTCCAGTGCTCTATCCATTACACGACAATGTCTTCCTAAACATACCTTTCCACTGATAGGATTTTTTTTTTTTTTTACTTTTCAGTACAGAAAACCTATGGGGTTTGAAAGACAGATGAAAACAACACAAGAACACATCAGATGCAACCAATGATTTCTTACCATTCAATACTCCCCTTCCATGCAACCAATTTTTTCCCAGTTCTCTGATAGATAGTAGTACAGAATGATTTGTTTTTAGGCAGTTCTGAACTTGATAATCAGCCTCACTTTCTGAATTAATTGACTACAATTTAGTGTATATATTTTATCAAATGTCAAGTTATTTGGTGTCATTAGGATAGCTAATGGAGTAAGTGATGACATCAGTGAAGACTGCTTGGATTCAGTGAATGACCTAGCACCATTACAGTAAGGTCTATATATCTTAGATCATTTGCTGATAATGAGTAAATATCCTCAGTATGTTTTAAGATATATTCCTACATGTACATATGCATGAAAGTAACAAAAACCAGTATATTTTATTATTAGATTCCATTTCTATTTTATTACTTCTACATATGCCAGAGATCTGAAAAAGGCAACATAAATACTTTATTATGGATTTTATTGGCTGACAGCTTAAGTTTTCAGTGCCCTTGAGTGTCTAGAGAAATTATGAAAATAAGCAGCAGTTCTTGTACCAAGGGCCCAAAAGAAACCAGAGTAGATCAAGTGAAAATTAGACATTGGCCTAATGCAATTAGGTCTTACACCCACACATGTCTGCCATGTGAAACTTTGCCCACAGGATTGGCAGTCAATCCAATGCCTAAAGGGCTAAAAAAAAAAAAACTGTTTCTTCTTTCTATTCTCTTATTGTTAGAAGCCTTATGGGACTATGTTTTTTTGTGCTGTAGCCAGATACTTGTATTCTCTTAATGTAGTATTGTGACAAACTGTAGAAGAAGTGGATTGGGTAGCAGGGAACAGAAGTGTCATTGACAAAAAAAAAATTGGATAGAGCCATACAAATGTTTTAAGTATATGGAATAATAAGCCATATAAAATTTGTTTGGCTGATGTATCTCTTCAGTTTATATTTAAGGAGTGTAAATGTATTTTATGTTCTTTTTCAGCATTAAGATAAGTCAAATAAAATTTTTTTCAGATAAAAGTATTTTAGAAAACTATACATAAGACCACTAAGGGGAGGGGTCATCTAGACATTTTTTATTGCCCTGTCCTTTTTCCTTCTTTTTTTGGTGGGGGCTGGGGAAACATTATTAACAATTGTCTGAGAATGGAAAAAGTAGGAAATGGTAAAGTCATAAGCTTTATAACACCTATAGTGTTTTTGTCTTTTAAAAACTATCCAGCTAATTTTTGTTTCCTTTCATATGGCATGCACAATAGGAAATGTATTGCTTTACTTTCTAGGAATTACATTATGATCATGCTTTTCATCTGATATCTGGCTGAAATGTCAGAATTCAGAAAACCAATTTAATTATAACTTTAAATCAGATATCCATTGTCTCAGTAAATATTTATTCATACAAAGACAAATAATATAGCAGAGTTCCTCAATAAATAAGAGAGCTCAGAACTATAGTGTGTTTGTATATACATATTTGTAATAAAATACACCTGCTCACTGTACACATGGATTGTTTACTTAGATGTTCCCTATTCAGGTGTGTGCATATGCTACAGGTGAAATCACATGAGAAGACAATGAGCAAATTAGCTGAGTATTTTAAAAAGTATTTTAAGAGTTTGCTTTTGGTCCTTTCATTTTGATTTAGAAGGAATATTCGACATAGTCTTTATTCTTACTGATGGTGTTCTCAACACATTTCATCAAGTGCTACCTAACATTGAAGACTTTTCAAAGTGACTTGGTTTTGAACACAATTGGTTCCTCTTCACTAAGATCTTCAAGCTGGATAGCAACATGTGGGGAAAGTTATAGAGAGAATTCTGGTTCAAGCAGAGGTTGGACTAGACAGACTGAAGTCCCTTCCAACTCTGAAATACTGGGATTCTATGAAATTATTTACTCTTTCAGTCATCTTCCTGACTTTATTATATATATATACATATATATATATGTGTGTGTGTGTGTGTGTGTGTGTGTGTGTGTGTGTGTGTGTGTGTGTGTGTATGTATGTTACATATATATCTTTGTACCCAGTTTTTGGTCAAAATTGTAATTTGTAGTCTGTCTTCTCTGCATTTTGGAACAATTCCAGTATAACTAAGAATGTTTGTCCATAGGTAATATTCAAAGGATCATGGTATCATTGACTTAGAGCTAGAAAGAAGTTATCTATTCCAATCTCCTCTTCTTATAGAGAAGTAAACTGAAGTTCAGAGAAGTAAGTGATTTGCCCAAGATCACAAAGGTAGTAAGTGACCAAGTTGGGATTCACAGTGAAATTTCTCTAAATGCCCAGTAGCCTTTTCCCTCATACAACAAATAAAACCCCTAAATTGTCAAGAATTTGCTCTTTTTGTATGTCTCACACCCACATGTCTGCCATGTGAAACTTTGCCCACAATCCTGGCAGTCAATCCAATGGCACAGCCAATCAAATTCCTTTCTATATTGTTTCCCTAGCAACCAACACAGTAACTGAAATGAAGTAGGCCAAGAGGGAAGAGGGAGACAGGAAGACAGGGAAAAGCTTTGCTATATACTCTTAAAATGTGATTGACCAGACCAGAATGATTAAAGGTTCCCAATACCAAGTGTTAACTTAATACAAGTAATAAAAGACACACAAGGAAGTAACATGCTGCTATTTTTTTAAGTCAGTTCACTTTATCCCTGAAATTTCAATGAGTTTTTCCTTAATTCCTAAATTAATATTCATTGCCTAGGAGAAACAGGCAGAGAGATGCCTCAATCTCAGTGGTTTTTTGGCTTTAAAGTTGCAATCACGTGTAGTTCTCATTTCCAGAACTATAATCCAATAAATAAGTTTGCTCATTAGTGTTTATAAGTACAACTAAATATGAATCTTTTGTCTGTCCCCTAAATCCTAAATAAAGAACACTGTGTTTAAATCTGATACATATATGTAACAGAATATAAAACTGAATTCATAAATCAATGAATGTCAAAAATTTTCACTCCAGCCTAAGCAACGCATTTTCAATGACAAAAGAGTAAACGGAAAGAGACAGCCTCAGGAGAAAAACTGAGCAAAAACAGTCAACATTTGGGTCACTTAATGGCAGGGGTCACAGCAGAAAGAAACCTGCCTGAAGCTTTGTCTAAAGTCCAGGGGCTTTGACGTTATTTTCCATAGATGATGTATTTTCCACTTCTACATCATTTCTAAGTCCTCTTATTTTTTTTCTTTCTTTTCCCATCCTTATCACCTAGAAGCTCTCTGCAAGTCTTCAGAGAACATCCTTTTTTGTGACAGCCTTAGCAGAAATACAGCAATGTTTTCCTTCTGATAATTTTGAAAATATAGACTGAAGCTTTAGTTTTCAGGGGTTCAGCTATTTTAAGGTGGTCTGCTACAAACTTTCCTACTGCTTTGTCTTTCTCCAAACCATGTGTGCAAAAGAGATTCTAAAGGGATGTTTGGATTCTACTCCACTCAATGCTGTTCCTTAACTTCTCTGGAGGAAATATTTAAGAGATAAAATGTCTTTTTTACCTTGTTGAATTATGTCCTTTAATTTTATACTTTTCATGTTCCATCATCTCATGTGTAAAGAGAATTAATTGATTTCTCCCCTTTTTTCCTTCCTTTTCTTTGCAGGAGGCATTGAAATTTTCAGCTGAGGACTTCAGAAAACATATTGCAGTATTCTGTAATAGTGAACATATGGAAAGTATTAGAAATATTTATTGTCTGTAAATACTGTAAATGCATTGAAATAAAACAGTTCCCCTCCCCCATTGCTCAATGAAATGGCACATTGGTCATTGTGAATTTTCTTTTTCCCCCCCAGGCTAAGCCAATTATTATCATGTTTTACCATAATTTATTTTTTGAATGATGTATTTATTTTGTAAATGTATCTTGGTGCTGCTGACTTTATTTTTTGTAACATAATGCACTTTAGATATACATATCAATTATGTGGATAACTGACACAATTAAGTGTTGCTATTTGTGGTTCATTTTAATGAATGCCTAAGTACAATTGTTCAAACTGATTTTCCTCTGTGCATGTAAAAATAGCAGTATTTCAAATTTGTAAAGAAAGTCTAATAAAATATAATCTAATTATGCTGTGACTCAAGAGAAGTATGTCATTTAGAATTTTTAGGAAAAGGAACATGATGTAATTTTTTTAAACCACACTTAAAAATTGTCTTAACCTGAATAAGATTGTGTTAGTGTAGTTTAAAACTGCTTAGCCTATATTTTAATCCAATTTATCATTTCAAATAATTAGCATGACCGAGCTACCTAGACACTATCTTTTAAAGTAGATCCTATTGAAAGTAAAAGCAGGATTAGCATTAGGGAAACCCAGTTCTGACACCAAAAAAGTAAAGGCATTTACCTATAGATTTAGCCTGAAGTAAGAAAGCTATAGATTGTTCAGAAGCCATTTAAAAGGCCTAACAAAAAAAAATCATTAGAATTTTTTTAAAAAATGAGGATGAAAAGAAGCAAATAATCTTTCAGTTGGTAGGTAGAATTGCAACAAGAGAAGTCCTTGGGGAAAGGGTTCTTAAAAAAAAAATAACTACTTCCTGGAATAGTGACTACATATATAATACCCCACTGAAGACCATATTTCTTCTTTTGACTATCATTCTCCTTATGTTTATGCTATGTTGATGAGAAAATGCAAGATTCTGACTACAACAGAGTTAGTTCTACCCTTAATTATTCATGGTTTAGGAAGCATCAATGAATTAGTTAAAGAACTAAAAGCAATTAAAGAACACCCAATAGAGGAAGCAATTATAAAGTTCTTTTTTTCTGAGCTTAATGCTATGCTAAATGCTCTTTCCAGGGGGAAAAAAGACACCTTGTTGAATTTTGTTGTTCAGTTGTTAGGTCTTTCTTGGCAAAGATACTGGAGTGGTTTGCTGTTTCTTTCTCCAGTGCATTTTATAGATGAGAAAACTGAAGCAAACAGGGTTATAAGACTTGTCCAGGGTCAGGAAAATGAGTCTTCTTGACTATAGGCCTGGCACTTTATCCCCTGTGCCATTTAGTTACCGTAGTTACTGAGAAAAAAATATATATGTATATGTAGACATAAATACGAACATCCACATATATATATATACACATACACATATATATGTATGTATGTATATATGTATGTATGTTTGTGTGTTAGAGACAGAGAGAGAAAAAAATGGCGTAGTGGATAGAAAGCAGACCTTGGAGTCCAGAGGAAAATCTGACACATGCTCTGCAACCCTAGGCAAGTCACTCGATTTCTCACAACTATTGTCATTGCCAGCTAGATCTATGACTCAAGTTGCAGAGCAGTTTGCATTAGCTGAAGAAATTTTCTCAAGAGGAGTTCATTAAACCAATGAAATCATAGGTCCACACTTTACAAAAAAAATCAGGGTACGGGAAGAGCTGGGGCAGCAATGTACACACGCACCCATGTATGGGGAGATGTGATGTGAAATGGTTGTCATTACTGGGGCTCTGGAGATGGTGGAATGGGTGAGACCAGAACTTGAAAACTAACTGGATTTTTTAGGACAAGACAGGAGAACTGAAAATTTTCCTACAATCTATACAACAGGTCAAAATCTGAACAGAGAGATCAAACATAAGAGAAGCATGGCATTAAGCAATAGGTTTTAATCTCTATAGGCAAGCAGATGGTCAAAAGTCACTCACTCATTTAATAAGCATTATTAAGAATTTGGTGCAAGAACTTTTAATTGTAGGATGCAAGCTTTGTCCTGGCAGGTGACTAGAGTATGGTGTCCAGGTAGTGACAAGCAAGGAAAATTGATAGCAGAGAACATGAGGTTGTGGTTTGAGGGTTGGGCTCTATTTTCTGGGAAGGCAGATGAGAACAAGGCAGAATTCCATCCCAGTGAAACTCAGATATTAGGCAGAATACCAAGACAACTTTAGGCAAGAAAGAAGAAAGGCAGCTATTATGACTAGGATTAGGACACAGGTGGTCTCTATCACAATAGATGAAGCAAAAATTCAATAACGAGAACTGTACCCAGTTAGAGTATGGTCAACTGCAAGGCTGATGGCATCAAAACACCCTAACTGTGGATCTAGAGTCTTACATGTCTGCTTAGCAACTGGAGGCTGCAGGGCAGCTAAATAATCCACTTAGAGAGATGAATGGGCAGGAAGCCAGTTTATTATACACATAGGCAATGCATAATGAAGTGAGAAATAATAGGGTATAAATCACAAGTACTCTAGGAATTTAGAAAATGAAAACATTAATTGTGTTTTGCCTGATTTTGTCAGAATTGAATTTGAGAGGGAAACTATAATGTTGATTTTATTAATATTTTCTCTTAAGAAATGCAACCTTCAGAAAAGGCCAATTCAATGATTAATTAAGGCACATCAATAAATAGAATACATAAAGTTTTAGCTAAGATTATGTTGGGGTGCTATCATTTGACATAATTCTACAGGGACCATTTAACTTATATTTTAGTGGGGGCCTCACACACACTTAGCAATATGCCTGGCAAGTAATAAATGCTTATAAATATTCATTGACTGATTTAAGAAATGCTAACAGTAGACAAGAGAAAGAAATTAAAGGCATGAACATTGGTTAAAAGGTTTATCCCTATTTGCTGATAATACAACGATTTAGGAAACCTTAGCAAACCAGTAATTACTTGTAATATTACATTAGAATAATACAAAATATATCCACAAAAATCATCAGTATTTCAATATAGTAATAACAAAATCCAGAAGGAAGCAATAGAAAGATACAGTACAATAACTATAAAACATGGAAAGCATTTACCAAGATCCATGGAAGAATTGTAAAACCCTCTTTTAAAAGTGATTTAGTTGACTATAGTAATCTACTCTTTGATAAACCCAAAGACCCCAGTTTTTGGGATAAGATCTCGCTGTTTGACAAAAACTGCTGGGAAAACTGGAATATAGTATGACAGAACCTGGGCATAAACCAATATCTTGCACTGTATACCAAAATCAAGTATAAATGGGTGCGATCTAGGTATAAAGGCTGATACTGTAAGCAATCTGGGAAAGCAAGGAACAGTTTACCTTTCAGATTATTGGAGAAGGGAAGACTTTATGACCAAACAAGAATTAGAGAGCATTATAAAATGCAAAATGGATAATCTTGATTACATTAAATTGAAAAGTTTCTGTGCAAACAATGTAATCAAGATTAAGAGGGAAGTGGGAAATTGGGAAAGAATTTTTACAGTGTCTCTGATAAAGGCCTCATTTCTAAAATATACAGAGAACTGAGTCAAATCTATAAGAATACAAGTCATTCCCCAATTGATAAATGGTCAAAGGATATGAACAGACAGTTTTCAGAGGAAGAAATTAAAGATATCTATAAGCATATGAAAAAAATGCTCTAAATCACTACTGATTAGAGAAATGCAAATTAAAACAACTCTGAGGTACCACATCTTACCAGTCAGATTGGCTAAGATGACAAAACAGGAAGATAACAAATGCTGCAGAGGATATGGAAAAATTGGAACACTAATGCATTGTTGGTAGAATTGGGAACTGATTGGATCATTCTGGAGAGCAATCTGGAACTATGCCCAAAGAGCTATAAATAATTGCATACCCTTTGACCCATCAATACCACTTCTAGGGTTGTATCCCAAAGAGATCATAGAAGTGGGAGGAAAACCCGTATGTACAAAAATATTTATAGCAGTTCTTTTTGTGGTGGCAAAGAACTGGAAATCAAGGGGGTGCCCATCAGTTGGGGAATGGCTAAACAAGTTGTGGTACGTGAATGTAATGGAATACTACTGTGCTATAAGAAATGAAGAGCAGAGGGACTTCATATTTACCTGGAGAGGCTTATATGGACTGATGCTGAGTGAGAAGAGCAGAACCAGGAGAAATTTGTACACAATTACAGACACAACATATGTGTGATGATCAACTTTGATAGACTGGACTCTTCTCAGCAATGCAGGTTATAAGACAACTCCAATAAAACTCATGATGGAAAGAGATGTCTACATTCAGAGAAAGAACTAGAAACAGCAGAGTTTGAATGCAGATTAAAGCAAATGACCTGCTTTCATTCTTTTTCTCATTTGGTTTTGTTTCCTCTTTCCCATTGTTCTTTCCATCGGTTACAATCCTTCTTTATAACCTGACTAATATCTAATGTGAAAGTATCTGCAGATCCTATACTTGATTGCATGCTGCCATGGTAGGGGATTGGGGGGGAGAAGGAGGGGAGAAAATTTGAAACTCAAGGGATTGTGGAACTGAATCTTGTAAACTAAAAGTAAACACACAAATTAATAAAGACCCCAAAAAAGTGACTTAGGTAATTTAAGATATTCACTGCTTGTGATTAGAATGTTTTGTTTCTAATTATATCACCAATAGAATAAAAATGATGATAGTTCTAAATTAATTTACAAATTTAGTGCTATATCAATGAATACAAAATTCATTTGGAATTGCAAAAGATTCAGAGTAGCAAAGAATGGGGGCCACTAGGTGCCACAGTAGATAGAGCACCAGCCACGGAGTCAGGAGAACCTGAGTTAAAATCCAATCTCAGATTCTTGACACTTACTGGTTGTATATGACCCTGGGCAAGTCACTTAATCTTGATTGCCTCACTGAAAAAAAACAAAAAGAATATCAAAGAACATAATTTTTAAAAGTAGGAATGAAAAGGGAATAGAATTTCTAGACCTTAAATTTTATTATAAGGCAGTAATTATCAAAATTGTTTGGTACTGGTTAAAACAAATTTTAAGTCAATCAGTGGAATGGAACAGAAAAGGAAGAATAAGAAATAATCAAACTCAATGGTTAAGAGAATCCAAATTTCCTGTGGAAATAACTCTCTATTTGAAACAAACAACCAAGAAAACTGGAAAACAAAATATAATCACTTTAGAGCTAGAAAGGACTTTAAAAGCCACTGATTTTTCCCTCCATTTTTAAATTATTAACTTAACAAACATTTACAAACAAGATCTTGTCAATATGGGGGGGAAACTGGAGAAAAAAATGACTGCACATGAACCTGGAAGTATCTGTTATATAAAATTTATGTTTATTTTTAAGACTATATTAAATTCAACACGATAATACCAAAATTGTCCTGACTGTCTGACAATACTTTTTAACATATTTCTGCTTTCTTCTTTATATTTTAATGTTTCATTGATGTCTTTTTCTTTTCTTTCTCTTTTTTTATATTACCATCAATATCTGTCTACTTCTTTCTGTATAACTCAAGCCTTCCTTTATAACAGATAAGTATAATTAAACAAACCACTGTGTTGGCTATGATTGAAACTGTGGACCTTTCAGTAAAAATATGGGAAGTATACTTCATTATTGGACTTCTGGAGTCATGATTGGTTATTGCATTGATCAGAGCCCTCAAGTCTTTCAGAGTTATTGTCTTTTACCTTATTATAGTCATTCTATAAATCATTCTACTTCTGCTCCCTTCTCACTGCATCAATTCATATAAGTCTTCCTTGGTTTCTTTGAATATATCCTTCTTATAATTTCTTATGCAATGACATACATTCATATAATTTGTTCAGCCAGTTGATAGGCACTCACTTTTTCTTCCAGCTCTTTGCTACAGTTAAAAAAAAAAAGGTGTTGTTCTAAATATTTCTATACATATGGGTACTTTCCCTCTGCCTTTAACTTCTTAGGTTATATGCTTAGTAGTGGTATTGCTGGGCTCAAAAAGTGTACACAATTTGGTCGCTTTTTAGGTAATGGCTGCAAATTGCTTTCCAGAAGCAACAGTGCATTGCTGTGTCAATCTTTCCACAAGTGTTCCAACAATTGTCATTTTTTAACATTTTGGCCATACTGATCAGTTGTAATTTGGGACCACAGAGTTGTTTTGATTTGTGTTTCTCTTATCATCAGTGATTTGGATAAATTTTTCTCAAGATTGTTGATAGTTTATCTTTCTACTTTTAAGAACTGCTTGTTCATAACCTTTGACCATTAATTTATTGGGCAATGGTGCTTCTTCTTCCTACGTATCTGCACGATTCCTCTATATGAAGATTGGGCATACTAAAGACTGCGACTCACATTTGGTCCACTGCCTGCTTTTGTAAGAGCCAAGAATGGTTTTTACAATTTTAAATACAATAAAATTTTATTTTAAAATGTAAAAAACATTCTTATCTCTCTGGCAGTATAAAAAGAGTTGGACAGCCAGAATTGGTCCTTGGAATATAGTTTGCCATCTATCAGTCTTAAATAATAGATTTTTATCAGAAAAACATGCTACAAAGATCCTTTGATATAAAAAATGAGGGAACTGCAGCTGAGAGAGATTAAGTGACTTTCTTAGGGTCAAAAAGTAAGATCAAATTTATACAGAGGAGTAGACAAAATGCTTCCCAAAAATCATGGACATTATTACTGTCAAAAGAGGTAATCAAGAAAATATGTATAACTACTTTCCCATCTTCACAAAATTTTTCTATGGGCAAGAGTATCTTTGTGAAGTTATGAAAAAGTTGAATAGGTGACTTGCAAATGATACCCTATAAGAAATCACTTGCAGTCCACAATTAACTGAAGACAATAGATAATAAAATATCTCATTAGACTTATTGTTGGTTGACCATAAAAAATTATTTGATTCAAAGGACCAAAATGCTACCTTAAAGGCAGTCTTCCAAAAAGATGTCTCCCCTGCATATGTCAAAATCATACAAGATTCTTTAAAATGGAAGACAGTGATAATTTTGTTTGGTGACTCATTATTAATGTCAAGCAAGGGAAAAAGAGAGAGATGTATAGTTGCCAAAGCATTTGCCACTGTCATGGAAGATGTGCCTTGAGAAGTCCAAATGGAAGAAGGATTTTTAGGTGAAGCCATACAGATGTCCATTTGGGGATTATCTTGTTTTGGCTGTGGCAAGCCCCCCTAGAACATAAAGAACCTCTTACATGAGATACATAATTAATCAAAACAATAACAACAAGGATTTTTATAATGATTTGAAGTTTGCAAAGCACTTTACATATATTATCTCATTTAATCAGCACAGCAGCCCTAGGATGAAAGAAGCTAAGTGACTTTCCCAGGACCACATAGTATTTGAGGCAGGAATTGAACATGGAGCTTCCTGACTCTCTCTGCAAAGTTCTTTGGGCTATGCTGCCCAAAGAGGGTGATCTAACTATACATAAAGGAAACAGGAAGTAGATAAAGAATTTATATATCTAGGTAACACAACGGACAGAGTGACAGGCATCAGGAAGACTCATCTTCCTGAGTTAATTTCTGGTTTCAGATGCATACAAGTTGTGTGACCTTGGCCAAGTCCCTTACTTTTTGCTTTAGTTCCTCATCTGTAAACGAGCTGAAGAAGGAAATGGCAAACCACTCCAACATCATTGCTAAGAAAACCCCAAATGGGGTCACAAAGAGTAGGACACAACTGAAATGAATGAGCAACGACAACAAAGTATATATGTACAGAAGTTATACACACATACACACACAGAGATATGTGTACATTTATATATATATGTGTGTGTGTATATAGATATACTATGCATGTATATCTCTTAAACAATCACTTTAGATGTACAATGAATTAACCTAGAACTAAACAGGAGAGTGAAGTGGATTGACTTAGATAAATCATACCGTGCTTTTAATGAGCCCAAAACTGATGTTGAAATGAATAACAATTATATTTGAAATACCAGTATTTCTCAGGTGATACATGTGACTATAAATCATGAAATCCTCAAGTCTCCAATGAATAAACACTGCAGGCAATGATGGGAAGAGAAGTGAATGATAAGAAATGAATAAATAGGCTGAAGCATAGTAATCCATCAACAAACATTTCTTAGGCACTTATTACACACCGAGCACTGTACTAAGTACTGAGAAGATATCAGAAGAAAGCAACAGACGAGCCCTGCCCTCAGGAATTTTGCAGTCTAATGGTGGAAACAAATTTATACAAAGCAGGCTATATATAAAATAAATAGTGAATGAGTGACAGAAGGAAGGCACTGGGATTGACAGGGATTGGGGAAGGCTTTTAGTAAAAGATGAGATTTTAGTCAGAGCTTAAAGCGCTGGTTCTCAACCTTCCTAGTGCCACGACCCTTTAATAGTCTTTAATAGTTGTATGTGGGCATGTCTGCATGTGGGTGGACCGCCTGGAGATGGATAGAGGAGGTTCCTAAGACCATCAGAAATATGTGTTTTCGATGGTCTTAGGTGACCCCTGTGACCCCTGTGAAAGGGTTGTTCATCCCCCAAAGGGGTCGTGACCCACAGCTGGCTTAAAGGAAACCAGATAGGTCAGTAGCTGCAACAGAGGGAGAGTGTTCTATAGAGCAAAGTGGCCATTTTGAATGAGGAAAAAAAAAACCAAAATTTAAAGTGAGGAGGGTTTAAATTACTATAAACTACCAGTAGGGTGGGATGCAATACAGATGTAAATGACTTTTCCTTGAATTGGCCAAAGTCTAGAAGCCAAGAAGAATTTTCCTAAAATTATGCAGATAAAATAAAATCCATTTCTGCAAACTCTCTTTGAACTTGACTCTGACCAACACACGTGCGCGCGTGCGCGCGCGCGCGCACACACACACACACACACACACACACACACAGGAAGTGAGAGAAAGCTAATACTATTATAGACATTGTTGAGTGTTTCTCAACAAAACCTAGATAACTAAGGTCTTTTTCTCCATATCACTATTTTCTTAATACACAGCTCATGATTGTTTTCTGTCTCCCTCTCAACCACTACCCCATCTCTCTTCCTCTCTATTCCCCTCTCCCCTTTCTCTTTTCCCCCTTTTCCTTCCTCCCTCTCTCTCTCTCATCTCTTCTCTCCCCCGCCCCCGAATCTAATCTGACTCTCATTTCATAGATGAGGAAAATAATAATTAGTATATGTGACACTTTAAGCTTTCAATGTAATTTGCATATGTTGTCTTATTTGATCCTTACATCTGTTGTTCAAGGTTGTTGCTACCATTATCCACATTAACAACTAAAGGAAACCAAATCTAGGAGAGTGATTTCTGCAGGCAGGGTCAGGACAATACTTGCCCCAGACCAAACTGGGGCTCTGGTCTTCCTGATTCCAAGGCCAGTGTTCTAACCATTATACTACCTAGCCTAGAGAAGTAAAATGGGCTGCCCTAGATCACACAAGTGCCCCTTCCATTCTACTAGACTTCCTAATGAAAGTAATACATTCAAGGACATAGTCTATGATCAGCTTTAAAGAGATTAGCCCTGAAAATCTTCATGACCAACTTTGGCATCTTCTTCCCTTGTTCCAAAGGCTAGTATGCAAATACAAGTGCTATTACAATGAAAATCATGGAGGAGTTGAAGCATTTCCTGGGGAGTAGTAACATGTCCCACCTCTAATGCCAATGTTGCAGCTGTCCCTTTCTTCTCACTGCCACTCTGTACCAGTTGTGCCTTATTTAGCCCATTGAATGAATGTGGGCGAGAGAACACACTTTTTGTTATGCTTTGTTCCTTTGTCCCCTCTACAAGTCAGAAGGAACAAATGACATAAGATGCTTTTAGAAGCATCTTTAGTACACTATACAGTGCCCACATTACAGAGTTCAAAGAGAAGTCTATTGCAATATGTCCCACTACTAATATTATTGAATGAACTCAGAAATATGGTTTACGCCTTATATAGCAATTAGATGTCCCTTCAAAAGTGTTGGGAAAACATGTATTTTTCACCATTTCTCAAGCACAGGGGAAAAATAAAATAAGCAGGTCACGAAGTACAAATGACTTGAGCTGTTTTTAGACTAGTCTAAGCTATCCAGTACCCCCATTACAAAGATAAATTATAATACAGATTTTTAAAGATTCTTCTAGTGGTCATTCTTTATAAATAATATGTCTCTGGGGTCTGAGAGCTCTAGAGATGATAAGTAGTCACTTCAGAGACGTCAACCCACCATTTTACTTAATCTCTTCAAAGAGATTTCTGCTGTGAGAACTGTGTAAATCTTCACTTTCTTCCATTTTATAATGTGGGTGCTTTAGGATAAAACTATAACCTATTGTATTATAACAATTATATTAAATATAACATTATAACAGAATATTATCATGAATATGTTTTTATTTTAAATTTATTCATTCATTTATTTTTAGTTTTCAACATTCACTTTTGTAAAATTTTGAGTTCTAAATTTTTCCCCTCCCTCTCTTCCCTCCTCCCCAAGATGGCATGCAATCTGTTATAGGATATATACATATGTGTGTGTGTGTGTGTGTGTGTATGTGCGTATATGTGTGTATAAAATTCTCTGTTTGGCTTTTAAAGCCCTTCATAATCTGACCCCTTACTACCTTTCTACTCTTCTTGAGGAGGTGCAGGCTCTGGAAGTCCCCTTGAGCTCTCCTTGAATCTTCCGTAAGGCATTTGCCTGAGGCCATGGGCCTTAAATTGTGGCTCTGCCCAAGTCTTTAGCTCTCTTCTCCAGCAATTTCTCACCCTGGATTCTCCTGTTTCACCCTTGAACTGACCTAGCCCACCATTGTCTGTCAGCTCCAGGTAGCCTCCAGCAACTCCACCCTAGATACTGGAGTCTGACCTCATCTTACTACTCCGAAAGACCCTTCCCAAACTTCTCTTCTAGACCACCCCTAGATTCCTCCCACAACCTTTCTGTATATAAGACTCCACCTTCCCTCCATGTGGTGTGAGAGTGCCATAGAATGACCTAGCACTGACTTACTCTGTATCAGATGATTCTGGCCTGCTTGCCCAATGCAAGCCCTATACATACTTAGGCTCCTTAAGAGTCTACCCAATATGGTGAACTTTCAATAAACTTTACTTTTCTTTGGCTAAGAAAAGACTTGAGTCGAATTCATAGGACAGGACCCCGCATGTTGGTATTTTGGGGTCTCAAGCCCCCCTAACCCTAATCACATCACTTACTCCCTTTCACATATTTTGGTATCCAGTGACACTGACCTCTTTGCTGTTCCCCACACCGACAGTCTATCCCCAAATCAGAATTTTCACTTTTTGTCCCCCATGCCTGGAACTCTTTCCTTCTTCTTTTCTTTATCTCCTGTCTTCCCTGGTTTCCTTCAAGTCTCAGCTAACATTCTGTCTTCTGCAAGAAGCCTTTGTTTTATTTTAGTACCTTCTTTCTGAGACTAACCCCAATTAATCCAAATATGGCTTGTTTAGACTACTTGTTTGAGTGTTGTCTCTACTACTAGATTGTAAACTCCTTGAGGGCAGGGACTCTATTGCCTTTTTTTAATCCCCACCACTTACCTAGGACATAGGAAGCACTTAGTAAATGTTTTTTGACTACTTTACCATCCCTCTTTCAATAAAAAATATTAAACATGACTTGGAAGCCTGGTTCTACCATGAACTCAGGTACAGTTTTGGAAAAGTTACTTAACCTCTCTGGTTACAAAGCAGTTTCCTGTTCTGAAAAACAAATTCATGATAGATTATCTCTAAAATCCTTACTAGTTCTATTACTCTACAAATCTTTGAGCCTACAATTTTGTTCCATTTTGCCTCATCTTGGTTCTAAATCATATTACAGTGTAACATATCTCATTAAGCTAAAGACTAATCAAGATTGTGGCAAGATGGATTTACCCAACAGGCAAGGTTTGAAAATTGTACCTCAAGGTATGGTTGACGACCAGAGGGGTTGTGCTCTCACTATAACACATTAGACTTAATATCGCAAAATAAATGTCCAGAAACCAGGGAAAATGGAATTTTCCAACATTTAAAATTTTGTTTTTATACACGTACATATATGTCACCTACATCTAATCTTGGCTTTTCTAATACCTACTGAAAAATCTAAAGTCAGTACTTGACATGCATTACTTGTGTTCAATAAGGAACAATAATTAGCAAAATTGGGATTAGAAATTCTGCCTCCCAGTCCCAAATCAAGTGCCCTTACCACTATATTCTATGAGGGATTATTCTTCCCTCAGGCCTCGCAGAACTAGAAACAGCAGGTAGAAGTTCCAGAAGGGACATTTACATTCAATGTAAGCCAATACTGCCTAACATTTAGAACGAGACAGGACTGTCTCAGAAGTTAGTGAGTTTGTTGTCACTGGAGGCTATTAATTCAGCTGATGATGTAGAGAAGATCCCTGTTTAAGAAGATCTTGGACTAGATGGCCCCAGATTGCTTCCAGTTCTGAGATTCTGGTATCCTATGAGAAAGAAATCATGCTCGCCTGAATCCTAGAACAGCAAAACTTGCTTCCTAGAAACCCTCGGAGGGTTTTGAAAGTCCTTTGTCCTCCAATTACTTTTTTCTTTTCTTTTAAGTCATTCGTGCCTAGCACAATTTCACACAATAACGCTGTTATATATAGACACCATTTCTCTTTCAACATCAGAAAAAGACTGAAATGCCAAGTTTCCAGTGCAAGTCAGTCTTTAGCAAAAGTTTGATTAGACCTTGAGAGTTTCAAACTTCTAATCACACCATCATCCATTAAACAATACTAATTCCTTATTCTAATAGAATAAGGAGGTGATCAGCACAAAGAATATCTGAACTGGGTTACCAACTCCTCACCAAAGTGCCCTTTGTTTTGCATAATCTGGTTTAATAGGAACTCTTTCAGCACTGGAAGCAGAGAAGCGAAGGTTTGCATTGAGTGTACCGAATACTCCCAAAGGAAGGGAGGAGAGTTTAAAATATCAGGTTTTCTTCCTTTGAACACACTACACAGAAGTTTCCCACAGGGCCCAGGCATGAAAAAGAAACATGCTACTATTTGGACTAAAGATTAATGTACATAATTCCTATTAAAAGCTCTGCAGCATTAAGATGAGAACATTAGCATACCGGGATATGTTTTTTACCTGTTCGTGTATACATAGAACATAAAATACGAGGGGTATTTCACAAAGGAAAAGGAGTATATTTGTACTTGACTCCAAAAAAAGCTCCCAGAGAGTTTCCTTTTTTCCCCTGAAACACAGAAAAGCACTTACAATTTGGAGCAAATACAGAAAAATAATGGATTGTTTTAATGAAGATTCCACCCCTCTGCTAAATCTACATTGCTCTGACATGAGAAATGAAAAAGATTCCATGACTCTATTAGTGAATTAAAATAGCTGATCATCATAATTCTCCATGTCTTCATGGAAAGACAAAGGAGAAGAGGTGATGTTGAGTTTCATGTTCTGCACTAAAAGAGCAAGTGACCACAGCCAGGCATTAGACATTCTTAATTCACATTCCTGTTTCTTTCACTTCCTCAAGAATGCTAGCAAAACTCTGGAGCCAGTATGAGGTGAGAAATCATACACCTGTGGTCTGTACTGAAGTTATCTCCAGGGGAACCAAGAAAATATGCACGTTTTTTAAAAATACAGCAAAACCATTCCTTAGATGACACAGCAGGAGAGATATAACAGTCATACTCTTCAAGAATCAAAACTCTCTCTTCTTGCCAATAGTACTTTGTCTAGTTCATGATTATTTCAGAAAGGGAAGGGAGTGGGTAAGGGAGGACAGATAAGTGTTGGTCTTCTACTAGCCAACATTTTTATTTTGGGGAAAAGAGAGAAGAGAATAAAATGTTATCTAGATAAGGAATCCCCATCCATACTTGCCTCAATCTTTCACTTCCCTTAAATTCCAAGCTTCACCTTCAAATTCCATCCAGTCATCCACCCAGACCATCTTCATCTGCCAGACAACCTGTACTCTCTTCCTCCTTCTCCACCAGCTTTCTGCCTCTTGCTCTGGGCACAGCAATAAAAGGACTAGGACCATTGCTTCCAGAAAGGGTATGCCAATTGATTGCCTATGGACCAATTAACCATGCTTGTGACTCCTAGACTTGCTTACTTACCCGGTGACCATTTTCACAGTTGAGCTGTCTTCCTCTATTAGAATGTAAGATCCTAGAGGAAAGGAAATGTTTCACTTTTCTTATTTTTATCCTCAGTGCTCAGCAGAATGGCTGGGACATAGTAAATGTTTAATAATAAATGCTTTTCATTCATTCCCCTAATAAGAAATGAAGTTCCAGTGAGAACAAACTAATCTAATGTTTCTTCATCAAATAATTAATCAGAGCAGTAATAAAACACTCCAGAAAAGGTTGGAGTGAAGTATACATTATTTTCTATAATTATTTCAATCATCTCTTTTAAAAAGTCCAGTGAACTTATGCATCTGGGATGAGTTAATTTTATTCTAACCTCCCTATGACAGTAAACAGTGCTGTCCGGTTCCAATTGCTTCTTTCCTTCAAGGCATCCATCTTTTATGTTTAAGTGCAGCCTCATATTCACCACAGCTCATAAAATGTGCACATGCATACATTGGCTCTCTTCCCCTCTTCCCTTTCCCTCTCCTCTCTTTCTGCCCTCTCTTTCCATCTCTTCCTCCACCTCCCTCCCCCCCCCCCCCACTTCTCTCTCTGAGGTTAACACATCCAGGTGTTTGTACAAGATATATAGAATACAGTCACTCAAATAAGCAGCTGTGGCTTTAAAGGGAGAGTGGAAGGAGGAGGAGGAAGAGGAAGAGGAGGAGAGGGGGAGGAGGAGGAGGAGGAGAGGGGGAGGAGGAGGAGGAGGAGGAGAGGGGGAGGAGGAGGAGGAGGAGGAGGAGAGAGATTCCTGGCAGCCAGGTATATAAAGTATACAGAGGACCACTTTCAGGGAAAAGGCTCAACATTTCTGAAAATGGGACCACCTCAGAGATGAAATCGTTCCTCTCCTGTTACCTCTCAACCTGCTCCAAAACTTCAGCATTTAGTTGTTCCAAGAGTTGCTCCCCCACCACGCAACTCCCCTCATCTTTCCCTTGAGTATACTGATTTTCTATGTGAATATTTTGGCACATTGCAGAATGGCTTTTACTCATTCATTGACCAGTCACAAATAATTTCAGCAGCTAATGATTTCTCCAGCTAACTAACAGATGTCTGTGCCTACCCAATGAGGTCACTGGAATGAGAGTGTCTATATGGGGTGGGAGTTGGGGAGAGTGTAAATTAATGTGTTGTAGTTTCTTCCTTTCAATGAATTTTGTTCTCTGGACAAATTTGTTTGTTTGTTTACGATCTATTTCTATCTATCTATTTATAAAATCTTAGGGAGAAAAAAGTTTCTAAGAACTTGGTTCAATTTAGGAAAGAACCAGAGCAAATAAAGTCACTGGAGGGCGCTGTGGCAATGAATGAGAGACTGAAGTCAGTTTCAACTTCCTCTCCTCCACTAAGCCAGCTTGAGTAGGGACTGGAAGGCAGCTAGTGACTAAAAAAAGGCAAAGAGAGGTAGAATTTAATTGACCCTCTCCACTCTGACTTTACTTGATTTTTTAAATGTTAGCTCCTGAGATCAGTTGCCCAGTGTGGAGTTCTGTCCACATCAATCACTTGAATTCTCCCTAGATCCTTTTTTAAAGAATCTGAAACTTTTTATCTCCTAGATATACTGGCTTATTTACAGTTGTCCATCTAAACAGAGAAGTGTTCTAGCCTGCTCTGATATGTCTGCTTCCATTTTACTCTAAATGGACCTTTTAAAAGAGATATATAGCAATATTATGTAAGCTGTGTTATTTTATTGACCAAGGGAAAATCCAAGTCTACGAGTGAATGTTGCACATACCTTATTGGAGCACTCTTTGGCAATGGATACATCACTGAGCAACTACACTATGTCCCTAAAATTGGCCCTAGTCCTAGCATAGTACTACTCAAACTCAAATTTTCCAAATATCATAAAAGGACCTGCATCCTGAGAAGTAGATATTAATCTATAACTATATAAGACTAGATCAGAGGATCATTTCCCTCCTTAGTCAAATACTGTAGTCATTGTCTTCATCAGGGGCCCACAATCAAGAGGGCAAAATTACATGTATTCATAGCTAAATTTTAAAAAGCTCAGAACAATTTACAAAATTTAGGTCAAGGTAATCTGAAGAGAGCAATATTCTCCATTTTGTAATTGGTCCTATTGTTCTTCATGTTCCTTGTAAAATCTATTTTCAAACATCTAAAGAAGTAAGCAATGAGGTAGGGATTATCAGTCCCTACAATAAAAGGATTATAACTTCCACTCACTGCATAAAGGTTATGTTGAACATCCAAATAACATAAAGACAGAATTTCTCAGATAATTCTAAGTTAGTGATTCCTTCATGGCAAGGTACACATTTGTCTATGTATATACATATATACGTATGTGTAAAGAGATAAATAAAACTGCCTTTGCCTGCTTCTGTCTAGCTCCTGGGCACCCTGGGGATGACAGAATCCCTAACTACTTTGAATCAATTGTGTAACTTAGTCCTGAATGACCTAGACAACTTAGGGAATGATATCATTCCCATAGATAAGCAATTTCCAAATTGATCACTGGACAAAACAATGCTTAATCAGTGGATCTTTAAAAGGTAGTAACCTCTCTTTAGTTGTTTCTTCCCACCAACCCTCCTGAATATCAGAACAAGACTGCTTAAACCTTTCCTCTGGGGTATGTGTGGAAGGGTAGTCTTCCCCTCCCCCAGACAATATAGAAACTGCTTCCATGTGGCAGCAGAGGAAATACTCCTCTAAGTGAGGTGATCCTGCACTTTGAAGCTTTTGGCTACTGCTTTTTCACTTTGTGTTTCCTTTTTTGATCATAGGTGACCAGATATCATTCTCAAGAAAGTGAGAATGCTCCTGATGTGTCTAGATTTATGAGCTCAAGAGATCTGGAGATTTTAAGTCCCCAGTGAGAGCCATAGTACTTTGAGTACAAGGAGTCCCAGTCAGATATTCAATGCCTTCTTAGAGAAGATGCCAACTGTCCAGAGGAGCCCCAAACCCTGGCCTCAACTCCAGAGGACATGGTCTAGGAAGGATTTATTTGGACAATACAGAGCTAGGGTGAAATAATACCTGTTCAGCTGTCCTTAAAAATGTTTCATGTCCCACTGTTTCCATTTCATCATCCTGGGAGAGTATAACAGTAGATCCTGCTGCTGCTTAAAGTTTCTATTAATGTGTACTGAGTGAGATCTTTTTGTGTTTAGCATTTCTTTTGTGTAGAGGAAACAAAGGCGTCCCATACCTGATCTACTTTGTTTGTGGAGTACCTTTCTACTTCCCTGCTTTGAAAAGACTCTAGTAGACAAGAACTGAAATCAAAATTTTAAGTAAGTTTTCCCCAGATATAATGGGGGATAGAATGAGATAGAATGTGAGAAAAAGGAATTGGGGATAGAATGAGATAGAATGTGAGAAAAAGGAATTCTCCCTCAGGACTAAAAACCCTTAAAACCCTGGATAGATGTCCAAAGCTTATGGTCCCTTTAGTAGCGAAGGTTATAGGAAGTAGAGGTTGATGAGGAGAACAAGTTATTCCCTCTTTCTGGCCCCTACCCTTCTGTGGGAGGTGTTACTTTAGCTAGCTCCTAGCTCCTCCCTCTGGCTTTCCCTGGGCATAGTCTTCTCTCCAATTCCTCTCTTGTCTCCATCCCTCAGGAAAAGTGTTTTCCTTTCAAGTCTGTGGTGGGAATTGAAAGAGAGAAACAGAGACAGAGACGGCATGATGGGGGGGGGGAGGGAACAGAGACACAGAGAGACAGAGACAGAGAAAGAACATAAGGTGATTGTCCCAGAAAAGGTAAATCTCATCCTTTCCAGTCTTCCCTCACCAGAAACTGATGAACTTGCTTTGTGTAGGACCAATCTAGAGTTACATTCTCTTTCTCTGCTTTTGATAATTTACAAAATTATGAATCAGTTAAGTTCCATACATCGGAATGTATAACTCTGAGCTCCCAATGTGTTAGGAAAGGTCCCAGAAGTTACAAAAACCTCTCTTCCCTTTGTGTATGTTACCAACGGTTGCCTTTTCCCCTACCACTGTTACACACACACACACACACACACACACACACACACACACACACACACACACATACCAGAAAAACTACAAAATAGAAAGCAAAATAAACTCTTGAGAAATAAAGATAAGCTACGTGCAACTGGGGAATAAGATATACAGGCACTGGGGTATAGAACTCCATCTTGCCCTACTAGAAAGTTAGGGGGACATGGGGAGGATATAAGAAAGAACAAATGGGGGAAGGGGTATTCAGTAGGCTCGCTATTTTGGGCTGGGGGTAGGGGAAAGATGGGGAGAAAAGTTTGTAACTCAAAATCTTATGGAAATGAATGTTGAAAACTAAAAATAAATAAAGAAATTGGGGGGAAAAAAGGAAAAGAAATAAAGATAAGCAAACCAGGTGGGGGTGGGGAAAGCATTTTTTGAGTATCTACTATGTGCCAGTCACTATGGTAAGCACTTTACAACTATTATCTCATTCGATCTTCACAACAACCCTGCGAGTAAGTGCTGTTATTATCCCCATTTTGCCCTTGAAGACTTCTTAGATGTGAGGAACACTGGACAAAACAGTATTCTTTCACCATTAATATGATACATTCACTACTCTAGGGGATTTTCCTCTATTGCTTGGGAATACAGTGGATTTATAAATTTACATGTATAAACACAATTTTCTGTTATGTTCCTTATTTGGTGTTGTTTGGACATTTGAAAGCACAAAGCACATCTGAGAAACAGAACAGTCCAGTTTGGTCAGAGTATGGAATGTGCAAAGGAGAGGGAAATAATATAAGGCTAAAAAAGATCATACAATGAGATCTGGTAGGAACTTGTGAAATCATCTATACTGATCTCATCATTTTATAGATGAGGAAACACACCCAAAGAGGTTAAATGACTTGCTTGATGCATCACACAAATAGTAAGTAGTAGACCCAGGATCTGAACCCAAATTCACTGATTCAAGCAGTACTGTCACAATGCCTCTAGGTTTTGAAGGACATTGAATGTAAGGCAAATGAATCGAACTTTACATGGTAGAAGGTAGATAAAGAAGAATGAGATTATTTTGGCAATGGTATGAAGGATGGATTGGAGAGGGCAAAGAGTGGAGGCAAGAAGATCTATTAGGGGTCTATTACAGTAGATCAAGTAGCTATAGTGAATTCATTAGATCTCATGAGGACTGGCATTATGGTGGTATAAACAAATGCAAGAGATGTTGCTGATTATTTTTATCTGATAACTGATTTGACACCAAAAGTGAGAGAAAAGAAATAAAGATAACCCCAAGGAGTCAAACATGGTATGTAGGAAACATTACAAAATTCAGTTTTAAACATATTGAGATTGAGATGTTGGCAAGACATTTAGGTAGAAATGGGCAGCCAGAGATGTGAATCTGGAGCTCTAAAGGTCATACATAAAGACAAAGATTATAGGAGTCATATACATTCTGGTGAAAACAGAAGTGAATGAGATTGTTGAAACAGAGTTTGTAGAGACATTGGAGGAGAAAGCATGGACAAGGACAGACCTTTGGGGAACATCTTTATTAAGGAGTTGGGAAGGAATTAGAAACTTGCGATGCAAATTGAGGAGCAGTTTTAAAAGAAGGAGGGGAACCAAAAGAATGTGGCATCTCTGAAGACAAGAAAGGAGAAAGAATTCAGCAGAAGGGGATGGACAACAATTTCAGTGTCAAGTAAGATGTGCTTTAATTCAGCGATTAGAGTAGTTTCATTGTGAGGAAAGTAGAAGCTAGATTACAAGGGGTTAAAGACAGAGTGGGTAGTGAGGAAATAAAGATTGCGAATAAAGAAAACTTTTTCAAGAAGCTTAACACAGGGAAATGAGGGGGATGGAATAGGAGCTAGGTAGATTAGAAGATTTCAAGAGATGTGTTAAAAGTCAGAAAGGTTTGGTTATATTTCAATTATTGCATTTTTATATACATTGGTGCTGAAATGATACTTTATTTTTTTAAATATGCCCAACTATAAAAAGCTTATATTAAAAACTATTATAAACTAGACACACAGATTTTCAGAGTTTTTAGCTCCAAAACAAAGGAATTTAAAAATAAAAGCACAACTGGGAAGTTTCAAAATTAGGCCGAGACAAATACATAGGTAAAAGTTTCCAATTCATTCAAGCATTTGTTAACTTATTCACCAATTATTTACCGATAGGTTTCTATTCACTCTCTGCAAGGCTTGTCACTGTGCCTTTTGCTATCTCACAATTTTGTCAAAATATCTTTAAACTGGGGGCGGAGCCAAGATGGCGGCGTAGCAGCAGCAACACATCGCAGCTCTCACATAGCCACCCCAAAATACCCATAAAATAGGACTCTAAACCAATCCTGGAACTCCAAAACGCACACAAAGATACTTCCCACTAAAGTCAGCTTGGCTACGAGGAACTATATCAGCACTGCGAACCGAAACCAGCCTGGCCTGAAGCCACGGCTGTGCCCCGGGGGCGGCTGGACGGGAGGAGCTCAGGAGCTAAGGAGCTTCAGGTGAGCGGATTAGCGGCAGCTGTGAATGGGAATTGTGAAAGGGGGAGACAAGCAGTCCGCAGAAGGCCTCCAGAGTGGAAAAGCAAAAGGCAGAGGTTTTGCACCCGCCTCTGCGTTGCAGCTTCCCGCCCCGGCCTGCAGGCAGCAGGGGGACTGAGCGACTGTTCTTGGCCAGAGCTCTCGCATTGAGCGGCCTGGACGGATCGCTGTCTTGGGCCTCAGTCTTGGAGTCCTCACAATCCAGTC
>CM053581.1:391915775-391976777 GCA_028627135.1 Pseudochirops cupreus | reverse complement strand
ATATAAATACATGTATACATACACATATATACATATATACATATATACATACACGTATGTCTATATAGGAGGGTATATATATGCATATGAATATATATCTGAGTGTGTGTATATATGTGTACATAAGACAGAGGGCACAGGATCAATTTAATAGGAAGGGATGATATTTTAAAAGGTGAAATTCAGAGGTGGGAGAGAAATAGAACGAGAGGAGACAGGAAGAGACAGAATGGGGTTAATCATCTCATGAAGAAGAGTCAAGGGATAACTGTTACAATGGAAGGGAACAACAGGAAGGCAAAAGGGAATGGGTCAACCTTACTCCCATTGAATTTGGCTTAGGGAAGGAATGACATATGCTCTAAATAGGGTATCTTGCCCTACAGGAGAGCAGGGGGGATGGGGATGAGAGAGGGGATGAGAGAGGGGAGGGCAGGGTGGGAGGTGAGGATTGTTAGAAGCACACACTTCTGTAAAGGGACAGGGACAAAGCAGAGAATAGAACAAGGGGGGTGGGATAGGAAGGAGGGAAATATAGTCAGTCTTTCACAATATGTCCATTGTGGAGACATTCTGCATAACTACACATGTACAACCTGTATTGAATTGCCTGTCTTTCCAACAGGGGTGAGTGATGAGAGAGGAAGGGAAAGAATCTAGAATTTACAGTTCTATAATCAAATGTTTAAAATGTACATATATATATATAATTATTATTATTGTTATTGTTATTAATTACATGCAACTGGGAATTAAAATATATAGGCACTGGGGTAGGGAGATACATCTTGCTCTACTGGAAAGTCAGAGGGGTGATGGGGGAGGACATAGGAGAGAATAGATTGGGGAAGGGGGTATACAGTGGGATTGCTATTTTGGGATGGTGGGTAGGGGAAAGATGGGGAGGAAATTTGTAACTCAAAATCTTGTGGAAATGAATGATGTAAACTAAAAATAAAAGTTAATAAAAAAAATTCAAGATTGAGCATGAATGAGGAAAGGAAATTCAATAACAAAGAAGCATTCAAAACATTCTTTAAAAAAACTGAACCTGAAGAGATTATTGTAACGCCATGCACGAGCAACTTCCCAAAGGAATGCTACTGTGAATAGCTTTAAAGGTTCTCATTACACAGTATAGTGAACACTACATTTATTCTGTAACAAATCAAAGCAAACATTCACAACGAATCACAATATAATATTCACAACATTATACCTTATCACAGAAAATCACAATATAGTGTTCACAACAGCTTAACATTAAAATGGCCACATAGTTTTCACCAAAGTTGTCACAGTATTTAGAACAAAGAACAGAAGAACAATCATCTGGTGTCTCTAAAGAGGTTTGCCTCCTTACTTAATCATTCAATCATTTCACAGTACAAGGCAGTCTTCCACTCATGGGGCAACCATAGGTTAACTTAATCAGTCACTTATCTAGCAATCAGTCACTAAGTATCGTTAATCACTAAATACAATCATTAGAAAATTACACAAACCCTCTACCCCTCGGGGTCTAGTAAATGTCAATTTCATCACGCATTCAATATCCAAGGGGAGGCCTTTTCTTCATCTTGACTCGGGAGGGTCTCTCAGATTCCCTGGGTCCCCTTCCATGGTCCCAGATCCTACCTGAATCCACCAAACAGTCACCTGGCTTCAGAGGCAGACAGCTCCCAGGTTCTTGTCCAGTTCTCTGGGCACTCCCTGCAACACACTTGAGTTCACAGGCAGTTCCTGCTACACACTGAAGTTCACAGGGTTCAGCACATCTCAAAACCTTCACAATTCCTGTTCCCAGGAACTCAAGGATCAACCAAGCCACAAACAAACAAAGTCTTATCCCAGTCATGCTTCTTCAGTCCTCCAGCAGTTTGGCTGGCCCTAAGATGCAGAAGAAATCTCAGCCTCCCAGGAAGCCTTCTCAGCAGCAACTTCAGCCTTTACCAGATTCCGTTCTCAAGAAAACTCCAACTCAGTTCTCAGTCCAGCAAGTAGCATCCCAGCTTAGAGATGCTGGGAAAATTCTGCTTCCTCCACCAGGAGCCCGCCAGGAAAAAAAATTCTTATTCTGATTGTCTCCCTCTGGGGCTCTTCTTATATACACACAAAGCATTGGCTTCCTGTTTCAGCCAAACCCTTCCTGTTATGTCAGCAACAGGAGACATAGTTGACACCCTCTGCCTCTTAGCCACAAAGGTTTGATTAGTTACTTAGGGCTAAGTACCTGCTTACTTGACATAATAAAAAGAGGTCTTCAAATTTAAATTAATTAACATTACATTTATCTGCTTCTTGAACACCCCAGAAAACTGAAATGCAGAAGGGGTAATGAATGCTTCAGTCAGGAACTACAGCATCAAAGGGCGACAGCAGACACTAGTAAGAGAATTCTTTCTAAAGGTACACAAAGAGACAGGAGTGAAATAGAAAATTAAGTGGAGGCAACAGTGAAGATATGGGCCTGGAACATTTTGGACAAAACCTGGTGATATTCAGCTTATGATAAATCAAGATTTTTTGTGGGACTACATTACAAAATGGGAAGGTACATGAAAGGGGAGGATGAATGAGGAAGATATAGAGAAATGTATGATGTAGCCTCAATTTGAGGGCTAACAATGAAGATAAGGTGATACCTGTAGTCTCTTGGGAAGAAAAGGCTACAGGGGAGTGGGTAAAGAGGAGGGAAACTGAAAAAGATGGGGATGGGGAGGAGATATTACTTTGGTGGAGGGAGAGAGTTCCACTAATAGAAGCTCCTACGCAAAGGAGATGAGGACCTTGTGCCAGGTGTGGTCTGGGGAATTTAGTATTTCAGAAAATTGTTCTTTTTTCCCTTGGGAGAGGGAGAGTTGAAAGTACTGGGGCTACCTGGTACCTTAGCAAGGGGGAGGGAGGTGGGGATAGAAGGGCATGGACTCAGTAAGGAAATTTTTAAGACAAATGAGAAAAGAGGGTAACCAGGGAGAAGATATGGAATGTTAGAGAGGAGACATACCTTGACTCAGTGTCTTCTCCTGACACCTCCAAGAATTGGTTTTGTTCTGGAAATGAGAGGCAAAGGAAAAGGAACAAGCTTCTACTGGGCAATGCTAGAAAGTGTCTAGAGGAGAGAGCTTAGAATGGATACCTTAAGAGTTTTGAATGCATGAGGAATACAGAGAATAGAGAAATAGACTAGGTAATTATAGGGGTTAAGAACCAATGAATAAGGGTCTAGAGTAGACAGAGAGGATACATAATGAAGAGAGTGAGAAAAATCTTAGAAATACAGAAAGTGGCACAAAATAATAGATTAAAAAAACTAATGGATAGGACTAGTTGAAGGGGAAGATAGGAAGAGGGAATCTACTTGACTGAGAGGAAAAAAGAGGGGGGCAGGAGATGAATTATATAACCAGATAAAAGAGTGAAGGGAAAAGGACTAATAAGTAAAACTCCAAAGAGAAAGGGGTAACAAATGAGAGAGGGGTGTTAGGAGTGAGGTGAAGAGAACCATTATGAATAAGTCAATCTTTTAAAAGATTAAGCCAAAATAACTGAAGGAGAATAGTACTGTGTCTACAATAGAAAAGATGGGTAAATCATAGCTTGAAGAAAAGAAAAACCCTCAATATTTGACAATTGGAAGAAAATATAATCCTAACTCACAACTTTCAATGTGAATGGACTAAAAAATGCAATAAAATGAAAAAGAATGACAGGATAAGAAAGCAAAACTCTACCATCTGTTGCTTATAAGAAACACGTTTGAAAAACAAAACATATATAAAAGAAAATGCTATGTATCAAGTAAATCTAAAAAGGCAGGACTTGTGATCGTGCTAATCTGGCAAAACAAAAACGAACATTCAAAAAATTAAAAAAGGATGAAGAAGGAAATTACATTATGCTGAAAGGAATCACAGACAACAAAGCAATATCAGTAATAAATTTATACATTCCAAATGGCTTATCTTTCAAATTCATAAAAGAAACATTATCTGAGGAACAAGAAGACAAAGGCAGTAAAATAATAGTGACAAGAGACTTCAGTAGCCCTCTCTCAGTTTCAGATAACTCTGACAGAAGATAAATCAAAAGGAAAATATAGAACTGAACAAATTGCTGCAGAAACTAGACTTAAAAGACTTATGGCATCTTCTAAATGGGTCTGCAAAAGAATATGTACTACATGGAACTTTTATTGTATATTGTGAACAATGTAATAAGACGGAAATAGTTGGTGCATCCTTTACAGACCACAATTCAGTAAAAATGATTATTGCTTTAGGGACCACAAAAGACCAAAATGGAAACTTAACAATGAAATCTTAAATATGAGTGGGTCTAAGAACAAGTCATAGAAGCAATTAATAGCTATGTAAAGGAAAATTATAGTGATTAAACAAGATACTAAAATTTCTGGGATACAGGGAAATCAGTCTTCAGGGGAAAAATCATACCCCTTGAAAGAGACATTAACAAAATATAAAAAGAGGTTATTAATCAACTGAATACCATTTTTAAACTTAGAAAGCCAACAAATAAAGCTAAAATAGGCACCAAAGAAGGGATATTAAAATTAGAGATAAATTGGAAATAAAAAACCATAGACACAACAAATAAAACCGATTCTTTGAAAGGAGTGGTAAAATGGATATACTTTTACTAAACTAATTAAAATGAAGAGGAAAAAACATCAAACTAACAAAATGGCAAATGAAAAAGATGAAAGCATAATAAAACCAGAAGAAATAAAAAGTATATTATGTACAGCTATATGATAACAAAACTGAGAACACAAAAGAAATGAAAGTATACTGTCAAAAACATAAAATTCCCAAACTATCAGAAGACTAAATAAAGCTATTGAGTAACCCAGACTCAGAAAAGGAAATTAATATAGCTATAGAGAAATTACCAAAGAAATAAACTCCTAGTTTTGATGGATTCACAGGAGAATTCTAACAGATCTTTAAAGAATGATTAGTACTCATACTTCACAAATTATTCCCCCAAATTAAGAAAATACCCTATCAGAATCATTTTTATGCCACAAATATCATTCTAACTACAAAATAATACCAGGGAAAGATAAAACAGAGAAGGAAAACTATAGACTGATATTATTAATGAATATTAACTCAAAGACCTTTTTTTAAAAATCTTGTCAGAATGCAGTCATTTATTTGAGAAATCACTCATTATGACCAAGTTAAATTTATATCAGGGATACAAATGTGGTTCAACACGAGGAAAATATTCAACATAATTAATCATATAAAAAACTAAAGAATCAAATACCACATTGATCATTTTGACATCATAAAAAGATCTGTCTATAAATTAAGCATCTATCTATCAAAATTAAGCATCATATGCAACATGGATATACTAGAACCATTTCTAATAAATTCATACTGAAGCAAGGACGCCCACTCTTCCCACTATTATTGACTATAGTTCTCAAAATGTTAGCAATGGTAATAAGATGAGAAAGAAATTAAAGACATTAAGACAGGTAAAAAGGAGATAAAACTACCTCTATTTCCTGTTATCATGGTATATTTAGAAAATCTTAGGGAATCAACAAAGACTAATTGAGAAAATTAATAGCTTCAGCAGTTCCAGGCTACAAAATAGACCAAATCAACAGAAATCCATAGCACTCCTACATAATAATAGTAAAACCCAACAAGCAATAATTGAAAGAGAAATCTCATTCCAAATAACTACTAAGTGTTTAAAATATCTGGGGACTGACCTAACAGAGTGCGTAAAAAGACAGATAAACATTTGACAAAATCTTGGGGAAACTTCAGGAAACTCCAAAGGAAAGTGTGAAGGAAAAGAAGTGGGATGAAGGAGATCACAAAATGATCTTTAAAGAAAAAAAGAATTTAGAGAAATATTCAGTTCTGATGGTAAGCCATGTCCATATAATAAAAATGACAATGCTTCTAAAGTCAATTAAACTTTTAATGGTATACCAATCAAATTACAAGAGGATATTTTGTAGGACTCAATAAGATAATAACAAAATGCATTTGGAAAAATAAAAAATAGAGACTATCAAGGGAAATGATGAAAAGAACTAGTAGTTTCAGAACTCAAACTACATTAGAAAGCAGCAATCATCAAAACCATCTGATATTGGGGGGGTTTTAATGTGGAACTAAATCAACGGAACAGACTAGACAAGAGAGAATCAGAAACAACAGAACTCAATAATTCAGTGTTTGGTGAATTGGAAAACATAAATTATCCAGGAAAAAAGAATGTATTTGATTTTTATAAATGCTAGAGAACGTGAAAAGGATTTTGACAGAAATTGGACTTAGACCAACACCTTAAGCCATATTCCACAATACATTCTAAATGTATGCAAAACCATAGTATTAAAGATTATATTATTTTTAAAATGTAGAAGAGAAAACAGATCACATACCTATCACAACTATGTATAAGGGATATATTCTTAACCAGACAAAAAATAAAAGCAATTACAAAAGTTAAAATAGATTGTTTCGATTATATAAATCAGAAAAACTTCACAAATAAAATTAATGCACTTAGGATAAGAAAGAAGTAATCAAGTGGAAAAAAATATTTATTCATTTTCTCTGATACAGGTCTGTTACCCAAGACTTATAAACAATGAACAATAGATAAGTGGTGGAAGGATATGAATTGCAAAGTATTCACAACCACATGAAAGAATGTTCTCGATCACTAATAATAGCACATCAAAACAGCTCTGGGGTTTTCACCTCATACTCTGTAAATTGGCAAATATGACATAGAATAACAATAGTCAATGTTGGAGGGGCTATGGAATGATAGGCACGCTAACAGATTGCTGTACTTTATTCTCAAAGAGGACCAAAATGGCATCACTATATTGGGGTCAAAATACAATGGGTCCAACTGTGGTTGATCAGATATATATGAGCTTGGAAGGCTCTCCCACAGGTCAGGCACAGATATGAACATTTAGAGTGGAGATGTCTCTCAATTTGTGCATCTCACATTTCTCTAGAGCTACTGCAATTTTGCTTGGCTTATAGAGTACAGCACTTTCTTTGATGTAGACATGAAATGTTGTTCCAGTGTCTCCCATGTCCCACAATTGATTAGCGACCTTGGGAATGTTCTTGTATCACTTCTTCTGACCTCCGTATGAGCACTTACCTTGTGCAAGTTCTCCATAAAATAGTTCTAGGCAAATGTACTTTTGGCATTTGGACAATGGGGCCCATTGGAGCTGCACTCTCTGTAATAGAGTTTGCATGCTAACCAATGCAACTTGAGAAAGTACCTCAGTGTCACTACTTCATCTTGCCAGGTGGCCTTCAGAATCTTCCTAAGACAAATCAAATGGAAGCAATTCAGTTTCCTGGAATGGCACTGGTACGCTGTCCAGGTTTCACAGGCATACGACAACGAGGTCAGCATAACACCTCTGTGGAGCTTAAGTTTGGTAGGCAGCCTAATACCTCTTCTCTTCCACACCTTCCTTTGGAGTTTCCCAAACACTGAACTAGTTCTGGCAATGCATACTTCAACCTCATTGTATATACTTGGAAAGTATACTGCCAAGGTAAGTGAACATATCCATAGAATTCAAAACTGCTCCATTTGCTTTAGTTGGTGGTTCCATGTATGGATGAAGTGGTTCTGACTGGTGTTTTCTTGGTGTTGATTATTAGACCAAAATTAGCACAAGTGACAGAGAACCGATTCTTACTTCGTTGCATCTCAGACTCAGAGGTTGCATTGAATGCACAGTCATCTGCAAACAACACTCTCCCTCCACTTTAATCTTGGCTGGTAGCCTTTTCAAGTTAAATAATTTGCCATCAGTTCAATAGTTAACCTTGAAACCATTTTTTTTTCCTCATTGAAGACATCCAACAACATGAATGAAAATATCATGCTTAAAAGCATGGGAGCAAGCACACAGCTCTGCTTCAAAGTCCATTAGTAATTTGGAAAGAAAGAGAGCCTTGTCCATTACCCAGAACCTGGGCAAGCATGCTGTCATGAAACTGCTGTACAATACTGATGAACTGTTCTGGCCAAATGAATTTTGCCATAATTTTTGACAGGCCCTCATGACCAATAGTATCAAAGGCTTTGGTCATATCAGCAAATGCTCTGTACAGACCTCTATTCTGTTCCTGGCATTTTTCATGGAATTTTTTAGCAGCAAACACCATATTCACCATTCCTCAGTTCTTTCTGAAGCCACACCGGCTCTTGGGTAAATGACCATCTTCCAGGTGAAGGATCAGCTTATTAAAAAAGACTCTGGCAAGAATATTGCCAACAATGACTAAGCACCCACCCCCACTTCCCATGACTGTCACAGGACAACATATTTTTCTTTCCTTTATAGAGATGGACAATGGAGGCATCTTTGAACTCCTGGGGAATAACCCCCTCTTGCCATGTAATTCAGAAAATTTTGATCAGCTTTTGTATAAGCAGTGGACTTCCTACCTTGTTAACCTCAACTGGGATAAAATCATCACCAGGTGCTTCCGCCCATAAGAGGAGCTTAGTGGCATTCAAAATCCCTTCTTCAGTTAGGAGTTTGGCTAGAGAGGGATTATCTTCAACATAAGGTATATGGTTAATGCCTTCAGCATTGATTAATGATGATCTCTTGAGAACACTATGTTCAGCCTCTGTCTCCAAGGTCATGTCCTTAAGGCTAATCACTGTGACTCCACATCAACACCAAGTAGTTGAGTTGTACCATAGGTCTTTGGCCCATCAGTAGCCTTCACAGCATCATAAAAGCTCTTTGGGGTATTTCTGTCAGCATAAAACTGAATTCCATCTGCCTTCTTACTGAGCCAAGAGTCCTAGATGTCTCTAAGCTCTCTTGCACTTTACTTTTGATGAAATTAAACATTACCTTCTTAGAGATGGATGAACTATACTGCTAGTAAAACCTGTGGAGTTCTCACTTTTCATTTAGCAGCTTCTGAATTTCCCCATTATTTTCATCAAACCAATTTTGATGTTTGTGAGTGTTCTGGCCCAGATAAAAAATGTAGTGCTATACAACAAATCTCTGAAAGCTTCATTCTCCATTTCTGCTCTTCATTGTCAGTTGTGTGCCGTCTCAACTTTCCCTTCAAGGTAGCAATGAACTGTCCACACTTGGAAAAGTTCTAATCTGATAAGTCTATGATTGGTCCAGTACTGTATACCACAGATTGCCTTCATTACTTTCACATCCTATCTGTCTCTGCTCCTTACAATTACATATTCTATTAAATGCCCATGTTTGCTGTGAGGGACCATCCACAAAGTTTTACTTCATTTAGGTAAATAGAAGCCAGTCTTGGTGATGAAGAGGTCATGAGATGAACAATTCTTCAGCAGTAAATGACCATTCCCACTTCATTCCTCCCAACGACTCCCTACCATGTCCAATAGTCTATGCCTACTCTGGGATTAAAGTCACCCAGAATTATAAGCTTGGCCTCAGGCACATTGATGATGAAGGCTTCTTGATCTTTATAAAGTTTTTCTTTTACCTCATCAGGGTTCATTACGGTAGGATCATAAGAACTGATGATGGTGATATGGCACTTTCCTGCAAGAAGCAATCATATTGTCATGAGTCTGTCAGACCCTCCTTCTGGGAGGCATACAAGGTTGTTGACAAGATTGATTTTTATTGCAAAAACCATGCAAGCTTCACAATGCTCCCCTTCATTGCTGCCACTCCAGAAAAACATCTATCCAGCTCCGACTTCAATAAGCTGGCCTACTTTTGCCAGTCTTGTTTCACTCAGGGCTGCTATTTGGATTGATACTTGCTGAGCTCTCTTGCAACAAGAGCTGTTCATCTTTCAGGTCCACTGGATTCCATGGTGTCCATAAGTGTGATCATAGTCTGTGTGCCAATTGTGAGTTGAATCATCTTCACAAAAGCTTTTGTAATTTTTTTGATGTTTTGACCATACTGTGGGATCCCCATCTGCCATGGCAAGCAGGTCAAAGCTGGATGAAGCAGACAATCTTTAGGACATGCTTTCTGGTCTTTCCTCATGCCAGGAGGTGAGCGGTGTGAACTTTAAAAAATACTGCTCAGATACCTAGGAGGCTGCTGAATCCCATTGCTGCTTCAATCTAGTGGAAAGATGACCTTATGGCCTAAGCAGGGTTATGACTACAACTCCCACTGTATCTGCATCTGCTGCTTCATCTCTTACCTGTCACTACAGGACTTCCAGGTAAGTAAAAATGGTAAAATGGCATGGATGATGTCTTTTGTCTCATGCAAAAATTGTGTTTGAGCAAGAGTTGTGCAAAGTCATTGGCCTCTCTTTTCCATAGTCATTACTGTCCAAGGGTAAGACAGAAGTCAAGACAGATGGGTATGGATCAGGATGCAGTGGATGACCTTGGCTTCTTTGATTTCCAACCAGGCTCATAGCAGTCATAGTGAAGCACTTGCTTCAACTACCTTAATGGCTGTTGGAACAAATTGTTCTCATCCACCCATTTGGTCCAAGAATGCTTCATATGCTTGGAGTAGACACTCCCCTAATTCACTGATGGGTTTGAGACTCCTCAGTTACCTTCAGCCTGGTTTAGCCTGTATGCTGAAGTAGTTTACAGAGTTGTGATCACTGCACATTCTACAGCTTCTTGGAATCACAGGTTGAGAGCTGGGTGAATCAGGTGGACACCAAAGGTAGAAAGCAGTCCTGAAAAGTGCTTGGCAGCCTTCACACCAGAGGTACTAGTCTTCCCTGAACAGCCTACACCCTACGAACACTAATATCTTCTTGGCAAAGCTGCAAAATGTTATGACCATTTTGGAAAGCAATTTAGAATTATGCAAATATAGTGACTGAAATGTCCATACCTTTGAAACAAGAGACTCAGTTTCCTGGCTTATACTCTAAGAAAGTCATCAATAAGAAATAAATTCCCATATACAACAAAATATTTGTAGCAGCACCTTTGTGATATCAAAGAATTGGAAACAAAGTAGATGTCCATTGATTGAACAATGGCTAAACAAATTGTGGTATGTGAATGTGATGGGATATTACTGTGCTGAAAGAAATGATATATGCTATGAAGAGAAACATGGAAAGATGTATGTAAATTGATACAAATTGAAGTAAGTAGAGTCAGGAAAATAATACACACAGTAACTATAATGTAAATGAATGACAAAACCCTACAAGATGAGATACTAAGAGATAATATCATTTGAAATAACTACAGACAGTATAAAAACACCTGGGAGTATTGTATTTACCAAGACAAACTCAGGCACTACATGAACATAATTATAAAACACTTTTTATACAAATAAAGTCAAATTTAAATAATTGGAGAGATAACTGTCCATAGATGGGCAGAACCAATACAATAAAAAATGTCAATTTACCTAATCTACTCATTAAATGCCATTCCAATTAAATTACAAAAAAATATGTTTCATTGAACTAGAAAAAATAATAATAAAATTCATTTGGAATAAAAGATCAAGACCATAAAAGCAATCAATGAAAAAAATGTAAAGGAATGAGGTTTAGTAATACCAGATATTAAACTATATATTATAGCAGAATAATTATCAAAAGTATCAGGTACTGATTAAGAAAGATGGATTAATGGAACAGAGTAGAAGATGTAATATACGGTAGTAAATTATTACAGTAAACTTGTGTCTGACAAATGCAAAGATCTAAGCTTTGAGGTAAAAAGTTCACTATTTCTTAAAAATTGTTGGGAAAACTAGAAAGCAATCTGACAGAAATTGAATATATATATATACCAATATTTTACACCATTTATCAAGATAAGGTCACAATGGGTAAATGACCTAGATATAATAGAAGATATCATAAGTAAATTAGAAGAACATGCAACATATTACCCATCAGACTTATAGATAGAAAATTTGTGAATAATCAAGAGATAGAGAACATTGTGAGATATAAAATGTATAATTTTGATTATATTAAATTTAGAAGGGTTTGTATAAATAAAACCAATGTAACCAAGAATAGAAGGAAAGTAGAAAATGGGGAGTTGCAATTGTATAGGCAGTTTCTCAAATAAAGGTTTCATATCTCAAATATGTAGATAACTTTATGAAATTTATAAGAATACAAGCCATTCCCCAATTAATAAATGTCCAAAGGTTTTGAATAGGCAGTTTTTTGATGAAAAAAACCAAACCTACATATAAGTATATGAAAAAAATTGCTTTAACAATAAAAATGCTGTGATATTTTCAGGACTCCCTCAAATTAGGAATGGAACAATAATTTTGACCTCTCAAGGCCAAAAAAAAATTAAAAATAAGGTATTCGTAAAAGTGAAAAAAATGTCTAAATGACTATTGATTATGGTAATGTAAATTGAAACAACTTTGAAATATCACCTCACACCTATCAGATTAGCTAAAATGAAAGAAGGGGGAAATGAAAAATGTTTGTAGGGATGTGGGAAAATATGAACACTAATACGCTCTGTGGAACTGTGAAATGATCCAACCACGTTGGAAAGCAATCTGGAATTATGGAGTTATAAAACTGTGTATACTGTTTGACCCAGGAATAATATTAAGTCTGTTTCCCAAAATGATCAGGGAAGGAGAAACAATCAATATGTTCTAGAATATTTATAGCAGCCCTCAAAGAATTAGAAATCAAGGGGATACACATCCATCAGGGAATGGCTATACAAGTTGTACTATATGGTTGTGATGGAATACTACTGTGCTATAAGAAATAACGAGTAGATGGATTTTAGAAAAACATTAAAAGGTTTGCATGGAATAATAAAGAGTGAAGTCAGCAGAAGCAAGAACATTGTATACAATGACAGCAATATTGTTTGAAGAAGTACTTTGAATGAATGAGTTTTTCTGACTATTATAATTACACAAATCAGCTACAAAGGATCTGTGAAGGAAGATGCTGTACACCTCCAGTGAAAGGACTAGAAATAGAAGTATTTATAGTATGATTTAACATATATGTGTGTGCATCTGTGTCTGTGCCAAATGTTAGCCTTCTTTAGTATAGGATCAGGAGGGAGGAAGACAGTTTGGAATTTTAAATGTAACAAATAAAATTAAACAAAAAGGAACAAAAATGGAAATAACTACACACCAAAAAAAATTAAAAATGAATGTAACAAAATTATAAAGATGAAGATCTCAGATACAGAAATATGAGAGGACATTCCAAGCTGTCCCTCTGAGGAGGTAAGAGGTCCGTAGGTGGCACACATTTCAATGTTTTTGGACTTTTTCAACTTATCAATCAGTTGTGCTATTTTTTCCCCTTTTAAAAAAATATTAGTGTTTATACGGTATGATTGTCTCAGAGGGAAAAGGGGAGAAATGCTTGGGATAACTATGATAAAGTAAAAAACAGAAGTCATTAGTACAATTTTATTTTATAAGAAAGGAAAGGGGTGGGTAGGTGGCACAGTGAATAGAGCACTGGCCCTGGAGTCAGGAGGACCTGAGTTCAAATCCAGCCTCAGACACTTAATACAAAACTAGCTGTGTGACCTTGGGCAAGTCAATTAACCTCAATTGCCCTACCTTCCCCCCTCCAAAAAGCAAAACAAAAAAGAGAGAGAGAGAGAGAGAAAGGAAATTGACAAAAGTAAAAAAACTGATGGGAGGTTAGAGACAAGATGGCAGAGTAAAAGTAGGAATTTGCTTGAGCTAGTCCCCCAGTTACCTCCAATAACTGTAAAAAATTACTCTAACCAAATTTTAGATCTACAGAACTCACCAAATGACAGAGTGGACCAAATATCCCACTGAAGACAGAGTGGCAGGCCAACATGAAAGGTTTATCCCACAGGGCTGGAGCAGAGCACAGTCCTGTGAGGGCTACTCCAGCACAAATCAGGCTGGAGCAGACCTCCAGAGACTGTATCGCTGGCAGCTGTGGCAGTTTCCAGACTTCTCAACCTACAAACACCAAATACAAAGTGAAAGGTCAGTGGGGAAATTCTGTTGGATCTAGATGAGAGAAGAACCAGTCTGGCCCCTATTCCCAGGGCAGTGGAAGTGGCAGCAACAGCAGCCCCAGCAACAGCAGCTACTTCCAAAGCTCCAGGCCAACAAATGGCTGGGGGGAGAGGGGAGCGGTTTCCAAGCAGCTGGTCAGAGGGCAACTGCAGGAATCTCTTTGCTGGCACTGAGGCAGGATTCTCTTGCTTTACCCTGCTTGGATCTGGGTCAAAGTCTTGGGTGGTGGTCCTGGGGTGAGGAGGAGCACTGGTGTGGCAGAGCTTGTGGTGGCTGTGGAGAGGGAGTTCTCCTCACAGTTTTGAGGCAGGTGCCTAGAAGTAGCTTGTCAACAGTTGTGCAAAACCCCAGAAACTTGGGACAGAGCACTCTCCACTCTGGAATCAGAGTTCTACCATGGCAAAAGAGCCCAAAAGCCAAGTAATTGGCTGAAAAAAAGAGCAAACAGGGAAAAAAAATCAGACTATGGAATCTTTCCTTGGTGACAAAGAAGAGCAAAACAGAACCAGAAGAAGATAATAAAGTCAAAACTCCTGCATCAAAAGCCTCCAAGAAAAATGTGAACTCATCACAGGCCATGGAGAAGCTCAAAAAGGATTTCGAAAATCAAGTTAGAAAAGTAGAACAAAATTTGGGAAGAGAAATTAAAGTGATGCAAGAATATCATGAAAAATGAGTCAACTACTTGCTAGAGGAGATCCAAAAAATACTGAAGAAAATAACACTTAAAAAATAAACTAACTCAAATGGCAAAAGAGGTCCAAAAAGCCAATGAGGAGAAGAATGCCTTAAAAAGTAGAATTGACTAGATGGAGAAGGAAGTTCAAAAATTCACTAAAGAAAATAATTCCTTCAAAATTAGAATGGAGCAAATGGAAGTTAATGACTTTATGAGAAATCAAGATATTATAAAATAGATCCAAAAGAAGGAAAAAATAGAAGAAATTGTGAAATATCTTATTGGAAAAACTACTGTCCTGGAAAATAGATCCAGGAAAGATAACTTAAAAATTATTGGACTACCTGAAAGCCATGATCAGAAAAAAGAGCCTAGACATCATCTTTCAAGAAATTATCAAGGAAAATTGCCCTGATATTATAGAACCAGAGGGTAAAATAGAGATGGAAAGAATCCATTGATTGCCTCTTCAAAAAGATCCCCAAAAGAAAACTCCTGGGAATATTATAGCCAAATTCCAGAGTTCCCAGGCAAAGGAGAAAATATTACAAGCCATTAGGAAGAAACAATTTGAGTATTGTGGAAACACAATCAGGATAACACAAGAACTAGCAGCTTCTACATTAAGGGATCGTAGGGCTTGGAATATGATATTCCAGAGGTCAAAGAAGCTAGGATTAAAACCAATACTCACCCACCCAGCAAAACTGAGTATAATACTTCAGGGGAAAAATGATATTAAATGAAACAGAGGACTTCCAAGCATTCTTGATGAAAAGACCAGAGCTGAACAGAAACTTTGACTTTCAAATACAAGAAGTAAGAAACATATCAAAAGGCAAAGAGGAAAGAGAAATAATAATGAACTTATTAAAGCTGAACTATTTACATTCTGAAATGGAAAGATGATATTTGTAACTTGCAACTTTTCTCAGTATTAGAATAGTATATATATATATATGTATGTATGTATACTATATTATTTTTAGTTTTCAACATTCATTTCTACAATATTTGGAGTTTCAAATTCTCTTTCCATCTCTTCCCTATGTCCACCCCAAGATAGCAAGCATACTGATTACCCTTTCTCCCAGTCTGCCCTCTCTATTCTCCCCTCCTATCCCACCATTACCCCTTACTTTCTTGTAGGGGTAAAACTAAAAATATATAGTATACATACATACATATGTATATAATATATATAGATATGTAAATGTGTGTATACACATGTACATATATATGTATATGTGTGTATATACAGGTGTGTGTATGTGTATGCATAGACAGAGAGCATAGGGTGAGTTGAATATGAAGGGATGATATCTAAAAAATAAAATTAAGAGGTAAGAAAGGAATATATTGGGAGAAGGAAAAAGGGAGATATAGAATAGGGTAAATTACCTCACATAAAAGACACAGGAGGAAGCTGTTACAATGGAGGGAAATAGCAGGCAGTTGAAAGGGAATGGGTCAACCACACTCTCACTGGACTTGACTTAAGGAGGTAATAACTCTCAAACTCAGTTGGGTATCTTACCCCACAGGAAAGCAGGGAGGAAGGGCATAAGAGGGGGCATGATAGAAGGAAGGGCAGATTAGGGGAGGGAGTAGTCAGAAGCAAACACTTTTGAAAAGGGACAGGGCCAAAAGAGAAAATAGAATAAATAGGTGGTGGGGTAAGGGGTATGAGTGGGATAGGAGGGGATATCAGAGAGGACAGACTGGGAGAAGGTGTAATCAGTATGCTTGCCATCTTGGGGTGGGGTAGGGAAGAGATGGGGAGAGAATTTGAAACTAAAAATATTGTGGAAATGAATGTTGAAAACTAAAAATAAATAAATTCTGAAAAAAAATGATGGGAAAAGTAGAGGGAGTAAAGGCTAGGAATATTGCCACAAAGATAGATTTTTACTTGTCTTTCATTGTTCCTTGGAATTCGCCCTTTGGGTGAATAAAGGAGGATGAAAAATAGAACTAGGAAAGGAACAAAAAGACCAATAAAGTAGGGAGATGGAAGAAAGAAGTAGGGCAAAGAAGAGAGGAATAGAAAGACAGGAGACAAAAAATGGGAAGAAACAGACAAAGCATTTTGAAGATACATTTTAATGGGTTTGAATCCTGTAGGCATACAACTTTTGAACAGGTATTATAAAGAGAAAGAAACTCACCATTAAGTTACTATTAACAAAATCCCTATAAATTACTAACAATGCTTGACATAGAGATTTCTTCAATATTTCCATTAGAATTTATATTTATTCCACCTAGCACCATCTAATGTTCTGGTGTTTCTGAAAACTGAAGGGAACTTTCAATTTTCATTGAGCCTCCCAATAGTGTCTAAAACTGAGCTTGGCATAAAATCAGAGACAAAGACCTAAAGAGAGGAACATAAGAAAAGTAACAGTTCAAAGAGCACAAATATGGCAAGATTAGTTAGAGGACACAGGTCTTCTCTCCAGTTTCAAACAAAGTCTGGTTCATGTAAAGAGCAGAAATAGGCTACCAATAGATGATAGCTATCAGGAAACAGAAATTCTCTTCTGTTTTTTTACTCAGAGTACAAATCACCTACACTCAACAGTGTAAAGCATTAACTATAGAAAGCACTTCCAAGCTATCAATGACATATGTGGTGGTGACAGAAATATATTCCATTTTCCTCTGGCTGTACAAGGAACTTTGAAGTTGTCAATGACATACACGGAAGAGAAATTGAGAAATATTTTGTTTTTGCCTCTGAAACTTATTACATGAATCAAATTCAAAGACTTTGAAATTTTCTCAAGATTAGCGGAAGGGGAGAGAAGATGGAATCTTTCCAATGCCATAACTACTTTACCTTTAGTTTGAAAGTATTAGCCCCATTTTAAAAATATTCTACTTCAATTTCCTTTTGCAAAAAAAAAAAATCTGCAAGTAGAATGACATATAGCTTCCCCACCACCATCCCAAATAAACCTAACATATATTCCTCATAAAGAATCAAGAAATTCAGGAATAAGGTCAATTTTTGTTTTGTTAACTTGTGGCTTTGTTATTTTAATCGAATGTGCAAAAGTTTCACTTTTCAACAACAGCAACAAAAGATGTTTCTTCACTAGAACATTTCCCATGTTTTTTGTCTGACTGATGAAAACCTGTAATTCACAATGTGAAACCAAATCAAAGGGCTATAAATCTGTTGCCTAGGTCTGAACAGGTTTTAGTTAAGTCATGAGTGTTGGATATCTATTCTGTTAAGATCATCACTGCAGATCTAGTAAGATTCTCATTACATTTCCTCATACCTTGATGTTTGCTTTTCAGAAGGGTATGCCTTGATCCTAACTTAAATTAATTCAACTTTGATTTAAAGATGATTTCTCCTTATTTTGTCCTCTAAGTAACTAGAATAAAATAAAAAAGAGAATGTAGTATAGACCATCATCCTCTATGCCATAGTTTTTATATACTACAGAAGAGATTAAATGACTCCCTAGTCTTTATGTATGGCTGAGTAAGTAGGAAGATAAATAAGTGTCTTTTTATTATTCAGATAATGAAAGTTTCTCTTGAATTTTTTCAGTCTTTGGCCTATGCACCAAAAGTGTATTATTATTAAAGAGATCAAATCAACATAAAGAATTATATTTCTTAAAATTGTAAATTCAAAATATTATCAAACTGAATTGCAGAATTTCATTTGGATTTTCCAATGATATTTATCTGGACTAGTTACCTAAAGTGAAAAAATAGAAAATGCATGTAAAACACTTTACAAACCCTAAAGACTATATTAATGTCATTTATTATTGTTATTTGTGTTAAAATGATCTTAATATGTCTCTTAATCTGTACCATCAATGAGGATACCCATTCCCATTTTACTTCCCATAGTGTGAAGATCATCCATAGTTATATATATGTTGTTTTCCTAATTTAAAGATAGAAAATTAGTATCAATATGGAACAGATCTACTGTGAAGTATTAGAAACAGCATGTGCTTATTCCACAATAAATTCAAAATGGGCACACAACCTAATTATTAAAGATCATTCCATAAAAACATTAGAATAGAAGTACATTGTCTATACCTTTTACAACTATGAGTAGGAGATTCAGTTTTAGATAAGCAACAGGTGATGACAAATACAAAAGATGTGATTTTGTTTGCATGAAGATAAAAAGATTTTGCACAACCAAAATGAACAAGTCAAGGGTAAGAAGGGAAGTGCTCAACTGGGACCAAATTTTTGTATTAAATTTCTTCATTAAGGGTTTAGTATCTAAGATATATGGACAACTAATAGAAACATATATGATGAAGATTGATCACCTCAACAGAAAAGTTATCAAAGGATATGAACAAATAATTCTCAAATTGTGAACTATTAGCAACCACAAGGAAGAAAGTTCCAAGTCACTAACAGCAAGAGAAATTCAAACCAAAAAACCCTGAGGAAACTCACAAAGATGATAAAAGCTGGGAATAGTCAATATTGGAAAGGTTGTGGAAGAGAGTTATACTAATGTATTGTTGACAGAGCTGTGAATTAGTATAATCATTCTAAAAGGTAATTTGGAATTACATAAACAAAGGGGCTGTAACTCAGGATTCCACTGCTAAGTATATATTCCAAAGAAGTCACTGACCAAAGAGAAAAAAGAAAAGAAAAATTCAATATGCAGCTAAATATTTACAGTAGCAATCTTTCTTGTAGCAAAAAACTAGAAACAAAGATGTCCATGAAATCGGGGAATAACTCAACTGTGATACAAGAATTTATTGGAATATTATTTTGCTATTAGAAATGACAAACATCATGACTACAAAGAAAAATGGAAAAATACATGAAAATAATCAGAACCAAGAAAATATGCACAGTGACTAAAACCATGTAAATTTAAACAACAATGACTATAAAATGATCAAAAATTGATGCCATGAAACTACAAAATCCTAGCTTGGTCCCAGAGAAAAGCATGAAAAGACACATCTCACTTTTCCATAGGCGTGGAACTCTGTATATAATGTCAAAATTTTTAAAAGTAAGAAATAGATTAATTCATTTTATGGCTACTTTTAAAACCAATGAATACATTAAATAGTCTACTAGGTATTTTTTTTAAAGGTCTTTGTTATATTTCCAGAAAGAAAACTGGAAAAGGTAAATGAAGGATACAGAAGCAAGTTTAGGAGATGAAAAAACAAAAGAGATCAATTTTTTAAAACTGTTAAAAAAAAAAGAAATAGCAAATACTTTAGCATAGACCTTCAAACTCAGAATTTAGAAATGAAATTTGAGCCTATAGCATTAATGTCGTATTATTAAGATTGCAACAACAATAACAACATTATAAATCTTGGTCCAAGTACTACCGCTGACACATACTAACTGTGTGACCCTGAAATAGTCAATTACACTCCTAATACCATAAGCAACATTCTATTGTTGTTGGAGAATTGTAGAAAAGTCACTGATCTGCACTGGTGGAAAAAGTTTCCTCATTCAGACGTTTCCTACAGTAATGAAAAACCAGTTCCAGTCCCTATCCCTATCCTTGCCGACACAATATCCTTTTGTTACCATTTTTGAAAAAAGAGATTGTGAAACAGTTTATGAACCAAGAATGACTTACTTTCTAAGACTCTCCAGTAATTCCCCAAAACTTATTTACTAAAGTCATAAATAAGTTGCAAATGCATGTTTTTGAAGGGAGTTCCTACACTGGGAGCTCCCTATGGTGCTGAGATTCCAGATATGTAATATATTTATGTGAGTTTTTTAAAGGACAAATAAAATTTTGCAAAGTGATAATTTTATTCATTTATTCATTTATTTATTCTTTTATATTTATTTCTTGTTTATTTTGAAGACTAAAATACTCCTAAGTGAAGAATGTCTCTTTGTGGGGGGCGGGGGGGAGGGGAAGCAACTGATATCCCCAGACTGTGTGTTGAAAACTGTGGCAGTGTCACAATGTGACAGACAGAGGTTAAGCAATTATAAACTATGAATCCAGGAATACAAGGCTAAATTATGTGGCATGGACAATAATTGCTATCAGTGTTCTAAGAAAGGAGAAATCCATTAGAATTAGAATGACTACAAAAAGTTGACAGAAAGAGGTAAGATTTGACTTGGACCTTGAACATAAGCATGGAGATGGTGACTACGGTGAGGTGAAAATATGTGTTCTTAATTTATATTACCCTCTACCAGGGCAGAACCTAACACCAGTATCTCATTAGTTCAGGTCTGATGTTAGGACAAAATGAGACACTCACAAGTCATTGAACAGTTAATAATAGAAGGTTCTAACACAGAAAGACTATGCAGCAAGGACACAGTTAGCTTCTATATATGTAGTCACATCTGTAAACTCATCTGGTCGGCAGGAGAGGGTAAGGTGACTTGTGTGGTCTTCAGATACCCACCAACTCACAAGGCTGACTTTTAAGAAAAAGCTATCATGAAGAAATGAGGCAACCCTGGTCCTACAATACCCTCTTAACAGAGAAGCAAGGATTATGGTGGATTATATCTCACTACACTAAATTCCTACTATAATACCTCATTACAATTAGAGCTACAGAACCCACAAAGTGAAAGAGAGAAACAAATCTCCTGCTGAAGGCAGCCCAGCAGGCCAACAGGAAGGGTCTATTGCACTTGGCTGGGAGCCAAGCCCAGCCTCTATGGTTTTAGCCCCAGGGTAGCCCTGATCAGCTGCAGCTGGAGGGACTTTGGGAGAGTGGATCACCAGCAACTGTGGCTGTTTTCCAGAATTATCAACCCATAAATGCCAAAGGCAAATTAAAAGGTCAGTATGGACTTTGGGAACAGGGGGACAGAGAGTGCGGTCCAGCCTCTGCCCCCCCAAAGGGAAAAGCAGCTCAGGTACCACAACCATACAGCTGCCTCCACGTGACTGCTTCAGAGCTCCCAGCATGAAGATCATAGGGGAGCCAAGCAACCATTCTAAGGGGTAATTACTCTTGCTTTAACCGGCTTAGATCTGGATCACTGTCTTGGATGGAGGTCCTGGGGTGTGTGACCAGGTGCCAGAGCCTGTGGAGGCTTTAGAGAGGGCACCCAACTAATAGTTCTGGCAGCTGCAAAAACCCCAGCAATTTGGGACAAAGCTCTCCCCTCTGGAAGCAGAGTTCTACTGTGGTAAAAAGCTCACAAGTCAAATAATTAAGTGGCAAAATGAGCAAGCAAAGTAAGCACAGCAATCCAACTTTAGGTTCCTTTTTTGGGGACAAAAAGGATCAAAGCATGGAATGCCATGAAGACAACACAGTCACACTTCCTGCACCAAAAGTTTCCATGAAAAATATGAACTGGTTACAGGCTATAGAGGAGTTTAAGAATTTTGAAAACAAATAAGAGAAGTAGAGGAAAAATTGGGAAGAAAAATGAGAATGATGCAACCTGACCGGAGAAAACAACACCTTAAAAAATAGACTAACTCAAATGGTAAAAGAGGCTCAAAAAGCCAATGAGGAGAAGAATGCCTTAAAAAGCTGAATTTGCCAGACAGAAAAAGAATCTCAAAAGTTCACTGAAGAGAATAATTCCTTCAGAATTAGATTGGAGCAAATGGACGCTAATGACTTTATGAGAAATGAAGATACTATTAAACAAATAGTAGATTTGTTTAACAAACAAGATCCAAACAAATGAAAAAATAGAAGGCAAGGTATAGTCACTATGAAATTAATTCCATTAACAAACATTTAATAAGCACACTGTATTAGGCATAGAAAATACAAAGATAAAAATGAGACAACCCTGCCCTCAAGGAGATGACATTTTACTTGGGTAGGAGTCATTACTCTTTGGTCATAGATACCTTTGGTAATCTAGTAAAGCCTATGGACCCCTTCTCAGAATAACATTATAAAATACATGGGGTTACAAAGGAAAACAATTATATTGAAAGTGTTATCAAAACTTCATTTTGAAGTTCATGAATGTCATTTTAAGAACCCCTATGCTGGGGCAGCTAGGTGGCACAGTGAATACAATACCAGCCTTGGAGTCAGGAGAACCTTAGTTCAAATCCAGCCTCAGACACTTAACACAAAACCAGCCGGGTGACCTTGGATAAGTCACTTAACCCCAATTGTCCTACCTTCCCCACCTCCAAAAAGAAAAAACAAAAAAAGAACCGCTGTGGTATAAGAATATGACATGTACCTAAATAAGTATAGTGCAAGGAAAATTTAGAAGGAAGAGAGCACTAGAAAACTGTGGAATTGGGGGTAGACTTCATGGAAGTGGCATGTGAGTTGCGCGTTGAAGGAAGAAAAGAATTCTGAGAGATAAAGTGCATTCCAAGCGTGGGGGATGTTTTGTGTAAATGCATTGAATCAAGAGATAGAGTGCGGGAAACCTGAAACTGAGTTTGACTTAAATGTAAGGTTTGTAAGGGGGGGAATATAAAGTATATCTAGAAGAATTCTGGAAAAAGATTCATTTTGTTTAAATAGGTTTGGAAGGCTTATGCACAGAGATGATGCTTGAATCCGTGATCACTGATAAGGTCTCCAAGAGGGCATAGGTAGAGAAAGAAAAACCCAAGGGTAGAATCTGGGGCAGGGGTGGGGAACCTGTGGCCTCAAAGTCACTTGTGGCCTTCTACGTCTTGGATGCAGCCTTTTGACTGAGTCCAAGTTTTACAGTTTTACAAATCCTTTTATAGGGTGGAGCCAAGATGGCCAAGTGAAAGCAGTGACTCACATGAGCTCTCTCAAAACTCCAGCTACCTCTAAAAAGTGAATCTGAATAAATTCTAGAGCAACAGAATCCACAAGGAGATAAGAGTGTGGCAGATTTCCAACCCAAGACAGCCTGGAGGGTTGACAGGAAGGATCTGTTGCACCCAGCTGGGAAAGGAGCACCCGGGCAGACTCAATCATTGCAAGGCCAGAGCAGCCCCCATTGCTGGCAGCAGTGGCAGCTCCCAGACCTCTCAGGGAAGAATGGGGAGGGGAGGGTTCTGTCTAAACTGGGTGAGAGAGAAGCACAGTCCTCCACAGGGCCTGTGGCAGGCAGTGGCAGCAGTTACTCCTGGGGCAATCAGACCACAGGGTGAATTTTGAAAGTCATCTATTTAAACTTCCAGGAGCCAAGGTAGCAGAGAAAACAGTAAGTCACTCTTACTCTCCATTGTTGACCTTGAAAAACCCAGAGAATATTGCCCCAAGAAAAATCCTGGAATGATGGAGCCAGCAGAAAGTGTACAGCAGTCTTTTAGCCTTTGGGAAGGAGGAGACCTCCCATGGCAAGAACAACCCTCCCCCACACCTCATGCTGTGAGCTTCAGTGTAACTCCAGGGAAACACAGAAAGACCTCACCTGGCCTCAGCACATACCAGCTATTTCCAGCTCGGCACCAGGTAAGCTACAACATTATATAGCTTTCAGCTGCCATAACCAGAGGCCACAGCACATAAAGCCAGTAACCAGGCCCCTAACCCCCAACTTAAGAAGCATGGGAGAGAGTCCCCTCTGCCCCAGAAGGAGAGGTCCACTTTAAAAGCCAGGAAAAAGGCAATCACAATGAGCAAAAAACATCTTAGAAAAGCAAAGACCATAGATTCTTACTATGGGAACAGGGAAGATCAAAATACAAATTCAGAAGAGGACATATTGACACTATACCCACATCTGAAACCTCAAAAGGAAATATGGACAAGTCTCAAGTCCAAAAAGCATTTTTGGAAGAGCTCAAGAAGGATTTTAAAAGTCAAATTAAAGAGGTAGAAGAAAAATCGATCAGTTCCTTTAAAAATATGATTGACAAAATGGAAGAAAAAATTAACCGAAGAGAACAACTCCTTAAAAAGTAAAACTAACCAAATGGGAAAGGAGGTACAAAAGCTAACTGATGAATACAATTTTTTAGAAATTAGAATTGGGCAAGTAGAAGCTCTATGAGTCATCAAGAATCAAAATCAAAAAGAAAAAAATAGAAGAAAACAAATCCTTTTGTTAAGGGGATTTGTTCTGTGAAGTTTGGATTCAGTCAAAGGGCCACACTTGAGAACCTAGAGGGCCACATGTGACTTCAAAGCCACAATTTCCCCACCCCTGACCTGAAAGATCATCTCTGAAGACGGAACAGGAGAGAATGGTCTAGTAAATAGGACTGAAAGGATCAAAAAGGCAGGAAAAGAAAGGAGAAAGAATTGTCACAAAGCTAAAGGAGGAGAGAGTGTCCATCACGAGGGAGTTGTGGTCATGTTATAAAAAAACAAGTTTAGGAGTGAAGGATTACCTCAACTCAGAAATATGAAAATCTGTACAGAAGTCAAGGATGATGAAGGTTGAGAAAAGACCAGCTCAGATATTGTTGGTAACCTTAAGAAAGAAGTTGAGCTGGCTGGTAGAAAAGCAAGGAACAGGTGATTTTTTTTTAATCGATTGATCTATCGATAAACACTTATTAAGTTCCTACCGTGTTGCCAGGTACAATTCTGAGTGCTGAAAATGCAAAGTTTAAGAATTCTAGAGTCAAGTGAAGATTTTTGGTTTGTTTGTTTTGTTTTCTGGAATAGGGTTAACGTGAGCTATGGGAGAGAGCCAGTAGATATGAAGGGACTGAAGATGAGATGGGAGCAGGGTATAGGGCAGGAAAGAACGATCAATGGGGCAAACTATTAGAAGAGACAGGAGAGAGTGGGATTGAAGGTACAAATAGAGATGGTTGATCTTAGCAAGGAATCAGGTCATGTCTTCCTCGAATCAAGAGGAAAGGAGGAAAAAACAACTTAATAGGTAGAGTAGTTTTGAGATACAGGGTAAGAGAGTCAGCAGGCCCCCCATTTTCTCAGTAAAATAGAAGACAAGAAAATCTGCTGGGAAGGTAGGGGATAGAGATGTGGGGAGTTTAGGGACAAAAGTGAAATCTGGAACCACAACTGAGAAAAGTGAGTTAGAGAGGCCATAGGTTCATCATGAATTTAGAGCTGGAAGGTACCTCAGAAGGTATCAAGTCTATCGTTTTACAAATGATAAAACTGAAAGCCAGTGAATTTCAGTGAATTGCCCAGGATCAAACAGAGGGGAAAGACCAGCATTGATCCCAGGATTCTAATCCAGAAAGAATAAAAGTTTAGCCATATAGTAGTGAGGAAACAAAGGATGTGAGTTCTTGCATAAGCATTTTAGGAATGAATGCTAGGTTTAGAATCAGAGACCTTGGATTCAAACTTTGGGTCTTCCACTTTATTGCCTAATAAATTTGGATACGGTTTCTATGGGTCTCCATGGCTTTATCTCTAGCTGTATTACAGTTTTAAGTTCCATTCTACTACTAAATCTGTGATCTTATGAAACCAAGGTGGAGGTAATCCAGCGTTAAACACTGACCAGGAAGCTTCATTTTAAGGATTCCAACAGTGGGAGAAAAATGCCTTCCTCTGAGTGAATGGTCTAACATTTTCTATTTGCATCATGTAATCTAAGGTTCCAATACAATTTCACAGGTGACTACCAGATTTTCCTAAGACAAAAGAACATTCACACTCTCACCATTCCAAGAGGAGAGGGTGGGGAAAGTCGTTTTCTCATAAGACAGACACATTTACAACATTGTCACCATTTTCCTCTTTCACATCTTTTTATTAAATGACTCTTTGGAAGGGTCAGTCTCTAATGGTAAGTTTTGTTTGCTTTGTTTCACTGAGTATCATTTTCCACTTTGAGCTTTCTTTTCTATATTAATATAATTTGAGATCTTTTCCTAATATATCTGTCAATAATCAGGCTAGCTCTCTTCTTTTTCACAACCATCCTCATTCCAGAATTACATAATTGTGCTTAAATTTAAGGGTTAAATCCTTTAGGCCTACAGTATGATGAATAGGAGAAAGTCATTAGGTGATTTAAAAATCTAATATTCTGCAGTTATGAGACGTCCTTCACGTAATCACCCATCTGTGACAAGCATTCCTCTATCATAGCTTGGATAAGTTGTGCAGTCTGCTCCATTAGGGACAGAAAGGGCAAGGGTCACTGGTGTGCTGGAGGCAGCTCAGGTGGACTCTCAAAAGCTAAATTTTTGGTATGAGCATTTTGCTCAGAAATCAGCAAATGCTACAAATCAGGACTTCATTTATTATTCTGTTGATTGTCTAGGACTTAAGAAAGTGATGGAGAACTGCTAATAATGCTGATAATTGCAGACAGACAAAATTGTCATGTGGATATTTTCTTTTGAGAGAGCCAGTTGTTACACATTTACCAGCACATCACTGGCTGTGTTATTGTTTAGTATCTGAAGAAATTCTCCAGGAGTTTAACTGGAGAGGTATGTTGAAAGCCTCTGTCCGGGAGCAGACTTTGTCTCCAGTATCCTGTTACAATAGTGTCACTATGGTAGCTGCTTATGTGCTCTCAAAGCCCTTCTTCTAGACAAGTGGCAGACTTAAGAGCTTCATTCACATCCCTTTCTCAAGAAGCTAGCATAGGAAATGAGGATGGGGGTGGGGGTGGGGAGAGAAAGCTGATGGGGGCAGGGAGAGGGAGAGAGCTGCTACCCAAGGTTGTCCCTGCATCATAGCTGTGGCTTTTTTTCTAGTTTGCTTTTAAAAAAGGGATAGAAAATAGTTCTAAGGATATTTTTCTATATTTGGTCTATAAGGCTTATATTTTTTAAAAAGGCATATCTTTCTGTAAGGCTCATATTTATTTTTATAAAAGGCCTTTCTTCTGCTTGTATATATCTATATGATTCTACTCCCACTCTAGTTTTGCTGAGTACCAGTCTTTGAAAGTGGAATTTCCTTCTCTCTCCTTATCTAGATCTAGGCCAGTAGATAGGGAGTCAGGAAGACTCTGAGTTCAAACCTAGCCTTGGACTCTTGTGACCCTGTGCAAGTCACATAACCTCTGTCTGCTTCAGTTTCCTCAACTCTGAAATGGGGATAGTATGTGAAGATCAAATGAGATAACAATTGTAGCACATAGTAATAACTATATAAATTTTAGCCCATTGTCTGTGCATTAAGTAAATAGCACACTAAACATCCTGGATTTGTTTGGTCAACAAGTAATATCACATTTTAAATGGCTTAGTAATGAAAGAAAATGCTTAGGAAAAAGCATAAGCTTCCAACTATCAGACTAAATACCTGACAGGACACTGGAATCAGGACATGGATGGGTTGACTAATGACAGAAAAATTTGGTTGTTCGTTTTTTCCCCCAGAGGAGAGAAGGGAAAGAAAATGGAATTGCAGTCTCATGCTCCCAGCTCACTCACTGGTTGGCATTTCAGGTCACCAAGCTGTTCTCCTAGGTGAGTGATCCCTCCTGGTCATTGTTCTGGGCTATGTCGAACAACCCTTTATCAGCTTCTATGGTTCCACTACAGTCACATTATCATACTCCCTCCTTGCTCACACTCACAATGATTTCTTCATGTTGTCCGTCTTCTTCCTGGAAGCCTATTTAATCTCAATGCCAGGGGCAAAACCTCAAGACGTTGGAAATAATGGATAAAGTACCCAGGCTAGAGTTAGCTCCTCTCTCCCCGAGTGTCCTGAGTGTGATGCTCCTGTGGATGAGGTTAAAAGATGGGCTATCTTCCCAAAGATGAAATGATGATGACCATCTGTCTAGATAGTTTAGGTGGAAGAGAATGGATTAGATGTGTCTTGAAGACTTGAACTTGGTGATTCTAAAAACCATAAAGTAAGGAAAGAGCCTATTCTATAGGACTTTTTAAAAATAACATCTGCCAAACCTATTGAAACTGCCTCACAAATCTATATGGGAAACATTCACTTTTAGGCAAAGCAAACAATTATTATGTATTGATTTGTCATGCTACAGGTTTCCCAAACCCCCTCTACATAGAGATAAAAACCCATTTTGCAAGGTCCCAGAGAGCTCTGCCAGACAATTTAGTGACTAGGTAGGTCAGGCAACTTATTGCTGGCTTTAATTATCACTACCAGGGCTGCCACATTCTTTACCTGCAGCAGAGGAACAGTGAGAAATTTCTTTCTTTTGGGAAACACTCAAGGAAAAAGCCAAAGGAAGCACTGCCAAAGTGAACTTTCAAAGTTGAAACTGCCCTGGTCACTAGAACCATGTAAGTGAAAGAAAAAACAAATTTACACAAGAAAACACAGACAAAACTTATTGGAAAGTAAAAACTGATCTTCATATTAGCTTCATCTACAACAACGGTTCTCAACCTGTGGGTTATGTTCAATTTGTAACAATGAAAATACATCCTGCATATCAGATATTTACATTACAATTCATAACAGCAGCAAAATTACAGTTATGAAGTGGCAATGAAAATAATTTTATGGTTGGGGGTCACCACAACATGAGGAACTATATTAAAGGGTCGTGGCATTAGAAGGATTGAGAACCACTGGTCTAGAAAGCACTTGGTAATATGCCCAAGGTAGTTAAATTTGAGAAGCATTTTCTTTAGCAATGTGCTAGGCACTGTTCTAGTCACTGGAGAATGAAAGACAAAAACAAAACAATCCCTACCCTCAAGGACTTTACATTCTACTGGAGGATAGAGGGTGGGGTTTACAAGATATTCATATGAAATATATTCAAAGTAATTTTGCAGGATGATCATAAATTTCACTGGAGAGAAAGTTATCATGATATTACACACACATACGCGCACATACGCATACACACACACACAGAAGCAAAAAAAGCTGGAGATAAAAGGGATCAGAGGCATGCGACACTTAGATAATTTTCCTAAGTATATGTATATGCAAATCAATTCAACATTTATTAAACACCAATGGGTGCTAATATGCAATTAATTAATAATTAATATGCAAGATTAAAATAGTATATAGTCACTACCCTTAAGGAGCTTGCCTTCTATGGCCTAACAGTATTGAAGAATGGACAATTCTTGTTCTACAAACAGAAAACATTCTGATGGTTAATGTGAACAAGTTAGTGTTACAAGGAGATAAGATCTAAGAGCATTTTTAAATTTTTGCTGGGACTTTCATTTATACTTCACCCTTACTTCCAAATATGCCCCTCCCTACATCCCTGATCCAACAAGCTATCCCTTGTAATAAAAAATAAAAAGAGAGGGAGAAGTAGTTCAGCAAAAGTTATATAATCCTGGTATATTTTAACTGGGTTAAGGCATCATGTGATTGGACCAGGTTAAATAAACTCTTAGAATATCAGAGCCTGAATGGGACACGAGAAATTATTCTGTATAATTCATTTGAAAGATGAGGAAACTGAATACTACCACTATCTCCTTCATTGAATTAAGTTGAATGCCCTTAAGTAAAGTATGCATAGGCAGGGCACTTGATGTGTGGGGCAGAAATACAGGAACAGATGCCAATAGCCCTTAATGAGGGTACCAGCCTTCCTTCCACTCTGTGGCTTCCTGTAGGCATTAGATAAAAGCAGGGAAAGCCCAGGTTTCTGGGCTGGTTTAAGCTGGTCCATTATACTGTGGTGATTAACCAGTTGTGTGTGTTTTGGAAGAAGAAACTGCTAAATAGCCAGGTAAGACCTTTTTGTGGCAGAGCAACACAGCTCTGGGGAGTCTGGTTGTCTAGGAGCCTTTTCCTGTGTGTCTGTGTTGGTGTTCTCCTATGTTATGTATGTCCCTTGGGGAAATCTGCCCTGCTCTGTGCTATAAATTGCTTGTAGTTTAAGAATAGACTATCCCACCAAAAAGTTAGAAGATAAGGATTCTGTGTCCTAAAAAGAGTTACAGCTACACCGTTGACAATATCTTCTGAACCTTTCACTAGTCTCTTGGATGTGCCTACATCAAGATTTGTTGATCCCTGGTAGTCAGTTGTTGCAGGACCATTACCCAAAGTCACACAACATTGGCAAAAACAAGATTTTTCCAATTTTCAGTTTTCTCAGTATTCTCTTCACTATGACTTGCTACATCCTAGCTAGCTGGTATATCAATATAGAACACTGAGCCAGGAATTCTCCTTTTGAATTATCACACATTCTCCCTTGTTTCACTATTTGCATGCATCTTTGCCTCTCTGCCAAATTTCAAGTATCTTGAAAGCAGCATTTGTGTTACATCTTTGATTCCAAAATACCAACATAGTGCCTTGTGCATAGTCGGTGTTTGAGATTTTTTGAGTTGTACTATCGTGTTGAAATTAATTGTGTGTGGAGATTGCAGACATGTAGAGTGAGGAGAATTCTCAAGCAACTCAGAATCAGAACTAAATAACAAAAGAAACAAAAGAAAAACTGCCACAATCATTCAGAATGAAAGGGTCACATCAGAAGAAGGTGACATTTTTCCTTTCCATGTTTTCTAGAGTAAAGGTGTCACACTTGCTCTCAGAGACCATAAGCACCCTCTCCCAAGTACAGCCTGAACTTTTTAATGTATTTTATATTTTTATATTAAAATGTAAATTGGGAAATATTTAACAGAATAAATAAATATATAAACAACAAAGATGTATCTGTGGTTTCTCTCAGTCAATATGTAGAACAAGCTTCTATTTCTACCAACGTTTGAGATCACTCTTCTAGAAGATGAAAGAAGAATATTCAGCAGCTGGCCCCAAGGTCAGAGGATCCCAAGATGACGTATTTAAAGCTGGAAGAGATCTCAAGCCGCCCTCTCTTCTACAGATGAGGAAACTCTGAGCTGGAGTGGCAAAGTGACTTGTCCATGATCACACAGTCTATCTTGAAAACAGGAATACTTTGTAATATTGTGAACATTAAGTAACAAGAAACAATGTAGAGTAAGAGAGATGACCTCAAAGCCAGGAAGACCTGTCTTCAAGTCTTACCTCTAATACCTCTAATTACTCTAACACACTTAATTCTCAGTGTCTCACATAACTCTCTAAAACTATAACTTGAATTAGTAAAGGAAGTTTCCCCACTGGAAATTCCCTATACTGATGAAATCATGGAGACAAGTGACTCAAAATTTCCTTCTTCATAGATTTTTAGTGGGAATATAAACTGCCCATTTGCCCTGTCAGCATTTACAGTACTTAGAACAAGCACCTGGCTCAGAACCAGACAGAGAACAATGTTGGATAAGGAGATTAAGTTATGGAAAACAGTACCAACTGATAGTCTCTTTATAGTGGAAGTAGATATCCGTGGGAGCAGATTTTTTCCAGCTGTAACTTTCTTGTTGCACAATTTCCCAAATAGAGCACCCCAGCGCAGTGCTACAATTTTCAAAGAAGACTTCTGATTCACAGGAAACCTGAGCCAGCATGTTGCCAATTTCGTTTTCGGAGTAATATTGAAGGTTATTATGAGGTCACCTCTTGTTTTAACTTTCCTGAGTTTAGCAGAATATTGCAGCCTTCACCGTTAGACACATAGAAATGCAATGACTGTTTACTGATGATTTGTGTTCTTTTGATTGTTTTGTCTTAGGGGGAACTTCGCACAGAGCAGCTAGCCTTCTCTGAATATCATGTTCTTTCTTGAATATAGGAGGAAAAACTGTAACTTTCCTAAAAGCCACTTATCTCTTGATTACACATGTTCCTAGGTGTGACCATGAAGAGGAACTAGGAAAAAGAACAGCCAGAAACAATTTGGTAAACTGTGAGGCTATATAATTTTTAAAGGGCCAGATTGAAAGGCATCAACTCTGCACATGTTCAAATGTTAAATTTAAATCTCAGGCTGAAAATGAGGGTCACTCTTAATGGATGCCACAAGCTAAAGTCATCCTAGACTAGATTCTCAGAAAGACATCTAATAATTTCACTGTTGTTATACAAAGGGTCAGAAAGTAAACAGCCCCCACCCCATCCCTACTCACCCACCAGGTGTCAATGTTGACAAAACCTTAGGTTTCATTCCTAGTTTCTTCAGTCATTGTATGCATTGATGAATGATCTCTTAGGCTAAAAAGACATCAGAGAAAACCCAAAATTCAAGTATACATTCCATATATTTCTTTTTTCTTTTTTGTAAATAAATTTTCTTTTTTCAACTAATAAGCATTGCTCTCAACCTCCCATTTCCCCAAGGGGGAAAAAAAGCAAATTTGTTACTTTTTTCCCCTTTTTTACATTCTTGAGAATGGGAAAGGAAAATACGCAATAATTGACCTCAGTTATAAGATCACACATTTTAGAGCCAGAAGGGACCTCAGATCATCTAGTCCAATTCTCTCATTTTACAGATGAGGAAACTTCAGAAAAAAGTAAAGTGACTTACCCAAGGTAAATTCATTTTTTAAAATACACATATGCTTTGGAAAAGGTTTGGGAATAATTAAGGAAAAAAATCATCAAAGGGTCAAAGGCTAGCTGTTTTGCTCCTTGTCAGAATGAATGATGTGAGGTAGTTAAAAATCCTCAGCAAGGAAGTCTATTCTTATACACACACTAGTTTTATTATATAACTTATTTTTATTTCTTCATGATTATTGAACATACCTTCTAAAGTATGGAGTAAAAATATGAAATATAAAAAGCTAGCTGACACCAGTTGAACAAAGGTTTAGAACAAAAGCTCAGAACACTGTACCATCTAGCCTAGAAAAAATTTTCAGCAGTGATCAGGATCTGATACAGGAAAGGAAAACTGTTCTGTCTCTTTGCAGCCTCCTTTTCCATTGCAAAGCACCTGACCGACTCTTCAGTTGGAAGGAATTCTTTCCTAACTTTGACACACTGATTCTGCACTTAAAGAGACTACTTGATAATATCTAAAATGAAGGCACTGTGACTCTGACACCAGATAGGATTATGGACTTAGTCCACAGACCTGGGCTGGAACAACCAGGACAAGGAGTGACAACCAGGACCAAACCCTATAACTCTAAGCTTGCACAGGTTATCAGTTAGCTGATAAGGACTAAGGCCAGCAATGGTCCTTTGGAGCTCCAACCACGGCAAGCATGCAATTGTTTTACCCAGACCCAAACTGGGACAGATATGTAAAGCTTAGACCAAAAAACACATATCATACCATGCAATAGATCAGATCACTCGGGGACTGCTCAAAGTTTGCAGCTCTATGGCCTAAGCTACTCATGAGGTCCTCAAAGAATATAGCATTCAAATCTGGAAAAAGCAAATGAGCTGCAGATAATACAGATTAAGACCATACATGGCCCCAGCATTCATTATCTCCAGAAATAAGCAAAACTTGACTCTAAGACGAAGTTTCTATTTGGGAAGTGAGGCCGAAAGAATGAGTAAACAAACAAAAAAGACTCCCACAATAGGACGTTTTCTGGAGCCACGGTTGCCCCAGACACAAACCCAGAAGAAAAGAATAATTCCACAAAATCTACAAGCAAAGCCCCAAAGAAAAACATGGCATTACCACAAAGTCAACTAGATTCCTGGAAGAAATGAAGGAAAAGTTTGCAAATAATAAGTGAAATAAAAGTTCTATAGAAAAAAACTGGAAAAGAAATTAAAACTCTGAAAGAAAGACTTGGAAGGGGAACTAATAGATTACTATAAGAGGTACAAAAGTTTACCTAAGTAAGAGTGAAAATAATGTTCCTGAGATTAGAATCAAGCAAGTAGAAATCAAAGATTCCATGAGATAATGAGTAAAATGTTTTAAAATTGAAAGACAGGAAAAATAGAAGAAAATATAAGGTCCTTTATATCAAAAAGAGCACATCTGGGAAACAGCCAATGAAGAAAAAAATCTAAGAAAGATTGGGATTCCTAAAAGTCAAAATATCTCAAATTTCAAAAAATCATAAATTAAAATTGCCCAGTCCTGTTAGAACTAGAAAACAAAGTGAAAATTGGAAGAATATGCCATTCACCTCATGAAAGGAAATCTCAAATGAAAACTGTCAGGAATGACAGGCAAAATCCAGAGCTTCCAGATCAAAGGGAAAAAAATGCCGTAGACAGTCAGAAAGGGAGCATTCAAATAACAAAGAGCTACAATCAGAACCACAAGATTTGGCAGGTACTACTGTAAAGGAGCAGAGAGTTTATAATGTTATCCAAGAGACAAAAGACATAGGTTTAAACCAAGAATTACTTGTTATAAAGAGAAATAGACAGTGAAGCTCTAATAGTTTGAAATATCAGCGAACCTCATTCAGACCCAGCAAAAGGGTTTTCCTATAGAGGGGAAACAAACTTTTGATGAAATAAAAGACTTCCAAATATTCCAAATAACAACAGAATATTTAGCATACGTTTTCAACTAAGTAGCACAGTGGATAGAGCAACAGTCCTGTAGTCAGGAAGAACTGAGTTCAGATCCAGCCATAGACACTTAATAGCTATGTGACTGTAAATCAAGGTATGGTCCCCTTAATTAAAAAAAAAGTCAAACTGGGAGGGAATGTCCCTGTGTTGCTGGCCAAAAGAGAAACAATTACTATTTGCATTCATTCTGAGCCATCTGGGCATAAAAAATAACTATTAAGTGGTGTTTGGGCAGGGACCTATTGTTCGCCAATCAATGAGAGCCAGAGCGAACTGGGTTTAAGGCATGGTCCTTAAAGAAAAAACCCCAAGATAACTAGGTAGATTTCAGTCATCAAAATTTGCCTTCCTTTGGGCAGAACAACCTCAGGTAAGGGCATGATACCCCAAGTGGGGGAAAGAGAGGAGCAAGGGGGAAGCAGCTGAGTTGTCCAACTGAAATTGACCTGTTGGGTCCCCATTACAGCAACTTAGACTACTTGGAGGTTGTGGTTGTGATATCAGGAAGATGATGTCATCACTTGCAATGGAATTGGATGTGAAGGAGGGAGGGCTATACAAAGTCACCAGTCTTTCTCCTCCGGAGCCATCTGGGTCCAATGGCCAGATACAGATCAGTACAACTGGAGATGGCCCAGAATGAAGTAGGATGTTGTTTGATAAACCCAAAGACCCCAGCTACTAGGGTCAGAACTATCTGACAAATACTGGAAAACAATATGGCAGGAATTAAGCTTAAATCAACTTCTTACACCATATAACAAAATACACTCCAAATGGATACATGATCTAGATATAAAAGGTCACATCATAAACAAATTAAGGGAGCAAAGAAGAAATTATCTTTAGGATCTATGGATAAAGGAATAATTCTTGGTCAAGCAAGAAATAGAAAGGATCACAAAAGACAAAATGGTTTCAATTACATAACATTAAAAAAAGAGTTTGTACAAATAAATCCAATACTGTAAGATTAGGAGGGAAAAGGTTAATTGAGAGAAATATCTGCTGTTGTTTTGTTTGACATAGGTCTCATTTCCAAACTATACAAGGAACTGATTTGAATATAATAAGAATAAGAGCCATTTCCCAACTGATAAGTATTCTTAGACAGTTCTCTAGGCAAGATATATGAGTAAATTGCAGCCATGTGAAAAAATACTCTAATCACTAATGATTAAAGAAATGCAAATTAGGCAGCTCTCAAATTCTACCCATCAGATTGGCATGCTTGTTGAAAGTTCTGAGGACCTGAGAAAAAAAATACCTTTTCAGACAAATGTACTTAAAGGACCTATTTGAAAGCATCTAAGAGTGAAAAGCACTAGTTTTCTTTCAGCTAACAATGTTAATGTTTTCCAGACTTTTGAATTTGTTTCTAGGACACTCTGCATCAAAGAACTATGAGGAGAGGAGAGGAGGGGAGGGGAGGGGAGGGGAGGGGAGGAGAAGGCAGGAGAGGAGAGAGAAAGAGGAGAGGGGAGAAGTGGAAAGGAGAGGAGGGGAGGGGAAGGGAGGAGAGGAGAGGGGAGAAGAGGAAAGGGGAGGAGAGGAGAGGGGAGAAGAGGAGAAGGAAGGGGAGAAAAGGGGAGGGGAGGAGAGGGAAGGGGAGGGGAGCGGAAAAGAACAGCAGGTGGAAAAAGTACAGAAGTTAAATGGAACCAGAAGAAAAGATGATCTGAACTCAAAGCTGAGAGAAAAGCTTATAACCTTCCTTCTCCCTTCCCAGCATCTTGACACTGAGCTGAGAAATGAGAAGAGAAGCTTTGTTGCTGAGAACTATTTAAAGGAAAGAAGATTCCTCTGCTGTGGTTGGAGTTGGCTGAGCTCATCTGCCTTATTCTTTAGTGCCATCTACAGCTTGAGTGAGGGGAAACCCAGGAGAGTCAATTTCATTACTTCCTACTGCCCATTCTGGCTAGAGGGAAAGAAATCCCTTATGCCCACAGTGCAGACCTGCATAATTCTAAAGAATCTAGGTTTAAGAGCTTAGGTTTGTCATTGTTGTTGTGTTTGTCTTTCATTCTTGACATCAGGGAGATGATGACATGACTTGCAGTTAACTTTGATTTGAGGGAGGGAGGGCTGTGCCAGGTCACCAGTCTCACTTTCTCCTTCAGAGCCACCTAGGTCCAGTGGCCAGATATTCATTAAGACAACTGGAGAAGGCCCAGGATGAAAAGAACAAGTGTAACACCATTGTTCTACTTTAAAAAGTCTTACAGTTGCAGAAAAGTAACTTCCTTCATGAAAGTGGAGAGGCTTAGAAGATTGGTTCTATCTAGGAGGTGACATATACTACAGACTGTTCCCTGAAAAGACTAAAGATAACAAGTCTTGTGTTCCAGAGCCATGAGTTGCTATGGACATTTGAGTTTGCCTACTCATGTGTCTTACTAATAGCTTTCCCATCAGCTTATACTCACTTTCTCCATCATAGACATTAGAAACTATGTACATTGGTAGAACAATGCGACTCAGTTGTATAAGCAGCCCTTTTTATTCCTACTTTTGTCTTCTATTGATTAACTATAATTAATATTTTTTTTCTTGTTAAGCAAATATTCTATGTTTAAAATTAATGGTGTCATTGTGACTGGTTTGTATGAAAAAGAAGCACACTAGAAGCTAGGAAGCTCAGGAACTATTTTATTTTGTGAGTGTAAACATGTAATTCCTCTACTCAAGGTTTATCCCCTAAATCTCTGAGAGTGAGTTGTAGTGGAACCACTTTGATCTTCCATTATGAATGCATATTGGGGATGAGGGAGTCAACTTAGACCTGGAACATAGAACGTCAGCCTGAAGAGAATAGAGAATCAGTGCCACACCATTAAAATACTCTATAACCATAAAGTGCTTTGCATGTAATAAGTGCTTAATAAATTTTTACTAAATTAAAGAGAATTAGCACACACACACTGGACTCCCACCATTTCTGTGCCTTTGATCAAGCTATTCCCTATGTTGTCTTGCCTTCCCTCCTTTTTTATCCATTAACCCACTCATGCTTTAAAACAAAATATCACCTCTTCCAAGGAAACCTTCTCTGATTCTTCCAGTCTCCCCTAGGACCTCACTTTACAATTCATTTTCTGAATGAAGCTCACACCTAATAAATTCCCACCTAATAATGTTTTTAAAGCAATTTTGTTGCTCTCCAAAAGTCTTCTCCAGCACCACAAAGTCTTGATTCTGCAATGTTCAACTTTCCTTATAATCCAACTCTCAGTCGTGCATTACTGCTGGAGAAAAAAAAATCCCTTTGACCATGTGGACCTTTGTTAGCAAGGAGATATGTCTGTTTTTTAGCATGTTGTTTAGATTTGCCCATAGCTTTCCTTTCAAGGAGCAAGAATTTTTTCATTGCATTACTGCAGTCACTGTCTGCAGTGATCTTTGGGTCCAAGAGTATAAAATCTGATACTGCTTCCACTTCTTCTCCCTCTATTACCCAGGACGTGATAGGACCAGTTGCCAAAATCTTAGGATATTTTGTTTTTTGTTTTTTGAGTTAAGCTTCAAGTCAGATTTTACACTCTCCTCTTTTACCTTCATCAAAAGGCTTCTTAATTCTTCACTTTCTGCCATCAGAGTGTTATCATCTACATATCCAAAAGCACTGATATTTCTCCCAGTGACCTTAATTCCAGTTTTTTATTTCATCAAGCCTGACATTTCATATGATGTGTTCTACATATAAGTTAAATAAATAAGGTGACAATATATATAACCTCATTGTAACCTCCTTTTCTAGCTGTTCCATGTTCAGTTCTAAATGTTGCTTCTTAGCCTACGTCCAGCTTTCTCAGGAGACAAGTAAGATGAACTAGTACTCCCATCTCTTTGAGAATTTGACACATTTTGTTGTGATCCACATAGTCAAAGGCTTTAGTGTAGCAAATGAAACAGAAGTAGATGTTTCTCTGGAACTCCCTTGCTTTCACCATAATCCAGCAAATGTTGGCAATTTGGTCTCTAGTTCCTTTGCCTCTTTGAAAACCAGCCTGCTCTTCTGGTGATTCTCAATTCACATATTGCTAAAGTCCAAAGTCTAAAGTAAGTTTGCAGAATCTTAAGTATAACTTTGCTGGTATGTGAAATGAATGCAATTGTTCAGTAATTTGAACATTCTTTGGCATTGCCCTTCTTTAGCATTACATATAAACTAATCTTTTCCAATCCAGTAGCCACTGTTGAGTTTTCCAAATTTGCTAGTATATTGAGTGCAACTCTTCAACAGTGTCCAATTTTAGGATTTGAAATAGCTTAGGTGAAATTTCTTCAGCTCCACTAGCCCTATTGTTAGCAGTGCTTCCTAAGACACATTTCGCTTCATTCTCTAGGATGCCTGGCTCTTGCTCAGTAACCAAACCATCGTGGTTATCAGTGATGTTAAGATCTTTCTTGTATAGTTCTTATATATGTTCTTGCCACCTCTTCTTAATCTCTTCTGCCGCTGTTAGGTCCCTACCATTTTTGTCTTTTATCATTCCAATTTTTTGCATGAAATATTTCCTTGATATCTCTAATTTTCCTGGAGATTTCTCGTCTTTTCCATTCTATCATTTTCCTCTATCTCTTTGCATTGCTCATTTAAGAAAACTTTCTTATCTCTCCTTGCTATTTTCTGGAATTCTGTATTTAGTTTGGTTTATCTTTTCCTTTCTCCTTTACCTTCTTTCCTTAGTTATTTATAAAGCCTCATCAGACAGCCACTTTGCTTCCTTGTTCTTCTTTTTCTTTGTATTTTTTTTTTGTCTTTTTGGAGGGGAGAAGGCAGGGCAATTGGGGTTAAGTGACTTGCCCAAGGTCACACAGCTAGTATGTGTGTCAAGTGTCTGAGGTTGGATCTGAACTCAGGTCCTCCTGACTCCAGGGTCAGTGCTCTATTCACTGTGCCACCTAGCTGCCCCTTCTTTTTCTTTGTAATGTTGTTTGTTGTTGCCTCCTGTACAATGTTTTGCTCTCCACAGTTTTTCAGGCATTCCATCTACCCAATCTAATCCCTTACATCTATCTATCAACTCTACTTCATATCCATAAGTGATGTCATTTAGGTTATACCTGTATGATCTGTTGATTTTCCCTGCTCTCTTCAATTTAAGTCTGAATTTTGCAATAAGAAACTCATAAACTGAGTTACAGTCAACTCCAAATCTTGTTTTAATTGCTTATATAGAGCTTTTCCATCTTTGGCTGCAAAGTGTATAATCAGATTTCTATATTAATTGTCTAGTGAAGTCCATGGCTAGTCAGTCACCTTTTGGGTTGTTGAAAAAGAGTGTTTTCTATGACCAGCGAGTTATCTTAACAAAACCCTATTAATTTCTACCCTGTTTCATTTTTTACTCCAAGGCCAAACTTGCCTGTTATTCCATTTATCTTTTGGGTTTCTCCTTAAGAGCTAATGTGCTAGTTTTTAAAAATGTGGAGCAATAAGTTCTTTTGTACTTAAGTGCAAGATTGCATCAGTCTCACAAAACTTGAAGACCATAATTTTTTCTTAATAGCAGCATCCCTACCAGATTACCAATTTGAAGCTTCATTGTCTGATTTCATCATCATGGTGCCCCATTAATGACATTTAACTTTATTTACTGAAAAAATTAAAATCGCAATTGATTATTTCAAATTCCATGCTTTGAGTTTTTCCTTGCTGTAATATTTGTAAGGAGTCATTTTCATTACTAGACTCTTGATTGTTCCTTTGAAAAATTGGCAATATAATAGAATATAAAACAAGCATTTGCTTTCCTCCATTGTACATCATATCACTCAAGATATTATTTCTGATTCAAAATATCCAAAGGAACAAGTGCTTAGCACAATACCTGGCACATAGTAGGACTTCAATAAATGTTTGTTCACTATTGGCTGACAGGACCTCTTAGTGTGGTGGGGAAAGAACTAACCACACTTAACCTGACAATCAGGAAGCTGATATTTGAATTCAAGGTCTATTACTAATTAGCTACACAACCTTGGTCAAGTCATTTAACTTGATTCAAGCAACAAGCATTTAACAAGCATCTACTATGTTGTAAGCACAATACTGAGTGATGAAGATGCCTAGAAAAAATGAACAGTCCTTGTCCTCAAGCTTACATACTATCAGGGGAGATAATGTGTCTACATACAAGTTTGTAAAATATACATATTACAAGATATATACAAGGTAATCTGAGGGGCAGTGAGAGGCACTAGCAACTGGGGGCATCAAGAAAGGTTTCATGTAGGAGGTGAAGCTGAGCTGAGCTTTAAGGCAAAGTAGGATGAGGAAAGGGTCTGTTCGAGGCATAAGAAACAACCTATGCAAAGATACAGAAAAAGGGAAATGGATTCTTGTGTATTAAACAGAGTAAAAAGTCCAGTTTAACCAGACTATGGTAATTTTTTATTAAATAAGTGGGCTCAACAAGGTGATTTTTCAAACCTTCCCACTACTCACCCAATCTAAAAGTCTTTTAGTATATGCAAAACAACTTATTCTACTGTTGGAAGTCCAGGATTCAACACATGGAATAATGAAGTATAATCCTCCCTTTACTTGACTTTTGGCCATCCCATTTTCCATAACTACTTGTTGAGGTTAATGATACTTCATACTAGCAGGATGCTGGATAGATTAATATTGCTATAAAGCTTCATATAAATGTAAAACCATGACTAAAATAGAACTATAAATGCAAAGGCAGTAATAACTCTACAACCCTTAGGCTAGAAGCAAAGTTTTGGGTTTTCTTGGACTACATTCAATCTTGGAGACTTCTCAGTAAAAACTCTCTTTTTTTGGCTCTTTCCCCAGAGAGCATCTGAATTTAGCTTATATCAATCAAGGTCTCCACAAAAAGAGAAGAGACTCTCAGGTTTAATGTAACACTCAGGCTAGTAATGCATCCTATGTAGAAGAGGATTTATTTTGCCTGAGAAATAAAAGAGCTTTAAAGCTTTACATAAGCAATGAAGACAACTCTCATTTTCTCTTCAGTGGTCCTCTGCTGACCTACATGGCCATCTTGGGCTGAGGTTGCCTTGCTGAGATTAAGCATTTGGGTTTCTGCAAAATCGAACAACCCTTCTTTCTGGTGAGCCCCTTTTTAACACCTAATTTTAGAGAGTGTTTTAAGGTTTACAAGGCACTTTTCAAATATTCTCTCATTTATCCTCAGAAGAACTCTAGAAGATGGGTGTTATTGTTATCCCCATTGTATGGATGATGAAACTAAGGCAGATAGAGGTTAAGTGACTTGTCCAGGGTCACACAGCTGGTAAATGTCTGGAGCTAGATCAGGTCTTCCTGATGTCACTGTGCCACCTAAATCCTTTCTCAGTCCTCTAGACTTATATTAATCCTTTGGTTGACTCCATCCCTCTCCCCTTACCCCCTATCATTAGTCCAGATCAGAATAGTTTACTTTATCCATATTACCAGACGGAAGGAAAATATAGACTTGCTCCTCTACGTCATGGCTCTGTTCCTTGTTGCTTTAGCTTTGTTGCTTCTTGGTCCAATAATTCTTGGAGATTCCAGTAATTCTTCAGGAGATGAGGTCCAGAAATGTCTATGCTTGTTCAGGAACCCCCTGGTTTGGTTTTAATGTTCTACCGTTGCTTCTCTGGAACCATGTGGTTTCCTTTTTACCTTGGGTCTTATGGTTGGTTCCCCAATATGTTTATTTAACTGAGTGTTCTTTGACTATCTAAGCTCCGGTTTTCTCTTTGGTCTCCCTTTAAAGGACAAATCCATGGATTTAGCCCAAGTACTATAAAATTGCCCATTTATCAAAAACAACCACACTTCTTGTCAATGTACCAAGAAGTGTTCAGAACAAAGTAAGTTTACACCCTATCAAGCATACATCTTTTATGTCAGAACACATTCTTAGAATCTTGACCAGGCTCCACTAGATAAACACTATAAAACAAGGCTTTAGATTTATAGAATGTCCTTTACCCCGACACCATTTAAACAGTATAATTTCACAAATCCTTCCAATTCAATTAAACATTCAAGGTATATAAGATATTTGGGAGAAACTGAGACCCACTGAGATGAACAGACTTGGCAAAGTTCCATACTCAGTAATTATTAGGTTCAAGAATAAAATTTTTGCTTCCTACTCCCCTTGTCTACTAGATCTAAGTTTCTGATATTGTTTCATAATGAATTGTCTTCAAAAACTCTTAATTCCTGTGTCATTTTATATAATCTCAAAAACTGACCAGTGTCACCATTCTTCATTGAACAACATCACAGCAGCTCACCTGGCACAGAACTGACTCAAATCAGAAAGATAGAACATTGTGGACATCAACACTGTTCTCCACAGCACTTGAATCATCTCCTAAAGGTTTATAATTTCATTACAAACCTATTCAGGTCACATTCTGGCCTACTGGGATCCTTTTTCATAAAAATAAAAGAATGAGATTGTAACTTTGCAATAGATATTTGGGCTGTAATTTTCAGACATAGTGATGATGCTCTGCAACTTTACAAGAATGCTTTGATTTAAATAGAAAACCAAGTTCTTGTGCTTCTATTTATGGGAAAAGGTCCAATTAGCTCCCGATTCAGTAGTTCAAAAGTGTTAGAAAATGAAGAAATACAACTTGGTATAGTAATGTAAAGAACAGCTGGAATAAATGATTCCAACAAGACAAAAGTCAAGGGCAAGGATGAGAGGAAATCAAATTTTTACAACTTTGCAAAATTTTCTAATTTCACATTATTATCTTATTTTTTTAAAAAACAGCAATGTTTATATGAATGGTGTTGAGAAGAAGGAATATCACTGCATCCAAAAGAGCAGTTTGTTGCTGTGAAAGGGGAAAATTATTTTTTTTCTTGTCTATTTTCATTTCCATATAGAGAATTATGGCATCCTCAATTTGGAAAGTGGTATTCACCAGCAGTGGGAAATAACAGTACTTTATGTTGCAGTGAGCTTTTGAACCATCCTCAAAATAGTATCTTTACATTTGGGCATTTTTTAAAAAAAAGAAAAATAGTAGGTCCAAAATACAACTTAGGACAAGAAGCAGAGTCCATTTTGTTATATGCAACAAGTACTACAAATTGAATATGCATAGAATTATAGCACTCCAGAGCTACCAGGGATCTTAAGAAGCTATCTAACATAACTCCCTTCCCATGGCTAGATCCCCTCTATAACACCCAATCAATTTTCCTTCAGTGTCTACTTTAAAACTTGCAGTGATAAGGAAAACTACCTCATAGTTTCAATGTCCTTCCACCTTTAAAGTTAAAATCAAACTTTCACCTATTAATTCTACTCTTCTCTTTTGGATCCTAGCAAAATGACTTTCTTTTACCATATTTTAAGACAGCTATCATGTTTCTCCTAGATCTTCTCCTTTCCTGGATAAACATTACCAGACAAATCTTTACTAAAACTTAAATACATGATAAGAAAAGAAAAAGAAGCATATTATAAACTTAAATATTGAAACTTAAATTCAAAATAAGAAAAGGGAAAAAAAACATGTCATGTGCATAGCAGAACGTAAGAGAGGATTCAAAATATATAGCAATCTGTATGTAATATGATTTCCCTTATCTTAGTTATAATTCTCTGGACATATCCTAATCTATCATCATCCTCTAAGTATAATACCATTTAATCTGCAAAGAGTGATAGTTTTGTTTCTTCATTGCCTACTCTAATTCAATTTCTTTTTCTTCTCTTATTAGTATGGGTAACATGTTCAGCACAATAATGAATAATAATGGTGATAATAGACATCCTTGCTTCACCCCTGATCTTATTGGGAAGTCTTCTAGCTTATCCCCTTTACAGATAATGTTTGTTAATGGTTTTAGATAAATATCACTTATCATTTTAAGGTAATTTCCATTAATATTAATATGCTCTCTACTGTATTTACTGGAATGAGCCTTGTATTTTGTCTGATCTGAATATTAAATGATAAAATAGCACTTTGGTATATGGTGAATCTATTTTCTCACTTGAGACAAATCTTGAGAGAGCCAGAGTTGACAAATAACCAGAATTCATCACTTACTCTTTTTTGGCTTTATGGCATTGACCAAAGGAAATTTCCATTATCTCCCCTTTTTTAGCCTACAGTGTTTCCACACACCAAAAAAAGCTGTTGGAGGACAAATAGAGAATCTATAAGCTCAAGATGACACCAATTCCTGATTGATTTCCTATCAGATCTATGGATAAGGGAAGAATTTAAGACCAAACAAGATATAGAAGGTATTACAAAATGTAAAATAGATCATTTTGATTTCATATAAAAATTTAAAAGTTTTTGTACAAACAAAGCCCAATAACAAGAGATAGAAAGAGAAAGTCCATTTAAAATAACTGGAGACAATATAAAACACTTGGGGTGTATCTGCCAAGACAAACCCAGGAACTATATGGACACAATTAAAAAACACTATTCATACAAAGGAAAATCTAACCAATTTGCAAAATATTAATTCCTCATGGGTAGACTGAGCCAACATAATAAAAATTACAATTCTGTCAATTAATCTATTTATTAAATCCAATATTAATCAAACTACCAAAGAACTATTTTATAAAGCTAGAAAAAATAATAGTAAAATTCATCTGAAGAACAGGAGGTTAAGACTATCAAAGGAATCAATGAAAATAAAATGTGAAAGAATGTGGTCTAGCCATACCAGATCTCAAACTGTATTATAAAGTGGTAATGATCAAAATAATCTGGTACTATCTAGGAAAGAGTGGTGGATAAATGCAGTAGATGAAGTATATAAGACACAGTAGTAAATGAGCATAGTGATCTAGTGCTTGATAAACGCAAAGACCTCAGCTTCTGAGATAAGAACTCACTATTTGATAAAAACTGCTGGGAAAACTAGAAACCAGGATGGTAAAAATTAGATACAGGCCAACATCTCACACTGTATACCAAGATAAAGTAAAAGCGGGTAAGTGATTTAGACACAGAGGGTGATAATTACAAGCAAATTAGGAGAGCGTGGAATTGTTTACCTGTCACATGTGTGGATTAGAGAACAATTTAGGATGAAACAAGATATAGAGAGTGTTACAAAATGTAAAACCGTTCATTTTGATTTTATATAAAAATTTAAAAGTTTTTGTACAAACAAAACCAATGCAACCAAAATTAGAAGGGAAGCAGAAAATTGTAAGAAAAATTTTCCTGCAAATATATCTGATAAATGCTTTTTTTTCTCAAATATATAGAGAACTGAGTCAAATTTATAAGGATACAAGTCATTTCCCAGTTAATAAATGGTCAGGAAAAGGAGGTTTTTGGGCAAAATAAATCAAAGCTACCTAAAGTCATATAAAAATGCTCTAAATAATGATTGATTATAGAAATGTAAATTAAAACAACTCTGAGGTAGCCCTTCATGCCTGTCAGATTGGCTAATATGACAGAAAAAGAAAATGACAAATGTTGGAGGAGATTTGAAGAAATTTGGACACCAAGGCATTGTTGGTAGAGTTGTGAACTAATCCATTCATTCTGAAGAGCAATTTGAAAATATACCCAAATGACAATCAAACTATGCATACCCTTTGATCCAGTAATACCACAACTAGATCTATATCCTAAAGAGATTTTTTTAATGGAGAAGGATCTACTTATACAAAAATATTTATGAGCTCTTTTTGTGGTGACTAAGAAATAGAAATCAAGAGGATGCCCATCAACTGAGGAATAACTGAACATGACATCATATGTGATTGTGATGGAATATTATTGTTCTATAAGAAATGTCAAGCAAGATGATTTTTAGAAAAACCTGGAAAGACTTTCATAAACTGATACAATGTGAAGTGAGCAGAACAAAGAGAACATTGTACACAATAACAGCTTCATTGTGTGATGATCAACAATGAATAACTTTAACTCTTCTCAGCAACACAACACAAAGACAAATTCCAAAGGACTCATGATGGAAAATGCTATACACATCCAGAGAAAGAACTGGTGGAAATGATGGAGATCAAGATGTACTATTTTCACTTTCTTTAGCTTTTTCATGGTTTTTTTTTCCCTTTTGGTCTCTTTCTTCTTTAACAACATTACTAATATGGAAATATATTTTACATGATTGCACATATATAACCTATTTGAAATTCTTACTTTTTAGGGAGGGGGAGAAAAAGGAGGGTGGGAGAAAATTTGAAACTTAGAAATTTTATATAGGAATGTTTAAAGTTGTCTTTAAATATAATTAGGAGAAATAACACACTATTTAAAAAATAAAAAATATTAAATATGCACCAAATATAATAACACCTACATGCTTAAAGGAAAAACTAGTCATACTAGAGGAAAAACTAGTCATACTAGAGGAAAAACTAAATGCCAAAAAAAAAATGGAGATCTCACTGTACCCCTTTTAGACCTTTTGTTGTTTAGTTGTTTTAGTCATGAACGACTCTTCATGATCCTACTTAGGGTTTTCTTGGAAAAGATACTGCAGTGATTTACCATTTCCTTCTCCAGATCATTTTACAGATGAGGAACCAAGACAAATGTGATTTGGTGCCTGAGGCCAGATTTGAATTTAGAAAGAGGAATCTTCGTGACTTCAGGTCTGGTACTCTATTTTTAGACCTAGACATATCTATTAGGAACAAGAAAGAAGTTAGGGACTCGAATGTTATTTGAAAAAAAAAATAGATATGTCAGATTTTTTTGTAATTACTGAATGAGAAACAAAAAAAAAATATGTATTTTGTAGCTTAGTATGATACCTTTATGGAAGCTGACCATATACCATAGTATTAGAAACTGATGAAAAATGTAAAAATTCAGAAAAATAAGCCTTTTCTTTATAGATCTCTATGCAATTAAAAAAAACTATAATCAAAAGGAGAATGTGAAGAAATGATTCAGGGTAAAATGGAAACTAATGTAATTCTAAAGAATGATGGAAAAAGAGAATAAATCATAGAAACAAAAAATAATTTTGTCAAAGAAAAAATGATATAACATACTTCAGGATATAGTGAAAGCAATCCTTAGAGGAAAGCATTTACCTTTAAACACTTTCATTGACAAAAGGAAGAAAAAAAATTAATGAATCGAGCAGTGTAATTTTTAAAAATCAACAAATTTTAAAATCCATTAATACAAAAATATCCTTCTCCAAAATCAAAGAAGAAACAAAAAATGAAAAGAAAAATGTGTTAAGCTGATAACAAATTAGGGTAGAATAGGCACCTGAACTGTGATTTTGTTGGTCAAGAAATCTCTGAATCAGGAAAATCCCCCGACAAATGAGAGTCAGCATCTTCTTTAGAACTTGTAAACTTAGAGCTTTGCCTAGATGCAGTGGTTCTCAACCTTCCTAATGCAGCGACCCTTTAATACTCGAATGTGGGCGTATCTGCATGTGGGCAGACCCATCTGGAGATCGATAGAGGAGCAATGTCTCGGTTCCTAAGCTCATCAGAAATATGTGTTTTCCGATGGGCTTAGGCAACCCCTGTGACCTCTGTGAAAGGGTCGTTTGACCCCCAAAGAGGTTGTGACCCACAGGTTGAGAACCGCTGGCCTAGAGCATCAAGAGTTTCACTTGGCTAGGGTCATATAGCCATTATATATGACAAAGACAGTTCTTGGATCCAGGGCTTGCCGGTTTGAAAGCCAGTTTTCTAATTACTATGTCACTGTGTCTCTAAGAAATACCTTCAAAAGACTACTAAGATAAACAAACTGTTATACTATGTGATACAGAGAGAGAGAAATGAAAGACAAATTTCCACAATCAAAAATGATAAAGAAGAACTCATAATAGAACTAAGAAATTGTTAGAAATAATTATATCGGGGTGGCTAGGTGGCGCAGCGAATAGAGCACTGGCCCTGGAGTCAGGAGGTGCTGAGTTCAAATCCAGCCTCAGACACTTAACACAAAACTAGCCACGTCATCTTGAGCAAGTCACTTAACCCCAATTGCCCTGCCTTCCCCCTCCAAAAAAAAAAGCAAAGAAAAATTAAATTAAATTAAATTAAAGTAGAAAGAATTATATCAAATTATGTGTCATAGGCTCATAGCTTTAGAAATGGGCAAGGGGCCTTAGAGGTAATCAGGTCCAACTCCCTCATTTTATAGATAGGAAACAGAGAAGTTGTACAGCATTTCTTACAGATCCCTTTGCAACAAAAAAAAATCATCAAAATGGGAATGTGAAGAAGAAAAAAATTATACCCATAAAGCTGTCACTTAATCTCCTCCCTCACCACCATGAATTCTAACCTTAAGCTTTGTGTGACTTCAGAAAAAATCAAACCACATAAGAGAGAAGGTAGATTTAGGGTTTCAGGGAGGACAGCTTCTCCTCATTCCTATGTATCCTTTCAGTCTCACATGGGTACCTTCCCCAAAAAGAAGACAGGGACCTCCAAGGTGGAATTGGGTTTGCCTTTCTAGATCGGCAGGACTCATCTCAGACAGTCTTCTCTTTTCCCAAACAGGAGAAAGATATCTGAGGTGAAATTCAAACATAGAGTTTCATGACTCCAAGACCAGTTCCAAATCCACTATACCACATTACCACTGTCGACATAACTGAAAACAAAATATAAAATTTACACAAATACAAAGATTAATAGAACAAGAAGCAAGAGATTTAAAGAGCTCAGTCTCAGACACCAAAACTGAAGCGGTCATAACTGAATTCCCAAAGGAAGAAAACAAACCTGGGTGCAAAGGTGAATTCTATCAAACATTCAAGGAAAAAGTAAGTAATGTATTACATAAGCAGCTTGCAAAGACTAGAGTTATAAGGCTCCTTATCAAACCACTTCAATGAGAGAAAAATTGTTTTATGACCAAACGAAGGAGAAATTAAGTAGAAAGAAAACTATAAACCAACATCATTAATGAATGCCAATGCAAAAATAGTATGTAAAATAAAACCAGTTGTTAAAGCTATATATTTAAAATATCATTCACTATGAACAAATTGGATTTATATCAAGAATTCAAGGACAATTCAGCCTTACAAGAACTCAATACATAATAGATCATATTGATAACCAAAAATTAAAATCACATAGTTACAGCAGATGGATATAGAAAACTTTTGCAGAAAATACAGCGTTTGGCTTTTAAAAAACTAATTAAAAGCATGGGAATAATCAAACCCTTTCCTAACATAATGAATGACATCTACAAGACTAAGAGGATCATCATTTGTCATTTATAAAACTAATAGCAACATTATTTGCCAAAATCGTTGTCATATTGGGAGAAACCCTCCAAGTGGTGAAAATTTTATTTTTTCAAATTTATTCCCAGAGCTTACTGCTGTACATGGCATATAAATAAATGATTTGTAGTGATTAATTGATTGATTGATACAGTCAATATTCTTTTCGGGAATGGGTTGGACCAGACACCTGCCAAGTTATCTCTAACCCCTGAATTTTCTGATTCTCTCAATCCCCTTCATCCAGACCCTTGCGTTATCAGGTCCCGAATGATACTATAAAGCACTGAATACCAAAATGATTTTATGCTGATTATAAAATAGAAAAGCAGATCAATTGAAAAAACTAAATAAGGAAGCCCCAGAAGCAATTGAACATGGGTAGAGGATCATAGATTAGGGCTTGAATGTATGTTTCATAAATTCAAATACATCAATAGCCATGACAATGTGGGAAAACGTTCTGGCAAAACTAGAAAGCAATTTAGCAGAATTTAGGCCTAGATTAACCTTTGTACACCATATAACACAATAAATTCCAAATAAACACATGACAAATATGAAAGATCACGTTTCACAACTTTACTCCCCTACTCAATAAACTCTAGGATCTTCCTACTCATTCCATTAAATACTATTTCTTCTTTATTTTATTCTTTCTAATTTCTATTTTTGTTTCAGTTTTATAATGCACGTAATTACTAATATAATAAAATATGGATGAGGTAGAGAACTTTCCCCTCCACCTCAGGTGATGTAGACACAGAAGGTCTGAAATGTAATTTGGAAGTAGGAATGAGTTGTTAAATTGACTGTGGAGGCAAGTCTATTCCCTGCCCCCTTTATCAAGTATGATTGCTTTTCTGATTAGGTCAAGGAAAGAAAAGCAAAATTGACTGAACAAGCAGGTTAGCCATGCACTTGGAGGCTTTAAATGTTTGGATCCTGGATGAATTTCAGATTTGGAAAGCTGAAGGCAGTTGGGGAGAAGGTCCCTATGCCTGTATTAGACAGATTGGAGAGCAGAGTCAAGGAGAAGTATTAGGAGGCTATGGGTAATGACTGTGGCGAGACTAGAGAAGGATTTGGGTGTGAGAGATGCGGAAACAGAACTAACAAGTCTTAGTAACTGATAAGATGGAGGGGTAGGGTGTGAAGGAAAGTGAGAATTTGAAGATGACAGCAAATTGTAAAAACCTTGGGAGCTCGAAGAATTACAAGGCCCTCAGTAGTAATAAGGAAATTTGGAAGAGACTTAGATTTGGGGTGATTCTGTCCTACCACGATGAAAGAGGGAAAGGCAGGACCCTTACTTCCCAGTCACCGTCCTCACACAAATGCTGCTCTGAGACACAGCTGTCACAGCCTGGAGGTTATCAAGGTGCCTGGGCAGCATTCCGAGGCCTCAAAAAAAAGGTTAGGTACTTGCACAGCAAAGGAAGAAGGAAGATTGACAAAGTGTTGGGGATAAGGTTAAGTGTGTTTGTGTTGAAGAAAAGCCCAGATTGGTTATTTTGGGAGGTTTGGGATTCAATCCATTTCCAACCCTCTGATTGTTTAATGATTATATACTCCTTGTGAGGGGAAAAAGGGAAGCGTATATAGCATCCCCTTAGGAATAAGCTCTGCACACCATTGGGCTAACTGACTTTTAAGGTCCTTAAACCTTCAATTCTAAGATTAGGTCATTAACTAGAAAGAAAGTTCTTATACATACAAAAATATTTATTGCAGACCTTTTGTGATAGCTGGGAACTGGAAACAAAGGGGGTACCCATTAATTGGGGAATGACTGAACAAAATGTGGCATGGTAAATGAATAGAATATTACTGTACCATAAGTAATGGGGAATTTGAAGAATTCAAGGAAATAAGATGATGACCATGAAATTTAAAAAAACAATGTAAGTAGAACCAAAATAAGGACCACAGTAATAAAAGGAAGACAGCACCAAAAGACATCAAAACTAAAACTAATACAGTAATTGATCTTGATTCCGGAGAGCCGTCCTCTCAATAAAGTTGCAAAATGCTGAATATTCTATGAGACATGGTAAATGCATCATTTTGCTTAACTGTACTTCTTTGTCACAAGTTGGGGGTGTGTTAGTCAGCAAATATTTATCAAATGCCTAGTGTGTGCTAGGCCCTATTCTAAGAGTTAGGGATACAAAGAGAGGCAAAAGACAGGGCCTGCCCTCGAGGAGATCAAAGCAAAATATTGGGGAAGAGTACAGTACTGAGGAATAATGGCAATGAAAAAATCAATAAGATGCTAAGTTAAGAATATTTCCTTACATTCACATCATTGGTGCCTTATATAAAGACATATAACTGTGTTTTCTTTGGTTAACATGATTTCAAATTTGATTATATTGTAATCACTCTTAAAGTTATCACGGGCAGACAAACAGAATCCATTTTAATGGGTTTCATTTTTTGGACATTTAAGTAACTTGCTAAAACTGTGCTGTATTTTCATAACTATAGGCTTGTATAGTTTTAAAGGGAAGAGGGATCATTCACTTAGAGTCGCATGGAACGTTAAAGGCCATGTAGTCAAACTTCCACATTTTAAAGGAAATAGTCTAGAAGGGTCAAGAAACTTGGTCAAGGTCACAGAAGAAATTGAAAAGACAGGGCTTTAATCTGAGCCATCTGATTCCAAATCCAGCAGTTTTTACAGAATTTCATTTTGCCTAGACAAGGGAAAGATCAGAGTGGGGACAGGAAGAGGACATAGTTAACTTGAGAACATATTCTGAGATTTAGATGAAATTAAACCAAAGATCAGATCCAGTCCTGGAGATTTCTAACATTGATATTTCTAACACAGATGTAATTAGAACCAAACCTCCATTTTATAATTTGGTGTACAGGAATAAAAGGTTAAGGCATATGGTGGTAATATTTCTGGTTATTTCGAGTAGTTATTTAGAGGGAGGATTCATTGATACAATTTGTTTGAGAGTTCCAACTAGACTGATCTTCAGGTCTTTAAAAATCAATCAATTTTTTCTATTAATAAGTTTATTTAGAGTTTATATTCCATTTAGGGATCTTAATCTGTAAATTCATCAATGTAGAGAATTCCTGATATGAAACTCCTTCCACTGATGCAAGTGGGCAAGTCATCTATAATTTTTAATCTTAGAGACTTGTGCAGAGCACTGGCAGGTTAAGTGATTGTCCTGCCAGCAGTTTGTGTGATTTAAGGCTTGAGCCCAGGTCTTCATGACTCGAAGGTTATATCTCTCCCCAAAGTCTCTTTAACAATACAATATTCTCCCTCCTATTCCCTTCATAAACCTGTAAATATTTCATAACCAGCACCGTAAATGAAACAAATTTTTTCTTCTCCCATACACATCTGAACCCTTGGCAAAAATTGTAATACTGGTTAATTTGGGTATTGTTTTGTGAAAAACTACCAAGTCCTATTTAATTAATGATAAAAGTAGAATATTTTCAGTGAAAATGTACATATATATATATAGTTCAGTTTTAATATTTGAATTTTATTTTAGACATGTATTTCTATAAAATAAAAATTATCTTTAAACTATCTTTAAATACATAGCTTTTAAAAAAGCCTTTGGGAGTAGGATTAACTCTAACTCTATCAATTTCTTTCACTAAGATCAAATTTAGAGTTTCTTTTATTTGACAGATAGTTAATTCCTCTGCACTTAGAAGAAGCCATCATTCTCTTCTCTTCCTCTCTCAGTACTCCTGAGTGTGAGAGTACTACACCCCAACTGGCAAGTTAACTCCCATCTGATAATCTCTTAATCCTAGTGGTACAGAATCCCCAAAAATCTAAATGAAAATCACTTCCCCCCAAAAACATAACTTTGCTACAACTCCTTATTCTCTCATGCCTATCTACCTCAACCCCTCCCCTCCCAAGTCCAAATCCAGCTCTGCCTGCCTGTCTACTATGCCCTCTGTGGCCCTTAATTTAATTAAAATTTAATTTTATTTTAATTCAATTTAAATTAAAATTTTGTTTATTAATGTGGTACATTAATAAACACATGATTTCTACATTTTCCTTTTACATTCCTTTCATAATTTGGCAATTAAGGAGACCTGACTGCCTCTCCACTGAGACAATGCATCTCTGAACATCATCTCTAGTGATCTCTTCTCATGCTACCCAACCCATCAGACCAGAAGGAGGAATAGGCATACTCTTCACTAACACTTCCTGTCCTCCCTCTGCCACTATCATTCAGCAATATCTCGCCCTTCATAGTTCATTCTATCAAAATGTGTCCCACAATCAAGGTCCCACTGACAGTTATTTACCAGTCTCCAACTCATTCCTCCCCTTTCTCAAGTTCAGTACTCAGATCACAGTCTTCCTTTCTACTTCATAAGCTACCATTATACTAGGAGACTTCATCATACATGTTGATGTTCCCTCAAATATTCTGGTCTCCTATTACAACAGTCTCAACAGCCATGACCTTCCCTCCACTTTGAGCACACACAGAAGTGAACATATCCCTTATCTCACAAGTTTTCCACTTCCATGATCAAGAACTCTGAGATTCTTCTCTCTATTATCTCCTATCCTTTCATTTCCCCCATGTTCCTTTCTTCCTAAACCTATAACCTTCATAGCGATCTCCAGTCGTTCTATTCATCAGTATTCTCCCAGGCCATCGCCTCTTCTCTGGTCTTGTTCTCTTTTTTTCCTAATTTGACCTTATAGTCAACAAGTTCAACTCTGCACTACCTTCTCCTCTCAAAACCCTTGCCCCTTAGGCCTATCACCATTCTTGCCTTGGAAACTCCAGTTTTGAGTTAGAGAAAGGAACAGACATTTATATAACACCTACTAGTGCCATTCTCATTTCATGGTGAGGAATACTTTCACCACTGCTCCTACTCACATGATACTGACTGATATTGGTAGATGTCATACAACTGCCCCCAAATATATCTAAATAGAACTGGGCCATCCCTGACACACAGCAATCCTTCAAGAATTTCATGAGTCCTCTATCTGGGGAAGAAAAATCTATTTAACATTTGAAGAAGATATGGGGTAGAATTGACCCATCTGATTGGAGGATGAGTACCCCAAATATGCTTCTTCAACTAGCCGGGCCCTGATCACCAGGCAAAAGCAAGGTTGTTGCAGAATGAGTAGTATCCCCCCTTTCCATGTCTTGTTCTGGGCCTGATAATCCACTCAACATTGCTGCTATGAAGAGCATACAGCTTATTGCCCAATGGTTCCATTTTGACTATGTGTGATTTTGAGTCTTCAGCTGACTAGACCCCAAGTTCCCTAACCTGACCACCTATAACCACAAGCAAAGTGGATTTCTTTGCTGTTTTTCTTTTTGGGTTCAGTTTCCCAGCCTCAGGCTAAATTGTAAACATCTGAAGGATTAATTCCTGGTAATCCACAGCTGTAGCACATTAGGTGCTGAGGCCCAGCTTTTTTGCCTTTAAGCACTAAGTCTGTCAGGTGCTGAGTTTGGGGGCACTATGCATATTGGTCTCTCTGTGCACTGAGCCAATCAGGTAATGCATGCTGTTAAGGGGTCCCCTGGCTATGAATGTGAACCCAGAGGAAGAAGATGAGCATTAAGCATTGAGTGTCAAGGGTAAAAAAAGAAGAAAATGAGCTGAGACAAAGAGGAGCAGAGACTGGCTGAAGGAATCTCCTGGTTGTGAAAGTGAATTGAGCTGTAGGGCAGAGACCTGCTCATAGGAAGGAGTCTTAGCTGTTGACAGGGAGCCTCTGAGGTTTGAAAGTGAATTGAGATGGTGGTGCTGGTAATGTGTGTAAATATTGTTGTTGCCCTGTCAAGCTTTGTTTTCCCAGAGAAAGAAGCTGCAGGCAGGAGACCCTGGAGCCCACTATCAGGCAGGAACAGGGAGAGTTTGGAATGAAGTAGTCCCTTCCACTATGAACTGAGGCAAGGAGCAGGAGCAGAGAGCTGCCTACATGTGAACCTAGGCAGAAGCCAAGAGTGGTCAGCCACTGGTCTCAGAAGTCAGCCTGGAGTCAAGAGGAAAACTTTGCAAGGCAGGAGCAGTGAAAGTACCAGGTGGGAGCCTACAACGGCAATGTGAAGAGAAGGACACACTCCCAAGAGGACTTTATTTAGATACTCTATATCAATTGAGGGAATTGTAACCTATTGTGGCCTAGGAGTGGAGGGTGTCTGAGTTCTCTGCTACCCCTGGAGATGTATTGTGCTAGGGAAGACTCTGGCCTGGGACCCCCTGATTGTATAAAGAATGTATAAGGAAGGGGATATGCCATGCTATGTTATATATTGAATGCAATTATATATGCTGTGCCCCATGTTACCTACTGAATGTTATGTTATATACTCGATGATATGTTTTGTTTAAGGCTATGTGGCTACCTTAGTAATAAGTTGTTATGTTATTAGGAATTGTGAATGCTTTAGTTTCTTGAATAATGTTCCATTCTGAATAAATAGGATGCTTATTATACCTTATGATTAGACCCTTAAAATTAACCATTCAGGTGTGCTGCTGTGATTGATGTTACACCACCGCTCCATACATTTTCATACTCAGCCATGTGTAAGTAGACACTTTGAAGCTACTATCTCATAAGTATCATTATCTTTGCCTCCAAACTCACTGCTTCTTCCTAACTTCTCAAATTTTTGGTAAGGATACCACCATCCTTCCAGACACTCAAGTTTACAGCCTCAGAATCATCCTAAAGTTTTCCCTCTTTTTTATATTCTTTTCACTTCTTTGTAGAGATTTACCACCATGGATGCAAGTTTTTCTATTCTGCTGATGCTTGTGGGTGTGAAAACCATGAATTCTACCTTTTCTTCCTTTCTAACTTCTCTTGAGATTCTAATTTATTTTTGAACCATTCTGGAGCATTCTGCTCTTCCATGCATCTATTCTATTGGGAATCCACAGGACCCTGTGTTTCATCAGGTGTGGGTTCAAAGTCCTTTGCCTTGCAATATTTATTTGAGACATTTACAATCTTTTAGATGTTTTACTATTCATCTTTCCTTATAATTTTAATACCTTCTCTGTTGATTCATATGTATGTACTCTTAAGTTTTTAAATAAATTTTCTTTTTCTGCATATCTTCAGTGGTATTAAGTCTTTTTTCTCTTATATTCCTCTGCCACTCACTTTCTGAATTCTTCTCCTTTGATTGTGGATTTACCCCAGGGGTTGGACCTTAAAGCTATTTTAGCTTCCAATGACACGGGGGAATTTACCTTTACCCAACCTCAGTTCCTCTTCCAAGTAGTTTCCAGGCAAAAAAGTTTGGCCCTAGCTAGATTCCAGTTCCTTTTCATTTATACCTAGTACATACAGTCTCACATTCTGGCCCCTTTCTTCATTTCCTTTTGCCCTTTGGTTCTCTGGTGATAAGTCAGTGATTGCAGCTTTAAAGAGTGTGGAATGAGTGTTCCATGTTGGAGTTCCCTAACCTAAGGGAAGTATGGTCACTCCCTTCTATTTCTTCCCTACTATGCACTGTCTAGGCAGAGTTGAGGTCTGCTGTTTGTTGCAACTAGATGCTGGAGAGAAAGGCACAGGTAGCATGTGCCACCAAAACCTGCAGCAAGAAGGAAATCCATGGGTGCACTACAAAACTCACTTCGTGTATCCTGCCAGAGTATGGAGGTTGGTGAGGAAGGGGTACTTAGTGAACAGATTAAGCATTAACATATTCCACTATTCATTCATAAGATTGTTACCTTGTTGGGATTCTTTCTTTCTTATCCTGTGGAAACATCTGTAATTGCTCTATTTCTGGCACATAATTCCTCAATGGTGGAGTGGGGATTGAGAATTCATGAAGACTGGAGAAAATGCCTAATCCTTCATCTTGTTGGTTACATCACTCCTTCATGCACAATCAGATTCCAAGTCTTTTCAAATTGACCTTCACAATACCTCTGTGTTCATCCTCTTCTCCCCACTCACATAGCCAATACCCTAGTCCAGGTTTTTATCACTTCTTGCCTGGAGTACTGTAGTAGTCTCCTAATTGGTCACATTGCTTTCAGTCTCTTACCTCTCTGTTCCATTTTCCATGCAGCTGCCAAAGCGATTTTCCTAAAATACAAGTCTGACCTTGTCATTCCTTTGCTCAAGACTCTCCCTACTGCCTCTAGGATAAAATGCAGACTTATCTGCTTGGCTTTTAAAGCCCTTCACAATCTAGGCTTATTACACACATTTTATAATCCACAAAATTGGAAGACGTATTTCTCTGAACCACTTCCCTTAAGCCTCCCCAACCCTGGCATTAATGGTGGCTGTCCACACATAGGATCAAGAACATATATTGATCTAGACATGTCTGAGATTGGAACTCAAATCTCTGACTTGCTATACTCTTGGCTTCTTTCCTTCTGCATAGGTAATAGCAATCCTGAGATTGATTTCTCTAGCCTTGGTGGCACCTCATCAACTCCAGAGATCTGAAGTCATTAAGAGAGCTAAACGATCAGAAGCAAGAAGTGCTTTCTTCAACTTGGAAAAGAGGATTTACCACTGAGAGGCTGAGTCCTTGTTCTCCAGAAGATATGGACCTTGAGTGAGTTGCTTAGACAATGTGGGGAGGAACAAATACATGGTCAGCAGTTCCATGAAAAGCCTCATGTTTTAATATTTTAAATATTGGTCTCTCAGAATATAATAAGAGATATTGACTTTCTATTTCATATTTTAAGTAAATTTCTAAGTATACTCATGAATCTTTTGTGTTTTATGCATGTCTTTTGTGCAGAGAAAATAAATAGTTGTTTTATAATTGGCCCACCTTTGGCATTAAGCACCTTTCTAGAAAGGTACTCCCTCTTTGGGGGGAGACTCTAGACATGAGTCACATTTAAGCTTTAATTGAGGTTTTTCTTGGAATTCCTGGGGTGGTGGGATATTAAACAAGAGAGTATGAGAAGAGCCAGATCCCCCTTGTTTGGGGGTCAGCATCCTCAGGACATGAACCCAATCTACATAAACTCAGAGCTGGAGCACCTTAGTAGAAGAGAGTACTTCTGCACTCTGGACTATGGAATTGTTGCAGATACTATGTTAGTGGTGTCATGGAGTATAGTTTACAGAGAATTTTTATTCAGAGAAAGGCAAAAAAAAGGAAACCTTTCCACAAATTGACTGCCACACTATTTTAGCTAGTTTTTCTACTTTAAGAGTGAACTGGAAATTCATAGACCATTTTTTCATTATCAAGCTATGCTTATTCTTCCATTATTTAATAATTTTTAGCCAATCTTTCATCAGAAGTACAATCAAATCTTACGTAAGTTTAAGTTTGAGCCTAGAGTTATAGCTGAGATACCCAAGTGGTATTAATCCAGTATTGCTTTTTCTCCTAAACCAAAGCTAGTTACAAACAATTCCACAAAATATATAGCAAATTTCCAAGTGACCACATAATCCTTAACCACTCTATTTGGTGATTCAAATACTTTGAATGGTTAACTGACAAGAGATAGTATCTATATTTCTACTGGTAAATTAACTAATAGATTAATTATAGCATTTATTAAACTTTTAAAATGTGCCAGGCACTGTGCTATGAGTTTGGGATACAAACATGAAAACAAAGTCAGTTCCTACCTTTAAGGAGCTTCCATAAGGAAGGGAGCATACATGAGGTAATTGTAGCCAAGGAGGGCTATGTCACAGGTGGAACCATAGGAAAATGTTTTCCCAAAGCTAAAGGTGGAAAGTGGGAGGAGAGGAGGGGTGAAAGCAGCATATGCTGCTAGCAGCTTGGCATGAAGATGTCCAGAGGGCAACCAAGAAAGTAACAAAGCTGTTATGATACCTGTTATAGCATAACCCTAATGCCATCACCCTCATAGCTCAGGTTTGAGGTTGAGATGAAATGAGGCACTCACAGATCATTGAGCATTTAATCCAAGGAGGATTACTTTGTTATAAAACAGTAAGGATGTACAAACAGGATACAGCGCTACTTAGCTTCCCTGGACCTGGTCTTCCTCATGTCGATAAAGAGATGTATCTGATCAGCAGGGCTGTGTAAGATGACTTGAACAGGTTTTAGAAAGCTACCAAGTGGGGGGTGGAGCCAAGATGGCGGCGTAGCAGCAGCAACATATCACAGCTCTCACATAGCCACCCCCAAATACCCATGAAATAGGACTCTAAACCAATCCTAGAACTCCAAAACGCACACAAAGATACTTCCCACTAAAGTCAGCTCAGCTATGAGGAACCATATCACCACTGCGAACCAAAACCAGCCTGGCCTGAAGCCACGGCTGTGCCCTGGGGGCGGCTGGATGGGAGGAGCAGAGGAGCCTCAGGTGAGTGGATTAGCAGCAGCTGTGAGCAGCGTTCAGAACTAGCTCAGTGGGCATTGCAAATCTAGGAGAGTTAAGCAGTCCAGCCGAAAGGCCTCCAGAGCGGAAAAGCTAAAGGCAGAGGTTTTGCACCCGCCTCCACGTTGCAGCTTCCCGCCTGCGGCCTGCAGACAGCAGGGGGACTAAGCGATTGTTCTCAGGCCAGTGCTCTCGCGTTGAGCGGCCTGGATGCGGATCGCCGTCTTGGGCCTCAGTCCTGGAGTCTTCATTATCTAGTCAGCCAGAAGTAAGTAGGAAGAGTCCCAGCATCTTCCTGAGAGCAATGGCAGCCAGAACGACCCCAGCGATTTGGGACAGAGCTTTCCCTTCTGGAAGCAGAGCCCCACAGAGATTTTTTAAAAAATCACGGACTGACCAACCATGAGTAAGAATAAGCATAAGAAGCAAAGTAAGAACAGCTCCCAAACCCTAGATTCCTTCTTTGGGGAAAAGAAATATCATGGGAGAGAGAGGGAGGAGGAGAGTGCAGCCAGAGCACCCCCACCAGGGGCCTCCAATA
>CM053581.1:391873724-391915275 GCA_028627135.1 Pseudochirops cupreus | reverse complement strand
ATCTGGAATTCCATAATCAAATGTTATGAATGTGTATCTATCTATCTATCTATCTATCTATATTTATATATATATATATATGCAATTATTATTATTATTATTATTGATCACATCCAACTGGAACTTGAGATACACAGGCACTGTGGTTGGGAGATCCATTCTGCCCTACCAAAAAGTGACATAGGAGAGAATAGACTGGGGGAGGGGGGACACACTGGGATGGATGCTTTGGGGTGGTGGGTGGGGGAAAGAGGGGGAAAAATACGTAACTCAAAATCTTGTGGAAATGAATGATGCAAACTAAAATAAAATTTAAAAAAAAAAAAGAAAGCTACCAAGTGTAAGAGGCCTAGATTCCACAAGGCTAGGATTATTAGGGGGACTGGTTGACACAGTGGAAAGAGCGCTAGGTCTGGAGACAGGAAGAGAATTCTTCTTGAGTTTAAATCTGACCTTAGATAGTTACTAGCTGTGTGACTCTGGGCAAGTCACTTAACCTTGTTTGCCTCAGTTTCCTCATCTGTAAAACGAGCTGGAGAAGGAAATGGCAAACCACTCTAAGACCTTTGCCAAGAAAACCCTAAGTGGGATCACAAAGGGTTGGACGTGACTGAACAACAATGGAACTTTTATACCCTTAGAAACTTAGATGACCAAGGAAATTGACTTGTAACAACTATTTCTCAGGAGAGCCAAGGTCAATCAAGTCCCAGGTACAGTTTTGCCCTAAGCTAATGACATTCTGGCTGGAGACTGGGGGAGAGGGGAAGCTGTGTCAGGGAAGCTAGAGTCAATCAAGTAGGCCAATCACATCACAGAGTCAGCTTTGTCTTCTTTTAGGTAAAGCTTCTCCATTTTGAGGTGGGAGGACAAAAGCTGTGAAATATCAGTCCTATCACAGCATCTCATTTCTCCTCGCTACTTTTTTTTTTTTTGCTTTTTTGGAGGAGAAAGGCAAGGCAAGTGGGGTTAAGTGACTTGCCCAAAGTCTCACAGCTAGTTAAGTATTAAATGTCTGAGCTGGATTTGGACTCAGGTCCTTCTGGCTCCAGGGCCAGTGCTCTATTAACTGCACCACCTCACCTTCCCATTGCTACTTCTTAATTTAATGTTTTAGAATGATTTATAAAAATCATCCTTTCTCTTTTGACTTGCCATGCAAATAAGCTTATCAAGAAAGTTAAAGGAACCAGGTCAGCCCCAAAGTGAATTAGATCAGCTCAAAAGAAATAAACTTCTCTCAATATGCTTCTATTTCACTTTTGTTGAGTTTTCATGGACATCAGTATTGATCATCACATTTGAACATCAAACATGATATTTGGAGTCGCTCCAAACGTTCTCTTCCCTGTTGAAGCCAAGCTCTAACTTTCTCTCTTAGCAGATGCTTCTACTTTATGAAGAAAATTAAGTCTATATATCAAAAACTTTGTCATCTCCTCTATTTCTCCCCTTACAACCTCTCTGCTGTTTCACCCATCCTGTTCTTTCCTATAGTCTGTGAGGAAAAAGGTCTAAGCAAGGCCTACCGCTCTTTCCATCTACTCAAGGCCATCCCTCTGCCTGGCACTCAAAGCTTTCATGATATGCCTACAGCTAGATTTCATATTACTACCTTCACACATTCTACATTCAAGCTACACTTTACCACTAGCTGGCCTTCTTCTTATTCACCTGAGCTTGTCCTGAGATAGCAGACACAGTCTGTTGCCAAGTCTATACCTTAAGTCTTTCCAGGTTGGTAGTGCCTACCAATTATAGAATTTGTTGACCTAGCCTTCAAGAATCCCCATTAATTCCATGCAAAGGGAAGGCCTAAGCATAGCAATTCTGTGAATGGACAAGAATTCATTTGCATATAGCACTTTATGATTGATCCAGTATTCTCCTTATCAAAACTCTGTGAGGCTATTTTATAGCTGAGAAAATTAGACATTCACTTGCCTATATATGAGACAGAAAGAAGGGGGAGGAAGAGGAGGAAAAGAAGAGAGAAAAAGGAATGAAAGCATGAAAGAACAAAGGGGAGGGGAAGCTATTCCGGACTATTTCCATAACTCTACCCCTTTCCCTATCCCATTCCCAGATGGGACAGATATGTGCTCTATCTCTTTCTTTCTCAATGCATTTTATTTTTGTGAGATTTAATTTCACAAGAGATAAAGATCACCCCCATTTCAAGTACAAAACAAAGGATATTTTACCTTAAGTTTCTTTATGTTCCACACCTAGAACTTTTATTCCTCAATTTCCTCTCCTTTGTTCCTGTGGTAAATGGGCTTTGCAATTCTCAGGCCTGGCAGAGGAGACTTAGATTCAGGCGCTCTCCCAAGGCTGTCAACACAGCCCCCAATAACAGCCAGGAAAGTCACATGGTCTCTCCACACACTCCTTCCCTTGTGCCAAAAGTACTATCTCCACAGTCTTCCCACCTCAGGGATCAGAGCTTGAGGCCGGAGCTAGGATCTTGCCTATTTTTTTACTACTTCTGAACTGTTGGAAAATATTGTAATTTTCCTGTTAGAGAGGGAAAGAGAAGAAAAAGTAAAGGAAGAAAAGGAGGGGAGAAGAGGGAGGTGAGAGGAGGGGAGAGAAGAAGGAAAGGATGGGAGGGGGAGGAGAGAGGCAGAAGGAGAGAGGGGAGAGAATGAAAGAGAAAGAGAGAGAGAGAGAGAGAGAGAGAGAGAGAGAGAGAGAGAGAGAGAGAGAGAGAAAGGTCATTTTATTACAGAGTTGGCAGTAAAGTTTGATCAATTAGAAAATGCCTGATTCATTCTTTAGGCACTGGGATAAAAGGATTCAGTCTTGCTATTCATAGTCCCTATATTCTGATGTCTGAATTGCTAGAGACTTCCTCTAATTCTAATAGTGGCAACCTCAAAGTGGTTTCTAAACTTACTAAATAAATAGCTTTCTAAGAGTAATATACCATATTTGTTCATGTTTTCAGTTTGGGGAAGGCAGACTGAATGACTTCAATAGTCCATCCAGCTCTATATCCTCTGATCCTATGATCATTTTGGAGGTGATTCTAGAAGACACTAGTAACCAACCTAATGCTGAGCTTATTTTCCAAGTTAAGGAGAAAAAAAAATTACCTAAGTAAAAAGTTCCCAAAATATTAAAGCATTAAGAGTCATATATACAAAAATACTTTCTTGACTTTTAAATGGGCTTTATATCACTTAGCATTGTCAATGTTTTATGTTTTTTAAATGAACTTTTTATTGAGGCATAAAGAATCAAGGTCAACCAGACACCAGTCTACCCATTCAGTTGTGGTTTTAAAAAAGAGAATGCATACTTAATTCTAAATTCTAATCAAATGCAATCTATACAAAGTTAAAAGTTAATAATGATTTATTTTTTAAAATGAGAGAATAATCACATGAAGAAAATCTGGATTTTTGACAAAATCATAGTTTTGGGTGTTGACCTTGACTGATATTTCCACCCACTACTCACCATCACCAGTTTCACTCAACACTTCATATCCTCAACAATCCTACGCAAAAGGGCTGTGTGTCTTGAGGACATTACTAACTCTGAAAGTGCTGAAAGACGACAAACTGTATCTGGTCAGACTGTCTGTTTCCCATGCGCATCTTGCTTCACTGTGAAAAAATGCCAGAAATAGCATTCCTACAGGATTTCCAGTTCAGAAACCACAAGAATGCTCTTTCTCATGGTATGGCAACTGTACAACAAGATGGTGTCATCTGGAAAATTACCGTCTTGGAGACAAATAATTTTTCCCTTCTCCAATGATTTAAAATAGACAGGGTGTTGCCCAGAAATTATGCTTTTCACCCTCCAAGGTAGAAGAGTCTTCTTAGAAAATCTCCCTTGACAGCAACAATTTTCATTGTTGAAGACTTTTTAAAAAATCTTTACATCTTCCTCCAAACATTTGGAAAATGTTCAAAGAATGATAATAGAAAAGACGCTTCAGAATTTGCTACAAAATAACAGTTTCCTTCTTGTATTAAGATGTTACCAACTTTGAACTTGAAATTAGTTTTTTAAAAATATTTTAAATAAATATTACTAGTATAATAGTAGCTTTTCTTATTATAATTAGTATTCTTGGTGGCATATATTAAATTCCCATTGAGTTGTCCCAGACAACTTTTCAAATTTTACCAATATTTCAATCATTTGTCTCACTTTGTACAAGTACCTATCATCCATCCTTAGTTAAGGGTAATTGTCTTCAAAGCATTAAAGGTAGGCCATTGATTCTCAGGGAGATAGCATTGTGAAGTAGAATGATTGTTAGATTTGTAGTCAGAGAACCTGGATTTGAATTCTAGCTCTGCCACTTACTCCATGACCTTGGCCAAGTCAACTAACTCCTCTAGGTCTCAGAATTCTCATCTGTAAACTGAGAGAGTTGGACTAGATGATCCTGAAGAGCCCTTCAGTATTTACGATGCCATTACTTATTACTCAAAATACACAAGGTTCCCAATGTCAGTGATTGAGACATCTTTCTACTTCATTTTTTCACCTACTCAACCCTTACTGAGTTCTCCAATACTAATCCTTGTCATTTTGGAGAGAGAGACCTATTGATTGCATCTCATCAAGTTTGACAACAGAAAACATTTCCTAACAATTAGAATCATCAGATAGATTGGATTACTCCAGTAGATAATGAGTTGTTTCTCAGTGGAAGTCTCTAAACAAATGTTGGATTGCCATGTGTCAGGTATGAATTGGACTAAATGGCTGCTGAGGTCATTCCAAACTCTGGGATTCTAGAGTTCTCTACAGTTGCCTCTATCTGTGTTTACATTTAATAAGTAACATGCTGCCTTCATTGACCTGGAGTATCATGAAGAAGGAATGAAAAATAAAAGATATTTGAAGGGATTTTTTAGGGAAGAAATATTTTCCAAGCAAACATTTTTAACTTTTGAAAAGCATGTTATGATGCCTTTTAGCTCCCTCCCCCACCCCAAGCTTTCAGATTTTGACCCAAAAAAATAAGCTTAAATTATAGTCACTGTGTCTTACAATATAAACATCATTCTTTTCTGATAGTCAACCACTTCTCCGGAATCTCTTCTTGAAGATCTTAACTGAGTTTTCAACTACTCATGTTTCAATTTATTTCTATTGATCTGTTCATTTAAATATTGCTACAATTAGTATAAATAATGTTCTTTCTTCTGCTTATTTTATACTACAAAATAATATTCCATTATATTCATATACTATTGAGGCTTTTTTTGATTCATGGCACAGTTGATAAGTGTCCATTTTGTTTCTTGTACTTTGCCACCATAAAATGTGCTACCAAAAAGATTTTGATTTATGTTAGTTTATATGTGGTCCATATAAGTTTTGTGTGTGTTTTTGACTTGATTGAGGTATGTAGGATCACTGTTTCAAGGAGCATGGCATGTTTAGATATTTTTCTTGTGTAATTCCAAATTAAAATGCAAAGCAAGTGAACTACTTCATGGCTTTACCATCAGCACACTCAGATGTTCTCATATGTTCCTATAGGCTAGGGATAAAAAGTCAGGCTAGTACCTTAGGTAGGAGATTAGAATGAAATGAGACAGTTAGAATGCATCTAACAGTTAACTATAGAAGGAAAAGAACATTCAGAGCACAGAAAAAATTTTCATCTGATGACACATTTGATTCAGATGAACACAGCTTCACAGTATTGATCATATTTCTAGTCTATCAATTTGAAACCTCAAGACCCACATAGAGCTTTTCTTGATTTTTCTCTATTCAGGTGACCAGGAAGTTACTTGAGTCTTAGTCTCCTGAGGCAATTAAGTATCAAAGATAGATTTAAGGAAAATAATTTGCCTATTCATATCAGGACACTGTGGTACATATTCCTACTACCATACCATATTTTGTCAATTTTGCCAATTTTCTTGGTATGAAGAGAAATCTCAGAAATATCCAGTGGTCTGGATCACGTTTTCATGTTAGTTTATAATTTTTAAACAAACTTTCTTATTCTTTGACCTGTGAGGACTGACTTTCAGTGTTACATATTTGTGTAACTTCTGTATATTTTTGTGTAACAGAATCCCTCTTTTGCATTATATAGGTCATGCCCAAATATACCTTCCCCATCCCAGTCTACCTGATTCTTGTGAAACGTTATGGGGAATCTGCTTCTAGTGATATATGACTCATGTCTTTATAATGGGAGACAAAGAAGAGTCAACTGGATTCTAGATGAAATAATTCAGGAAATATACGACAGGGTGATCTGCCCCTCTGTTCTCTCTCTTCCCTTTGGCCTTGAATTATAAAGCCTGCTTTGAACTGCCTTCTAAGAGCTGAGTGGTAGAGGATCAGCTGCCTCTCACCCCACCTAGGCACCAGGAATGCATGGGTTCATTTATTTCTTTTAAATTTGTTCTTTTCTGATCTTAGATCTGAAATGGAGTGTTCAGGTAATACTGTGCATTCCAAAAGGTCTGAAGATCCTGTGAGTCCTGGAAGGTGGAAGTAATTGTGTCATCTGCATAAGAATTAGAGAAAAATGTAAGCTATGGATTCAATGAAGGCATGGCTCCGTAGAGTCCAGCTGAAAGGCTTACCCCACAGAAAATAGCTTCCTGGGGGAGCTACGTGAGGACTCTATGAAAGGAGAAAAGGTCTTCCATGGCCAGTGGCTGTGAGGTCCCTCCTTGTCCCATGTGTCTAGATTACATATGTGTCTCCTTTAGATTAATCACTGTTGTTTACACATGAACCTTGCAAGAGATACTTCATCTACCCCTAACCAGCTTGAGACTATCTATGGTGTTACCACTATCATCTGAATAAGTCAGTTGGAACTAAATTTTTAGCTGCTTCAGTCTCTTCAGGCTTAGATGAGGGTCAGGTTGGATGAAATATATTTATAACATACGGGAGCCCCAACCACAGTATTTGGCATAGGCAAACAACTATCCCATATGTGAATATATAACCCTACGTATTCAAACAGATTTACATGGTGGAATCTTTCCATTCACAGGTGTCCTGGTAAATTTTTAACAACTGACTCTCCAGAAATGAAAAAAGTCTGTATAACACACTTTTAAGTTTCATCTGTGTTATTAACATTTTCTCTATCACTCTGTAGAGTCTAGTCTAGACAATTAACAAAACAATTACTCAAGGCTTGACTGGTAGTATTTGCTGACTTCTCATACTAAAATTTAACAATTAACTCTCAGTAACCAGTTTGAGCTGGTTTCAGTACACATATGTTCATGAGACCTAAATGAGCACATGACAACTCAAGAAAGTTATAGCTGTAGAAGCAGGGCTACATTTGCATAGAAGGCTTTATTATGAGTATTATTTGCTAAATATATTGAGAGAGAGAGAGAGAGAGAGAGAATTTTCCAATTGCTGTTTCAATTTTGCCTTCATTGATTTTATTTACATAAAAGCTTTTGAATGTACATAGTCAAAATTATTTATTTGATCCTTTATGATAATTTACTCAACTGAGAATTCTCCCCCTCACCATAAGTGTTAAAGTTATCTGATCTCACTTTCTTCTGATTTTTAAATATTCAGATTGCATATCCATTTTGAATTTATTTGGTCATATGGTATAAGATGGTGATCAAAACCTAACTTCAGATAGACTTCTTTACAGTTTTCTAGTAGTAGTTGTCAAAAAGAGTCCTTTCTCCAATATTGTATATTCTTGTTGAAACAAACCTATTTCTATGTGGAGAAATGTCCATAATGATGAATTTTTAAAGTATCAATAAGTTGGACCTAGTTTTATCATGGTAACACCTAATTACTACCGCAAATTTTTCTCAAAACCCTTGAATCTCTCACCCATTATCCTTGAAATCTCAGTGAAAGCTAGTAAGCAGAAGTTATAGGAGCCAAGCAGATCATTACTTATCATAATGGGCCAAAAATTCACTCATAGTTGGTGACAAGTGACCTGATATACAAAAGCTCTTTAAGATAACTCACCAGACATAATTTTCCTTTGGAAATATTTGATTAGCCAAGTAAAATTTAGTCCCAGTCATAAAAAAAAATATCCCAAAGAGGCTTTATTTCTTCAAGGAAGGATCTTAAATACCACAAAAATAGCTCCCTAATTGCTGTTGGTTTCCTACACCACCACTACCACCTTTCTACCTTTAGTGCTAAGTCAAACCTTCTGACTCTTTCTTTGGAAAATAGTTTGTCATCACTAGGGAGTATCTCCCAGATGATACCGTGGCAAGCCTTAAACTAGTGAAGAAGGAAAGGAAGTATTCTAATTACTGAAAACAAAAATATTAACTAATCTAAAGCTTTTTTTGTTAAATTTGCCTTTTACAAAGTGTCATAAGGATGATAATAGGGCTCAAAGAGCTAGAATCAGCAGTTAAGTGGATGTCCGTGTGTCACTTCATCTTGTTAAGCACCCATCATTACATAGCATTAGAGCCCAGTGTCTGGCCAACTTGGCACTCAATCTTTCCACATAACACCATCTGGCAAGATTCTATCCCAAGACCAATGGCCTCTGGCCACACCACTTTGGGCTGTGAATCCAGCGCATCTTACAAACTGTAAAGGGTCAGGACAGTTCTTGGATAGGAGCAAGTTTCAATTATGACTGACTGAGCCCAAAACCATCAAAGCTCTGCACAGATTGTTCCTCCTAATCCTTTCTTGAATTAATCCTTTTCCCACTGCTCTTCTCATTTTAAGCAACCTTTCTCTCAAATGTTGATAATCTACTGTTTTCCTAAATCATCCTAACAACTGACCACACTCCAACATCTTGCTTCCTCTGACTTTTAAATATTTCCCTTTCTTGCTACATTTACATTTCTCTAAAACCAAGGTGAACTGGCTGCATACAGAGTAAACAGATGAGACTAAGAGAGTCATAAATCATGAAGCTGGATAGTTAGATCTTCCTTAACTCAGGAAATATGGTTCCTCTTTCCTTTCGAAAAAAAGGAGATAGAGAAACTTAGCAATAGTTTAAAGTATATCTGTTAAATGTAGTAATAAAAGTATTGTACTGTGAATAAATAAAAGACTGTTTAAGATTATAATACAAACTGATTACATGCAAGGAAAACAGAAAACTCACATATAAAATTAGTGAAAGGTATTGCCAGAGCCCCTGAGCAGAAAGACAAATGCATTTCTTAAATGTATTAAAGTTACAGCAAAAGAGAAATGTACATGAACTAAAAAATCTTCAATGACTATTTACTGCCTCTTGGATTAATTATAAAATTATAAGATTATAAATTTTGAGCTGGAAAGGACATAGGATGTCATTTGGTCCTGTCCTTTTACTTTACAGATGAGAAATCCAAGGTCCAGAAATTTTAATTGACTTGCCCAAAATCACATAAGAAGCAAGTGGCACAATCAGGATTTGGACTCTTTTCCTGATTACAAATTTACCACTCTTTCTACTACACTAAGATCAGCCTAGAACTGAAAGTCCATGACTATACTGTTCCCATATACATTTCCAGTTCTCTCTTTTCACTATTACAGTCAAAATGACCTGCTAGTTGTTCACCATATACACCATTCCATCACCTAATTCCATAGTCTAGAATTCACTTCCTCCTTAGAATCTCTAGTCTTCTTCAAAGCAGAGCTCTGATGCTGCCATGGAAATAAGGACTCACCTGATGCTACCAGTTAATACGTGAAATTACTTTGTATCATTTGTATATGTGATGGTGGCACAATGGAGAAAATACCAACCGTGGAGTCAGGAAGACCTGAATTCAAATTTGACCTCAGAAACTTAGCTGTGTGACGCTGGGCAAGTCACTTAAGTGTGTTTGCCTCATTTCCTCCTCTGTAAAATGAGCTAGAGAAGGAAGTGACAAACCATCTTTACCAAGAAAACCCCAGAGTCAGAGAGAGTAGGACAGGACTAAAACAATTTAACAACAAGAAAAGTTTGAGAATCACTTTGTCAGATCTACTTATCTGTATACTTATTGTAATCCCCAATAAACTACAATCCTTGAATGGAAGTATTCCTTCAGCTTTGCTATCTACATCCTCCTGTCTTGCTGGGGCAAAAAAAAACTTTAAAGTAGTGTTTTGCTCTTGAATCAAATGCTTTTGCATAGTCAAAGAACAGGCACAGTTGGATCTTGTATTTGCTACATCATTCAGTCAATTGCATGATGTGCAACTTGTGAACCAGAATCCTTCAAGAGTCTGGTCCTACACATATTGGGCTAGATCCTAGTGCTCTGATCCAAAGAGGTCCTTTTCTTCCTCATTGCCCCCACTTGGAAATGCTCTAGGAAAATCTCTTAGCATTCATGGTATAGCTTGTAGATCAAGTTCCCCAAACGTGGGTGACAGGCTCTCCAGGTCCTATAAACAAGACACTACAATACTGCATCTTTTATAGGGCAGCCTTTATTTCACTCCATACAAAATGAATAAGATGTAGAGTACTCAGAAGAATTCATAAATATCTGACACAGAAAACATGTAAAGCACTCAAATCACTTCACCCTCTCTCCAGTAGATAAAACAAATGTGAGATTGCTATCAAGACACCACCTGATATGCCAGGGTAATCCTTCCTTCCTGTAAGGTCTTAGGAAGTCACTTCCAAATTCATATGATTACCCTGTAGTTTAGACTCTATCTAAAAATTAAACATACTTTGAGAACTGCTGAATAAGCAATCAATTCCCTTTCTGTCAGATCTGTACTATTCAAGGTACTTCTTTGCCTTGCTGTCCAAGTGGAACACTGTTCAGCAACTCTATGGAATATCTTTTTTTTTTCCTTCTAAACATCTCAAAACATTAGGAAATTTTGTCTATCCAGAAGGTCCAGTGTCCAAATTGTCAAACTCGAGAAATTTTAAAGTTCGGATTAGCCATGAAACACTTCTTAATGCTAGGACTTCCCTCTCAAAGTAAGTAAGTATAAACATATCTACTTCTGCTAGATTCTTTCGTAGGAGACCTCTGAAGACCCCACTACACTACCCCCATCCATTAAACTGGGAAAACCCACTTTCAATAGATGTCCTCTCAAGCTGTATACAAACACATATTTACCACAGCCATGTGCTTTTCCTACAAATCATTGGCTCTAGGCAGTGCAGTGGATAGAGCACTGACCCTGGAGTCAAGAGGACCTAAGTTTAAATCCAGAATCAGACACTTACTAGCTGTAAGTCACTTACAAGGCAAGTCACTTAATCCTGACTGCCTACCAAAAAAGGGGGAGAAAGAGAGAAACCTCCTCATATACAACTTTCTGCATTCAAAGGAAAACACAAAGGGAAGAGGAAAAGAGGAAGTCCACAAGAGACTGACCAGCTCCCTTATACAGACCATAGAAAAAGGTGGTTAATTCTCAGCCAACCATTAATTAGGAAGCAGCTCCAGTCTTGAAACCCAAACAATAGGGTGCTTATGGATATATTTGTATTCCATGGAAATGTGCCATATAAATATCTCCAATAAAGGATTGTGCCCTCTAATCTCAACAAATTGATTAAGGAATTCATCAAATTAATCAGAGACTCTCTTGATCAATGTCCCCCTATAAGAAAAAAAGATATGGTCAATAATGATAGTAATAAATAATAGCTAACATTTATAATAATAAATAAATAATAATAATACATAATATAATAATAATAAAATACAATAATAATCATAATAAATAATAGCTAGCACTTGCCATGAGCCAGGAACTGTGTTAAGTGCTTTATCATTATTCTCTCATCTGATCCCCACAAAAATCCTGGGAGTTAGGTGTTATTATTATCCCCATTTTACATATTGGGAAACTGAGGCAAAGGTTTAAATGACTTGCCCAAAGTTGCATAGTTAGTGCCTAAGGTAGGGTTTGAATTCAGGCTCTCCTGACTTCAGGCTTGGCACTCTATCCACTGCACTATCTAGCTAGAATATCCCCCGTGGTAGCTTGCCTGCTAGTTGTTAACACCCTTGTGAAGGATGCCCTTAACGAATGTATAGATTATTCTCATCAAAATTTTATATAAATTAGAAAGTAGTATGCTTTCTCAAGTGCCTTGTTTGGTACTATAGTATATCCAGGAAGATTAGGAGAATAAAGATGTCCATAGGTTTAGGCAGAAATCATTCCCCTAAAGAGTTGACTGATAACACAAGCCTAGCTCCAAAGAATGACAGTAGTGATGAATTATCCAGACATCTTCTGGAGTTCTCTCATAATTAGTAGCTAATAATTTCTTCTTTTTTTTTTTTTGCTTTTTGGAGGAGGGAAGGTAGGGCAATTGGGGTTAAGTGACTTGCCCAAGGTCACACGGCTAGTTTTTGTGTTAAGTGTCTGAGGCCAGATTTGAACTCAGGTCCTCCTGACTCCAAGGCCGGTGCTCCATTCATTGCGCCACCTAACCGCCCTAATATTTTCTTATCTTGTGATAGTTTCAACTTTCAAAAATTCTACTCTGGAAATGCTTATCACTAACAGGGAGGAATTTATTGGTAAGGTAAAAATAATAGTAACCTTTATATGAAATGAGCATGGCATTCTTGAGTTTGTGATAAAAGACAGGAAATTGGGGCATAGTCTGACACACACCTTAGATTTGAGGAAAGAAAATTGTGAATAGCTCAGAGGAAAGATGAGTAGAATCCTAAGAACTAAAATGCTTCAAGGGAAATCAATCCCAGAGGGATGAAAGATACTTAGGAATGAAACTCTGAAGACAAAAAGGAAAAAATTCCAATAAGTAAGAAAAAATAAAATTTGCCTGAAATTTGCCACATGTGGATTAAATATACAGGAAATTAACCAACTAATTTTGATTTTTTTCAAAAAGAAATATAGAAGATGAAAACAAGGACAGCAAACAAAGAATCAATATAGGAACATAATGCACTGCTGTAAAAAAAAAATAATATGAGCAATGCTAAACCTCAGAATGAAATAAAGCTAGTAAGCATAGTTAAGGACAAGAAAAGATTGTTTTATCTTTAAGCTATATCAGAAGCAAATGGAGGGTTGAAGAAGGGGGAGGACCTTTGCTTAGGATGAGAGTAAGCTAGTGGAGAGAGACAGAGACAGAGAGAAAGAGAGAGAAAGAGAGAGAGAGAGAGAGAGAGAGAGAGAGAGAGAGAGAGAGAGAGAGAGAGATGCTGAATATGTTTTCTTTCTTTTTTTCCTCTGTAATATGGCTAAATTGGTGCATAGAGGCAAGATTTCCTTTTCCATGGACCCCTACAATGTTAACTTGGGTATTATTCTGGTGTTTGCCAACAAGAACTCCCCATCTCTCTGAATTAGGTTTCTTCTTCCAACCTGCTCTCACAGAAGCAGATCCAAGCACACAAGACAGAAACTATCACTAACACAGTTCTATTCAGACTTTCTCAGAGTTCTACTGGTAACTCTTTTGAGAAGAAATATACAGGACAAATTGGCACTAATCCATAGAGGGAAAGCACTAGAATTAAGAGGGATTGGGGAAAGCTTCCTGTAGAAGGTAGAATTTTAACTGAGACTTAAAAGAAGCCAGAGAAATGAGAATATGGAGATGAGGAAGTCTCAAGAGCATTCTAGCTCTAGCTACTTGCTAGACAATGGCTAGTCATTCTAGTAGATGAAAATGTCTGGAATCAGGAAGTGTAATATCCTATGTGAGGAACAGGAAGGAGGCTAGTGTCCTTGTAAGAGTCTGCAGTGGAGAAAAAGGTATAAGAAAATTGGCAAGGTATTAAGAAGCCAGTTTCTGAAGGACTTTAAAAGCCAAAAGCAGGGGCTGGGGGGAGGGGGGGAGGCGGGGAGAGGAAAGGTAGAGAGGGGGAGAGGGAGGACAGAGCCAAGATGATGAAGAAAAGTCAGCAACTTGTCTGAGCTCTCCCCAGACCCCTATGAACACCTTTAAATAATGCCATAAAATCAATTCCTGGAACAGTAGAACCTATGAAAGGATGGGGGTAAAATAATTTTCCAGCCAAAGACAACTTAGAAGGTTAGCAGGAAAGTTCTGTCACACCTGGGTAAGAGTGGATTACAGTCCAGTTCAAGCCACACCAGGACAGACTTGGCCCCAGAAAACCAGAATGAGATCTTGGGAGTCACTGAATCTGCAGCAACACTGGCTGCTTCCAGGTTTCTTAGCCTACAGATGGTAAGGGGGTCAAACAACTAGTTAGAAGGAGATTACGGGAGTCTTTTTGCTAGCACTGAGTCAGGAATCTGTTGCTTTGCCTATACTCAGATCTGGATTGCAGTCCTGGATGACAGTCCCAGGGCAAGGAGGAGCGCTAGCACACCAGAGTTTATGGCCAAAGTAGAACAAGGACCCTCCTCATAGTTCCAGGGCAGAAAAGAATGCATGTGATCACTCAGACCACACAGCACAGGCCAGGAGAGTAGTAAACTTAGGTCATACCACTTTGGAAGAACTGAAAATTTACAGGTACTTAAAAGTATCTCTGAAAACAGCTGCAGAAAACCCTGAAGCTTGGAACAGTGCACCCTCTACCCTGGAAGCAGAGGCCTACTTTAGTATAAAATTAAAGTTAAGAATAAAATTAAAGTCAAGAAATAGACTGGGGAAATGAGCAAACAACAGAAAAAAAAAATTTTGACCAAAGAAAGTTACTATGGTGACAAGGAAGATCAAAACAGGTACTCAGAAGAAAATAACAAAGCTCCTAAATCCAAAACCTCCAAGAAAAATACTAATTGACCTCAGGAAAAATTGAGAAAAGAAATGGGAATGACGTAAGAAAATCACAAAAAACAAGTCAACAACTTGGTAAAGGAGACACACACACACACACACACACACACACACACACACACACACACCACTGAAGAAAACAACACCTTAAAAACAGACTAGGCCAAATGATAAAAGAGGTCCAAAAAACCAGTGAGGAGAAGAATGCCTTAAAAAGATGAATTTGGCCAAATGGAAAAAGAGACACAAAAATTCACTGGAAAAAAAGCTCCTTAAAAAGAAGAATTGACCAAATGGAAAAGGTGGTCCAAAAGCTCACTGAAAAAAATAATTCCTTAAAAATTATAATTGAGCAAAGAGAAGTTAACGACTTTGTGAGAAATCAAGACACAACAAAACAAAAAAAGATTGAAAAAATAGAAGACAATGTGAAATATCTCATTGGAAAAACGACTAACCTGGAAAATAAATCCAGGAGAGTCTAGATATCATCTTTCAAGAAATTATCAACAAAACTGTCCTGATATTCTAGAACCAGAGGGTAAAATAGAAATTGAAAGAATCCAACAATCACCTCCTGAAAGAGGTCCCCAAATAAAAACTCCCAGGAATATTACAGCCAAATTCCAGAGCACCCAGGTCAAGAAGAAAATATTGCAAGCAGCCAGAAAGAAATAATTCTAGTATTGCAGAGCCATAGTCAGGATAACACAAAACGTAGCTGCTTCTACATTGAATGATTTGAAGGGCTTAGAACATGACGTTCTGGAAGGCAAAGGAGCTAGGATTACAACCAAGATTCACCTACCCAGCAAAACTGAGTATAATTCTTCAGGAGGGGTCAGGGGGAATGGACATTCAATGAAATAGAGTACTTTCTAGCATTCTTGATGAAAAGACCAGAGCTGAATAGAAAATGCAATTTTTGAATACAAGAGTTAAAAGAAGCATAAAAAGGTAAATGAGAAAAGGAAATCATAAGGGACTTGATAAAGTTAAATTGTTTACATTTCTACATGGGAAGGATACATCCTACATGATGTTTGTAACTCATAATAACTTTCTCATTATTAGGGCAGTTAGGAAGAGTATATATAGACAGAACAAGTGTGAGTTGAATATGAAGGGATGATATATTAAAAAATAAAATTAAGGTGTGAGAGAGGAATGTACTGGCAGGGAAAGGAAAGGGCAAGGTAGAATGGGGCAAATTATCTCACATAAAAGAGGCAAGAAAAAGCTTTTACAGTGGAGAGGGAAAAGGGAGAGATGATAAGAGAGTGAGAACCTTACTCTCATGAGAATTGGCTCAAAGAAGGAATAACATACACACTCAATTGGTAATAGAAATCTATCTTACCTTAAAGGAAAGAGGGATAAAAGGGGAAAGGGATAAGAGAAAGGGGTAGCATCGAAGGGAAGACAGATTGGGGGAATGGGTATTCAGAAGCAAAACATTTGTGAGGAGGGATAGGGTGAAAGAAGAGAGAGAATATGAATAAACAGGGGAGGGGAAGAAATAAGATAAAGAAAAATACAGCTAGCAATAGTAACTGTGAAAAAAATTTGAAGCAAGTTTCTCTGATAAATTCAATCTGATGAAGGTCTCATTTCTCAAATATATAGAGGACAGAGCCAAATTTATATAAAAAATATAACAGCCTTTCTCCAGCTGAAAAAGTATCAAAAGATATGAACAGTTTTCAGAGGATGTAATCAAAGGTATATATAGCCATGTGAAAAATGTTCTAACTTACTGTTGATTAGAGAAATACAAATTAAAACAGTTCTGAGATATTATCTCATACCTATTAGATTGGCTAATATCACAGAAAATGAAAATTACAAATGGTGAAGGCGATGTGGGGGAAATGAGACATTAACACGCTGTTATTCAACCACTCTGTAAAGCAATTTGAAACTATACCCAAAGGGCGATAAAACTATGCACATTTGACCTACCAATACCACTACTAGATCAAAAGAGATTTTTTAAAAAAGGAAAACAACATATATGTACAAAAATATTTGTAGCAGCTCTTTCCTGGTGGCAAAGAATTGGAAATTGAGTGGATGCCCATCAATTCGGGAATGACTGAACTGATTGTGGCTTGTGATTATGATAGAATACTGTTGTGCTACAAGAAATGATAAGCAGGATTCTCTCAGAAAAACCTGGAAAGACTTACATGAGATGATGCAAAGTGAAATGTATTGGGTACAAAGTAACAGCAGTATTGTAAGATGAGCAGCTGTGAATAACTTAGCTATTCTCATCAATAGGATGATACAAGACAACTCTGAAGGACTTAGGATGAAAAATGCTATCCACCTCTAAAGAAACAACTGATGATGACTGGATACAAATTGAAGCATACTTTTTTTGCTTCTTTTATTTTTCTTGAAGGTTTTTTTCTTTTGGTCTATGTTTTCTTTCACAACATGACTAATATGGAAATGTTTTGCATGACTACCCATGCATAACCTATATCAAATTGCTTGCCTTTTCAATGAAGGGGTGCAGGGAGGGAGAAAGGGAGATTATTTGGAATTCAAAGTTTTTTTAAAATTGTTTTTACACATAACTAGGGGAAAATAAATACTAAATAAGTTCAAAAAATCCAAAAGGGGTAGTTTATATTTGCTCCAAGAGGTTATAGGGAGTCACTGTAGTGGGTAAGAATGACATGGTCACAGGTGAGTTTTAGAGCTTAATTTGAGGCCTGAGTGGAAGACAGACTGGAATGGGGAGAGGCTTGAGTCAAGGAGACCAACCAACAGACCACATCAATGGTCCAGGTGTGAAACGAGGGGGTTCTGAACCAGGGTGGTGTCAGTGTCAGAAAATAGAAGGGATTGTGTAGGAAATAACAGTATTTTGACAGGATGTGGAGGTGGATGACAGTAAAGAGTTGAGGATAACGCTTAGGTTGTGAGCCCAGGTGATTAGGCGAATGGTTATACCAATAGTAACAGGAAAGTTAGGAAGAAGGTAGGATTTTGAGAAAAAGATAATGAGTTTCTTTTGGGGCATTTTGGTAGTCTCTTGTTTAGTCTCTTGGTAGTTTCTTTGGTGTTCTTGAAATTGCCTTTCTTTACATTCATATTTCTCCAGTTTTCAGTAAATAAAATATCATTTTATTGTCAGTCTTTTCATAATGTTAAATGGGGATTATGGAGTATTCAGAAAGGATTAACACCTCTGGTGTGAGAGCTAATGAGCCCTTTTCAGGGCTGCTTATCCACCTTTGGTGCCCACCTGCCCCCCAGCTCTCACCTGTGGCTCCATGAAGCACTAGCATTCAGTGGTCACATCCCAGGAAAACTGACTCCCACAGGAGGATTAAACCAGGCTGAAGGTAAGTTCTCACTGGGGGAGTGGGGTGGGTGAAGCATGTGAAGACTTCCTTGGCAGAACAGGCAGATGTGAACATTTTGTTTCAGTGGAAGAGAGAGTGAAGCTGATGACTGTAAAGCCAAGCATGAGCAGCTTTCCAGAGGACTGCTGCTGTGAACATCTTCAAGGTTCTGATTACACAGTATACTGATTTCTCTATCTATTCAGTAACAAACTAAGACAAAACATTCACAGAAATCCAAGTACAGCATTCACAATGTTATGGCATAACAACTTATCACTAAAATGGCCATGTAGTTTTCACCAAAGTGGTCACATAGTTTTAAACAAACTACACTCATTTAGTAACTCAGTCATTTCGTAAGTCCTTAATTCAATCACAAAGCACAAAGGTCAAAGTTCTCCAGCCCTAGGTCACGTTGTCTTAATCTCTTCAATCAAAAAGTCTTCTTTCTTCTTAATTGGAGAAGTCTTTAACTCAATCATCTAAATGTAAAAGTCAAAGTTCTCCACCCCTAGGCCACAGTAAATCATGATCTTCTCTGTTCCAATTTAATACCCAAGGAGAGGTCTTTTCATCTTGACTCAAGACAGGCTCTCAGCTTCCATGGTTCCTCTTCCATGGTCCCAGCTCCTGCCCAAATCTATCCAACTGTCACCTACATTCAAAGGCAGACAGCTCTCAGTTCCTTCTCCAGCTCCTTGTGCAGTTCCTGTCCCATATCGAAGCTCATAGTGTCTAGTTCACCTCAGGTCCTTCATAGTTTCTGTTCCTGGGAAGACAAAGCTTAACAAAGCCACAATAACATTCACAAACGTTGCTGACACCATCATCAATTCACTTTCTGCCTGTGAAATCAACACAGACCCAACAACAAGGTCTGAGAAATCAACACAAATCATCAGTATAGTCCCAGGACCTCTGAAAACATCAGTAAGACCCTCCTCTAGGATTTCTGTAAATATACAACAAAAAAATCCTCTTTCAGGGCTTCTGAACCAACAGTAAGATCCCAGGGCTTCTGTAACAACAGCAACATCCTCTATCAGCAGACTAATCTGACAAAGTAACATCAAAACAGACAGACAAAGTACATGCACCACAGTCATGCTTCCTCCCAGTTCTCCTCTCTTCTCATTTCTCAGTTCTCAATTCTCTTCTCAGTTCTCAGAAGTTCTCAGGATCCTGGCAGTTCTCTCTCTCTCCCTCTCAGCAATTCCCATTCCTGGCAGTTCTGGCTGGCTCTCAGAAGTTCTCAATTTGGTTCTCAGAAGAAGTTCTTGCTCTCTAGCTTGGGCTTTTCCTTATATATAGTATTAGCTCCTCCCTGTTCTGCTCCTTCCTATTATATCAGCAACTTCCTCCCACTGTGGGATTCACAAGTTCTGGATCTTAATACATGACACAATTATGAACTTGAAACAAGGTGCTAAGTACCTGTTTGCTTGCCAATACAAGAGGCATGGAAGATCTTCAATTTCCATTACTATTACAATGACTTTTAGCAACTTTGCCTCACTTAAATCCAATTTACCAGCAAATCAAAAGGCCTCCCCCAGACTCTGACATCATGATGTCATTATGGTCTTCTTCAAGCACAAAGTACAAATAACCACCACCATTCCACTTTGCTGACAAAGAGATACAAGTCCTCAAATCTATACCACAAATCGTTTCTTTCCAAAACTCTGAATCCTATTCAATTCAGTTAACATTGTATGTTAAAATAGAGTTCTTTTTCTATTCATATTTGGTATCAAAATGTTCATCTATAACAACACCAACATCTTATATCCTTTGAGAATGTCAATCTCTCTTCTTTTACACAGAAACACTTTTTCTGCCTTTTTCATCATTAAGTATACTTTATGAAAAGGGCCTTAAAGTGACAGTGTGCCTTACATATGTAAAGGAGAATGGCCTTTAAATTGAGAATAACACAATAAAAAGGACTAATTGTGATTTGTGACCCAACAAAAATAAGGAGAAAGTAAAAGATTTTCCTATTGATTTTGATGAACTCAACACCTGAATGCAGGTAGGTGGCATAGCGGATAGAATACTGGGCCTAGAGTCAAGAAGACTTGAATTCAAATAAGCTGTACTGCTTGCCTCATTTTCCTCAGCCCTCAAATAGGGATAATAATAGCAAACCTACTTCCCAGGGTTGTCTCAATGACCAAATGAGATAATAATTATACAGCACCTAGCACAGTGCCTGGCACATAGAAAGCACTATATAAATGTTAGTTATCACCATCATTATTTTTATTAAAGAACTGGCAAATGAGATAGCTGAGTCACTTTCAGAAATATTTAAAAGATCATGGAAAATGAGAGAGGTACCACAAGGTTTGGGAAGGACAAATGTGGTCCCAAATTAAAAAAAGAAAGAGAAAGAACAGTCTTTAAACTATAGTAAGTTTGCCAGTGAGCTTGATTTTAATTCCTGGGAAATTTCTCGAATGGATCACTAATGAGATGGTTGGTGAACATCTAGAAAAGGAAGTGGTTATTAAGAAGAGCCAGCATGGTTTCATCAAGAACAAATCATGCCAAACGAACCGAATTCCCCTTTTTTTGACAGGATTACTGAACTAAAAGGTTAGAGAAATGCTAGGGATACGATTTACCTAGATTTTGGCAAACTTTGATAAAGGATCTCGTACTATTCAGAGCTGGTCAGATTGCCAGATTCAAACAGTAATTGGTAATGGGTGAAGGACAATACAACAGGAAGTGTCTTGTGGAATAACCCGAGGAATCTTTACTTGGCCTTGTGCTTTTTAACATCTTTATCAGTGACTGGAATAGCAATAAGATAATATGCTTATCGGATCTCAAGACCAAAAAAAGCTTGGCAGATTTCTGAGACACTGGATGGCAGAATCAGGTTCCAAAAGCACTTTTTTGAGTTTAATCTAATAACAGGAAATTCTACAGGTATAAAAGCGCTTGGGTACAAAAAAAGAAAAATGAACCTCACAAATAGAAGATCAATCACTCAATTACCAAGTATTAATTAAGCATCTACTATGAATACCCAACTAATCATCAGGTATCAAGTAAGCACCTATTATGTACCTGAGTGGCACAGGATAGAGTATCAAGCTTGAAATCAAGAGCACTCATCTCCCTGAGTTCAAATCTGGGGTCAGATACTTCCTAGCTGTGTGACCCTGAGCAAGTCACTCAATCCAGTTTGCCTCAGTTCCTCATCTGTAAAATGAGTTGGAGAAGGAAATGGCAAACATTTTAGTATCTTTGCCAAGAAAATCCCTAATGGAGTCATGAAGAATCAGATACAAGTGAAAAGACTGGACATTAATGACAAATGTATCTAACAGGCACCATTCTAGGCACTGAGGATATAAATGCAATGAAACAATCCCTACTTCCAAAGAGCTTTCACTTTACTAGGAAAGACAACATATGAATATATATATATATATATACATATATATATATATATATATACACATATATACACACACACACACACACACACGTAAGCATAAGCAGAATAAATATAAAGAGAAAGAATAAAAATAAATGTAAAGTCCTTCTATCCAAGATAGTTTGGAAGGGAAAGCACTCTCCAGCAGCTAGAGCTATCTGAAAATGCTTCATGTGGGAGGTGGTATGTGAGCTAAATCTTGAAGGAAGAGAGTGATTGTAAAAAGTAGAGAAAAGGAGGGAGTATATTCCAGGAATTGGAGATGACCAGTGCACAGAAATGGAAGATAGACTGTCCTGTGTGAGGAAGACAGAAGGTTCCTTTGGATGGATCTCAGAGTATGGGATGAGGAGTAATATTCAAGGAAAGCTGTTAAGATGAGTTAGGGACAGGTTGTAAAGAGCTTTAAAATCTACACAAATCTACACAAATATTTTGTCCTAGAAACAACAGGGAGCTACTGGAATCAATAAGTAGGGAAGCGACACAGTCAGACCTGCATTTAAGGAAAATCACTTTGGACACAATATGTAGTGTATATTGATGTGATAAGAATATTGGGGCAGAGAACAATTTAGGAAGCTATTGCAATACTCAAGGTGAGAAATGATGAGGGCTTGAACTAAAGTAATACCTCTGTGAGTAGCGATAAGGATGGGTTAAGATCAAAACAGCAAGATTTGGCAACTGATATAATATGTAGGGTGAAGGATAGTGAAGAGTCCAAGGTAATTCTAAAATGATAAACTGGGTATATTGGAAGGATGGTAATACCTTTGACAGAAACAATGACATTTGATCATTTGTTTTAATTTTTATTTCCAATTCCAAATTCTCTACCTTCCTTCAGTCTCTCTCCCAACCATTGAGAAAGCAAGATATAATTCACATATACATATGAAGACATGCTAATGTTTCCACATTAGCCATGTTGCAGGGGGAAAGCAAGAAAAAGAAAGAAAGCAAAAGAAAATGCACTTCAATCTATAGTCAAGAGTTCATCAGTTCTCTGTGTGGGGGTGGACAGCATTTTTCATCATGAGTCCTTTGGTATTATTGTGGATCCCTGTACTGATCACAGTGATTAAGTCTTTCATAGCTGATGGTCATTACAATATTGCCATTGATGGGTACAATGTTCTCCCAACTCTGCTCACTTCACTTTGTGTCAACTCATATCACTTTTACCAGATTTTTCTCAAACCTCATTATTTCTTAAAGCACAATAAAGCACAGTATTCCATTAAAATCATATACCACAACTCATCCGGTCATTCTCCAATTTATGAGCCTTTCTTCAGCTTCCAATTCTTAGCCACCCCAAAAAAGCTTCTATAAATATTTTGTATGTAGAGGTTCTTTCACTTTTTCTTTGATTACTTTCAGGTATAGACCTGGTATTGGCATTACTGAGTATATAGTTTTATAGACCTTTAGACATGGTTCCAAATTGTTCTCCAGAATGGTTAGACCAGTTCTCAGCTCCACCAATGGCGCATTAGTGTACCTTCATCGACATCCCCTACAGCACATATCATTTTCCTTTTCTGTCATCTTAGTTAATGTAATGGGTGTGGTGGTTCCTCAGAGTTGCTTTAATTTGCATTTCTCTGTTAGTAATTTAGAGCACTTTCTCATGTGTCTATTGATAGCTTTGATTCCTTCTTCATATCCTTTGACCCTTTATTAATTGGGGGATGGCGATTATTTTTATAAATTTGGCACAATTATCTATATATTTAGTAGAGCAACTCATAATTTCCCCCCAGTTTTCTCCTTTCTTTCTAATTTTGGTTGTGTTGGTTTTGTTCAAAAACTTTTTAATTTAATATAATCAAAATTATCCATTTTACCTCCCATGATTTTGTCTCTTCTTTAGTCATAGATTCTTCCCTGATCCATAGATCTGACAGGTAATTTTTCCATGCTCCCCTAATTTGCTTATGACAACACACTTTATGTCTAAATCTTGCATCCATTTTGAGCTTATCTTGCTATTTTTGGTGTGAAATATTGGTCTATGCTTAGTTTCTGCCAGACTACTTTTCAATTTTTCCCAACAGTTTTTGTCAAATTGTTAGTTCTTACCACAATACTTTGGATCTTTGGGTTTCCAGATACTAGGTTACTTCTTTATTGTTATTCTTGTTGCTCAGTTTTCAATCATGTCTGACTTTTCATGACCCTATTTGGGATTTTCTTGGCAAAGATACTGGGGTTGTTTGCCATTTCCCTCATTAACTCATTTTACAGGTGAGGAAACTGAGGCAGACAGAGTTAAAACTGTATAACTCAGGAAGACAAATGTTCCTAACTCCAGGTCTGGCATTGTATCCAGTTTAGTATATTGTGTATCTAAGCTATTCCATTGATCAACCACTCTATTTTCATCCAGTATCAGTTTTAATGATTGCTGCTTTGTAATATAATTTTAGGGGGCAGCTACTTGGTGCAGTGGATAGAGTAGTGGGCCTGGAGTCAAAAAGGGTAAGCCTTTCTGAGTTCAAATATGGCCTCTAGCTGTGTGACCCTGGGCAAGTTGCTTAACTTTTTTGCCTCAGTTTCCTCATCTGTAAAATGAGTTGGAGAAGGAAATGGCAAATCACTCTACTGTCTTTGCCAAGAAAACCCCAAATGGAGTCATGAAGAATTGGACATGACTGAAAACAACTGAACAAACAACAGTATAGTTTGAGACCTGGTCCTGGATAAAGCAGAGTTTTAAAGGGGGGGAAATGAGTTTAGTTTTGTCCATCTTGAATTTGTGGTATCTCCAGAACATCCAGTTTGAAATGTCAAATTGGTGAAGCTCAAGGGAGAGGATAAGACTGGATATATAGATCTATGAGTCATCTGCAAAGAGACAATAGCTAAACCTATGATTGTTAGAGTATAAAGAAGGAACACTGGGGCGCACCCACAATTAGGGAATGTGATAAGGATGATGCCAGCAAAGGAGATTAAGAAGCAGTCAGACAGCAGAAGGTAATATCACCAAAACCCATAGAGGAGAGTCTCCAGAAGAAGAGAGTGGTTAACCACATCAAATTCAGCAGAAAAGTAAACAAGGATGTTTTCATCTGCATAGACCAGATTTGGCACTGACAGCTTTAGAGCAGGCATCTCTCATCAATGAGAGATGAGATCAGAAGGCAGATTACAAAAGACTGAGGAGTAAGTAAGGGGAAAGGAAGTGAAATCAATGAATATTAAATGGATTTTTCTAAAAGTTTGACTGACAAAGAGAAGAGATATAGGATGATTATTTGAGAGGGAAAATACAGACAGTAGGAAAGGAATCAGTACATAGAGAGAGGGTAAAGATTTGAGATAGAGAGGTTATCAAAGTAGCAATCAATTGGAAAAGATGAGATGACATGTATAAAGTGAAAATGTAGAGGAGTTGACCTTGGCAAGGATAAGAGTTCTTTGTCAGACTGGAAGAAAGGAAGAAAAAGTGGGAGATGATATCAAAGAGGTTTGAGATGAAGAGAGTAGAGGAAGCTCATGATGAATAGTCTCAATTTTCTAAGAAAAGTAAAAGGCAAGGTCCTCAGAGAAAGAGTGAGTAAAGGAAGGTCTTGGAGGCTTGTTGGAGGAAGAGAAGTTTTAGAATAACTTCTATGAGAAGTAAGAAAGGGAATCAATGCAGGAGAGTGGGGGCTGAGAATAAAATTAATGTTCTGCTGTAGTGAGCATTCTTCCCTGTTGAAGTTGGATAACATAAATTTATAACACGCCTATTATGTTTGTTTATTATAATGTTTATGTTATATTATATAATACATAATGATATATTATTTATTATAACTATTAGTGCTATGTTCTGTAGGTGGTCCTGGAATATAAGGAGCCTGAAAATTGGGAGTGTGGGGAGTTAAGAAAACATCCCTGTGAATGCTGAAGTCTCCTAGTATGATGGACTGAGATAACAATTAGAAGATGGTGAGTCAGGTAGTGAACTCCTTTAGAAAAAGAGGAATAAAGAATTGCAGGGTGGTATGCAACAGTCACCATGATTTGTATTGGGTGGAAATTTTGACTGAGTCCATTTCAGAGGGTCAGAAGTTATTCACTAGGGCTATTGAGGTAACTAAGCCAGGTCTTCAGCTAGTAGATGAAAGAAGTGTGAGAGAAAGAGGTCCATGATGAAACCAAAATTTGTTTATTATGAAATGAGAAATCTAGAGGATACAATGGAAGGAATGGAAGAAAGTGTTGAAGTGGACAATGAGTGGGTAGAGTTAAGGAATGTGTGGATGAGAGATGAGAGTGGGGAGTTGGGATTATATGACTGGTGACTGGTTAATCAATTGGGGACTCAATATGGAAAAAATGAGAAAAACCATAAGAGTAGTAGTGGGTAGCAGAAGAAACTGAAGTTTACATTCTCCAAGATGTGTTGCAGAGGATGCTAGACTAACCCATCTAAGCTCAGCTCATGTCCTGCTAGAGTAGTTACTACTCCTCCAGGGTACCTGGTGGAGGGGCAGGGCCATGATCCTACCAGATGGTAGACAGCACTGATCAGACTGAGCCGGGGTCTGAATTTGGCACCAGCCTGCTGGTATAGCTCAGCTGCTCCTTCTCTTGGGTGGCTATGGGAGTGATTATGGAAGAAGATATGCTTAGCAGTTGTTCTGAAAATGGCTAAGGGATCCAGTGGATTATAAAATCAATGATTCAGTGTGATGGACAAACCAAGAAAGTTAATGTGATCTGGAGTTGAATTAAGAAGGTCCTAGCTTCCTGGGAAAGAGAAGCGATGGCCTCACTACTCTTGACATAGATCATTTGAAATATTGTTTTTAGTTCTGGGAATTCTGGTACAAAGACATGAATAAGAGGGAAGGTCCAGAAGAATATAACCAGAATAGTGAAAGACACTGAGTTCACGGAATATGAGTATCTGTTAAAGAAATCAGGTATATTGAGCCTAGAGGAGAAAATATTCAGGGGGGAAGAGATAACTACTGCAATCTGTAACTGGTAGAAAATAGCAACTTCAATGAGATCACAGGTCCACTCTAGTATTGGAAAATTTTTTTAGAAGATAGCTGAAGATCTTGGAGCCAGTGTTCAGAAGAAAGTTATTGAGTTTTCTGAAAACGGGCACATGTGGGGAAAGAATGGGGATATTTTAATTGATAGTTAACAATTCCTCCAGTAGAGACACAGCATGCGTTGTTTGGTGGTGGGGAGGGGGGAGAATTGTTTTTTTTTTTTAAGAGCAGGAAAAGATCAGGAGACACCTATTTAAATTCTAATGTTCCAGTCCCTCTCTGTGTCAATCTTTTTTTTTTTTAAGTGTTTTATATGAGCAATATACTATTGCGTTCTGCTTTCTAATCCAATCTCCCTATATTCTTCCCTTTTATGGAATTTTCATTCAGGCCTTCCTGACTTCAGGTCTAATTCTCAATCCACTACACCATCTACCCTTAATAAATTGTTGTTTAGTTGTTCAATCATGTCTGACTCTTTGTGACTCCATTGGGTTTTCTTGGCAAAAATACTGGAATAGTTTGTAATTTCCTTGTCCAGTGGATTAAGGCAACCAGAAGTTATGTGACTTGCCCAGGATCACATAGCTAGCAAGCATCTGAATTCAGGTTTGAATTCAGGTTTTCCAGACTCCAGGACTAGTGCTCTATCCACTAAGTCATTCAGCTGCCTCTATCCTTAATATACCACTGGGCAGCCCAATCCTTCAAGAATTTCCCCACAAGTATCCTTTAATATATAGTCTCTAAGATTACCTCCAGTCTCATTATTATGATTATTATGAGATATTCTATACCTTCTACCTCTGATGACTTGGAGATAGCCCTAGGATGCTGAAGGTTCTTCTAGCAAAACATAATCTACCATGCTAGATAGGCTTTGAGTATGGTACTAGTAATAGACTGTTTTCAAAAGACTGACCTAGCCAAATACCGATCACCAGTAGGCTGACTATCTTGTAATAAAATTTTCTGGCCATGTCAACCCATAAAACGAGGAAAGATATAAAATGGCCCTGAGTCCTAGGTAGTAGCTTCTACTTCTGATGAGGTGGTGGTACAGTGGTGGGAAAAGGGACAGATAATGTGAAGAATTACATAGTTTTTAGACTGTCGACAAACTCCCATATGATTAATATTTCTCTAAATATGAGATCTTTGTCCTACAACCAATGAGAAGTCAGATTATTGGAGGAACTGAATCCTATCAATCTTGGTATTCTTGCTATAAATAAAACTAGAAAAATCAAAAGGCTTCTAGGAGAAATATCAACAATCTCAGATATGCAGATGATACCCTCTGATGGTAGAAAGTGAAGAATTAAGAAGCTTCTTGATGAGGCTGAAAAAGGAAAGTAGAAAAGCTTGCTTGAAGCTTAACATAAACTAAGATCATGGCAACTGGTCCCATCACTCCCTGGCAAATAGAGAACGAAGAAATGGAAGCAGATTTTTATTTTCTTGGGCTCAAAGATCACTGCAGACAGTGAGAGTAGCCACGAAATCAAAAGGCACTTCCTCCTTGGAAGGAAAGTTATGACAAATCTGAACAGCATACTAAAAAGCGGAGACATCACCTTGCTGACAAAGGTCCCCATGGTCAAAGCTATGTTGGGGTTTTTTTTTCCAGCAGTAATGTATGGCTGTGAGAGTTGGACTATGAAGAAACCTGAGCACTGCAGAATGAACATTTCTGAATTATGGTGCTGGAAGTTTTGAGAGTTCCTTGGACAGCAAGGAGATCAAATCAGTCAATATTTAAAGAAATCAATTCAGAGTATTCACTGGAAAAGCAAATACTGAAACTGACGCTTAAATACTTTGGCCACAAAATGAGAAGACGGGACTCACTGAAAAAAGATCCTGAAGTGAAAGACTGAAAGCAAAAGGAGAAGGGGACAGGAGAGGATGAGATGAATACATAGCTTCATGGAAGCAACAAATGTGAGTTTGGACTGACTTCAGGAGATCATGAAGCACAGAAGGGTCTGATATGCAACGGTCCATGGGGTCACAAAGAGTCAGCCATGACTAAATGAAATAACAACAAAAAGAAGGAAGCAAGTGACAACTAAATGAAAAGCTAGTTCGAGGCACTCCTTGGAGAAACAAAGGAGTTTGCAGAGCAGATCTTACTGTAAACTTAGAGAAAAGAAGAAAGATTATTCTATGGCTATCTGGTCATCGTATGTTTCAATATTAATGATAAGTATTTGCAAAAAGACCAGGATGAAAATAATTGCAGCTGATGCACCAACATCTACAAAGAATATGATAAATCACTCCAAATTGATTGTTCTCTAATATTTAATCATTCCAATGCAAAGGTGGAAAAAGGTAAGAATGGGGAAAATACACGGGAAAGCATGGTTCAGGAAGAAAGAATGATAGAAGTCAAAGACTGGTAGATTACACAGAAGCCTCATGTCAAATGAGATAGATTACCACATTGGGTACCATGGGCAGCAAGGGGGCACAATGGATAAAATGCTGGCCCTGGAATCAGGAAGACTCATTTTTCTGAGTTCAAATCTGGCCTCAGACACTTACTGTGTGACCCTGGGCAAGTAACTTAACCTTGTTTGCCTCAGTTTCTTCATCTGTAAAATGATCTGGAGAAGGAAATGGCAAACCACTCCAGTATCTCCACCAAGAAAACCCCAAAAGGGGTCATGAAGAGTCAAAAAAGACAGATACCTAAGCCATTCTGGAATGACAAGATTGAAGTCTGTGTCAGAAAGCGATTTTTCAGTAAACAAACATTGCACTCTCTATTCTACAAAACAAACTTTTAAGTGCCTACTATGAATTTGTCAGGCACTTTACTAGGTACTGGAGATACAAAGATAAAAAATAAAGCAGTCCCTATTTCAAGGACCTTACATTCTATTAGAAGGACCCGTCCGGGGACACCCTGCCTGATAGCCTTTGACATTTATAAGTTAGACCAGTCTCTAGTATGTGCAGTTCATTATGCTAGGTTCTATAAGGGAGAGAAAGAAGTGTAAAAGTAATAAAATTTTGTTCATGGCACCTTAGGTCTAGAGCTGGTAAGGGATCTCAGGGGTCGCCTAATCTAATCTCATTTTATGGGTGAGGAAAGTGACTTGCCCAAGATCATACATTTGTATAGTTTCGTATATTTATATTGTTTCCACCATTTAAATGTGAATTCACTAAGAACAAAAATGGTCTTACTTTTCTAATTGTATCCCTAGTGATTTGTATATAGAGTGTATAACAGAGTGCTTTGTATATAGTTAGTACTTAATAAACGTCTTCATTCATCATACGTTCTTTGAGACAGGAATGGATAGGGTAATAAAGGAAAGCAGAGGAGAAGGATCAGCACACTTGAACCCTTCTTACCTTTCCAGTCTTCTCACGTTTTATCCACCTCCATGTACTCTGTTATCCAGAGACACTGGCCTCCTTTATATTCTTCCTACATAACATGCCATCTCCCTACTATGAGCATCTTCACTGACTATTCCCCATGCATGGAATTCTCTTGCCCCTCGTCTCTGTTTTCTGGCTTCCTGCAAGTCTTAGCTAAATCTCCATCTTATACAAGAAATCTTTTCCAGTCTTCCATGATACTAGTGCCCCTCCTGTGTGATTAGCTCCAATTTTTTCTGTAAATATGTTGCTAATATATAATAATTTGCAAAATTTCTTCCCCATTAGACTATGAACACCTTGAGAACAGGGACTATTTTTTGCCTTCCTATATATTCCCAGAAATTAGTACAGTGTCTCTAGTATGAAATACAAAATTCTTTTTGGCATTCAAAGCCTTTCATAACATTGTTCCCTCCTAACGTTTTTGGTTTTCTTACACCTTACTCCCTACCATGAACTCTTCAATCCAATAGCTCTGGCTTTCTTGCTATTCTATGAACAAGACTCCATCTCTAAGCTCTGGACATTTTCGCTGGCTGTTCCCAGTGCCTGGAACACTCTCCCTCCTCAATTCTGCTTACTGGCTTTCCTGGATTCCTTTGATTCCTAACTAAAACCTCACCTTCTACAAGCAACCTTTCCCAACCCCTCTTAATTCTACCGCCATCCCTCTTTTATTTCCTTTTTTGTCTTTGTATAGCTTGTTTGCACACATTTGTTTGCTTGTTGCCTCCCCCATTAGATTGTGAGTTCCCAAAAGACAGGTCTTTTGCCTCTTTCTGTATTAGCACAGTGTCTGGCATAAAATAGGCTCTTAATAAATGTTCTGACTGACTGACTGAACCCTGGATTAAAATATTTTTGAGGGAAGGCAACTGCAGAGGGATGGGAGATGGCCAATAATTCTGAAGACACAAAAGAAAACAATTACAATTAGGAGAAGAAATGGGGTTCATCTAAAGAAATTAATATAGATGCAGAGAATTCACCATACAACTCAAAATAAGGAAGAACTTGCGAGGAAAACCAGGTAACAGAGAATTAATACAAGGGTGACACAATCCTGTAAAATTAGTGTCAAAAATTCTTAAAGCTGGTCCTGGCAAGCAGGACAGCTACAGCAGTACAGGTTGCCAAAGCTAGCCCCAGTGCGTCGACCACTGCTCAGCAACCATGAAAGCCAGCACAATGAGGATCCACAGCAAAGGCCATCAGCCAGCAAATGGTATCCAAAGAAAAAATGAGAAAAATAGACCATCTTTGCAAATTGTGAAAACTGGTAACAAATCAGAGAAACCTAAATATAAGTCATTCTGGTGGGAAAATCTTTTATCTTGATTTGCTATCCGTTGTGATCTTTGAAAGACTGGAAAAGTACCTCAAGGAACTAGGAGGGAGAGTTGAAGAATTTCTCAGCAAAGATATGTTACCTAATTTCAAATAAAAAGAAAGAAAAATATGCTCAGACACTAGGGTGTAATATTCCTGTCCCAAGTCCAGAATCAACAATAAACAGGAGAAAATAGTTTACCTCATTCTAGCTATGATAGAAGTTCATTTAAGACTCCAGATCCAGTATGTACAAGCAGATGAAAATCATTAGTTAAAAGAGCTATCAAGGGACATGAATTCATTCCTTCAAATAGCAAATACACTGTCAAATGCTTTGTCCTAGGGAATGAAAATTCTTCTTATTGATACTAAATACTATATTGAACAAAACAAAAAAAGAATTGTATCAGATCAAGAAATCAAGCACATAACTAAGAGGAAATAATTTGATATTCAGGAAAAAAAATACGAAGGCTCAAAAAGCCATTTGTAAACGTGGAAGATGCAAGCCACCATTACAAAACATATTAACTTTAGTTAACCCAATTAACTTCAATTGTTCAATATACCTCTTACAAATTATTCTGTCCCTAAACCCCACAGTCCTTTTGATTTGGATAAGACATTTAGTCTACAGAAGTTAAACAAAGGAATAGAATGGATTTGTTTACCAAATGAAGGGTACTATCCTCCCGTGAAGTCCCACCCCAAAGAGACCAAGAAAAAGAACAACTTTGAGTGCAGCTCCCAGAAATATCATATGCTACATGCCTATCTGCTAGGCAGAAATGCAGAAGCTGTACACAGAATACTCAGTATTGTTGATGATATCATATCCAGGTTGGTGTATGACTTTGTAGAATGCAAAAGCAAGATATCCAGAAGAGTAAAATGTAGTATTGCATAATTTGCCCCCATAACTGGAAATACATTTAAAAGGAAGGAACCTGAAATGCAACTGGAATTGCACCATGTTTCCAAGAATGGCCCTTGGGAAAATACTACCTAATAGATGATTCAATATCAAGAAAGTAGGGATCCTGCATAGAAAGTTAGCTTCAATTCAGAGCCCATATATTCAACAAGTAAACTCAGAAAACATTTGGATTGTTTAAAAAAAATTACATAATAAATCCAGGGGAGAGGGACATTAAGTTGGATTTAATACGACTACCTCTGGGATGTACTCCTGAAGTTTCTGAGTATCAAGGAATGGTAAATTAAAAAGACTTAGAAGAACTGAAAACAGAATATTGCCCAGGTATTCTAGAGACATTTATGCAAGTATCTGATTTTGATGAAAAAGATAAAAATGCATCTCAACTAAAGCAAGAGGTGTTACACTTCTTCCAGGTACCTACCAGAAGGAAAAAAAAAAAACTGGTTCCCCATATGGTTATGGTTCTAAACTTAGTCATTAGCCATTCACCTGAACAACCTACAAGTCAAGCCAAGATAGTATTCCCTAGATATCCTGGTGAAGAACCTAGAGTGAAGGTCAAAAGTACAGACAGTTTACCTTCAGGGAAACTGCACCAGAAAGTAAAAAGAGTGTTAGGAAGGAACAAAAAAATCAGAAGAATGTTGAATTGCCCTTAAAAAGCAAAACAATTTCCTACTACAAAAGAAGAAAATAGTATTTGTAGTTCACCAATACAGTCTTTATTTGTATTATTTCAAACTGAGTTTTGGGGTCTTGCAAGCTGTTCTGAAAACCGCACTCTGTGTGATGTATTTACATGTGTTCCCAAAGCGGGCAATACCACCTCAAGGGGGGCGCTGTAATGATCCAGGGGGGCAGTAGTAGATTTGGGTACAACTGAGGAGGCATTCAATAAAATAAGAGGGCAGTAAAAGCATAAGGAAGAAAGATAAGAAAGTTTTGGAAAAACACTTGCACAAGTTTTATTTGCTGTATAACAGAGTTAAAGTCCTGGTAATTACGTTATTTTCCAAATAAACACACAAAATGCAAGTTATAACTGATCAGCAATCAAGTCCACCAAGAGGTCTTCACAAGCAAGTTTCGGCAGGAAAGCATGTCACACATTGTCGTGAAGTCCAGCAGGCATCAGCAAGAATATGTGCATGTAATTTGTTTACAATATGACACTATACGGTTACATGACGCAATATTGTGTCATCAAAATTTCAATGCAGGCCACAAATTTACAATAAATTATCAAATTTAAGATATCATGAAAAAACATTTTATAATTTGTGAAATGACGCAAATTTTTAAAAAAATTGTTAAAGAGTTAAAGAAAGTAGATTTCCAGAGATGTGCTGAGTAATTTTTTTTTAAGGGGGCATTAGGTCAAATAAGTTTGGGAACCTCTGCATTAGAGATTTGGGAAGAAGAAAATGGAAATAGTTTATTGTCCATGTCTCTCTCTCACCTGTCTTCAACTGCCACAGTAACTGGTTTTAGAGGAGTTTTTTAGTGGTTTTGCTTTTAATTTGCATTTTTCACAAATGGTGAGGATTACATTCTTGAAAATATTATATATGTGTGTGTGTGTGTGTACATATATGGAATTCTTGTTTTATTATCTTGTGTCAACTGTTCATTTAAATGACAAATATGAACACTAAAAATAAAGATAATTATTAGTATTTTCTGAAGAATTAAATACTTTTGCATAAATAAATGTAACCAAAGCTAAGGTATCTGCTGCATTCTGCATATTGTTTACATGGTTCCTAAATAAAACTGTTTCTGAATGAGTAATTACCTATGAACTTGCACTGCAAGGAAGATGACTCTTCATTGAAAAGATAAGTAACATTATAGAATTCATATAAATACTTACTGACTCAAATTTGGGTGTTATAATTAAACCTGTTTAAATATTAGATCTCGGACAATATATGTACCACTGAAAACTACATCTCATCCTAAAAGGAACATGTTTACCATGTTCAAATGAGTGAGTGTTGCCACTTAAGGCTATACTCGAGAGATATTGAGCAATGTTCTAAGGAATGTCGTATTGATTTATTATTTGGTTTTCTTAGAGAACAGAGTATATATCAATATAACTTTTTAAAAGGCAAAAAAAAATTCTTAAAGCTCCAAATGAGCTGAAGCTGGTGAGGTAAGCTAACAATGAAAATGTGGGATTTTTAGCTCTATCAATAGCAAAAAGAGGATCGATGCAAGGGCAGTACTTTTGCTTTGAGTGCATGTAGCACTGGTAACTAACTGCCTTCTTTCTGGGAGAAGGCCGAGTTGTTGGATGCTCATTTTGTTTCTGCTTTCTGTGCAATGGAGACTGACTCTTCCACTGGAAATAACAGAACATAAATAAGTACATGGAACTCATATTCAAGATATGTGGATATTATTTCTTCAGGAACTATTTTTGCCACCATGATGGGGAAAATCTAGTACAGAATCCAAGTCAAAAAGAGATTCCCTATGAAAGAGGTCCTCCAGATGCTCTTGCTGTGGATAACATTGCGTTGACCGTATCAAGGCCCAGAAAATTAGTCCCCTGGAAGGGATTTGTAGTCATTCAAAATAATTTGACCTATCCACTCACACAGAAAAGAACAAATGGATGAAGAAAATTTAACATGCATTTTGATAAACACCCTTCAGAGCTTTTCCAAAACTTTATGTATCTGAGACAAATAGTAAAGATCAAAATGAACTGGGCCCACAGGAGAACAGGAGAAAGAGAGTAGGATGAATTGCTCTTGGGAAGCAGCAAAGTTTTTTATTGACCTTGTCTTTCCTGGGGGAGCAAAGAATATTATTTCCTTTTTATTTCATTAGCATTTTCCAATTTCATGTAAAAAAATCTAGCAATCTTTTTTTCTATTTTCAATGTCAAATTCTCTCCCTTCCTCAAAGCTCTTTTCACTCCTTTCGAAAGCAAAAATTTTGATTTCAATTATACATTTCAGGTCATGCCAAACATATTTCCACATCAGCCACATTGCAAAAGAAAACACAAACAAAATGAAACAATAAAAATAAAGTTTTTAAAAAAGTATTCTGCATTCAGTTCTCTCTCGCTCTCTCTCTCTCTCGCTCTCTCTCGAAATGGATAGCATTTTTCATCATGGGTCTTTTGGAATTGTCTTGGATCATTGTCTTGACTAGAGTAGCTAAGTCTTTCATAGTTGATCATCCTTATAATGTTGCTGTTACAGTGTGCAATGTTCTCCTAGTTTTACTCACTTCAATGTGTATCAGTTCAATATTAACTCTTACCAGGTTTTTCTGAATTCATCTTGTTCATCCTTTCTTATGGCAGAATAAATAGTAATCTATCACAAGCATATACCACAACTTCTTTAGCCATTCTTCAATTGATGGACATTCCCGCAATATCCAATTATTTACCACCATATCTGTACAAATAAGTTCTTTTCCCTTTTCTTTTATCTTTTTGGGATACAGACTTAATAGTGGTATTGCTGGGTCGAAGGGTATACACAGTTTTGTAGCATTTCGGTATAGTTACAAATTGTTCTCCAAAATGGTTGAACTAGTTCATATTAGTGCTCCAATTTTTCCACATTCTCTCCAGCATGTGTCATTTTCCTTTTCTATCATATTAGCCAATCTGACAGATGTGAGGTGATATTCAGAGTTGGTTTGATTAGCATTTCAGTAATCTGCAGTGATTTGGAGCATTTTTTCATGTTACTATTGATAACTTTGATTTCTTTTTCTGAAAACTGCCTATTCATATCCTTTGACTATCAACTGGAGAATGGCTCATATTTTTATAAATTTGGCTCAGATTCCTATATATTTGAGAAATGAGGACTTTAGTAGAAAAACTTGTTGCAATTTTTTTTTCCAATTTCCTGTTTTTCTTTTAATTTTGCTGCATTTGTTTTGTTTGTCCAAAAGCTTTTTAATTTCTACTTTATCTACTTTACTTCCCATAATCTCCTCTATCTTTTGTTTGGTCTTGGATGTGACAGGTACATTTTACCATGTTCCCCTCATTTACCTATTATATCATCCTTTATATCTAAATTATTTATCCTTTTTTACCATACCTTGATATATGGTGTGAGATACTATTCTATGCCAGTGCTTCTTAAACTGTGGGTTTCCAACCTACAGTTTAAGAAGCAGTGAAGAGGTGGGGAATGGAAAAAGGTTAAAAAGCCCTGATCTATGCTTAGTTTCTGCCAAACTGCTTTCCAGTTTTTCCAGCAATTTTTGTCAAATGTTGAGTTCTTACCCCAAAAGACTTTTTTTTTGTTTATTTTTCTTGCCTTATTTCTTTTATTTGTTTGTCTTATTTCTAAAGCTAGCTTTTCAAGAACAATATTGAATAACAGTAGTGATAATGGACATCCTTGATCTTACTGGGAAATCTTCAAGTTTATCCCCATTACGGATAACATTTGTTCTTAGTTTGAGATAGATATTACTAATCGTCTTAAGAAAAGTTCAATTTGGGGTGGGTCGGTGGCACAGTGAATAGAGCACTGGCCCTGGAGTCAGGAGGACCTGAGTTCAAATCTGGCCTAAGACACTTAACACTTACCAGCCGTGTGACCTTGGGCAAGTCACTTAACCCCAACTGCCCTCCAAAAGGCAAAAAAAAAATAGGTTCAATTGATTCCTATGCTGTCTAGTATTTTTTAATAGAAATGGGTATTGTATACAAGCTACTCCCCAACTGATAAAAGGTCAAAGGCTATGAACAGGCAGTTTTCAGAAGATGAAATTAAAGACATCTATAAGCATATGAAAAAATGTTCCAAATCACTAGTGATTAGAGAAATGCAAATCAAAACAACTCTGAGGTACCACATCTCACTGGCCAGACTCACTAAGATGACAAAACAGCAAAATGATAAATGCTGGAGAGGATGTGGGAAAATCAGAACACTAACGCATTGTCAATGCAGCTGCGAACTGATCCAACCATTCTGGAGAGCAATCTGAAAGTATGCCCAAAGGGCTATAAATAAATGCATACCCTTTGACCCAGCAATACCACTTCTAGGATTATACCCCAAAGAGATCAGAGAAGTGGGAAGAGGACCCGTATCTACAAAAATATTTATAGCAGCTCTTTTTGTGGTGGCAAAAAATTGGAAAACAAGGGGATGCCCATCAATTGGGGAATGACTGAACAAGTTGTGGTATATGAATGTAATGGAATAGTACTGTGCTATAAGAAATGAGGAGCAGACAGATTTCATAATAACCTGGAGAGACGTATATAAACTGATGCTGAACGAGAAGAGCAGAACCAGGAGACATTTGTACACAATCACAGACACAACATATGTGTGACGACTAACTTCAACAGACTGGGCTTCTCTCAGCAATGCAAGGTTATAGGACAACTCCAAAAGACTCATGATTGAAGGAGATATTCATATCCAGAGAAGGAGATGCAGAGTCTGAGTGCAGATTGAAACAAACTCCTTGCTCTGTTTCTTTTTCTTGTTTTGTTTTGTTTCCTCTTTCCCACTGATCATTCCATCAGTTACAATCCTTCTTTACAACCTAATGATTAATGGGAAGATATTTGTAGATCCTGTATCCAAGTGCATGCCGCCATGATGGGGGGAGGGGAGTATAGGGAGGGGGAGAAAATCTGAAACTCAAGGCACTGTGGAACTGAATGTTGTTATTGTTACTGATATAGTCAATTATGCTGATCAGTTTCCTAATGTTTAAGCAGGTCTGCATTCCTAGTATAAATCTCATTTGGTCATAGTGTATGATCTTTGTGAAGAATCACTATAATCTCCTTGCTAGTGTTTTATTTAAAATTTTTGCATCAATCTTCATTAGGGGAATTGGTCTATAGTTTTCTTTTTCTGTTTTTGTTCCCCCTAATTTGGGGATTAAAACCATATTTGTGTCATAAAATGTATTTGCTACCATGCCTTTACCTATTTTTTCAAATATATAGCAATGGGATTAATTTTTCCTCAAATTTTTGGTAGAACTCACTTGTCAATCCATCTAGTTCTGGGAATTTTTTCTTTGGAAGTCCATTGATGGTTCATTCAATTTCTTTTTCTAAGATAGGGTTATTTAAGTATTCTATTTCTTTTGATAATCTAAGCAGATTATATTTATGTAAATATTCATCCCTTTCACTTAGATTGTCAATTTCACTGGCACATAATTAGGCAAAATAACTCCTAATGATTGCTTTAATTTCTCTTCATTTGGTACAGCTGCAGGGTCATTGCACCTCCACCACTTCTAGCTCCAAGGGCAGGGGCCAGACCCGCTCCTCGTCGCCCCCTCAGGTCCAACAGAGTTCTACACTGACCTCTCACTTTTTCTTTTGCATTTATGGGTTGATAATTCTGGAAACCACAACTGCTGCTGGTGATCCACTCTCCCAAAGTCTGCTGCAGCTGCTGGTTGTGGCTGCCCTGGGGCAAAAAGCACAGGATCACGTGGGGCTGGGCTCAGCTCCCAGAGTACGGCAATGAACCCTTCCTCTCCACCTGCTGGGCTGCCTTCAGTGGGAGATTTGTTTCTCTCTGTCACTTTGTGGGTTCTGTAGCTCTAAAATTTGTTTAGTCACATTTTATAGGTATTTGAGGTGGTTATGGGGGGAGCCATGGAGTTTTCCTGCTTCTACGCCACCATCTTGGCTCCTTTTTTTAACCAAATTAACCAATTGTTTATGTATTTTACTGGTTTTTTCCATAAAATGTGCTCCTAGTTTCATTTAGTAGTTCAATTGTTTTTACTTTTTAGTTCATTTGTTCTTTCATTTTCAGATTTCCATTTTGTTGTTTAATTTGGGGTTTTTAATTTGTTCTTTTTCTAGTTTTCCTAGTTGCATGCCTAATTTTTGAGCTGCTGTTTTTCTCTTTTACTGATGAAAAATCGTTTAGATTTCTCCTAAGTACTGCTTTGGTTTTATCCTACAAATTTTAGAAAGTTCTCTTATTATTGACCTCTGTGGTGAAATTATTGATTATTTCTATGATTTGTTCCTTGATTCACTCATTCTTTAGAGTTAGATTTACTTTCCAATTAACTTGTAATCTACACTTCCATAGCCCTTTATTGAATGTAATTTTGATTGCATTGTGGTCTGAAAAGGATGCATTTAATATTTTTACTTTTCCACATCAGGTTGTGAAATTTTTTATGCTCTAATACATATTGAATTTTTGTGACAATGCCATGTATAGCCATGAAAAAGGTTTTCTCCAGAGGTCTATCATATCCAACTTTTCTAAGATTCTATTCATTTTCTCACTTTCTTATTTATTTTATGGTAGATTTATCTAACTTTGAGAGGGGAAAGTTGAGGTTTTGCACTAGTATAGCTTTACTTTTTCCTCCTGTAATTCATTTAACTTTTTTGTTTTTTAAGAATTTGGATGCTATACTATTTGATGCATATATGTTTAGCATTGATATTACTTTATTGTCTGTGGTTCCTTTCAGCAAGATGTGGTTTCCCTGTTTATTCATTTTAATTAGGTCTATTTTTTTGCTTTTTCTTTCTCTGAAATCATGATTGCTATCTCTGTCTTTTTACTTCAAGTGAAGCATGATAGATTCTACCCTGGGTCCTTATTTTGACTTCATATGTGTCTTTTTATTTCAAGTGTGTTTCTTGTAAACAGCATGTTGTTGGATTCTGTTTTCTAATTCATTATGCTATTTGCTTCCCTTTTATGGGTGAGTTAAACACATTCACATTCACAGTTATGATTACAAACTGTGAATTTCCCTCCATCTTATTTTCTTTTGTTTTTCCTTCTCTCTCTTTTTATCCAGTCTCTCCTCTAAAGTCTGTTTTATTTCTGGCCACTGCCTTTTTTATCTGCCCTCCCATTTATCACCTCCCTTTCTCTTATTCCCTTACCCTCTTTTTCTTTTAGATAAAACATTTTTCTATTACCAGTTGAGTATGTATATATGTATATTTGCATATACATATATACATATGTGTGTATAGATAAATATTCTTTTTTTTAACCAATTTAGATGTGAATGACACTCAAGCATTGCCCAACCCACCCCAACTATTTTCCTCTCCTCTGTAAAAGATCTTCCTTGCACGCCTCTTTTATGTGAGAAAAATTTCCTCTCCCTTCTCCTAGGATACCCTTCTTTCTCATGTATTCATTTTTTTGCATCATCCAACATAGTCGACTCACTTCCACACCCTCTTTTTATGTAGAATCCATCTAACTTCTTAGAAGATACGCATATCATCTTCTCATGTAGAAAGGTACATTTTTTTTTTTGCTTTTTGGAGGGCAATTGGGACTAAGTGACTTGCTCAAAGTCACATGGCTAGTAAATATGTCAAGTGTCTGAGGTCAGATTTGAACTCAGGTCGTCCTGGCTCCAGGGCCAGTGCTCTACTCACTGCGCCACCTAGCCACTCCCAGAAAGGAATGTATTAAAACATTTTTGAGTCCTTTATGATTTTTCTTTCTTGTTTACCTGTTTATGATTGATTCTTGTATTTGAAAATAAAATTTTCTATTCAGCTCTGGTTTTCTCATCAGGAATTCTTTAAAGTCCCCTATTTCATTAAATATCCATTTGTTCCCTTGAAAGATTATGCTCAATTTTGCTGTGTAGGTTATTTTTGGTATTTTTTTGCCCTCCAGAATATTATATTCCAAGTCCCTCCACTATTTTAACACTGTAGCTGATAAATCTTGAGTGATCCTGGTTGTGACTTCACAATGTTTGAATAGTTTCTTTCTTACTGCTTAAAGTATTTTCTCCTTGACACTGAAGCTCTGATATCTGGTTATAATATTCCTGGGAGGTTTCATTTGCAGATCTCTTTCAGGTGGTGATTGGTGGGTTCTTTCAAATTCTATTTTACCTCTGGTTCTGGAATATCAGAGCAGTTTTTCTTGATAATTTCTTGAAAAATGCTGTATGGTACCTTTCTTTGACCAAGGCTTTCAGGTAATCAATAATTATTAAATTGTATCTCCTCAATCTGTTTTCTTTTTTTTTAAATTTTATTTTAGTTTGCATCATTCATTTCCACAAGATTTTGATTTACATATTTTCTCCCCATCTTTCCCCTACCCACCACTCCAAAACAGCCATCCCAGTGTATCCCCTCTCCCCCAGTCTATTCTCTCCTATGTCTTCCCCCCTCACCCCTCTGACTTTCTGGTAGGGCGGGATGGATCTTCCAACCACAGTGCCTGTGTATCTCAAGTTCCATTTGGATGTAGTTAATAATAATAATAATAATAATTGCATATATATAGATATAGATATAGATATATATTTATAACATTTGATTATGGAACTTAAGATTCTAGATTCTTTCTCTTCCTCCCTCGTCACCCACCCCCACTG
>CM053581.1:391846800-391873224 GCA_028627135.1 Pseudochirops cupreus | reverse complement strand
CAGGCTGGTTTCAGTTCGCAGTGCTGATATGGTTCCTTGTAGCCGAGCTGACTTTAGTGGGAAGTATCTTTGTGTGCGTTTTGGAGTTCTAGGATTGGTTTAGAGTCCTATTTTATGGGTTTTTTGGGGTGGCTATGTGAGAGCTGCGATATGTTGCTGCTGCTACGCTGCCATCTTGGCTCCGCCCCCCAGGTCAGTGAATTCTTAAGGTACAGCTTACCTCCCATCACTCCATGTTGCTAATTCACAGTTCTCCTATCTTTGAGAAAGATAGAAAGCTGTCCCTGAACAAGAACAAAGGAGAAAATATAAATTCTCACCTTTGAACTATCCCTATCACAGTTATGTAGCTAACTCATCAAGAGCTGAAATAAGGTATGGATCTAGGTTTTATTTGTGCGGGAAATTTCTAGCACGGAATTCCCTTTACTAATGTAGAATCTTGTAGAATTGCCTAGGGCACTGTAGCAGCAAGCACCCTAGCATACCCAGGACAGCTGCTAGCACAGGTTCTTAAGATATGCTTTTCTAAAGGAAAGCAACTCAAAATGGGTTAACAGTCTTACTTTAATCAATCAAATATATATCATTTACCTAGTTCAGGGGGAAAAGTCAGCACCCTGAACTTCAGAGAATACAAAAAAGTTACAAGCAGATAAAACAATACAGACAGAGAAACAGATCAGCAGACGGGGCTTCCATCTGTCTGACCATTACATCCATACCTAGTGAGTTACCAGAGAGAGAAGCACCAACATCTGGGTTTTCAAAGCCTGCCCAGAGTCTTGGCTGGCCAAATCACACAACTCTTCCCAAAATGAGCCCCAAACTAAAACCTCACATCAGGATATATATAGCCTTCTCCTGGGTCAAAGAATGTCGCAACCCTCTAGACCCACGGCTCAATCACAAAGTAACAAGATGTCGGCGTTCCTGAAAAACAAGCCTCCCACCCCAGGCTCCATGTGACCACACTCAGCCTATTAGGGGGCAGAGTATACTTTCAAATCAGAGAAGGTTCTCAGATTCACTTAAGCCTATCAAAGGGCCTAGAGGCAGGGAAGATCTTCAGATTCCCATAACAGGCACTGACAGGTGAAAGAACCTTATCATGGTCAACCAGATGGTATGTGTTAAAGGCTGGACTTTGATTTTGGTCTCCTTAAATCCAAGGTAAGCTATCAAATATGTTCATTTTCTTTCATATTCCATTTTAAAATTAGTATATTTCATTCAATTCAACCAGCATAATGAAAATATTTATTCAGGGAATATCTGTTGAATACCTCCTATGTACAAGGAGGAAACATCACAGGGAGATACAAAGATACATAAAACACAAGCACTACCCTCAAGAAGTTTGTCATCTAAAATAAGGCTGTATGCAAAAAGCATCATATTAGGGGAGACTAGGTGGTGTAGTGAATAGAGCACTGGCCCTGGAGTCAGGAGGACCTGAGCTCAAATCTGGCCTCAGACACTTAACACTTACTAGCCGTGTGACCTTGCAAATCACTTAGCCCTAATTGCCCCTCCAAAAAGAAAAAAAAAATATTTTTTAAAGCATCATATTAGAGATACAAAGAATATGCTGTTCAGAACAGAGAGAGATAACTTCCAATTGGCAAATTAACTGGGGAATTTCTCATTATTGCAAGTAAACACCACTATTCTACTCACTCCAAGCTTGAAAGCCAAGAATCATTTTCTACTTTTCTCTCCTCTTCGTCTTCTAACAGTTCTCTCTTCAGTTTTTGTTGGTCCCTTCTTTTCCCTTGTCACAACCACAACCATTTTTTCCCATTTTCTCCTTACCTCACTTCTGGATTATTGCTCTTAGCCAGTCTTTCTGTCTCTTTCATCTCCAAATTCCAATCCATACCATTCCATCTCAAAATTATCATATTAGATTTAAGATGTCCTTGTTCAAGAACCTAATGTGCCTCCTACAGCTTCCATCAGGTAGTCCCTCTATACTTCTTTAGTCTTATTTCTAATTGACTACAGTAATTGGTTTTCTGTCTTTCTACTACTGACCTTGAAAGTCTCCTTCCTTCCTGGAAATCTGTGCTTACCTTGTCTTTCAAAATCAAGATCAAAATCATCTCCTCTAGGAAATCTTCCTTAATTAACCTCATTCTTATTCTACATCCTCTCAGAACATTGATTCATGGGTAGCAGCTTTTTACAAGCTGGCCAAAGTCATGTGAAGTCTAGATAGGGTGACTACCTCTCAGTCTGACACTTGATTCATTACCATATTCATTTTCATTTCATTCTTCTTTTTGTTAATATGGTGTTTTTCTAATATTGAACAAGTTCTGCATTCCAGGTATAAATCCAGTGTGGTCATAGTATCTGATCTTTGTAATAAATTGCTGTAATCTCGTTGCTATTACTCTATTTAAATGTTTTACATCAAAAGGGAAATTGCTCTATTGTTTTTGTTTTTTAATCTCAGTTTTTACTCCCTCTGGTTTAGGTATAAAGACCATATTTGTGTCATAAAAGGAATCTGGTAGGATTCCTTTTTTACCTATTTTTTTGAACAATTTATGTTCTATAAATGTTTGGTAAAATTTAGTAATTGCTAGGCTTTGGTAGAGTTCGCTTGCAAATCGAACTGTCCTAGATTTTTTTCCCCCTTAGGAAATTCATTTCTAGGTTGTTTAATTTCCTTTTCTAAGACAGGATTATTTAAGTATTCTATTTCCTCCTCTGTTAATCTGAGCAATTTATATTTTTGTAAATATTCCATTTCATTAAGATTGTCAGATTTATCAGCATATAATTGAGAAAAATAGTTTCTAAAAATTGTTTTTATTTCTTCTTCACTGGATGTAAATTTACATTGACATTTTTTATACTGGTAATCTGGTTTCTTCTGTCTTTTGAGTAATCAAATTAGTCAATGATTTATCTGTTTTATTTTTTTTAAAGCAGTTCCTAATTTTATTTTTTTTAGTTCATTTTTAAAGTTTACTTTCAATCTTACTAATCTCTCATTTGGTTTTTAGGATTTCCATCTTGATGTTTAATTGCTTTTTAAAAATTTGTTGGTTTTTAATTTTTTTTCTGTAGGCTCAATTCATTGACCTGCTCTTTCTTGTTTTTACTCAATTAAGTGTTTAGCAATATATTTTTCAATAAGTACTGGTATATTTTGTATGTTGTCTTATTGTTGTTATTATCTTTAATGAAATTATTGACTGTTTCTTTGATATATTCTTTCACCCACCCATCTTTTAGGTTTTAATCTATACATCAAAGGCCTTCTGTTAGATGTAGTTTTTATTGTGTTGTGTCCAGAAAAGATATGCATTTAATATTTCAGCATTTGTTTTTGAAGTTTTTGTGCACTAATATGTGAGCAACTTCCGTGAATGTTCCATGCACAACAGTGTACACGTATAATACTTTCAATATTCTTCAGAGGTCTATCACATCTAACTTTTCTAAAATCCTATTGGGCTCTTTAAATTTTTTCTAGTGTATTTTATGGTTAGATTTATCTAGTGCTGAGAGGAATAAATTGAGGTCTACATTATGATAGTTTTGCTATTTCCTTCTTTAACTCATTTTACTTTTATTTTAAGACTGTAGATGATATATAATTGTGTACACATATGTTCAGTATTGATATTAATTCATTGTCTGTGGCACCTTTCAGAAAAATGTAGTCTCTGTTTATCTCTTTTAATTGGATCAATTTTTTGCCTTAGCTTTGTCTAAGATCATGATTATCACTTCTCCCTTTTATTTTACTTCAACTGAAGCATAATAGATTCTGTTCCAGCATCCTAATTTAACTCTATGCATGTCTTTCTATTTCAAAGGTCTTTCTTGTAAATAACATATTGTTGGACTTTGGATTTCCAATCTAGTCTACTATCCTTTTCCATTTTTATGGAAGAATTCAGCCCGTTCACATTCAAGTCATGATTGCTAACTATTTACCTTCATCTTATTTTCTTATCCTTATCCCTCTTTCTTTTACCTTGTCCTCTCTTTAAGAATTTATTTTGCTTCTAACCACTGCCTCCCTTAATCTCTTTCTTCATCCTACTATTCTCACTTTGTCTTAACCTCTCCTTCCTACTTCTCTGTTGGGTAAGATGAGTTTCTGTACCTGTCTGTGTGTATATGTTTATTCTTCCTTCCTTGACTTAGTTCAATTGAGAGTGAGGTCCAAGTGTCCTCCCTGCTCTGCCTCTCCATTATATAAACTCTTCCTGAGGTATTCCATTTATGTGAAATAATTTCTCCCATTTTTCCTCTCCCTTCCCCCATCTCCAAGAGTATCTATCACTCTTTCTCATCCTTCTATTGTTCTTTTGAGATCTTCCCAACATAAGAGGCTCACAGCCATGCATGTCCTCCCCTCTAACTGCCCTAATGATGATAAAGGTTTGAGGGCTTACATATATCTCCTTCCCATATAAGAATATAAAGAGTTTAACCTTGCTTAGTCCCTTATGACTTTTCAGTCATATTTTTCTTTTTTTGTTTCCTTGAGTCCTCTATTCAAACATCAAATTTTCAATTCAGTTCATATCTCTTCATCAGGATTGCTTGGAAGTCCTCTATTTCATTTATTATCCGTTTTTCCCTGTTGAATTATTCTCAGATCTTCTGGGCACATTATTCTTGGTTGTAATTCTACTCCTTTGCCTTCCAGAATATCATAATCCAAGGCCTCAATTCATTTAAATGCATGGCTAATAAATCCTGTATGAGTCTGACTGTGGCTCCAGGGTACTTGCGTTCTTTTTTTATAGCTACTCGCTAGGGTGTTCACTGTCCTCCTGGTCTGAGCTCTGCAAATTGGGTTTGCTGGTGTGTGTATAGTCACTATTAGCCCACTAGCAAGTTATGCAGATCAATAATAACTAAAATACAGGTTTCCCTTTGGTTTTGGTCTCTTATCCTAGTTATTCCACCACAAGCTTATATGCCAGACTAAAATGTTAGAACCAAGTTGCCGCTCTGCTTCTTGGCTCAGAACTACACAACTAGGTTTCTAGAATGTGTTCTATGTTTAGTATTCAGTTGAGTTTTGGGTTTATTTATAATTACTTATCTCTGCCCCAGATCTGTGACCCAGAACTAAATAATGGGCAACAGAACCACCAAATGGCACCCATTCTTACTCCCATTGCTAGTTCAGGGGTCCCCTGGGTCCTCCTTTTGCCACAGTGCTTCCTAACCTGATGTTCCTTCTTATCATTCCTGAATGCCAGAATATTCTCAACTGCCACCACTGCCATTGTACACTCCTAGACCTAGACTCCAGGGTTAACAAATTTCTGTCTGTCTTTCTAAGCTTCCTTGGGCTGGAAAAATGACTCACTGGAACTTTTTCCTGGTTTTCCCATTCAGAATTCAGTCTGGTACATTTTCTAGCTTGTTGTGGAGTTAGGTATTCTGGGGAGCTTAGGCAAAAATGCTTCTTCTCACTCTGCCATCTTCCCTCCCCCCACGTCATTTCATTTCATCATCCCAAATTCTAAGATAATCCAGGAGTAATTTAAATAATTATTCATTATTAAATTTACAACTTCTTTGTTATTAATAAATCAGATCTGAATGCCCCCAGTTGTTCATCTTTCTTGATACATCAAAGCCCCTAATCTCCAAAGTTTTAGTAAACATCAAATTTACTTGGCTATACAATTAATTAAAATGTAATGAATAATAAAAACAATTACTTACATAGCTTCTTCTGTGAGGAAGATCACTAACCATTACTGTCACTTTTACCTTCTGACTCCTAGAATACAGTTCTACTGTTCAACTCTCTGGAAAGCAGCCAAAGTCTCTAAATGATATTTATTTTATTTACTTGTAATATAAAGGTTAAATTCAATTTTTTCAGGGATTAAGTTCTTTGAGATGATATTTAATGAGATAATATTTTTAAAGTAATTAGAATAGTGCCTGACCCAAATTAGGTACTTAATAAATGTTTATTCCCTTCCTCTTCTTCCTGCCCTTTCATAGTCTTTCTCTTGCCATGATAGATAACACTCTTCTCACACTACACTTAGAATTACATATAAACTCTCAGCTTCTTCACAGATGACAACTAAACACTTGATTTCTTTACAGACTCATAAGGAATGACTATTTAACTGATGCTACCCAAGATTCCAATGTCTCAAACACAGAGTAGTAAATATCTAAAGCATGAGAGAGGTTATTAAAGCTGGTGTTGTCCATGAATTCACTTTTATTTGGTACTTCTTTGTGTTATGGTATGTGATTAGTTTCATTACTTTTTCTATGTGTTTTAGCTCCCCAATGAGAATATAAGCTTCGATGTAGAAAAGAGCATTCTGATTTCTGATGGGTAAATCAATCTACAAAAAAAATTATTTGATAGAGCTAGAAAAAAATAGTAACAAAATTCATTTGGAAGAACAAAAGGTCCAGAATATCAAGAGAATTAATGAAAAGAAATTCTAGACTTAACCATACCAGATTTTAATCTGTATTATAAAGCGGCAGTCATCAAAACTACTTGGTACTGGCTGAGGAACAGAGTAGTGGATCAGTGGAATAGATTAGGTATATGAGACACAGCAGTCAATGATCATAGTAATCTACCGTTTTATAAACCCAAAGACCCCAGCGTTTGGGATAAGAACTCACTATTTGACAAAAACTGCTGGGAAAACTGGAATATAGTATGGCAGAAAATAGGCATAGGCCATTATCTAACTCCATATACCAAAATCAAGTCAAAATGGGTGCAAGATCTAGGATAAAGGCTGATACTGTAAGCAATCTGGAAGAGCAAGGAATAGTTTACCTGTCAGATCTAGGGAGAGGGGAAGACTTCATGATGAAACAAGAGTTAAGAGAGCATTGTGAAATACAAAATGGATAATTTTGATTACGTTAAATTGAAAAGTTTCTGCACAAACAAAGCCAATGTAGCCAAGATTAAGAGGGAAGTGGAAAATTGGGAAAGAATTTTTACAACCAGTGTCTCTGGAGTTCAGATAATAGTCACTATCCTGTTATCTTTTATATTTAATGTTCTACAGATTATTGCATAAGTAGGTCAAAATAACTGATTTTTGTAGTTAGATATCACTGTAATGAATATCAGCAAGTTCATCTTTTGTAGACTCACTGAAAGCACTTTCAGTATAGCTCAAGTAGTACAACAGGTATACTCAGTTCTATAGAGAAGTGATAATAATGGACTTCATAGCTTGAAAGAAGCATTAATCAGCTTCAATTGTCTCCTTGCAAGATGCCACATTTTTAATCTTTTTTTAACTTTACTGTGCCAGTGGCTTATAGAATGATTTCCCATATGAATATAAAATATTCTAGCATTCTTCTCTGTTTCAGTCCATTTTGTATATTTGCAGTGTAGGAGTAAGCCATGAGTACAGAACTGAGATGAGGCTTTGTGATAATTAACTATGAAGGCAAAATAAATATTGTGGCACTCTAAGGTAGGTTGTTCAACAATTATTGACTCAATAATACATGGATTTTTTAAACCTCTGGGACTTCTTGGCACACCCTTTTTGCTCTTTGCCGTACACATTCACAGAAAAAGAGTTCATAGGTTTTTTTAATGATACAAACTGTACCTGTTTTGTATAAAATATGTAAACATATAACTGGACTATATTTAGAGAACTCATTAGCATTCTTATCTTTTGCTGATAGATATTTGATTCCTTGTATTAATAAATATGAAATAAGACTTGCAACTGAAAACCTGGTGAAGTGCTTTGCTAGTAATTCACACATCACTGAAGCATGAACCAATACTTATTGATCTTATCTGGCCCTGCAGCTTTTCCATTTGTATAGAGAAGTGGGAATTTCACTTAGCTCCCATCATGTAATGATTCCATCTGACATTATAATATTAATAGTTTATAAGTTTTCTGTTATTCATTTGATGAGAATTTCAATTTTGTTATGTCAGATTTCTTGTGACTCTACAAATGACCAGAAATGTTCCACATCCTCCTCCTTAATCAGAGATTCTCTCTCATATCTGATTTCTTTAACTCGCAAGCCTCTAAGTTTCCAGTTGGTGTCAGATTGTTTGTTTCATCCTTTGTACTGTTCCATCACTTATTTCCTTAGCCATTTTGCTTTTGCTTTCAATTTCTGATTAAGGGAATCTAGAATTTCTAATGTCTATTTGTCTTCTGCATTCCATTCTGCATGTTTCCTTACTGTTGTTTCTAATGAGGACATATGGCATTCAAGTTTCCTACAGCAGGTACCAGCTAAACACTGGTGTAATCTTCCTACATCTTTTTTTATTTTATTTTATCTTCATTTTTGGAGGGGGGAAGGTAGGACAATTGGGGTTAAGTGACGTGCCCAAGGTCACACAGCTAGTTTTGTGTTAAGTGTCTGAGGCTGGATTTGAACTCAGGTCCTCCTGACTCCAGGGCTGGTGCTCTATTCACTGCGCCACCTAGCTGCCCCTAATCTTCCAACATCTTTGTACAGATCTTCAAGAGTTTCCTCAAATCACTTTTTCCTTCTATAGGGCCTACTGTGCCAACAGCAGCTACAGAGAATTCTGTATATAGTTCCTGATATGTCTTTGTATTTTCAGTCACATGCTGTGAGAGAATACATTCATTTCTAATATTAAGAAACTTCCGGCGGGTCCATGGGACCAGGCACCCATACCCTTTTCCATTAAGGGGCCCTTCTGCTCTGGACCCAGAGCAGTATAGGAGGGTACATGTGTGTATAAACACATATGTGAATGTGTGTATATGTGTGTACATGTATACCTAAAGGACATAGGATCAGTTGAATAGGAAGGGATGACATCTAAAGAATAAAATTAAGAGGTGAGCAAGGAATATACTGAGAGAAGAAGAAAGGGAGAGATGGATTAGGGTAAATTATCTCATATAAAAGAGGCAAGAGAAAACTGTTACAATGGAGGGGAAGAGCAGGAGAGTGAAAGGGAATGGGTCAACCTTACTCTTATTGAATTTGGCTTAAGGAAGAAATAATATACACAACTCATTTGGGTATCTTACCCTACAAGAAAGTAGGGGGTAAGGGGGCAAGAGGGAGGATGATAGAAGGGAGGGCAGATTGGGGGAGAGGGTAGTTAGAAGCATATACTTTTGAAAAGGGACAGGGTCAAAGAAGAAAATAGAATAAGTGGGGGGCAGGATAGGATGGAAGGAAATATAGTTAGTCTTTCACAATATAACTACTATGGAAATGTTTTATGTAACTACATATGTACAGCCTATATTGAATTGCTTATCTTCCCAGTGGGGGTGGATAAGGAGGAAAGAAAGGAAAGAATCTGGAAATCAAAGTTTTAAAAACAAATGTCAAAAAATTGTTTTTTACATGCAACTGGGAAATAAGATATACAGGCAGTGGGGTATAGAAATCCATCTTGCCCTACTAGAAAGTTAGAGTGGAGTGGGGGAGGATATAAGAGAGAGCAGATTAGGGTAAGGAGTATTCAGTAGACTTGCTATCTTGGGTTGCGGGTAGGGCAAAGATGGGGAGAAAATTTGTAACTCAAAATCTTGCGGAAATGAATGTTGAAAACTAAAAATAAATTTTAAAAAATAAATAAAATTTTTTTAAAACAGATTAGTTTTTCAAAAATAATATTAACTTTAAAGATATAGCAAGAACAAACATACAGACATTCCCCCCAGTACCTCAGGGGTATAATCCCTCCATAACCTCTCAGTCTCTGGGGAGGGGAAGAGAATTAGGTTTACGATTTAGCTCAATTACCATATAACATTAGTCCCACCAAGTTCCAAGTTCAAAATCCTTCCTGGGCTTGTGTTCCAGGACCCTGGCTTCTCCGGGCCATAGGAACTACAGAAAAAAGTATGGTGCCCTTTCCCCCACCCAGCTTAGTTCATGGTGCCCATGCTGTGGGCTTTTGCTCACAGCTGCATCACAACTGAGGTGGTAGATAGGGCAAGCAGCCCATCCTCTACCCCTTACAATACCTCAAAACGTCCCTGACACAATCCAGAATGAAAAGAGCCTCAAAAATAGGCTCATTCCCTTTTAAATATCCACTGGGTTACTTCCTGCTCAGTAAAAAATAAGGGAAATGCCTTGTCATTTCAAAGCATCAAGCCCCCCTTGATACTATGTTGAATACACATATGTGTTCTACCGAAATAAAAAGGCCAGTTTCATAGATGCTCAGAGATGGCTTTGGTTATACACTCACGTTGCTTGTAGTAGATACCAACCAGTATAGCCAAGGCTACATTTCCAGCAGGTGAGGAACTGGTGGTATTTGGGGTTTGTTCTCCACATGTAGCATGAAGTGTCATTATGTGGTTCAAAGGGAGGCAAAATAAACATCTCTAGTCTCTTCTTCATCCTCCACCCTCGTCCCTCCACCCTTCTCCAAGGGAGACAGTTCCTGCCAGGATGGGGAGCAGAAGGTCGAGGACTGAAGTTTGGCCACACTGGCCTCCTCAGAAAAAAAGGAGTATTAGGCTAGACTTATACCTCCCTTGGTCTAGGGGATATAGTTTTTAGATTCAAACTAAACTTCTTATTGTTGTTCATTAATGAAGAAAGGAGGATCCCCAAGCTTTATGTCTAAGATTTTACTTCTTTCTCATCAAATACAACTTCCACAATGAACTCACACACATACTAATTAACAAAGAAACCCATTTATCTGAGTCAATAGAAAAACAGAAATCAAAGAAAGTATACTTAGGAGAATATATACCAGACAATAAAGAGTCATTGGGAACAAAATAACACAGCTCAACCAGGACAGAGAGTCCCCGGTCTCATCCTAGAGGAAATTCCTCAAAGTCTCTAGCGTAACTGAGGACAAGGACATGATGGAGATTGTTAACTCCTCTCAAGTCATTTTTTTCCGAGAGTCTTATTCTCTCTTAAGCAACCAGAAGTAGGATTGGCATCAACCATCTTCTCTCTTAAAGCTGGAAGCCAAAAGTGCCCAAAGTGACTACAGATCCTAAAGAGACTAAAAGCAGCTCAAGAAACTGAAGCAACTGGAGCTCTCCTCTCTGGTCAATTCTGCTGCACCCTTCACCCAGGTTCAGGGCATTAATCTCCACCATTGAGGAGAAAGTCCCAGACCAATGGGCTTTAGTAACCCTGTTACCTTGATATATGCCAACAGATTCAAAAAAATGCTCTTTGAAATTCCTTTCCAAGTTTAATTATTATTTTTCAAAATCATTCAAGATACTAGCCTATATTTCATTATTTGATAGCACCTAATCGATAAACATGTATTAAATACATACTATGTGCCAGGCAAAAATAAGGCAAAAGAGAGTCTCTCCCCTCAAGGAGTTTGCAATCCAAATGGGGGAGAGAACATGCATATATTCAAAGATATTCAAAGCAAGTTATATTCAGGATAAACAGGAAAAAATTAGCAGAAAGAAAGCCCTAGGATTAAGAGAGATTCAGGAAAATATCCTGTAGAGAATGGGATTTTAGTTGGGATTTAAGGTAAGCAAATCTAGCCTTAAATCACTAAGTGAATGTTGCCTCAAATAAACTGAGACCCAGGAAAAACCTTAGTTTAAAAGGACCAAGGTCTCCCGCCGCATCTAGGGCCATCTCCAGTTGTCCTGACCTATGTCTTGTCACTGGACTCAGATGATTCGGAGGAGAAAGTTGAGGCTGATGCCTCACTTGAATCCAATTCACTTGCAAGTCAAGACATCACCCTCCTGGTGTTACAGGTCCCCTTTGAGAACAAGGGACAAACAACAAGAACAATGACAAGACAAGTGAAGGAAGCTAATAGGCAGAAGAGGGAGATTGTTCCAGGCATGGAGGGCAGTCAGAGAAAATGCCTTAAGCTGAGAGACAGGGTCTTGTTCATAGAACAGACAAAAAGTCAGTGTCGTTGAGGCGTAAGGTGTAAGCAGACTGGAAAAGTAGGAGGGGCTAGATTATCAAGGGTTTTCATGCAAAATAGGGCATTTTGTATTTGATCTTGGAGACAATAGGAAGCCACTGAAGTTATTGAGTAGGGGACCTGACATGATCAGAGTTGAATTTTAAGAAAATCACTTTTGTGCTGAACAGAGGATGGGTTGGAGGGAGGAGAGACTTGAGACAGGCAGACCCACCAGCAGTCAATTCAAATCATCTAGGTGTGAAGAGGTGAGGGTCTGCACTAGAATGATATGAATGTAGAAGAGAAAAGGGGGCATATTCAAGATATGGGGCTCAGGTGAAATCTACAGGGAGCATTTCTGAAATTTGTATTGGCTATCTGTAATGCCTTCAGGCTCTTTAGCTTTTTCTTTTTCAGGGTTAAGTATTTCTTTATAATTATATCTTTGAGGTAAATATTCCTTTGTAAGAGCTAATCTGACTGTTTTGTGACTAAATGGAACGGGGGTACTGGTGACCCCATTCGTGGAGACTACAGCCAATGACAGAGAAAGGGGATGGCCCTTGGGGAAGGGGGGAAGTGAAACACATTTCTACACTTATTTCTTCTGACAAGTTTAGGAATGAAGTTAAGATTGTCCTGTGCTGATCTGCAATAACTTGCTCTATACCATGGAGCTGAGGATATATTAACAAAAAGAAATCTAATTTTTGAGATATTCTTGCAAAGTTTTTAGAATATTGCGCTGTTGCATAATGAAAGGATTCCTATCTTTAGTTCTTTTCCTGTGCATTCCTGACTTGGCTGCTGTAAGCAGGCAGGAGCTTCTGCACTGTACCCCTTCCAGAAGATGGAGTGTTGGTGGGGTTTGTTCTAGTCTATCTGGACTTCTTGTGAAACTGGAATAAGCAAGCACCATGTCTTTCTGTGTCAAGCTAATCTTCATGGTTTTGAGATGGGAAATTCACTGCTTCCCTATCTGTTTTTTTAGATTAATAGTAGGACAGTTTGGGGGGCAGCTAGGTGGCACAGTGAATAGAGCACCAGCCCTGGAGTCAGGAGGACCTGAGTTCAAATCCAGCCTCAGATACTTGCAATACTTACTAGCTATATGACCTTGGGCAAGTCACTTAACTTGCCTTGCCTTTCCCCCTCCAAAAAAAATTAGTAGGATAGTTTTGTCACATGAGTTAGCATGCATATTCAATCAGTAGTACCACAAGAGTCTAAATCAGTGGTTCTCAACCTTCCTAACGCCACAACCCTTTAATACAATTCCTCATGTTGTGGTGACCCCCCAACCATAAAATTATTGTTGTTGCTACTTCATAACTGTAATTTTGCTACTGTTATGAACTGTAATGTAAATATCTGATATGCAGGATGTATTTTCATTGTTACAAATTGAACATAATGCACAGGTTGAGAACTGCTGGTCTAAATGGTCAGGTTCAAAGTTCCAGTCTCAAAGCATACTCTCCCCACTGCACACCACCCTTCCTTGTCATCCTTCCTACCCTACCCTACCCCCAAGCAAGACAAAATCAGGCTTGAAGGAGGATATTAGTCTTACCATCGTGATTATCAGTCACCATTTTCATCATAATCATTCTTATTAATCTGTGTTACATTTATATAGCATTTTACTGTTTATAGTGTGATTACACATCCATTTTCTCATTTGAGCCTCCCTACAAAACTGGAAAGCAATTAGGTTGTTCAACAGATAGAACACTGGGCTTGAAGTGAGAAAAACGAGTTCAAATCCACCTCAAACACTTATTAGCTGTGTGACCCTAGACAAGTCACTTAACCTCTGTTTGCTGTAATCCACTGGAGGAGATGGCAGACCACTACAGTATCTTTGACAAGAAAACGCCAAAGGTCAGAACTGAGGTGGCCTTACTCCTTACCAAAGCTAACCCATTTCATCCAGTCTCCTGCAACAGCCTGCCCCTGTTGTCATCTCCTCTCTATCAGGTGGGAGCCCGTGCCTTCTTGCCTCCAGATCAATTAAGCCACCTTTATGAATTATAAAAGTAAGGCTCAGAGAACTCACAGGACGTAGCAGAAGGCACAGCAAAGCAGGATTGTCAGAATTTTAATGCAGGACTTCAAATGTGAGCCCTCTTTTCAAAATGCCTTTTACCTGTTCATCTGTGAGTCAGCCTGATATGGTAGACGTAGAAGGCCTTGGTGGAAGTCTGGCAAGTGGCTTAACCTCTCAGTGACCCAGACAACTCTCCAAGACTTATGACTTGTAGCTCTGAGTGGACAGAGGGGGTTTCCTCACCAAGAATTATTTACACCAATGAAATCAAATGCCTTGTAAGAGGTAAAGTATATAACTTATCTTCTCCATGAATTTGTAGTAAATTCTTTAAGGGAAGGAACCATATCTAACTTGTCCCTACCCCACCCTCTCAATCCCAGCACCTGGAACAGCACCTTACACAGAAGTCATTAAAGATATGTGGAAAGAGGGCAGGGAGGCAAACAGGCCTCTCAACATGAAAAGGAAAAATTTTTCAAATGGATAGATATCTTTAACCTACATATCCAACAACAAACAGAACATTAGACTCTCTAGAGTTCAGATAGACATTTAAGGACAACTATGCCAACTGGAACCAAGAATCATTTCTACAACATTCCTAACAAATGTTCTTCTAGCCCTTGCTTAAAGACCTCTCATGAAGGGGAACCCACTATCCCCCAAAGCTTCTCATTTCACTGTTGAACTTAATTATTAAGAAGGGGTTTTTTTTTTTGCTTCCAAATACATGAAGAATTTTGATTTCATAAGCACAGAGAACTCCCTTTTTGGGAACTCTATCCACCAGAATTTGAGACTATGCCCTGAAGGATCTAAGTAATTCAGTTTTGGAATTCTTGCCCTGGACTTATGCAGTCCTGATTGGAGTATGTGAGCACCTACTATATCTAACAGACTCCAGATTGCCACCATACTTAATCCTAGCTATCATTCTCCCCAGACATGGACCCATTCTCCACTCCCTTTTCTGATCAAATCAATACTGCTTTTTTATTTCTAGAAAGGACTCCCCTATGATTTGACTCACTATCCATGTGACTGCCTACACCAAAACATCCTTCCCTAACCACTGGCCTGCTAGTGGTCTCCCTCTATTAGGCTATATGGCATCTAATTAACAAATAGGACTAAATAAATGCTTGTTGACTCATCCAGATTACAACACATCATTTACTAATGAGCATTTACTACCAACTAGCATTTACTATTAACTAGTTTTTGCTACTAAGTATTGACAGTTGCCTGAGGAACATAAAAGTTAAGGACTTGCTCAGGATTTCTCAGCTGGTAAGTGTCAGAGACAGGAACATCCTGATTCCAAGTCTACCCATTGCCCAGGCTGCCTCTTACATTTCCTTACATTGATCTGCTTCTATTCCACTTGTACCCACTGCTTCTAGTTTTTTTCTCTGGGTCAAAAAGGACTATCTTCTGCATGACAGCTCTTCAAATACTTTAAGATAGCTATCATATATCATATGTCATATATCATTCCAAGACTTCTCTTCTCCAACTTAAACAGTCCCAGTCCCTTCCAATAATTTAATCCTCTCAGTCTCTCTCCTCTGAACACATTTCAGCCTGCCAATAGCCTTACAAAAATTTTCTGTTCAAACTTGGACACAATTTTCCAGATATGACCTTGTTGTGAAGACAGTGAATTATATAAAGGTTATAGTTCCAACTCTGTTGTTTTACTGCCAGATTTTCAATAAGTCACTTCCTCTTCTTTAATTACATTTAGTTTATAGAGAAGTCATAATTTTCATCTTGTCATCAGTGGACTAATTTTTGGGCTAATGTTTTAAGATACTAGGCCTAACCCTGCTAGTGAAAAATAAGTAACGTGCTAACTTTTAGAAATTGTATTCTGTCTCGCTAAATTTTGTCATTTTGTGGCATAGGTCATACTCTAGGTATAGTGCCTCCAATTTAGGGCATCCAGAATCTGAGAATCAATGCAAAGTTTCTAGGTTAGATTAATCATCTTCTATTTATTGTGGAAGATTCTGCTAATTTAACTAAGGATATATACAGGTTCCATAAATGAGCATTTCTATCTAACACCTGCTTTTTCTAAACCTTTTCAACTTAATCAAGGTATGTATTAATTCAGATAGTTGTTGAATAATTCATTTAGAGAAACATATGGCTTTCCTCTACAGGACAAAGATGAAACAATAGTGTGTCCCAGTTGCTCCCTTTTCTCTCTTGAAAGAAGTAAATATTGCCCATGTACTGACAGGGGAAAGGAACCCTATCTGAAGTTGTGCTCAGGGGCCGGTCTATCTACACCGCTCTTGGTAGGGCAACATTTTGTGCTAGCACAACCTATCTGACTAGTATGCCATTTACTATTTGTGGGAGAGAAGGAGGAAAGGAGGGAGGAGGGAAAGAATGAAAGAGGGAAGGAGAGAAAGAAGAAAAGGAGGAAGGGGAAAAGGTGGAAAGGAGGGAGAGAAGAAGGAATGATGGAAGGAAGAAAGGAAAGGAGGGAAGGAAGGGAGACAGGGAAGGAAGGACTGAGGGAGGAAGGGAAGGAGTGAGGGAGGAAAGAAAGTTAACCCAAACAATATTCTTGAGGACCAGAAGAGTTCATATGGAAAGTATGAAAAGTGCAGAATTTATTTCCTTTTCACTAGCAGAATTTGTCCCAAAATTTTCAAAGTGTTAGATTATGAAGCCAGTGGATAGAAACTTGTGCCAGTTCCTTGGTTACCCTGGCACATTTCTGGTGTTTAATGTGTCAGATACCCAAATATGCGCTCCAAATAGAGCATACATTTGTATGATTTAGCCAAAGCTCAAGTTGTCATATATTAAATTCTGTCAACAAATACCAGAGTCGTCAGCTGAAATAATTAGAAACCATTGTCTGACTCGGACTTTTTCCTGCTGAAGATCCAAGGTCCATTACACAAGTGACAGGGAGATAGAATTGGCTTTGGGCAGAGGAGAAATATTGGCTTAACCAGACAGCTGTTCACAAGGGAGGGATTTAAACTGAAAGAGTTTAATGTACAAAGAGAGGGGGCAGGGCACTGGACCTATCCTCAACACAGCAGACAACTCTTCTACCAGGAAAAATCTGGCAGCCTGTGATGGCTGTAACCATTTTGGGGGAACCTAAGGGCTTCTGAGGGGACTGAGATGATATTCTATTATATACTTTTTTATGAACTTTAGCCATTATCAAGTTGTGCTTGTTTGCTAACTATGTAGAGAACAACTTTGTGACTTCAGCCTTTTGGATCTAATTCCAGGTATGTCCACCTAGAATCTTAGACAGTAATGGGTTACACAGCTGTGCAGACGATAAAGAGGACGAGCCCAATTTGGTAATCAGTTTTCTTGATAGGAGCTGAGTGTTATTTAGTTGCATGGCATGTCCAGAAGGTCTAGCATGGTTTTTCCCCTGCTATGAAAGGCCAGATGTTGGAAAATCTGGCCTGAAGTCAAACAGCCACTTCAGATCAGGGCTCTCACTACTCTGAGTTGCCTCAGCTTATCTCCCACTTGAAGTGTGAAGAGCTTAAAAGAAAATATAAAAAACATGCCTGATCCTATATCTGGTTTGGGGCTGGGGAAAGAAGGAAACAAGCTGCACCTGGAACAAATTGGGCCCTCTTTACACCACACCCTGCCCCCCAACCAAAAGAGAAAATCCCCCTTTTCTCCACATTAAGTAAACGGAGAATATCAAAATCAGGTTCTTCCATGTCACTTATCAAAATTGAACTCAGACAGAGCCAATCCCCTAAGGTAAGGCCAGGAGGGCAGGACACAGGTGAGGAAGTCTGCTTGAAAAATACTTGCAGTGGATATATGGTTTTGGAAGAAGCTAGGGAAGTTCCTGATGTAATCCGATACTCCTCCCTCAAGAACAATCACTGTCAGCAATTATTTACTTTAAACATCTCTTTAATTATGTTAGCCAATGTTGTGAGACATACAGAGAGAGACATACAGACGGAAAGAGGAGAGAGACAGAGAAACTTAAGTATTTATTCTGTGCCAACGGATAGAAATACAAGAAAAAAAAGATAGTCTCTACTTTCAAAAAGTTAACATTCTAATGAGGAAAGACAAAGAATAAAAGGTATGTTGGGGTTGCCCATGCCAGGGCAAAGCTGCTGCAAGGGGTTGGAGAAATCCAGAAGATAAGGAGTGAATCCAGAAGTAGTCTATTCACAACTTGTGAAGGAATCATCCCTATCAGACTTTGATGGACCAGTGTAAAAGGTGTTTATAAACTAGGCAGCCTCTCAGGTCCCTCCCTAGCTCTAGAGCTATGAGTCTATGACCCACTTCTTTATTCCTTTTTACGATATGTGAAGAAATGTCTCAATCAACCTGATAAGAATTACAATGCAGCTAACCATTGGCTGGCTGAAGTACCATCCACACCCTTGGTAGCTTTAAAATCATAAGCAAGATCTAAAAATTTTGTATCCCTGGCAGTCAAGAGAGGATCAGACTTGGCAGTTGAGAATTGAATTGGGGAGAAAAGCAGGCCCAACTAAGCCACCTGCCCAACAAAGTCTGTGCCCTAGAGGAGCAGCACAAGAAGATGACAAGAAGAAAGAAGTCTTTGGAGACATAAAATCTAGGTGTGAATCACCTTGGCTACCTATGTTCCCTGTGTGTATTTCTTTTTTCTTTTTTTTTGGAGAGGGGAAGGCAAGGCAATTTGGGTTAAGTGATTTGCCCAAGGTCATACAGTTAGTTAAGTGTCATGTGTCTGAGGTCACATTTGAACTCAGGTCCTCCTGACTCCAGGGTCAGTGGTCTATTCACTGCACCACCTTGCTGCCCCTTTCTTTTTCTTCCCCCCATGCACATTTCTTGAATTGTCTGCTCCATGTGTATACCCATTCTTCTCACTCATGCTGTACGTATTTGTGGGAATGTGTCCTTTGGTTGACTGTGGAAGGTTAAAACATTCTGTGGGGGCTCATTTTAAGAAGTTGGACCCACAGAGTACCTTGAAGCTGAGATAATTATACTCTAGGGGATGCAACTCACTAAATGAATGGGGTACCCCATAGTGGGTACTACAAATATAAGAAAACGGTCTTTGCTCTTTGCTCAGGTGTACACAGATGAGTTCGTGGTGTGGCTAGGACCCTGAAACAGAAGCGGTAGTTGGGTTGCACTTCATGAAGTCAGTCAAGTTGTTTAAGGTCCATAGTCTATACACGTTCCCATTCTTCTCACTCATGCTGTGTGTATCTGTGGCAGCATACATCTCAGCTTTATTGAAGGAATGTTTTGCTACTGCTGGGCATTGCCATGAAAATGAGGGGCAAAATGCTACCTATTACCCACGAAAATATTAATTTCTCAATTTTAAGTAAATAGAATGAACAGTCTAAAGCATGTTGTTTAAGTATTCAATGAACGCTATATGGTGTTAACACTCATCAGGGTGTTATGTGGGTAGTAAAAATGTTTCATAAATTCAGAATGGAAGTGAGGCAGTAAAGTATAGTGGAACTTGGAAGTCAAAGGTCTTTATAAATCTCTCACTGGTAACTGAGGGATTGAAGGACAGAAACAAAGAATGTTGTAGTAACTGATGGTTTGGTTTTCCATTTCTCAGGAAAGCTAAAGAGAAGGACTCAGAGAATATTAGATTAGACACAAAGAAAATGTTCCTGACTATGAGGAAGGCCATAGGATGATGAGAAATATTTCCAAAGGAGATTGTGGAATTCCTTTCCCTGGAGGCTTTTAAAGAGTTCTAGATAGTCTTCAGCCAATAAGTATTCATTAATAATTCCAATAGAGGGATTGAAAGAGTCTTGCTTATAAGCAAAAGGAAGGACTACATTGCTCCAGCAGATCCTTTCTTACCCTATTATTTCAGAAGAGGTGTTTGGACTCACCTGACTAATGTTACCCACCTATATGGGTGACTAAAGCTCTATCTGATGAGAATGAGCAACTCACTCAATCCTAACTTCTCTTCCAAGTAGAATCTTCATCTTAATTATCTTGTCTGTCTTATTTAAACAGTAAACAAGGTAGGTGGGGCCATCTCTAATTTCATGGTCTCTTCAACTCCCAGAATACGACCAGCTCTAAATAAATATCAAATAATCCTTAGCTAAGTCATCAGGAAGATGAGTGAATGATTTAAAGTAAGACCTCTAGCCATATGTTTTACTTATAGTCAGGGAATGAAGGGGTCTCCTGGGGTCCCTGTCTGATGCAAGGTTTCAACTTACTTAAAAGATCTTACTTAAAGAGCTAAAGCCCATGTGGCATTATACAATAGAGCATGAGGCCTGCAGCTATATCTTTAATGGGTCCCCAGGACCTCACTTTGAAGTGATGACTCACAAAGAATATTTTGTCAAGCCAATTGGGCCATAAAAATATTAAGTGTGGTTTTAAGCAGTAAAGGTTTTTATTATCCTGCTCACTTCCTGTCATGAAGCATTGCATTAAATTGCACTTTTAAGGGATTAATGACCTGCTTGCTGTGTTCCACACTGCATTCATCGTTATAAAATCTTCTAAAAGCCATGTTATCAACACCAGAGTTAATAAAAGAATTGGAAAGTAAGGCAAACACAGAGATCTGAGAATATTCGACTGGGTAGAAACATGAATTCAGTTGAGTTTGGCTTTCTCTAGTGAAGCTCTTCTTCATCTTGTGCCCACTATGACTACAGTCAGGGCTGAGTGAGTGTTACTCAGGAACCTCTTGCCATTCACGGAGGAAGCGAAGGTGCAATGTCTCAACTAACTGCGAAATAAAGGTTGCCATACTTTTTGTTGAGCTACTTCAATGAGGAAGTTCTTGATAGTCTTTCATTATCATTTATTCCCTAAGATTCTGTGAAAAGAATCATTCATTCTCCTTACTGGAATAATAGGAAAAATGAGAACTACATTGCATTTGGAGTTAATAAACCTGGGGGAGCTGGTTTCTGCTTTGCCGCTAACTACCTGTGTGAACTTGACTAAGTCACCTAACCTGAATTTCAGTTTGCTTAAAATTAGACATTTGGATTATTTAATCTTGAAGAACTACTGTGGCCCCAGGGGCACGAGTAATATACCACTTCCTTCTCCACTAAGGGGCCCTCTGTTCTAGACTTAGTCATGTGATTTGAACTGGGTTCAGTCTAGGAGAATTTAGTTTCTAATGCATACCTTAAATCATAAAATCCCTACTGGAGTGCCCCAAGAAAAAATTTAATTAAATTAAATTAATTTAATTTAGGTTATGGCTCACATCTAGGGTTTCTTCAAAAAGAGGGAATAAAAAACTGTGAAACATGAAAGAATGACAGTATAAATTAAGAAAACAGAATTCAGTAATTTGATTTATAATCACCATCACAATCTGCTGAGAGGTTAGAGGTTGGGCATTTTTTTTTTTCTTCAAAGACTGCAAACTGTCCCCAGGACTTAATTGATTCAGGTGACTAAGATTCCACCTGTGCCTTCCTCGATGCAGTTTCCCCGTAGCTACATATATTTGACATATTGACACGGCTTTGTGGTCACCTATGGAAATAAAAACATGCATCCGTACAGGTAGGGGCTTTCACACTTGGCAGATGTCACCACATCCTTGCCTGCTGACAGGTCCGTTTCCAAATGAAGACAAGAAGGGCACCATTTACACAAGCTGTTTGCCGGAGTATCTCTGTTGAATAAGCTTTCTATTCTATTGCTAAGTAAACCTCCTATTTTTTCTGGTTGTTGTTTGTCCTTCTTTCTGAAAGAGGACCATGACATCAGGGAGGTGATGCTATGACATGCAAGTGAATTGGATATAAGTGAGGAAGGGTTGTGCAAAGTCACTAGCCTCACTTTCTCCTCCAGAGTCATGTGGGTCCAGGGACCAGATCTATGTCAGCCTTTTAAAGCTAAGGTCTTTAGCGGATCTCAGTAAAATGATGTACAATCATCTCATTTTGTTCCAACATTGAAACTGAATTAAAAGGATACTGGCCTGAGTCAGGCCTGCCCCTAGCAGTCAATTAAACTTAACTGCAACTCACATAACTTATTTCTGTCTTCTAGTTCTAAAGTTCTGTGATTCTGAATGAATGCATTTTTCATTCTTTGGTCTCTCATGTTTCTTCTACCTTCTAACAATTTTCCAACTACTCTATTTGGGGAATGAGTTGATGAATGCATTAATATCAACCAGGAAGTAAACTTCACACATGCTGCAAGCCTGTCTCTTCTACTGTATTCAAGATTTTTGTCAGTAACTTGGATAGGAATCTGGGAGATAGGTTATAGACTGACTGGTTGACAGAATTCACCATCCAAAAAAACAGCACAAGAGATCAAAACAACAGATTAAACCTAACATAATTATATTGAATAGGAATATGTGTATTGTAATGTAAAGTCCTGCATTTAGATTCAGAAAATCAACCACTCCAAAACAGAATGGATAGAGATGTAGTTTGACAGTAGTTCATAACAAAGTCTTAGGGATTTTTTAGTTAACTACAACCTCAAATTTTTGTTGGGAGAAGAAGGGAGAAGGGCCAAAAGTCTATACCTGTGCTTTCGTTGGGAGACCTCCCAATATGGAAACTCCTACTACCACTAAGTAACACATAATATTAAAGAATTGCCTATCGCATTAAGCAAACAGGATCGCACAGCCAGTATGAGGAGAGGCAGAATTTGAACTCATCTTTCAGATTCTCTATTCACTATGCCTTGTTGCATTTTATAAACACTATATAAATAAGAAATGTTATATAACCACCAAAAAGTCCAATGCAGTCTTAGATGCCTTCTATATACAGGGTTCAAAACAGGGAAGGGAAGGCAATAAATGGTTCCACTTAGTTCTGGTCCCCAAGTGTTTCATTCTTGGTGCCACATTTTAGAAAGGACATTTACAAATTGGATTATGTACAAAGGAGGGTGACTAGGATGGGGAGCAGAATTTAAGTCACATCCTATGAAGAAACTGGAGATTTTCATCTAGAAAAAAGAAGACAACTACAGTCATGTTCTGACATTCTCACCCTATGCACTAGTTTGCCTGGTATCTCTCCTGCAGCCCTGATGAAAGAGAGGGAAGAAGAGAGACAGAGACAGAGAGAGAGACAGAGAGAGACAGAGAGACAGAAAGAGAGAGACACAGAGAAAGGGAGAGGGAGAGAAATGAAGAAACCTACAATTTTGTATGTTATACCAGATAAAATGTGACAGCCTGCTTTCATATCATTATTCTCTTTGTACTAGTATCTATGCAATGTAAGGGGCACCAGCACCTAGGTCATCACCTCTCTAGCCTATGACCCAGTCGCTCTCAGACAAGGGTTCAATGTACAGCCTACACTTGCCTATTCACTCCTTCACTCTCCCATGTACTTTCCCTGAGACAAGCATTCTTACTTTCTTCGTGTTTTGCTGAACTCTCCAAGAACTCAATGACCTCCTTTGCTCCTGTCAAGTTTCTCCAATTCTCCATGTTCTCTTAATAAAATCAAACGTTCCCTCAGCACTAGCTCTCTGACCCAATGACCAAACAGCAATGCCAAGGCTGCTTTCTGATGCTCTTAAACAGGTCTAGGGAATATCAAATACTTCTTTCTCACTTTATTCTCCCAAACATGGATTCTCCTTTCCCAATGTCCCCAGCTCCTGATATTTAGTGAAGGATATATCTGTCTTCAGATATTTTAAGAGCTGTCACAGGAAATAATTTTGTAACTCTAGACTAGAGACAAGAGAGCTAGGCACAGTGGGTAAAAGTGGAAGATAAGTAAATTTCCCCTTAATATAAATGATGAATATAGCAATTAAAGCTATTTTTAAAATTACTATCTTGTGTCTTACTTACCTTGTCACTGGAGTAATCCATGCTGAGACTAGATGACTTTCTGTCAGAGGGAATTTTCTACAGGTGAGAGGTAGTGTGCATCACAGAAAGAACCTTGGATTTGTAGATGAAGGACCTACACTCAAATTCCAGTTTGGTCATTTGCTATCCATTTGACAGTCAAATGGCTTCTTGTGGCCTCAGTTTTCTTGTCTGTAAAATGAAGGGACTTGATTAAACACTCTCTGAGTTCACTCCCAATAATAATTCTGTGAACTGCCCTACCTGGTGAGGAGTTGAAACAGATGATCACTAAGGTTTCTTCCAAATTTGAGATTCTATGAAGCTTTTTCTTTCCTACATTTAAAAAAACAACACTTCAACAAGCCTTCTTAAAAGCACCTACTATGGTCAAGGCACTTTTTATCCTAAGTCAGCAGTATAGGAAAACCTGTTCATCGGAATCATAATCTCATCTCTTTATTCAATTCAGTATTTAATTCTGGCAGTCCCCCTGTTTGTTCCTGTTTTCTCAATTCTGAAAGAAGGAAGATGACATACGCTGCCTAGACAGACATGAATTAGATTTCTTTAAAACTGATCAAGAGACAAGAACTACTTAGTTTATCTGTATGCATGCACTTGACATCTTATAAGATCTTAAATTCATTTTCCTTAATTGTGCATTGTGCAGAAAGAACTGGGATATGGAGACTGAGTTAGCAAGGTTTAGGAAGAAGAGCTGGTACCTATTTTTTTCCCCCATCAGATCCTTATTATGTTATTACACTCTGCCCCACCCCTGTGGCTGTATTAAGGGTTTATGGTGAAGACCATAAAGCATAAATTCCCAAAAAATACCACCAGAGGAGAGAAATTTTCCTGAGGTTAGCATTGCTAATAAATCTTCCAAACACTAAAAATTCACACCAACACCAGATTATTTATTCAAAAGTGCTCTCATGCTGAAGTCTGAGAAATGATGATTTTTAGGTAAACATTGCATTTCTTCTGATTCTCCTTATAAACACTACCATAATTTTTCCTCACTTTTGAAATCTGAGACTATTCTATCTCTTTGACATAAATCTTTTTTCTGGGACTTTAGATTTCTGGGAAATATCTTAGTATTATGCCAGAAGCCTGGTTTAATTTTGTAGACAATTCCTTAACTTTTTAGACTGCTTTGCACCTTAAGAATGAAATTTTGATGTTTTGCTAGATGAGTTCTCATTCCTAGTTACCAAGATTATCTTTGGATCTGCAAAGAAGACTTTGGAGAAACAAACACAGTTCTTCCTTAACTTTCATACATATAAACTAAGTTCTCCTTCATTCTGAAGCTATGAGACAGTTGACTATTTTGACTCCCTTTCTCTTTTCAGATATGTGACTGAGTGTAACTACATAGGAAACAAAGAAAAGAAAGAACTGAACTTTTTACACTTCGAAATCTTCATGTTAATCTCAAGGAACACTCTAAGATAAAAAACCATTTTCACTTCAATGAAAGCATTTACTTTGTGGAAACATTCTTTTTTTTTAATCTCCAAAGAATACTATCCTAAACTGTCCAGTGATGACCAAGTCTAAAGTCTCCTGCCTATGAGAATCTAGAAGAGTTCAATACATCCTGCCTTTTCCAGTGTGGACCCCTGTAACTGCCAGAATTCTATAAGAGATTCTTAAAGTAATAAGATCTTTATAATAAGATGACACCAAAAATGAGAAAGACTGAGAGCTCATTAGAGGTTTTGGCCTCATCTTCTTGGAGATCTAATGCCAACTTTCTGTCATCCTCTCCATGACCAAACTATGATTTTATCTGCTGTCTTAAAAATTCTCTACTAGGGTAAGTCTCAGAGCAAGAAAACACCATGGGGGCAGCTGGATGGCACAGTGAATAGAGCACTGCCTCTGGAGTCAGGAGGACCTGAGCTCAAATCCAGGCTCAGACACTTAGTATTTACTAGCTGTGTGAGACATTGGGCAAGTCACTTGACCCCAACTGCCCTGCCTTACCCCATCCAAAAAATGTGGGGCAGCTGAGTGGCACAGCGAATAGAGCACTGGCCCTGGAGTCAGGAGGACCTGAGTTCAAATCCGGACTCACACACTTAATGCAAAAGCTAGCTGTGTGACCTTGGGCAAGTCACTTAACCCCAATTGCCCTACCTTCCTATGTCCAAAAAGAAAAAGGAAAAGGAAAAGAAACACCATGCGCCACCTACTCTACCCTCTCTCTTGTTTACCCACACACACACAAAATCAACAATAAATTTAGTGAGAGGACCTCTGAGACATCAATAAAGTAGTGTCTGATTTTTCGTGTAAGCTGGCCAGCATGTTGCATAGTTGATAGCATGATGGACCTGGAGTCAGAAAGACCCTAATTCATATCCAGACTTAGACGTGTGCTAGTAGTGTGACACGGGCATACTCACTTAACCTCTATTTACCTCAGTTTCTTCATCTGTAAGAGAGGGATACACAAATCTTCCAGCATTATTGGGAGGATAAAACAAGACACTATTTGTTTTTTTTTTAATTAATTTTTTTTATTTTATTTTTGTTTACATCATTCATTTCCACGAAATTTTGAGTTACAACTTTTCTCCCCATCTTTCCCCTACCCACCGCCCCAAAACAGCCATCCCA
>CM053581.1:391799646-391846700 GCA_028627135.1 Pseudochirops cupreus | reverse complement strand
AGAGAGAGAGAGAGAGAGAGAGAGAGAGAGAGAGAGATTTATGACATTTGATTATGGAACTCCAGATTCCAGATTCTTTCTCCTCCTCCCTCACCACCCATCCCCACTGGAAGGACAAGCAATCAAATACAGGCTGAACATGTGAAATTACACAGAATCTCTCCATAGTGAGCACACTCTGAGAGTCTGATTACATGTCCCTTCTTCCTATCCTGCCCCCCCAACCACTCTCCACCCTGTCCTGTCCCTGTCCCTCTACAGAAGTATAAGATCCTATTTGTAAAGCACTTAGTAAACCTTAAAATCCTGTATGGAAGTTAATCAATATCATTAGTTATTTATTATTAGCCTACCAGAAATACAAGTATGGATATGTCCAGTTCTAATATTCTAAATAACTAATGCCACAGGAGTTTAGCCTTCAGGTGACCTGGAGAGCTCTTATAGTCCACCGATAATCCCTAGACTGCTCCTATGGAACAACTAATCCATGGGTTCATAAGCCTTCGGGTATAGGCAACTTTTAAGAGCCTTTTAAACTCTAAGATCCTATAACTAAGACTATAATTAAGTCACCAGATGTGAATCTATCCCATTTGCACCACTAACTCTCAATGACTCACAAATAGATTGTTTTCTTTGTAGAGCATTTATGTTGACCAAGAGCAAGAGCAAGAGACCAAGTCTCTCTGACTTCGCAGTTCAGGCCTGAAAGCAGGACTAACCCAGAGAGGCAACAGGCTTCAGGTAGGGCATAGAGAATGCTCCCTTCTTCCAGACCCCCCCTATTTCCATCAGAAACACCATCATCCTTCCAAATTTCCCAGATTTGTAATCTCAGCATTAACCTGGACTCCTCACTCTCCTTCATTCCACATATCTAATTAATTGAAAAATCTTGTAATTTCTGCCTTCATGATCTCTGTCACATCTTACTCTTTCTCCCTACACACATGGATACCATCTTTTTTTTCCATTTCTGAAAACCTTTTAATTCTCAAGTATTATTCTTTAAAGTGGTTCAGTTTCACATCTTTCTTTAGGGTCCATCACAGAATCTTCATTCAGAAGGCTAGATGAATGTGATGTCTACATGGACATGGTCAATAGAAGGATCACCATGAACATGATCCTCAAGATGACAGATACCATCTTAGTTAAGGCCCCCATCACCTCTTGACTAGATGGCTTCCAGCAGCCTTCCCATTGGCAGACATGCATCACACTCCCTCTCCTATACTTTCAATTACCAAGCCTTGTAATTTCTACCTCCATGCTTTCATCTTCATGCCTCATGTCTTTCACTACTCCAGTCTGCCTTTCATACGGTTAGACACAGATCTGACCATGTGACTCCTAATCAATAAACTTCAGTGGTTTCCTATTGCCTCTCAGATAAAATGGAAACTCCTCAGGTAAAATATAAACTCCTTTAAAAGCTATTTAGTTTTTAATGTCCTTCACAAATTGACTCCAACTTTTCTTTCCAGCCTTACTGGTATCAATCTCCCTTCTGCATTCAACAATCCAACCATACTGGCCTGCCCTTCCTTCCTTCCCTGTGTAGGACATTACCTCTTACATCTCCACGACTTTTCACTGGCTATGCCTGGAATACACTACCTCCTCACCTCCTTGTCACAGACCCAGATCAAGCAACAATTTCTGAATGAAACCTTTCCCTATCCCCCCAAACTCTAGTGCTCTCCCTCCCATATTACATTATATTTAACAACTTTATACATGTATTTGCATTTATTCACTTTATATTTATGCTACAGAGAGAGACATCCTTATCTCTATTAGAATGTAAAGTCATTGCATGTAGTGATTTGTTATATTCTTTGTACTTATAACCCCAAAGCCTATCAGGGAGCAAACATAGAGTAAGTGCTTAAGAAAAGCTTGTTAATTTGTGTGTATCTGCCATGTGTATATAAAAATGCCCTTCAGAGATGAATACAAGTGGAGGCAGGGCAAGAATGTCTTATTTTTCATGTGTACTCTCCTGCCTCCCATTAAAACGACCAAAGATAACTGAGATCGCCATTTTCATGAAGATGACTCCCAGATCAAGCATGAGTCTCGCTCTTGAGTAGTCTTGCACTGTTAGCTGCCTATCGGATATTTTTAACTCAATGACCCATTATAATGTCAATGTGATACCCACAGCTATGAATATGCAGACGTATTTCCAGGGTTCAATCGCAAAATATAACAAACATATACACACGTATATACATATAAATATATATGTAATTTCATACTTGTAGTCCTCCCACCATTAGAATGCAATTTATTCAAGAGCAGAGCTAGATCATTTGTATTTGTGTCCCCAGGGCTAGCATAGTGCCTGGGACACAGTAGGTATTTAACAGATCCTTGACTGATTGATGCCTGACTTAGTGACCGATCTTAATTAATTGAACAGACCATCCTTGATTTCATCTTTTAGACTCTGATGTCATTAAATTTATGAGAAATTAAATCTGAAATGATTTTGGAAATCAGATATTTTAAAAATATAAATCAGTTTCTGAAACAAATAGGAAATGAGAAAGAACAGTGTATACTAGTTTTCAATTGGAAAATAATCTAAACTATTCACTCTCAGCCACACAACAGAGCAGCTATTCAACATATGTTTTATATACAAGCTACTAATATAACCGGGAACCTAAAAAAAAATTATACACACACACACACACACACACACACACACACACACACACACACACACACACACGGCACAAGGAAAAAAATATTATTACCTGCTGGTAATATTTAGGTTAATCCCAACTCTAATAAGGCAATAATTCAAATTCCCATTAACCATATTGAGAAGAGAGATTCTTCCATCTAAATTTTGTTACTTATTATTGAATGCACCAACACATAACACTAAAGATTAAGAGCATTATTCTACTAGTTTAGCTACTGGATAATCCTCAAACATGAGTGGAGGCAACAACACAGCAGAAAGAAGACAAAATTAAAAATCAAAAAGGAACTCTAGTTTCTCTTTTTCAAATTCTCATTTGTCAAACAGTGACGACTAGTCACATAAGCAACAAAATAGAGTAGACCTTTTCTCTGATCCCTATCACCTCTCAAACCTTTCCAAAACAAAAATTATGCACCAAAGATAAAACAACTTCAGTTGTCTCCATGATCTAGGATACCCAAAATCCAAAAGAAAAATTTTTAAATACCCTAAAATTGACTTTGAGTTCACTCAGCACCCCTTCTCAATCTCCATGATTCCAGCAATGAGCACACCAGACCCAAGGATGCGACACGGGCTTAACATTCTCTTTCCATTACTATAGAAACTTTGACTATAGGCTGTGGAGATCTGCCCTAGTTGAGACAAATAGTAAGTTTGGCCACAGACCCCCAGGAACAAAAGCCTACCATGGGTCCCAATTGTGTGATACTGGACTGCAAAACTCTGAACTGCCAGTGCCAAGTGGGACAACAATGGAGCACCAGAAGAGGCAGAACTCAGCCAACAACCCTGTTATGCCAGCAAAGCTGGTTCCAGGGCAGATAACCCTGCAGTACCAGCACTGAAAAGCTCTGATCTGGCAGTGCCAGGTCAAGGAATTAAGAAACAGAAAGAATGGGACAGGACACCAGGACAGGAAACTGTGTGTGTATGAGGGGCTGTGTAACACTTCACTAAGCCTGAGATAAATATCATAGCATTCAGCTAGGGCCAGTTCTGACCACCCAGAAGTCACTTGGGGCAGAAGCCCAGACTGGTGAAGCATGAATGGCCCAGTGTGAGAGAGGGCTGAGATGCGTTGAGATCCAGTCCCCAAGGAAACCACAACCAGAGGGGAGGGAGTCAGAAAATGAGTGACAAGGCAAATTAAGGAGAATAAAAGGATGAAATTACCAAAGATTTCAGGAAGAAAACTCAAAGGTGTTGAATATAAACAGGTAAATTATGAGGAAAAACACTAAAAAAAATTGAAGGAAATAAGGCCTCCAGATCTAGCAAATGAATTTGGGCATCTACAAATAAATATTACAAAACAAAGGAAAATGATCCAATACTTGATGAGACAGTGGACTCTGTAGAATTTGAGGAAAACAAGGAACCACAAAATGTTGCCCCTGAGTGGCTCAAAAGATAAATAGGAATTATGAGAGCAAAATTTATGGCATGTACTGAATGAGGCTTGCAGGATTTAGTAATTGAAAAGTCTATTCATCTTACGTCAGGGGGATGGGGGGGGTTATTTGGAACCCCTAGGGACAGGTGGCACCTGGGGAAGTGGGAAAATATGGACCCAGGGAGATTTTGAGACAAATTTGGAAATAAGGGTAACCAGGAAAGTATATATATAGATCAATGGTGAACTATATAATAGGGGACATGGTGGGGAGGTGCCCTACCATGGTCCAGTGTCCTCTCTGACATTTGAAAAAATTAAGTTTTATTCTGGAAATGAGGCACAATGAAAAGAGGAATCTGTGAAGCCCCATAAGGCAATGGCCATAACCACCAAGAAGTTGGAGCCTAGAATGGATACCCTGGAAGCTTTGATTGCATGAAGAATATAGGGGAAAGAGAGAGACCAGATAGGGATCAAAAATCAGAGAATGAGGGCTAAACAGAAATGAAAGACGTATAATGAAGAGAGTAAAAGAAATCCTTTTTGGAAAGAGGCATGAAAAAATGACACAAGCTAATGAACAGGACTAGTCGAAGGAGGGAAGAGAAAAGAGGAATCTACTTGACTACCTGAGAGGAAAAAAGAGAATTATATAACCAGATAGAGGCATGAGAGAAAAAGGAACAAAACCCCAAAGGGGAGGTTGAGGAGGGGATGAGGAATGAGAAGAAGAGAGTCAGTGGGAACATGATGACCTTTAAAAAATTAAAGTAAAATAACTGAAGGAACATAATACTATGTTTACAGCAGAAGTGGGAAGACACAATGAACTTGTAACAGGCATGTTAGAGATAAATGGAGGAAAATATAAACCTAACTCTAAAATTTTAAATGGGAATAGATCAAAAAACCTAATAAAATGAAAACAATTGAATAAGAAAATAAGCCCTGCAATCTGTTGTTTAAAAGAAACACATTTTTAAAACAAAGATATACACAGAATAAAATTGAGAGGATGCAGAAAAAAAATTTCTATGCACTGAGTGAATCCAAAAAAAAATCAGAAGTTGTAATCATGCTATCTGACAAAACAAAAACAAACATCCCCACCCCCCCCAAAAAAGGCACTCACTGCTACTTACTTCCCTCCACGAGAGTAAATAACATGGATCCCCTTAACTAGGACTGGCCATAAACATAGAAAAAAGTAGTCAGTTGCTTCTAAGTGGAGAAATTTCAGGGGCAAGACATTTCCTGTGCCCAAACCCACAGCCAGCCCCAAACTAGCTATCCCATCTACGTAAATGGGTCTTGGATTTTTATTAGAGGTTCTTTTCTCTCAGTTAGGTACTGATCTCTCTACCCAGGTTTGGTTTTGTTTTGTTTTATTTTTAATGCCAATTCCCCTTGGGAAATGTATTAAATCACTAATAATTCAGTGAGAATTGGTTTATCAGATCACTACGGGAGGGACAAGCTGTATGAAAGTACAGTGCGTTTGGTAAAAGGAGACACAAAAAGTGAGAACAAAAAGTTACAGAAAGGAGAGTGACGTATGATAGGAGCAGTTTTTCCTAGGGCCCTGCCACATAAGTGAGAATAGTTTTGTTTTGTTTTGTTTTCCAAGGCCCTATTATACACAGGCTAAGCTTTTCCTTCAGCAGTATAGAACCTGTCCTTGAGATTCCATTAACTCAAGGACTAAACTTTGGGCAATTGATGGAGTTTCCTGCTCTCCTGAGTACAAATGAACCAGGACACCGGTACACATTAACTGAGACGTATACCTACCAGACCAGCAGCAAGACTGGCTCCGCTGAATCAACACTGTGTCTTCACTAAATAGCCCTCTCTTGCTATGGCTGAGTAAACCTCCTTTTTCTAACTTCTAATTCCATGAGTCTCTCATTTTATTACAAACTCAAATTTGAGTTATTAGCCAAGTGGTGTCTACCATAGTGCTAATGACAAACTACCTACTTCATAATTTTTCCAAAGGCTAGTTCTGCTCGGGAAAGATACTCTCCAAATATAACTATTACCCTGCAACAATATTTAAAATAGTCCATATGTGATAGGGGTATTTAGGAGGCTTAAAGTCATAACTTTGAGGTTTTTCTGCCCTAAGAAAATACCACAGACTTTAGCAGCAACCAGATGAGTAGTGTGGGAGGAAAGAAGAGACCTTGAATAGCATGAAGAGTGGTCTTAATTGAAGGTGGGGAGAAACCAAGAAACAGACACCCTACTGTTGACCAGACACCACATGCGGAAGGAGGGGAGAACAGGAACAGGTGAGAAAGCAAGAGTTCACCTCTGCATAACATCTGATTATTTCCTATCTTAACTAATTGTTTTTGCTCTGCTGTTTCTATGTTGCTGGAGGACCACAAAGGCTATCAGTCTGACATAGTTTTCTAAATTCTATGTGCCATGGGGCAAAGGCCCAGTCATTCTATTTATCCTAGTTATGGTTCTAGAAAAGATTAACTGCAAAACCCTAGTTTTGAAATAGTTGATCCAAATGTACAGCAAGGAAATTCGTGAGGTTGATGTGAAAGTAATAAAGGGAAGAGGGGAAGGGAATAAGCATTTATATGATGCCTACTTTGTGCTAAACATTTTACAAATTTTATCTCACTTTATCCTCACAACAACCCTGACAGGTAGGTGCTATTATTCTTAACCCCATTTTATTGTTGAGAAAACTGAGGCAAATAGGTTAAATGACTTGCCCAGGGTCACACAGCTAGTAAAAGTCTAAGGCAGGATTTGAACTAAGCTCTTCCTGACTTGAGGCCCAGAGCTCTATCCACTGAGCCATCAATGATTGGTGGGGAGGGAGGGAAAAATATCCCAAAATGTTGAGGTTGATAATACCACAAATGGAATGAAAAGTAAGCTAGAGAAACAGCAAGCATGTGTACAATATAGAAATAATTTGGCGCTAAACACTTAAAGTTTGGGAAGCTAAAAATGTGTCTCATGGATATGCCTTTGATCCTGTCCTGTCTCGGTGCATATATGTTTGGGCTTTGGCACCACAGAAGCATTTTTTTCCCTTAAAGAGGTATGAAATGTGGGAAGGAACAAATTCTTTAATGGCCTCCAGATTAAATACACTGCACAATTAGCTCTACCACTACAGAGATTACACCTCTGCGCGCTAAATTCAAAGCCAAAAATGAGATTCATGGGTCTCTGATTTCCATAAAGTTAAGGGAAAGGAGTTTAGAATAGGTCCGGTGGGATTGTTTTTTAATTATAAGGAAAATAAGTCAATTTTGCCCTAAAGTGCAAAACCACAAGGCACATAATCTGTAAAGTACCGAGAATCGTCAGTAAATATCAAACAATCTGGACGGTAGAGTGGATAGAGTGTTGGATTCAGAGTCAGGAAGACCTGGGTTCAAATCTTGCTTCTAACACTTTGTTGTATCACCCTAGGCAAATCACCTAATTTTTGTCTATCTCAGTTTCCACATCTCTAAAAACAGGATAGTAATTACACCTACTACCCAGGGTTGTGAGGATCAAATGAGTTAACATATATAAATTGTTTTGTAAATCTTAAAATACTACCTAAACACTAGCAATTACAATCAGTTTTCTAAATCTGAAGTTTTCGAGAGAAAACCATCACATTGTAGCCTGATAGAGATAGAAAAGAATTTAGAAATCTTTTAGTCTAACCCCTCACTCAACATATGAGGAAACACAAAGTTCAGTGGTGGTACATGCCCAAAACTACACAGATGTCTAGCGTCAGAACCCCAGATTGAACCTGGATCTCCTAATTCCTAATTGTGTCCTATCATTCTTTCACCATTCCGCAGCTAAGTTTATGTGAATGGCTAAACTTATCTGTAAACAACTTTGAGTCAAGTGGTATACAGCCTGAACTTAAACTTAATGAAATTTTTGCTCCAAGCCATGGGTGAATGACCTGTATATAAGGGGCTGCTGGCAAATGTTTAACAATTGGCTTTCGGGGGGAGGGGGGTTGGAAATGTACTCAGGATACATTTTTATGTTTGATCTGCATCATTAATACTGTCTTAAGTCTAGAAAATCAACAAAACAATTAATTAAGCCCTGACTGGTAGCATTTGCCAATTTCCAAAGTTTAAACTTGAAATGAACTCACTGAAAATTTAACTACAGTTCTTTACCAATATACCAATTTCTTTACATTTATACAGTATAAGGGTTGATGAATAGGTATGTTTTTTTTTTAAAAAGCCATCTAAGAGATTTGGAGTGAAACGGATCCAGAAGAACTGTAACTCCCTACGATAGCAGTTCTCAACCTGTGGGTTATGTTCAATTTGTAACAATGAAAATACATCCTGCATATCAGATATTTACATTATGATTCATAACAGTAGCAAAATTACAGTTATGAAGTAGCAACGAAAATAATTTTGTGGTTGGAGGTCACCAAAACATGAGGAACTGTATTAAAGGGTCGCAGCATTAGGAAGGTTGAGAACCACTGCCATAGGGGATGGAATCTTTTTTTTTTTAATCACAATATGCCAGCTCTAGTTCCCATGGTACCTTTAGCTTTCAGTTGGATTAGAAGGAGTTGAAGAGAAAGACCTGTTATCATGGACTGTCCAGGATTTACACAGATTCTGAGGCCATAAAATGGCCATAATTTTTCTCCCCTTGATACTGTCTGGGTCAGAGGTGGTTGTGGTCATGTGATTTCACAGACATAGAGTACTCCTGGGAGAAGATTCCCTCAATCAATATAGATTGGCACCTACTTTACAAATGACAGTCTTAGAGTCAGCTGGAGAATTGAAATGTAAGGTAACTTGCCTAGGACCACACAGCAGTATGTCAGAAATGGCAACTAAACCCAGGTCTTCTCGAGTCCAAGGGTTCACTCCACCACCCTGCCTCTGTAACGACAGACAAATTGCTTAACTTCTCTAAACTTCAGTTTTTGCATCTGCAAGATGGGAATAATACTATTTGGACTAACCATCTTGCAAAGCTGTTTTAGGGAAAACATTTTGTAAATCTTAAACCTCCCTGAGGCTGGGTCTTCATCTGTAAAATGAGGGAGTCCAAATAAAAGATATTTAAGTGTCTTTTCAGCTATAAATCTGTGATCCAATATAAAAGTGAGTTATTATCATATTTCTCCATCTCTGGAAACAGTGTTAAAAGAAAAGAGATTACACTCTAGAAAGCACTGGATAATTGGCTGGATGCCCTGTAGGGTGATCCATTTCCATCATCATAAACTATATATAGGCACTGATACCCTCTAAGAGGCCATTGGAGTAACACAGCTCTCTCTCATGCAAACAAACTATAGGACAGAGAAGGGGAAGGAGTCCTTGATACATTAGAAATATACTCCATATCTGTATGATGGTATATGCCAAAAACTTGGATTATTTATGAAGTTCTAGCTATCAAATTGCTAAAATAGTGTCATCATTGATAGCTCAGGTAATTAAATCTAAGCCTCTTTCATGACATCTTTTTTCTCATTCTTCTTATCAAAGTTTTTTTGCTGTTTTTTTTTTTTTTTTAACATTCCTAAGAACATTCAGAGCAAAATGAAAACTGGTCAACATTAAGCGATGCCAGTCCAGGGCCTTGCATGGTGTTTGCCAGCAAGGAGGTCCCCCAAATGCTGTATTAATCAACACCTCTCTTCCAAATATGAGCTGTGAGGATACTCACCATGCAGGAGTGCTTCTCCACATGTGGATTTTCATGATGTTGTGCTGAGCCAAATGGGAGTAGCTTTTCTTTCTAGGCCACAGTCTCATAGCCCACCTTAGAGCCAGCAATAAGGCTACTGTACTCAGTCTCCCAACCTCACCCAGAGACCACTAATAACATCTGCTTTATAACACTCATTCCTGCAACCTGCTCGTTCTTTGGCTCACTCACCATCTCAGAGAGGATGTGCTATACTAAGCGGCAGGTCTGGTGGAAAGTCGTCAGTTTTCAAGCCAAGTGTAAAACCAGCCAGTTCTGAATAAATGACTTGAAGTACTTTCTCAAGGGACCTTTTCCAGTTACGAGAGTCCTTCTTAACCAGATTTGGCCTGTGCTTGTAGACAGCCTTGTTCAGGGAGCACATTAAAAATCAAAATACAGACACCATTTGGAAAGCATAGAAAGCTCAACTCAAACATCTTATGTATTAAGACATTGTTACATAAAAATAACCACAAAGTTCCAAATTCATACTTTCCTACCTTGTAAGACCAGTTGCCACCAGGAATAAACCTGGAAAAGGGTGAAACAGACTGTGGGGCCTCATGAAGAGTGGGAAGAAAGCTGGAGTCACATACTAAGCTTTAGGGAGAAGATGAATGACCTGACCTTTAGGGTGAAGTGATCCTGACTCTGGAGGCAAACTGGGGAGCTAATGTCCCCATATCACCAAACAGGATCCCAAATCAAATAAGAATAAATAGATCTTTTCCTCCTGGCCCCTTTCATCAACCTCATAAATGCTCCGGTTAATTTAGCATAGCTAAAGCCTTTGCTATCGAGTGATCTCCTCCAGACTAGAGCAGGAAGGCATTGGCGTCTCAGAATGAAACTCATTTAGGTCATTTGGAGATGTTAGCAATATGATAAAAGCTGGAAATCACTTGACACCTTTCTTTGAGACACTCAAATCTGTTCCCATACTTTGCCTTAGTCCCTTTCAATGGCTCGAGCATATTTAATTTGTTACGTTCCTCTGACTCCTATGGTTTGATTTCTGATGCTCTTACCCTGCTTGGGTCTTTTCATCTAAATACCTACTTAAAATGTGGCATCCAGGCCTCTTTTTTTTATTTATTTATTTTTTTTTAGTCATGACTTTTAGAAAATCCAATAATTCTTAGATTTTTTTTTTCTCAACCTATTTTCTAGGTCAATTTTTAAAAATTTGAAACATTACATTTGCTTCAATTTTTTCAGTCCTTTGATTTTGTTTTACTGTTTCTTGTTGATCCGTGGTATCATTAGCTTCTATTTAGTCATTCTAATTTTCAGAAAGTCTCCTGTTGAAGCAAGGTTTCACACCTCTTCTACTAAGCTGTAAATTCTCCTTCCAAGACTTCCTTTTGAGCTCTCACTTAATTTATAACATTATTTTTTAAATCTTGCTTCATTTCTTCCAGGAACTGCCTTATAATCAAACTATGTTTTCATTTAAGACTTTGTTTAGATAGGTGATTTGTGTATTAGGTATCCAGGATACCTTACTTGTCCATTGGGTATGATATTAGGTATCATATTTTAAGAAATTAGAAAATTACCCATATCTATTAGAAGCAGAGGACACAGTAAAAATATATTTTTTTAAAATCAGTTGCCATCTCATGAAGAAAACTCCAAAATGAATACTCCTGGCAACATTAGAGCCAAAATCTTGAACTTCCAAGTCAAAGAAAAAATACTACAAACATCCAGAAAGAGCTCAAGTACCAAGGAACCACAGCCAAGGTCACCTAAAAACTGGCAACTATTACTATAAAAAAAGAAAGATCTTAGAGGATGGCATTAGAAAACCAATTACAAAGCAGAATGCAATGTGTTTTTTGCAAGAAACACACTTTGAAACCACAAAAATACACAAGAGTCAAAATATGAGACTTGAGCAGAATCTATTATGAATTCAAAAAAGCGGGGGATTATACAATAATAATCAGAGGCAGAAAAGTAGAAATGTTAAATATCCTTTACTGACTACAATGTCACAAAGGGTCTTTGAAAAACAGATTTTAATTGGGGACTAAATAATTTAATTCTGAAGAATGCATGGGTCAAAGACTAAATCAATAGATAAACTAATAAAACAATAGATTTAGTCATTTGAATTAGTAAAACAACAGATAAATTAATCAAACATAATGACAAAAAGACAATAAATCAGACTTTAGGGATGCAGCCAGAATAATGTTAGGCCAAAATGTATATGTATAAACACTTGTAACAACAAAATATGTATTTTTTAAAACCAGACAAATGCATTGGCTATGCAAACAAAAACTAGAAAAGCAACAAATTAAAGAACCTCAGACATCAACATAGAAATCCTGAAAATCAAAGATTAACAAAATTGAAAGAAAAAACTGAAGTGATAAATAAAACTAATAATTGAGGTTTTTAAAATCAAATTAGCTAATCACCTGTCTAATTTATCAGTGTTTTTCAAACAGATACTAAATATTTTACCAGATTATAACCTTTTTGTCATGTTCATTTGTTTATCTTCTTTTGATTTTCGGAATATTTATGTTTTTGTTAATTGGAAAATTGTGATTGATTGTTTTTCTAGTTGTCTTTTAATTACCTTAATTCATTGATCTGTTTATTCTCTTTTTTATTCATAAATTGTGTAGAGATATAAATATTTCCCTAAGGACTTCTTTGGCTATCTTCCAAAAGTTTTGGTATATTGTCTCACTGTTGCATACCCATTTCTTTATCTATTTTTTTTCCTCTTCAATGGATAAAAGCATTTATAGACATGTTCCTCCACCCCCACCCCAACACCCATAGAACACCCAAAAGATTTGGCATGTTGTTTCATTACTGTCATTTTCTTTGATGGTGCTGTTATTTCTACAATTTGCTTTTTGATGCACATATTTCTTTAAGAATTTATTATTTAGTTTCCATATGTGTGGATCCTATCTTCAAGTTCCCTTTATTGATTCAATTTTATATGCTATGATCAGTAAAGGATTTGTTTAAGATTTCTATTTTTCTGAATTTTTATGAGATTTTTATGCCCTAGCACATCTAATTTTTATAAAGGTTCCATGAAAATATGTATATTTCTATTGATTCCCATTAAGTAATTGATGGAGAGCTATCATTTCTAATGTTTCTAAAATTCTATTCATGTGTTTCACTTCTTATTTATCATCTGTTAGAATTATCTAGTTTGAAAGGTGTATATGGAAGTCCCCAACTATTAAAGTTTTTTTCTCTCTCCCTGAGGCTCACTTACTTTTCCCTTAAGTACTAAGATACTATGCCATTCAGTGAAAATGTATTAAGTATTGACATTATTCAGTCAGTCAGTAAATATTTATTAAATTCCTATTATGTGCCAGACACTGTGTTAAGCACTGAGGACACAAAGAAAGGTAAAAGATAGTCTATACTCTCAAGGAGCTCATAATCTAATGGGGGAGACAATATGGCAATAATTACATATAAACAAGTTTTATACAGAATAAATAGGAATTAATTAACAGAGGATGGGCACTAGAATTAAGGAGAGGGTCAGGAAAGGCTTCATGAAGAAGGTGGAATTTTAGGGGAGAGCTGAAGGAAGTCAGAGAATCTATGCCTTTTAAGTATAATGTAGTTTCTCTTCCTCATTTTAACTCTATATGAATCTTTATTTTTCAGATGCATTTCTTATAATCAACATTGTGCTGGATTCTGCTTTTTAATCCATTCTGCTATCTTCACTTATTCTATGGGTAAATATTCATCCTACTCACATTCACAGTTATGATGATTAATTGTGTTTCCCCTACCACTATATAATCTAACGATTTTCACTTAATTTGACTTCTACCTCTCTTCTTTACAAAGAAGATGGGGGAAAAAAAGGAATGGAATCAGTACTAATTACTGATAACCAGAGTGCCTAGAGACCTCTGGCCTTGAACTGGATAGAGGTCTTTATTCCTATGTTCTTTTGGTTTTCTTGATCATTTTGTTCTGATGTCCTTTAAAATCTTTGTTGAAGTGTTTGAGGAGCAGGGTTGTCTAAGATTTTTCACATTGCCATCTTAATTCATCTTTTCCCCAAAACCTACTTATAAACTTTGATGTTTCTTCCTTTTTTTTTTTTTGGCTTTTTGGAGGGGGGAGGTAGGGCAATTGGGGTTAAGTGATTTGCCCAAGGTCAACTTTGATGTTTCTGTCAAAAATTCCAACTTAAAACCTTGAAGTCATCCTCATTTTTCACTCTCCCTTATTCTCATAACCAATCAATTGCCAAGATTTGTTTATTCTACCTCCACCACCACATCTTTTGAACCCACCCCCTTCTCTTCACTCATATACCCATCTCTCACCTAGAATATTGTAAAAGAAATTTCTTAACTGATCTCTCTGCTGCCATTTTTTCCTTTCCCTAATCCACTTTCCATACAACTGACAAAATTATATTCCTAAAGCACACATATGATCATGCCATCCCCTTCCTCGTTCAAAATGCATTAAATTCAACAGAGAAACAGGAAAGGGCAAGGAAAGGTGGAGGAAGAAGTGCTAGAAGACAATAGTTGCAAGAAAAACAAACTTCAACCTTGGACAATGGCTCATAAAGGGAAGGGGCTGAAAGGAGAAAAATAAATGTAAGAACCCATTGTGGGCTCTTTGAAGAGAGGAAGGGCAGCTTCAATTGAAGAATGACTGAACATATTATGGAACACAAATGTAATGGAATGTGATTGTGCTGTAAGAAATTATGAAAGAGATCATTTTCAAGAAACCTAAGAAGACTTGTATGATCTGATGCGGAGTGAAACAAGCAGAACTAGGAAGATAATTTGTTCAGTAATAACATTGTGAAAACAAACAACTTTGAAAGATTCAAGAATTCTCATCGGTGCAATGACCAGCCACAGTCACAGAAGACTCAGGATGTGCACGCTGCCCACCTCGTGAGAGAAGTGTGACGGATTCGAGGTACGGAACGAGTCATGGTTTTGGACACAGCCAATGCCAGAATTTGTTTTGCTTGACTGTGCATGTTTGTTACAAGGATTTTGTTTGCCTTTTTTGTCAAAAAAATTTTTAAAAAAAGGAATGGGGGAGAAGGGGCATGTAGTGACAATTAAAGAAAAGAATCAGAAAGAATGACAGAAAAGTCAAAAAGAGCAAAAGAAAGAAACTTTTAATACATAGAATCTCTTCTATGGAGGAAATTCAGAAGGGGAATTAACAAAGCATTGATACTAACTTTATTATATATTTTAAAAATACATTTGTTAGATACTTCTAAAAATACAAGCTATGCATAATAAAGATTCAGTGTTATAGAACGTTTTTTCTATTCTTTATGTAGAGAAATGTTCATCTTTATTGATGGTTTTCAAGTTCATAAGAAAAAGAAAAAAAATTAAGAGAACTAGGCCTTATTATAGTCCAGAAGTTCTGGGGTTTTTTTGGATTGGATTTGAGGTTTTTGTTTTGTTTTTTTGGGGGGTCTGGGGGGCGGAAGGTGATCTAGTGTTTCTCCATCCAACAAGCCAAGTCATTTATAATGTAACTGTCCTCTCTTCCTGCCCTGCCTCTTTTTTTGGAATCTTCTATATGTATTCTTCAATAAGTAGATCCTTCCATACTAGAAATTTCTAGCTTCCTAACTAACCAACACCTCCTGCCTTCAACTTCAGAGTTGGGAACCAATCAGAACTGTCAAAGAGATCCTATTTCTCCCTATAAAATACCTGAGCTACTCTGATCCAAGGTCTGCCATGACCCTAAATTGCCCTTATTTGTTGAATGAAGATAGAACCAGGAGTCCCTGCAAGATTTTGGGATAACAATGTACCAATTCCTAGGAGTAACTCCTGTCACGCTGCCACGGAATACCTCCTCCTGTCATAAACTGGAGACTATCACACCCAAGACTCTCTGGTAACATCCATGGTTGTGTCCCTTAGCAGGCCTGTTTTGGAGTTGTTAGTCCCAACTCCTTGCATCTGAGTATCACCCTAGTTTTGGAAATTTCTGTCATTTCCCTGTGTGGGTGGTGGATAATCTTTATTGCCCTGATCTCCCTCTGCTCCCTTGGGTACCTACATGTGGCCTTGCCTTAAACATGACCAATTAAAGAACCTGCTGCTTTCTGCACTGATTGGATTATCTAATTCTTCCCCAAAGTCCCTTCATCTCAGCAACTAACTCTAACAGGTTTTCTATGCCTTTTCCCTTCTCTCTGTGTATGTCTCTCTGTGTCTGTCTCTGTGTCTGTCTCTGTCTCTGTCTCTCTCTCTCTTTCTCTCTGTCTCTCTCTCCTCTCTCTCCCTCCTTCTTTTTCCTCCATCTCAATTCATAAAGAGACTTTTTGTGACACTTCCTTCCTGAACCATTAAGAATCAAAGTTGAAGTTTCTCTCTTGTTTCATAAGCAAACTCTCACCAAAGTTTTATGGCACATTCCTAAAAATGAAAATAGTATCTTCACGGCAAAGATAGTAGTTTTAAAATATTTATTAGTTCTGCTAAAAACCCATTTCAATATAAAAAGACAAAAGGCTAAACTAAATTTTAAAATTTTTAAAATGTATTAGGAAGTATTACCACATTCCTGCACTTTCTATTTAAGGGAACCAAAAGCAGACCACTTTTAGGACTTTTAAGCATCTGAGACAGATCCTGAGCTTTAGCAGATCCTGAGTTAGTGGCTGCTTCCTCCCAGGTAGGTAAAATACTTAGTTCTGGGGCTTTGTTAAATGAATGTCTTTCAAGACATCCTTATTGACATACTTTGGTGCTAGAACAACTGTATTATTGAAAAGAAATGCTGATGTTTATTATTTTGTGTTTACTTTTTTGGCATGGGCCTCCAGCGAATATGTTTCAATCCACTTAAAAGAACCCAAGACAACATGTGAGTGAGTGAAAGCAGGAGATGAGCTCCAGATCCTAAGCCCCTGGGATGGTTTTCAGACCCAATGTAACAGACAGTCCAGGTTGAGTTAGGTGACATGTGTAGGCAAACATTTTTTTTAAGTGACTTCTGTGAACCAGTTTCCATGATATTGAGGATAAATGAAGCAACTCTTCAATGGTCAGTTGGCCCACCCACCTGTGTCTGACAAAGTCAGCCTATAACAGTAACTAAATAAAACAGCAGAGATGGTTAACACATTCTTGTAACCAATCCCCCACTTTAGTGGGATGTTATGACGACAGAAGGAAAGAACAGGACTAGTCACAGAGCTGACAAGGCCCTAATCTTCCTCATACTCAAAATAGTCCTCTCAAATTCTTCAATTCCAAAAAACTCCTTTCTATAACTCATTGAAAACACTTTAGCATTTGAGATCTGCAAAGCTAATGTGTTTATAATTCAATTCATCAGAGCAATTCAAAATCTCTGTCTCAATCTCTGTTCCTCTCTCTCTCAATCTTATTACCAGTGAGAGAAGTGACTACAGTGCTATGTTCTCCAGAAAGGCCATAAATAGCAGTGGTGTAAACATTCCACCTCCCGGGCTCCCACATAACCTGTGTGCCCCAAACCCTATCTGGAAGGATCTGTTCCTAGGAAGAAATTGATGGTTGAATTCCAGGCTTCCAAATCCTAGTAGCATTTGATAATAATTTTGGGGAAAAAAAGTTTTCCTCTCCTCTCCCCTCCCTTCATGCAAATATGCATGAGCACACACACACACACACACACACTCTCTCTCTCTCTCTCTCTCTCTCTCTCTCTCTCTCTCTCTCTCTTAGATTCTAGTGAATTGTTTGTAACTAATACAGTTAAGAAAGCATTATGACCAAAATTCAAAATCACACAAGTAGCCCCCACTTCAAAAAGTCTGGGAGCATGGCTAGAGAAACCCAGGACACAACTATTTATGGGAATTGAGCAGATTTGGCATTGACGACTCTGGGAAGAAGATTCAAGAGAATCCCTCTTGGTCAAGCCTCAAGGATGGCAGGGGACTAGGAACTGGATTAGAGTTGGAGTGATACCTTCCCCATCCTCAGTGCTTTGTACCCCAGCCACCCTGCCACACACACTCAACACTGGCAAGATGCCACTTTATATGATAGGCAGTGGGAGCTAAGGGAATATGCCATACGCTACCACAAGCTGATAGGCTTGCAAGCAAGCCCAGTGACAAGCTGCTGAGCAATGCCAAGGCAGACTGGAGAGTAATACCCACCAAGTACTTGATACTTTCTTTACCCCCACCTCTAACCTATGCTGGCAAGTACTCCATCATTAAATGTCCAAAACACTCACAGCCTGTTTCCCCCTCCCATATCAGGGAAGGGATATGAGGAGAAATTTATCTTGTTTCCTATTGCAGAGCCCAGGTGGTCAGCATTGCAAAGAATTGTCCTCTTTTCATTGCTTTTAAATGTATTACCCCTGATAGAAAAGTTGGTAGCCATTGAAATTTTGACTTGGCATGGCTCAGAAGGAGAATGGGTAGAGATTTTACCTTAAAAAAAAGATTTTCTGGCAAAGGAAGAAGAGACCCTGAATCCCCATAGGAAAGAAAAAAAAAAACATGTTAACAATCCCCTAGGCTAATTCAGGAAGATTCGTAAAGAAAATATGAAATTGTAGCTACAAAAGCACAATTAAGATAAAGCTTGAGAAATCTGGCATTGAAGCTGCTGGGGGGAGTTTGCCCCTTTAGCCTAAGGAACGAGGGCTGCTGCTATTTATTGGGCACCAAGACCACTGGACTTTTGTATGGCTGAAGCTAGATGCCACTTTACTTTTGACCTCGGTGCTGGAAAATTTTCTAATATAAAACCCAGATCCCCTTTCCTTCCCTATTAGACTTTGCAAGTGAAGCTATAAGCATTATTATAATTATTACTGTACTCAGAGCCATTATTTTTTTTATTTTTTTTCAGAGCCATGATTATTCGAATTGAGCCCTGCTGCATAAGTGTTACATAACACATTCACACACAAACTCTATTGAAACCAATGTAAAAGTAGCAAAAAATAATGGAAATGCAATTTACCTTGAAATAAAACACGAAAATCCCTCAGTAGGCTAGGCCTGGTCTCGACTAGAATGGGTGACTAAGGAAACACAGGAAGTGGAACCATGACTCAGACGGTGACCTCCTTTCCTCTGACTCAGTAGTGAACCCATGAGCCAGAGTGGTGTTGGAGGATCCCATGCTGCTCAAGGTACAATATTCTTTAGGAAAACGGAAATGGAGGAGACCTTTGATATTCCATACCACACCCCCTTAAGTTTTTTTTTCTGAAGCCAAATAACTTGAGTAAATCCTAAAGTAAATGAGAAGAGAAAAAACCCTGTGAACCCACTCTCTGTTTTTCCTAAGCCAGATTTAAACATGTCATCTACATCTACATTCTACATCTACATCTACATTCTACGTCTACACCTACATATACATCTACACATACATATTGGACCAGAGGGTCTCAGTCTTGTCACTGTCCAAGCTTTCTCCCAGGGTTTCCTTAGGTACATCAAATTTGACCACTCTACACACTACTTACCTCATGACACAGGGGTTGGACTCAGTGATAACCGAGACATATGTTTTTTGAACATGGTCAAGTGTGAGAATTTGTTTTGCTTAAGCATTCATATTTGTTACAAGGAGAAAATTGGATTTTGTTTATTGAATAAAGTAAAATGTATTTTTTTAATTGCTACTTCACGATCCAAAACAAGTGCTTCTCAAAAAAAGGAGAAAAGAGAGGGAGAGAGAAGGAGAGAGGGAGAAAGGGAAGAAGAGAGAAAGGGAAAAAGGAAGGAAAAAATGAACAAATGAACAAAAAAAGAATAATCAAAAAAGAAATGAAAAGTGAATGAAAAAAATTAATGAATGAAAAAAATGAAAAAAGAATGAATGAAAAAAGAAAAAGAAAGATTAAGATCCTAGGCAAATCACTTAACTTCTGTTTACCACAGTTTCCCAATCAGTAAAATTGGGGTAATAGCACATCCCTCCCTGGGTTGTTGTGAGGATCAAATGAGATAATAATTATAAAGTGCTTAGAGCATTTCAATCACGTCCAACTCTTCTTGACTCCATCTGGGGTTTTCTTGGCACAGATTCTAGAGTGGCTTACCATTTCCTTCTCTAGCTCATTTTATAGATGAAGAAACAGGGTTAAGTGACTTGCCCAGGGTCACACAGCTAGTAAATGTCTGAGGCCAGATTTGTACTCAGGAAAAGGAGTCTTCCTGCCTCTGGGACCTACATTGAGCCACCTGGCTGCCCTGCATAAATGTCAGCTATTATTATTGCTTCTGCATCTCTACCAGTGATGTTTCACTGCCACCAGCCTGGAAGAAACTAGCACTTAAGGGGACCAGGAAAGGCTTCTCATAGAAGGGAGGAATTTGCTGAGATTTAAAGGGATCCAGGAAAACCAGGTTTTTCCCCCCTTAGGCCAGAAGAAGGACAAACAAGGTTAGATTAAGATAAAATAATTACACACTTTCATAGCAATTTAAGATTTGAAAAGTGCTGTCCTCACAACCCTATGAGGCAGATATTGCAAATATTGTGTTATTTCCATTTTACTGATGAGGAAACTGATGCTTGAAAAAGTTAAGTGATATGCCTAAGCTCCCACAGACAGTAAGTACCAGTGTCAAGATTCTCCCCACTCAGGTATGGTGTCCTTTCCATTAGACCCTACTGACAAACGAACAACATGCTTTATCCGTGACAAGAGAGGTAGGAAGTAATTTCTTTTTTAAAAGAATCAAACAACTAAAAAGCTATTTGTTTAGCTCAGAATGGAGCCAGACATTGATGTACACATATATACATTTATGTATGCATATGCATATATGTATAAATTTCATGTTTGTGTGTGTAAACATAGGAATTTGGAAGGTATGTCCAAGTGGCTAAGTACGGAATACCCAGTATAAGGTGCAGAAGTCACACAGTTCTAGAATTTCAGAGTTAGAAAGGACCTTAGCAATAATCTAGTCTAATTCATACTTGAAAAACAATACCTTGTACAAAGGGCTGTGCAGGGGAAGTTCCCAGGGCTGTCCAGGGGAAGGAAAAAAGGAATAAGCATTTATTAAGCACCTATCATGTGACAAGCACGATGCTAAGCACTTTATATATTATTTCATTTGATCTTAATCCAAAGGCTTCTTATCCAAACTGGGTCTGATCTTAGGGGCTAAACAAGTAAGGGTAATTCTTTCTCTGCTTCATTTCTCCCAACTGGGGTGTTCCAGGAAAAGCCCTAAATTTACCTATGGAATATATTTCATATCTGTTTCCCCAAATATGGATAATAGGGTCCCCAATTCTTAGTACCCAAGGTACCTCTCTCTCTCTCCCTCTCTCTCTCTCTCTCTCTCTCTCCCTCTCTCCCTTTCTCTCTCCCTGTCTCTCTCCCTCTTTCTCTCTTTCTCTCTCTCTCTCTCTCTCTCTCTCTCTCACACACACACACACACACACACACACACTCACACACACACTCACACACACACACTCACACACACACACACACACACACACACACACACACACGCACACTGTAAAGCCAAGCACAAGCAGTTTTCCAGAGGACTGTTGCTGTGGACATCTTTAAGGTTCTGATTACATTCTGATTACATAAGGTTCTGATAGTGAATTCCCTATTTATTCAGCAGTAAATTAAAGCAAAACATTCACAGAAATCAAAGTATAGCATTTACAATATTATGACACAACAAGTTATCACCAAAATAGGCACATAGTTTTAACCAAAGTGGCCATATAGTTTTAAGCAAAAGATGTCATTCAGTAGGTCCCTAATTCAATCATCCTTAGGGAGCAAGCCTCCTTAAGGAACACAAAGTACAAAGTTCAAAGTTTTCCACCCCTAGGCCACAGTAAATCATAATCTTCTCAGTCAACATCAAGTACCCAAGGAGAGGTCTTTTTCATCTTGACTCAAGGCTGGCTCCCAAATTCCATGATTCCTCTTCCATGGTCCCAGCTCCTGCCTGAATCTACCCAATCATCACGTGGATTCACAGGTAGGCAGCTCTCAACTCTTCGTCCAGCTCCTCATCCAGTTCCTTGTCCAGTTCCCATTCCATATGGAAGTTCACAGTCTCCAGTCCACCTCAAGTCCTTCACAGTTTCTGTTTCTGGGAAGACAAAGCTTAACAAAGCCACAATAACATATTCATACACATTGCCGGCACCATCATCAATTCATTTTCTGTCTGTAAAATCAACACAGATCCACAAAGAAAGTCTGAGAACTCAACACGAATTGTCAGTATAGTCCCAAGACCTCTGAAACCCTCCTCCAGGACTTCTGTAGACAGACAACAAGAAAATCCTCTTTCAGCGCTTCCAGTAAGGTCCCAGGGCTTCTGTACAAAGTATCACAAACAAAAATCAACACAAACAGAACAGACAAACAGAGTGCCTGGCCACCACAAAGTTCCCCTTCTCAATTCTGCCACCATGGGTGCTCTCTTCTCAGTTCTGTCCTCTCTCCCAGCTTGGGCTCCTCCTTATATATGGTTATTAGCTCCTTCCTGTTCCACCCCTTCCTGTTGCATCGGCAACAGGGGTTCACAAGTTGTGGGATTCACAAGTTCTGTCTCTTCACAAAGATGTGATGTAATCATGGGCAAGGCTTAACAGAAACTTGAACTGAAACAAGATGCTAAATAATTAAATAGATGACACAAGGAGCTAAGTACTTCTTTGTTTACCATTATACACACACACAAACACACACACCCCACAAAAATATATATATAAGATGTGGAGTATTCCCCTCCACAAACAGTTACAAAAACACTTAACATATTTTTCAGTACTTAATGAACTGAAATTATCCATTAGACTCTTTTAGAAAGGAAAACTTAAAAGGAAGTTGAGCAGTCCCCAAGTGTTCATTCCTTCACTTTGGAGATAAGGATGCTGAGGTCCAGAAAGGTTTGCCCAGATTTGCTCAAGGTCACATAAGTAATAGGGAGCTGAGGTGGGGTTTGAATTTATAATCTAGATGGGAAAACAGAGGCCAATGAGCGCTGCACTCACAACAGGGGCAACTCTAAACTGGGCCTGCAAGCAGGGTTCTCTTCATCACCTGCCTCCATCAGTTTTAATTTTGTTCACCTTCTCCAAAACTGGCCATCTTAAATAACTTCTGCTTTTCTTCTCTTTTGCTACAGAGCCACCAAAACCTATTAAAGAAAGACACCTAAGTGAGTAGGCTTTAGTCCTTATAGGTTCATGCTATATAACTTCCACTTGGCATTTGCTCCTGTTTGGACATGCCATTTGTGTCTGATGCTGTCAGTTCTCTTCTCATGACAATCACTCTTTCCTTCATCATCAATCGTTCAATCTCTCCTGTCCTCCCCCTCCCATGCAATGGATGACTATGTCACCTACTTTCCTGAAAATATTAAGGTCAGAGACTCAGGTTCCTTCAACAACTCTCAATTTCACTTTTTTATAACTGTTCTCCCTTCATTCCTTCCCATCAGTTTCAAAAGAGGACCTCCCAGTGATCAAATTTCATTATGGTCTTGTATTCATCAGAGAGCTATACTCTTGACCACTTCCTCTGGGACCTTGACTCTCTAAATATTCCATTCTCTCCCTACCAACATCATTCTCTATTGGTTCCTTCCTCTCTATGGCTCCCACAGACTACCCTCCTCTGGATCTCTCCACCAGGCCCCAGAAACCTCTTCATCCTGGAACAGCACATCAGTCCTGGAACTCACATCTCAGAAGCACCCAATACTCATAAGGCCCCTCCCTCTGATTGGAGGGTAGAGAGGTCCTCTCTGAATCTTCCTTTAAGGAGGATGCACAGGCCAGTCATTTTATAATCCTCCTTCCCTTTTTTGTTTCTTCTTCACTGAAGGGTAAACTCCTTGAGAGCAGAGACTATCTTTCTTTTTGCTTATATTTACTGTATGTCTAGCACATAGTGGGCCACTAGGGGGCAGAGTGCTAAGTGCCAAGCCTGGGGTCAGGAAGACTCATCTTCCTGAGTTCAAATCTTGCCTCAGACACTTACTAGCTCCCTGGTCAAGTCACTTAACCCTATTTGTCTCCTCTGTAAAATGAGTTAGAGAAAGAAATGGGAAACAATTCCAAAACTTTGCCAAAACAAATCCTAAATGAGGTCACAAGCAGTGGGATGTGGCTGAAGCAACTCAACAACTGGCACGCTGCAAGACTTTAATAAATGTTTGTGGACTAATTGACTATCTTCAACCATATATGGGTTATTTCATCTTTAAAAAAAACAATCAAGGGGGTAGAGCCAAGATGGCAGAGTAAAAGCAGGGTCTTGCTTGAGCTTGCCCCAAAACCCCTCCAAATACCTGTAAAAATGACTCTAAACAAATTCTAGAGTGGTAGAACCCACAAAATGACAGAGTGAAACACATCTCCAGCCGAAGACAGCCTGGAAGGTAGACGGGAAGGGTCTATCACACTGGGCTGGGAGCAGAATACAGTCTGGTGTGGGCTGTGCCAAGCACAGAGGGAATTGGAGCAGGCCTCAGAACACTGAATTACTATGGTGATTTCCAGACTTCTCAACCCACCAACACCAAGAATAGTGTGGAAGGTCAGTGGGGTAACTCTGTAAGACCTGGGTGAAAGAGTCCATACCCAGCCCTGAGATAGTGGAGGTGGCAGCGCCAACAGCAGCAGCTGCTACTTCCAGGGCTCTGGGCCCACAGATAGCAGTGAATCCAGCAGCTGATACAAAACCCCAGAAGCCTTGGACAGTACATCCAACCCCACCCCCAGCCCACTCTGGAAGCAGAGTCCTGCCTCAATAAAGAGTTAGAAAGTTAAGTATTTGGCTGGGAAGAAGAATAAACAATGTAAAAAAGGTCAGACTACAGAATCTTACTTTGGTGACAAAGAATATCAAAACATACAACCAGAAGAAGACAACAAAGTCAAAGTTCCTGCATCAAAAGCCTCCAAGAAAAATATAAATTTGTCACAGGCCATGGAAGAGCTCAAAAAGGATTTTGAAAATCAAGTTAGAGAAGTAGACCAAAATTTGGAAAGAGAAATGAGAGTGATGCAAAAAAATCATGAAAAATGAGTCAACAGCTTGCTAAAGGAGACTCAAAAAAGTACTGAAGAAAATAACACCTTAAAAAATAGACTAACTCAAATGGCAAAAGAGGTCCAGAAAGTCAATGAGGAGAAGAATGCCTTAAAGAGCAAAACTGCCCAAATGGAAAAGGAAGTCCAAAAGCTCATTGAAGAAAAGAATTCCTTCAAAATTATAATGCAGCAAATGGAAGCTAATGACTTTGTGAGAAATCAAGAAATTATAAAACAGAGCCAAAAGAATGAAAAAATAGAAGACAATGTGAAACGTCTCATTGGAAAAACCACTGGTGTGGAAAATAGATCCAGGAGAGGTAACTTAAAAATTATTGGAGTACCTGAAAGCCAAGATCAAAAAAAAAAAAAAAAGAGCCCAGACATTCTCTTTCAAGAAATTGTCAAGGAAAACTGCCCTGATATTCTAAAACCAGAGGGTAAAATAGAAATTTAAAGAATCCACTGATCACCTCTTAAAAGAGATCCCAAAAAGAAAACTACTAGGAATATTGTAGCCAAATTCCAGAGTTCCCAGGTGAATGAGAAAATATTGCAAGCAACCAGAAGAAACAATTCAAATATGGTGGAAATACAATCAAGATAACACAAGATTTAGCAGCTTCTACATTAAGCGATCAGAGGACTTAGAAATATAATATTCCAGAGGTCAGAGGAGCTAGGATTAAAGCCAAGAATCACGTACCCAGCAAAACTGAGTATAATCCTTCGGGGGGAAAAATGGATATTCAATGAAATAGAAGGCTTTCAAGCTTTCTTGCTGAAAAGGAAAAAGGGGAGGGGATGATAGAAGGGAGGACAGATTAGGGGAGGCGTAGTCAGAAGCAAACATTTGAAAAGAGACAGGATCAAAGGAGAAAATAGAATAAGTGGAGGACAGGATAGGATGGAGGGAAATACAGTCTTTCACAACATGACTATCATGGAAGTATTTTGCATAACTACACACATATAACTTATATTGTATTGCTTGCCTTCTCAATGAGGGTGGGTAAGGAGGGAAGAAGGGAGAGAATTTGTAACTCAGTTTTAAAAACAAATGTTAAAAATTGTTTTTACATGCAACTGGGAAATAATATACACAGGCAATGCGGTAAAGAAATCTATCTTGCCCTACAAGAAAATAGGGGGGAAGGGGATAAAAGGGGGTTGTCATAGAAGGGAGGGCAGACTGGGGGAAAGGGCAATCAGAATGCACGCCATCTTGGGGTGGGTGGGGAGGGGAGAGGGAGGAGAAAATTTGAAACTCAAAATCTTGTGGAAATGAATGTTGAAAACTAAAAATAAATTAATTAATTTAAAGGGGGAAAAAATCTGCAGGAACAGAGGGTAGGCCCGTGGTTCTCATTCCTCCTGGGAAGGAAGTACTCTAAAGGTCAGACTTCTCCAAAAAAGAGAAATAATTTCTCTTGACCAAGATACATTACCTGAGGAAGAAAAACGCTTTAACCTGGGAACTAAGAAGCAGCCTCATAAGTAGAATGAGGGTTAAATTTGGAATCAGATTTGAACTTAGGTTCAAATCCCAGTTCTGACACTTGCTGGTTAGATAATCTTAGTTAAATCATTTAATTTTTCTGGCTCTCAGTTATTCATCTTAAAAGTAAGAGGATTAGACCATACACCCTCAGAGTTCCTTTCTAGCTCTTGATCTATGAGACTATGGACTCCAGGGATGAGATATCCTCTGATTCAGGGAGTAGAGGGAGTAAAGGGGAAGGAGAAGGTCAATTGACAAGGTATTGTCTGAGAAGAGCGAAGGTTCCTGGGGTACTACATCCCCTTATGTCCTGAGATAAATTGTGCTGAGAAAGAAGACATGACAATCACATACCACCATTCATTCAGTCATTCCCCAACGAAGATGTACACAATAACACCAATATTGTTTTAAGAACAACTTTAAGGGAATAAGTCATTTTTACTATTATAAATATCCAAATTAACTACAAAGGGCATATGAGGAAGACGCCATCTGCATCCAGAGAAAGAACTGACAAATGATTTTATATATATATTCATATTTGTGTCTAATAGTGGCTATCTCTAAGTTGTACAAAATAATTTGAAGTTTCATGTACAATCATCTTTTTTTTTCTATTCTACATGTTATAGAAAGCTAATGCTTTCTTAAATTCAGAATAAAATAAATAAATTTTTTTAATCCCTTAAACTAGTAGAAATATAGCCACTAAGGCCTCTTACCCTTTGGGGAAAATATTAAGAAATTATATTATTGCTGCTCTAAAATTCTTTGTTTTACTTAAAGACCTAAAGGAAGATTTAATAAATTACAGGGAAGGACCTTGATTCCCTGAAACTAAGAGACTTAAACATGTTTAGGAAAAGTGGAAATGTCTTCTCCTTTAATTCTTTAATTCAGAGGCAACTTTTAAAAGATGAATCCTTAGAGAGAGTGGTTTAAGAGGGAGTCATAATTTGGGGAAGATATTTCCCCAAGATAAGATATTTGACATTATTGTTGTTCTGTTTAAATAAATCTAAAGCTTGATAATACCTTTCCTTTTGAGGCTACCTTCACCTACTGTATATATCTTGTATTCACTAATTATTTATATGTCTTCCCTATTAGAATGTATACTCCTTTGTTGCAGGGACTATCTGTCATCTCAAACCTAAGCTTTATACCTAGGTTTTATCTTGCTGTGGAATTTTGCATTTTGCCTCATTATTATCATAAATTATAAGTAAACATTGATTGGGACAGAGAGATTTAGGGGGATATTAGGCTCATTTGGATCTCTTTCTCCAAATAGGAATTCTTAGATAGTAACAAATTTTTTCTGACAGATATTAGGTAAATATTCAGGGAACAGTTTTTCTTCCACAAGTCATCAAAAAGCCAACAGCAAATTGTTATTTCTCTGACTTTCTTTCTTCCTGAAAGGGGGGAAGCAAATAACACCCCTCTCCCAATTCTTCCATTTCCATTAATTTTGCCACTCCTAGTTTCTCATCTTTGACTCCCTTCCTCCCCTCCTTTCATGATGTCTCCTAGATTTATGCCTTCCTGTGCAGACTGACTACCACTTAGTCCACATCCTTATGAATTTCCCCCAGCTGTTAATATGCCTCCCCCTAACTTTCACCCACTTTCACCTACTCTGGATATATCCTGTGTTACCTATTTACACATTGTCTTCCCCATTTGAATTTTTGCTCCTTGAAGGCAGGAATTTTATTTCTTTGTATCCCTAAGACTTTGCAATGTCTAGCACATAATAAGTGCTTAATAAATAAATGAATAGAAAGATAGATAAATAAATAAATGGATAGATAGACAGACAGATAAATGCTTGTTGATAGAATGGTACCTATTGAAATTCTAGGTGTCCTGTAGTCTTCCTAGTAGCCTATGTCCTTCTCACTCCCACCCCGACCAAAAAGGAAAGGAACAGAAAATCCCACAGACAAGCCTGGCTTTGCCTTCTATACAGGCTGGAGCTGAATTTCCTCTTCTAGTCCCAGACCCTCACTCCTTCTTCCTTTGTCTAACCTTCTCCTTCCAGAGACTGAGGGTCTAGAAGGAATGTGGATGGGAAATGCTTAAGCCACCAGCACCTAGGCGTGCTAGAGATTGTAAAAAGCTCCATCTAGAAAGAAAAGGTCCTGGACATCATTTTCAGATTTTCAGCCTTTTTTATGAGATCTACCAGACTGTTAATGAGTAAAGTAAAATCAAAGCTGGCTCAATATTGCCCCCAGGTGATTGTTAAAAACATCCAAGGCCAGAGAAAAGAGAATTCCATCATTTACCACCTGAGGAGTTACATTCCTGCTTTTTAAATTGCTCCATGATGAAATGTACTTACCTGAGATCAACCACAAATGTTTACAAGAAAAGACAATGGAAGATAAAAAGCCAGCCAAAAGATAATCAGAGAACAGATTGTTAAGGGTTTGCTTGACTCAGCACACAGTTTCGGGGGGTGGGGGGGAAGAAAGTCAGAGAAATAACAAGCACAGGGATTCTTCAAAACCCTTGCAAACACAGTCAGAATTCCTTTCTTTCACATTAGGACTCTGGGGCTAGTGGGCAGCCGTTACAATCCCAAACACCAGTGTCCTCTCAGCTTTTCATTCCTACCATGGTCTCAAAAAAGCCTCTTCCTCCTTCACAACTTCTGTCATTCTCATGCTAGACTGAGTAAATCCTTCACAGTCTCAAAGTCTTGGCTGGGAGGTTGAACAAGAAATTCTAGTCTCCTTGAGTTTAGCTAAATAAACCCTTCCTTTGGGTCTAGGGGAAAGAGGGACCTGATCCAGAGGTCATGTTACATGGGAACGACTGTAATTCATTTCTTCCTCATCAGTCTTTCTGTCTGCCTACATTATTTCACTCACTGAAGAATTAATCTTCTTAAAATACCCCTTCTACCATGCTATTCCCCTACTTAAGCACCTACAATAGTACCCTATTGCCTATAGCAGTAACTATAAATTCCACCACCTTATTTTCAAATATTTCCATAATCTGGCCCCACCTTATCTTTCCAACCTCATTTTTCCCTACTTATCAATGTCAAGACTAGTTGGACCAGTCTCCTTCCTGTCTGCTTTAAGCCCCAAACCCATTCCCACCTATGTGTTTAACTCATACAAACTTGGCAACTCCTCTTTCCTCTTCCCCTAAATTGACAAGTCCTCTATTCTTTCCCTTCATCTATCTCACACTCATCCTTCAAAACAAGTCTCACCTCTTCTGTGAAACTTTCACTGACAAACCCAGTCTACATTCCTGCCCTTCCTCTAACTCCACATAGACTTATTGTCTGTAACACACAATTAGCATGTGATATAGTGTCATGTTCACTAATTTTTTTATACTACACAATTTAGTTTTCTATTGTAAAAGTATATGTAATGCTGTCATAGGTCACTAGCATTCACTAATGATCTTACATTACGTGACTTGTTTGCCCAGGTAGATAAGTTATTTGTGGGTAAAACTTATTTTATATTTCTTTACTACCCCAGAATAGTTTGTACTAGGTACATAGTTGTTGCTTAGTAAATACTTGATGATGGGCAAGCATTTCACATAAAAGGGGGAAAGAACATGTTAAAATGATGCTTAATGCTGAAATAATTCTGGTTCAAAGAAATGTTCAGAGTAGGTGAAATGAACTGAATGTGATTTGACAAAAAGTAAATTTCCATGAATAGTTTTGTTCTATGTTAAGGGTCATAGGAGAAGACAAAAATGAGAGCAAGAGGGGACTATACTAGGAAAAAAAGAAGGAAGAAGGGAAAAGAAATATCTAATGCATGAGATTAAGAGTATACTGTTGTAAATGAAGGGAGGGGGGAGCAGAAATCCATGGGCCTCCCTTTCATCTGAATTGGATTAAGGAAGATTGAATATAATGAGAGAAGGAGAGAGAGAGACAGAGAGATTTGGAAAAAAAAATACATTAAACTCCAAAAGGAAATTGGAAAGGACAGGGACAAGGGAGGGAATAGGTAAAGGAATAGTCATAAGAAAAACAAATTCAGTTTTGGGAGGGAAGAACATGAAAGGGGATTAAAAGGAATGGAAAAAAAGAGTAAAAATTTATGTTCAAATGCAAAGTATGGAGAAAAGAAGAGCTGCAACAGAAAGGAAACAAGTTGATTCATTTATAAGATCATGAGTGTCAGGCACATTCCCTCTCTTTTAGCAGCTTCTTATTTGCAAGTTGAGAAATAAGATCAAAGAGGAAGAAAAGTACTAGAGGACTAGACAGAGGGAAATAAGCAATTAACAATCAAACTGAATGTGAATGGAATAAACTCACTCATAAAAAAAGAAGAGGATAGTAGAATGGATTAGAAAATAATCAAACAATAAACATTTATCAAGCACCTACTATGTGCCAGGCATTGTGGGCAACATGGGTCAGGAAGGCAGTGTATGGAGGGGTGGAAGAAGGAGCATGAGAAGAAACAAAAAGACAAAAGGTAGTCTCTTTCTTCAAAAAATTATATTCAATAAAGGCCCCTTAAAGAAAGAAAAAGTAATTGAACTGGTGTGTCAAGGAACAAAATGTAAAAACAATAGAAAATGCTAACACAGAAAATTACAATGAGATAGCATAGCAAAATTTATGTGATTGAGCTAAAGCAATTCTGAGAAAGAAACTTTGTATCTCTAAATGCTTTCATTGATAAAAGAAAGAACAAATAAATGAATTAGGAATGAGATTAAAATAACATGAACAACAACAGGTCAAAAATCTCCCACTAAATAGCAAAATGAACATTCTAAAAAATTTTAAAAGAGTAATTAAATTTAAAAGCAAGACCATTGCACTGGTAAATAAAATTAGGAGCTAGTCTCTTGAGGGAAAAAAATCAATAAAATAAATAATTAGCTAATCTGATTTAAAGAAAGAGGAAAATGAAATAAAGGAAATTTTCAGAAATTGTTTTGCCTAATTACACAATAACAAAACTGATAACTTATAGGAAATAGATTAATATTTATAAGAATATAAGATAATCCATTCAAAGAATAATTAGTTCCAATGCCATATAAATAGATGGCAAAAAGATCTTCTAATTTATTTCTGTCACACAAATATTGTCTTAATACCTAAATCAGGAAGAAACCAATCAGATCAATTTTCCTCAATGAGTGGTAATATCAAAAAACTGTAAACAAAATACAGGCAATTAGGCCTACTAGAATATTATTAGATATTAGAAAGATTTTACACTATGACTACATTGGCTTTATACAGGAATGCAGGTTTGGTTCAACATAAGGAAGACTATAAATGTAACAAACTACATTAATGACATAAATAATAAAAGTCATATGATTATATCAATAAATGCTGAAAGGATTACTGACAAAATCTTACACCTGTTTCTATTAAAAACTCCAGAAATTACAGGAATAAATGCACTTTCCTCATTATAGTAAATAATAATCCATCTAAATTCAAGAGCAAACATCCTATATTGACACAGAAAAGTTAAAAGTCTTTCTAGCAAAATCAGGGATAAAGCATGAATGTCCATTGTCACCACTACTATGTAACATAGTATTAGGAATACTAGGTAGAGTGACAAGACAAGGAAAAGAAACTGAGGGGATAAGCATAGGCAAAGAGGAAATAAAATTATCACTTTTTGCAGATGATACAATGGTGGACTTAAAGAACATTACAAAGCCAATTAAAAGATTGAAATAATTGATAACCTCAGCAAAGTTACAGATTATAAAATAAAGACACATAAATCGTCAGAATTCCTATATATAAAAAACAAAACTCAGTAGACATAGAAAGATAAATTCAATTCAAAATAGCTACAGAAGCCATAAAATACTTGAGTGTATCTACTAATATTCACCCAAGGACTATACGAATCCAACTATAAAACACGCTTCACAGAAATGAAGACAGATTTTAAAAAACATTGGTTGCTCAGGGGTAAGTTTGAGCTAATATTATTGAAATGAAATACTACCTAAATTAATTTATTCGTTCAGTATTATACCAATCAAACTACCAAATGGATATTTTATGGAGCCAGAAAAAGTAATAATGGAATTCTCTGGAAGAACAAAGGCTCAAGAATCTTGAAGGAAATGATGGGGGAAAACGAGAATGAAGGAGAATCTATCAGTACTAGAGCCCAAACTGTACTGCAAAGCAGTAATCATTAAAACAATTTGGAACTGTTTGAAAGAGAGACATGTCAATCAGTAGAACATCTTAGGCACACAACGTTAAGAAACAAAGAAAACACAGCAGCATTGCGTTCAGTAAGCCCAAAGACCCAGTTACTGGCAAACTGATACAATATTTGACAAAAACTCCTGGGGAAAAAACTGATAACAGTTTGCCAGAAATTAGATTTAGGCTAGCACCTCATACCATATTCCAAGATAAACTCAAAATGGATTATATTACCTAGATATAAAAGGTCACATCATTAACAAATTAGAGGAGAAAGAAATAAAATACTTTCCAGACATATGGATAGGGGAAGAGTTCATGACTAAACAAATGATAGAAAAGACCACACAAGATAAAATGGAAAATTCTGATTATATAAAATTCAAAAGTTTTTGCACAAATCAAACAAATATAATTGAAACCATAAGGGAAATTGGTAAGTAGAACAAATCTTTGCAGCAAGTTTCTCTAGTAAAAGGTCTCGTTTCTAAGCCACATAAGGGACCATAAGGAATAGGTTCAAATTTATAAGAACAAAGGCCACTTCCTTATACATAAATGGTCAGAGTGCATGAACAGACAGTTATCAAAAGGAAAAATGCAATCAATCAACAATCATATGAAAAATGCTCTAAATCATTAATAATTAGAGAAATGCAAATAAAAGAATTTTGAGGTTCCATATCACACCCATCAGATTGTCAAATATGACAAAAGAGGAAAGTGGCAAATATTGGAAGTGTAACAGGTACATTAGTGCTCTATTGGTGGAGCTGTGAATTGGTTCAGCCATTCTGAAAAATACGTTAGAACTGTCCCTTAAAAATTATTAAAATATTTACACCCTTTAACTCAGCTGGGCTTATATTCCAAAGAAATCAAAGAAAGAAGAAAAAGATTTCAATATACAAAAATATTCAGAGCAGTTTTTTTTTATAATAGTCAATTTGAAATTAAGGGGGTTTCCTCCTATTGGGGAATGGCTAAACAAATTATAGTATATAAAGATAATGGAATATTATTATGCCAGAAAAAAAAAAGCAGTGGACATTTTCAGAGGAAACTGAAAAGACTGAAATGAACAGAGCAAATTGAGCAGAACTAAAAGACCAATTTATAAAATCATATTGTTATAGAGAAAAAAAAACTTTAAAAGACTTTGGAACTTTGATCAACACAATGATAAATTACAAGTCCAGAAGAATGAAGAAGAAAATACCATTCATTTTTCACAAGAGAGTCAACAGATCAAGTCCAATTAACATTTTTAAGCACCTACTATATGCCAGGCATTGTGAAAAGTTCTGGAAATATGGAGAAAGGCAAAAACAGACCCTGTTCTTCTCAAGGAGCACACACAACCTAATGAGGGAAAAAGCATGCAAATAAATACGTACAAATAGGAAAAATTGGAGATAATCTCAGAGTGAAAGCTTCAACATGAAGAAGGATCAATTAGGAAAGGTTTCTTGCAGCAGATGAAATTTTAATTTTTTAAAATAAATTCATTCTTTATTTTTAACATTCATTTTTTTTTTAATTTTTGAGTTCCAAATTCTCTCCCTCCCTCCCCTACCCATTGAGAAGGCAAGCAATATGATATCAGTTAGATATGTGAAATCATGCAAAATGTATTTTCATATTAGCCATGCTGCAAAAAAAAAGCAAGAAAAAAAGTTTGAAAATGATCCTTCAGTCTGCATTCAGAATTCATCCGTTCTCTCTAGAGGCAGATAGCGCTTTTCATCATGAGTCCTCTGACTTTGTCTTAGATCATAACACTGATCAGAGTAGCTGTCTTTCACAGTTGATCGTTAAAAAATTGCTCTTACTGGGTACAATGTTCTTCTAGTTCTGCTCACTTCAATTTGGAGTTCATATCTAATGAGGTTTTCCTGAAACCATCCTTTTTGTCATTTCTAATAGCAAAATATTGCTCCATCATAATCACATACCAAAATTCATTCAACCACTTTCTGATTGATGGGTATACCTTCAATTTCTGATTCTTGGCCACCACAAAAATAGCTACTATAAATATTTTTATACATATAGATCCTTTTCCTTTTTCTTTGATCTCTTTGGGATACAGACCTGGCAGTGGTATTGTTAGGTCAAAGGGCATGCAGTTATAGTCCTTTGAGGATAGTCCCAAATTGTTCTCCAGAATGGCTGGACCAGCTCACAACTCCACCAACAGTGCTTTAGTGTTCCAATTTTTCTATATTCCCTATAGCATTCATCATTTTCCTTTTCTATCACGTTAGCCCATCTGATAAGCATGAAGTGGTAGCTGCACGTGAAATTTTAGCTGAGACTTGAAGGAATTCAAAGAAGCCAGAAATGAAAAAGAAGATAATTCCATGCATAGGGCACAGGCTGTGAAAATACACAGAGTGGGGAGATGGAGTCTTGTGTGTGTGACAAGTAATAAACTTAAAATGTAAAGAAATCCATACAATTTGGGAGTTGGCTAATGTAAGAATTTGCTCTGCAATATTATGAATGTATGTGTTGAGGGCTTAATTTTTTTCTTTGTTTTTTATGCTCAATGGGATTGGAGGTACTGAGAGGGATGGGTTAATAAAAGAAAAAAATGCGTATTTGAGAGAGACAGAGAGTCAGAGAAAGACAGAGATAGGCAGAGAGAATTTGCTTCCTTGCAAAATGTGAGAAATATACTTTTTTTGCACAGATATAATCACTCAGTTTTTCCACCTGCTTCCTTAATGACTTACACAAAATACCAATTTTTAAAAACCAGCTTGATGGAGACGGAAGTGAATAGAACCAGTGGAACAATTTATACAATTTAACCAACAACAGTATTGTAAAGACACACAATTTGGAAAGACTTAAGACTTCTAATCAGCAAAATGAACAGCTATAATTTTAGAAGACTCATGATGAAACATGCTACTCACCTTTTAACAGAGAGATGATAGACTCAATGTGAAGGTGAGGCATGTTTTTTTGGACATGGACAATGCCAGAATTTGTTTTGCTTGAATTTGTTACGAAAGTTTTGTTTTTCTTTCATTGGGGTGGGGAGAAGTGAGGAGAGAAAATAGATTTCTGTTCATTAAAACATAATTTTTTTTAAAATTTTAAATGAAATGAGAAAAAATGCCAATTTGTTCTTTGCACTCATACCTTAACAGGAGATCTCATCTGAGACTCTAAGAGATGCTGTTGAATCTTTGACCTGCCAGCATACCAACTTACCAAGTGTCCTGTTAGAACTAATCGAATCTTTTAATTGTATGGTTGCCAATTATTCTACCTACTTATCTTATTGCTGTTTTTGCAATAATGCTTTGCCATGGCCAGTGAATTCATCAAGGGCAGATAGGTACTCTGTGCTCTTACTTATCTTGTGTATAAACTCCCCGTGTTAGTCGTTTTTATAGTCTCCTTGGAAGAATAATAAGAACCATAATGATAGTTAAACAGTTCTGATTTCCCTTTCTCTTCTATCATTGTCCCATTCACCTTCAGCAACAGTTCTCTTTTCCTTTGATTCTCATCTTTTTGATACAAATTAAAAGATCTCTTTTGTTATTCTCCACTTTCCTCATCAGCCTCGGTGCATTCTAAGCTTCTGTACTCATGAACCCATTTTTTCCCAGGGCTGTGTCACATATTTCTTTTCATTCTTGTCCATTACCTGTTCTTACTTCCATCTTCTGGTATACATGCTTTCATTGATTTCCTCCACCTCTTAAAGGATAAAATCATCATTAGGACAAGCTAAGAAATTGTTAGCCGATTTTGTTCTGGTCAGGGAAAGACTCCAACAGATGTATGCATAATTGAAGTCCCCCATAACTACTACATAATGGCACCAGGCCAGGAGTGTGATGTTTCCCAAATTCCCCGTCTATTCCCTTTCTGTCCTGGTGGTCTACAGTATACTCGGATGATAATGCTACTTCTGTTTCTGCCTCTGTTGATCTTCGTCCAAATACTTTCCACACTGTTTCTCCCCCTCTTTCTCATATATCTTAATATGCCATACCAATTCTGTTCCTTTTGAAAGTAGTATAGCCTTCCAGATTCATATTTCCTACCAAGTCTCAGGAAAACCTACAAGGTCAAATTTGCTTCTTTCCATAAGGGCGCCTAGGTTCCCTAGCTTCCTAATCATTCTTTGTGCATTGTGTAAAGAAAACTGATGCCGCTGAGATTTTGGAGACTTCTTTCTTGGGTTTTGTCTTCCGTGAATTTCTAGGCACCTCTTCTAGTTTGCTTCCTATATCTTGGTTTTTCTCTACAGTGTTTAGCAAAGGCAGTTTCTGACCTCCCTCTTTCTTTTTAATCTTAAAATCCTTTTGACTAGATTTGCATGAAACTTGGTCAATATAGTTTTACTGGTAGTTCTTGTTACCTATAATCCCATCTCCAACCAGAAACATGTCTTTCATATATTTTTAAGCCATAGTCCAGAAATCCAAATCCTGTTCTCAGACCCTTTCTTAACTAAGCTGTTTGTTTTCCAAATATCTCTTTTTCTTCAAAAAGTCTTTGCTTAGTAATGGTGATGATATCTGCCCTCAAGTCTCTAATTTCTCCCCAAGAACTTAATAACTGTTTGACATAATTTCCAGATTCCTTCAGGCACTATCACTTGTACCCATATGAATTACCAGAAATGGGATGTGATTTGACAGAGGACTTTTTTTGGGGGTGGGTGGTTTGTTTTGAGATTGGGACTCCCTATCTCACCCAAACTGGTGCCAGCCAGTGTGACTATTGATCAGAACCAAAGCTATGGCAGTTCTATTTCTAACCTGAGTTGCTTTACCCTTTCCTTAGGCAGCCTAGTGGCCCTCTGCTCAACATATTATTCCTGTGCTTCCCAATGGGCTTTAGCTCTCTACTGCTCAAAACTCCCAAACTCAAGCAATCTGCTAGTCTCAGTCTCCTTAGCAGCAGAGAGCTTCCACATCCAGAGAATTTGCAAAGTCTTGAGAGTTTGTTACTGTTGGGATAAATGTTCCTAGGAAAGCAACATGCTTCTTCATTATTACTGGATTTAAAAAAAAAATAGTTTACTGGGGTAGCTAGGTGGCTCAGTGAATAGAGCACTGGCCCTGGAGTCAGGAGGACCTGAATTCAAATCCAACCCCAGAAACTCGACACTCAGTTGTGTGACCTTGGGCAAGTCACTTAATCCTAATTGCCTTGCCTTCCCTCCCTCCAAAAAAAAATAGTTTCTTCAATATCCTCAGTACACAGAGTGAATGAAATCAACAACCAGGGAGTTGGCTTTGTCCTGAAATATAATAAGCCTTTCTTTCACAGGATTTATAGGTTTTTTAAAATAAATTACATAACCATTAAGTATAAAGTCTCACTGAGGAAGAAACATGATAAAAAATTGACTAAATTGGTTTATTGGATAGTGAAAATAACTGATATTTATGCAGTGCTTTAAGTTTTTTAAAACACATCATATGCATTATAAAACTTGATCCTTACGGCTACCCTATGAGGTAGGTGCTATTACTACCTCCATTTTACAGATGAGAAAACTGAGAATCAGAGAGCTTAAGTGTCACAAAGCTACTAAGTGTATGAGGTGGGATTCAAACCCAAGGATGTTCTCATTCCAACTCTATCCACTATGCCATGCTGTCTCATGAAGTATGTGCCTTAGAAAATGATATTTCAGTGGGGACAACGCCTAAGGGCATCTTCTTCACTTAAACAATTATTTCTTCTTCAGTTCAACAATAATTTATTAAAGGCCTACTATATGCCAGACACTGTTCTAGGCCCTGTTAACACAAAAACAAAAATTAAAACTCCTTGCCCTCAAAGATCTGACATTCTGCTACAACACTAGATCATTTGGGGGTGAGGGAGCCCTAACGGCTGGAGGGATCTTGAAGAAGATGGCATTTGAGTTGAACCCTGAAGGAGGTCAGGAATTCCAAGAAAGGGAGACGAGCATTCTAAGTGTTGAGGACAGCATGGAGGTATGAACTGGAATGTCCTAGATTGAGAACAGCAAATAGCATTTATTAACCACCTCTTTTGTGATGGGCTTAGTTTGCCCAAAAAGTAAACAATTTTGGAAAGATAGGCTAGAGACAGATTTTATAGGCCAAACAGAGGGGTTTGTATTTGAACCCAGAGGCAACAAAGAACCAGTGAAGTTTCTTTAGCCAGGGTGTGATACAGCCAGGTCTTTGATTTGGGAATATCTTTCTGGTAGCTGTGTAGTCGATAGTTTGGAAAGGAGAACAGCTGAAGGGCAAATAGAAGTTTCCCAGAATTGTCCAAATGAGAGAGGATCAGAGCCTACACTAAAGTAGTGACCATCAGGATGGAGAGATGCTATGCCAAGGCAAGAGATGGTATGGAGGTAGAATCAATAGAGCTGCTTCCACAATTGTCTGTCTGGATGCCTGGCATCTGGTTTCAGAATCGTTATCTAAGGAATGCTGCAAACTACAGGTGCTCAGGGGGAAAGAAACCTGCATTTCACTTGAAAGCTATAAATCACAGGTGTGACTACTCAAGCAGAAAAGCAGAATTCATCTACCCTGCTCCCCCAGCCACATGGAAAGCGTTTAACTTCACCACATTATTCAGGCAGGCCGAGTCAAAATAGGCCCCATTTAATGTAACAGAGCCCATTTAAATGAGCAACCCTGTGTAGTAGGTTTATAAAGTTTCTTAAACAAGCTTCAGTACCCTCCCCACCCCCCATCCTTTCAGCGAACACATTTCTTGGCTCCCAAAATAATTGCCTTTTAGAGTGTTAGGTAAAACAAGACAGGCAAACACACTCTGCCCCGTCTACCAGACAGATTTAAAAGGAAAAATACCTCCGACCACAAACCACCTGAGCTACACTGCTTCTCTCTAGCCTCTAGTCCTTCCAACTAGCAGAACTTAGGCCTGTGGAGGAGACTGGACACTGAGAGGTACCCACAGACATGTTGTTTGCAGACTCACAGACTGAGGACTGGAAGGGACCTCAGAGGCCATCTTGTGCAGCCCACACCTGAACAGAAATCCCTTATACAACATAGCTCCCCAATCATCATCTTGGCTCTTCTTTATTTCTCCCAAGCTATGATTTGGCCTTCCTTTCACAGGGCTCTGTCGAGAACCTGGAATGACTTTTGAACATTTACTAGGGTATGCATATAGCTTAAGAAATGTGTGCTGTATTTCTCCCCAGAAAGCAGCAAAATGTTTTACTTTGTATGCTGCTAAATAAGCTGACCCAGGACAAAGTTTTAACTCATCAGCACATCAACTTGTGCTCCAAGTATTAGCTGGGGAGCCCAAATTCCAAAGCTGGGACCTATGCCTCTCTCCTCATTGACAGCCTCTCCTAACATATCATCCTTTGATGCAAAGCCTTTCAAGATAGTTTCAATATTTCAATATTCAATGCTCAAATTTCCCTACCACCATAAGTTCTTGTGGAAACTAAATAAAAAAGGAAGGCAAGGGAGATTGCGCATGCCTAAAAGCAAGTTAAGGTTTAAATCATTGAAAGTGGCCTTGTTAGAAACTCAGGTTATTGTATCAACCCTTGCTATCACCCCCCAGAATACCTACTCTCTTCTCTGCCTGTGGTTATACCTACAATCACATGGAGGGACTTGTGGACATTGGATCCTCTGCCTCTAGCAAATATAAAAGCCATGTAAGCCAGAGAGGTGCTTCCAGATTTTTTTTTTATTTTTTTTATCCTGTTCTAGAAAATCATGGACAAACATGAACATTTACATATTCAAAGAAGGATTCCTCACAAAAGGAAGACAGATAATTGGAGAGAAGACAGACTATGAGTCTATTACATGCATCTTAGAGTTTTTACAATTTTAACATTAAAATTAACATAATAGTACCACCATCACTCTGCTTATCTGTATCTTCTATTTCTTCCATGTATTTTTAAATGTTTCATTGATGACTGCTTTGTAATGTACTAGGCCCCTTCCTTCTGACTTTTTTCCATGATCTCCTTTGAAATTCTTGCTATTTTGTTCTTCTAGATAAATTAGGCTATAATTTTGTCCATTTCAACTGGCACTAAACTTATAAATTAATTTAGGAAGTACTGTCATTTTTATTATATTACCAAAGCTAAACTAAGAGTGATTAATTACTCTCCAATTATCTATCTTCCTTTTGCACAGGAAATATCACATATTGATATTACACATCAAGTGACTCCCACTTCTGCAAAGAGAGGAAGAGTTATTGTTCCATCTCTTCTTTGGAACCAAGCTTGGTCATTATAATCACACAAAATTCAGTTTTGAATTTTTGTTGTTGTTATTTCAACAACAGGATCACCCTGAGAGCCCTTCATCAGGTGAAAATCCTTTAATTGGATTAAAAGGGAATAGCTTCACTGGCTAACCAAACAAACTCATGAAGACTGTAAACCAGTGGTTCTCAACCTTCCTAATGCCGCGACACTTCAATGCTCATATGCGGGTGTATCTGCATGTGGGCAGACCCGCCTGGAGACAGGGTGTCTCGGTTCCTAAGACCGTCGGAAATATGTGTTTTCCGACAGTCTTAGGTGACCCCTGTGAAAGGGTCATTTGTCCCCCAAAGGGGTCGCAAACCACAGGTTGAAAACTGCTGCTTTAAAGTAAAGGGGAAACTTTAGCAGTTTTTCAGTTAAGTAGTGAGCCAATCTAAGAGTTAAGGATTTCCATTTCAAGCATCCTAGCTAGGCCCCTAAAAAGAAGGAATCACAGGGAGGGGGGAGGGGGAAAGAGGAGAAGAGGGGAAGGGGTTTTCTCTCTCTCTGTCTCTCTCCCTCCCCACCCCCCTCCTCCTCTCAAGAGAAGTCTACAAATGGGATTCTCTGATAAGTCATGATGATGCAACTTCTTTTCCAAAAATGAATACACAAATTTGTCATTGCTTGAAAATTTAATTTTGTGAATACCATATTTTACACATACTAGAATTTTTTATTTAAAGGAATTATAAAATAAAAATCTTTTACATATTGAAAAAATTATTTTGTAAACAATTTCCCTCATTCTCCCTGTGATTAATCTGTTTTATGAATCTATAATGACATGGGGTTTTGAATTTTTTTAAAGTTCTGTTTTTATATTACCTAGTGAGTGAACCATCTCTTATAACAAAGATTTTTTAAAAACTTACTTTAGCAAAACTAATCAACATATCAACCAAGTTCAACATTATATGAAATGTTACACATCAAGTGACTCCCACCTCTGCAAAGAAGAGAAGAAGAATCATTGTTCCATCTCTTCTTTGGAACCAAGGCTGGTCATTTATAAACACACAAAATTCAGTTTTCAATTTTTGTTTTTATTTCAATTTACATTGTTTGTGAGCATTCCATATAGTGCTTTACTTTGCACTAGTTACTATCAGTTTTCCCATGCTTCTCTATTTTTCTTCATTATTTGTCATTTTTCCAGTGCAATAATATTCTACCACATTCATTTATACAGTGCTTAGAACAGCACCTGAAACATAATAGGTGCTTAATAAACATTTATTGACTCAATTTGACTTAGCCATTCCACTAATCAATGGGCATCTTTATTTCTAACACTTTGCCATTGCACATGGGGCCTTTCTTCTATTTCTGACCTCTTCAAATACACACCAAGCAGATGTATCTCTACGTCAAAGAATATGTAAATTTTAGTAACTTTCTCAGCACAACTTTCCAAAACCGCTGGATCAGTTCACAACTCTACCAACAGCATGTGCTTGTCTTTTCCACAAACTCTTCAACATTGACTATTTCCATCTTCTGTCATTTTTACTGATTTTTCAGAGATGAAGTAAAACTCCAAAACTGTTTTTATTAATTAATTTTAATTTTTAAATAAAATTGCATTTTCTTTTTTCCTAGTGATTTGGAACAATCTTTCATATGGTTGTTACAGTTTACAGTTCTTCTGAAAACCATTCATTCACATCCTTTGTCCAGTTATCCATAAAGAATAGTGTTTGGTCTTATATATTATGTTTGTTCTCGATCTTGGTTCTCAGACCCTTATCAGAGATGTTTGTTGTAAATATTTTTCTCCCGCTTGACCATTTCCCATCTTATTTTAACTGTATTGATTTTGTTCATACAAAAGCTTTTCCATTTCATGCACCGTAATAAGCCATTTTGTATTTTGTTAAGGCCTCTATCTCTATTTTGTTAAGAACTGTGAAAGGTATCTGATCTAATTCTCTTCTAATGGTGTATCTTCTAATATGCAGGCCATATTTTGAACTTATTGTAATATAGGGTATAAAAGCAATGGTTTAAAACTAACTTCTGCCAGACTTCTTCCAACTTTCCCAGCAATTATCAAATGGAGAATTCCTCCCCAATTTATATTCTCTGGTTTATCAAAAACTGGCTTGAGTTCAGTTGTTTCTAATTCTTCCTTACCACATCTGTTCTACTGACCTACTTTTCCATTTTTTAACCAGTATCAAATGGTTTTTTGTATTTTTTTTTTATTACTTCTGCTTTATAGTACAACTTGTGATTTGGAAGTGGTTTCTCCCCTTCATTTTTACTTTTCTAAAAATTTCCCTTGAAATTCTAGACCTTTTGTTCCTCAAAATGAACTTTATTTTCTCTAACCCTATCAAGCATCCCCTTGATATTTTGATGGCTATGCCATTACATCTGTAAATTAATTTAGACAGTTTAGTCATTTTCATTATATTGCTGTGGTTTAGCCATGAACACTAAATATCTCTCCACTTACTCAAGTCACACTTTATTTCTTTAAAGATTAATTGTATCTGTACAAGTCTCGAGTGTACCCTGGTAGATAGATTGACTCGAAGATATAATCAAGTTTTCTTAAAGTAAGCCACAGCTGTTGGAATGGTTTCGCCTGCGAAGGCGAGGGATAGCGGTTAGCTGTACAATCACCATATTATTAATTTATTGCTTCCCCTGGAGAGTGTCAAAGGACAATCTCACTGAAGGCCTTTAGTCAATCAAAATCCAGTTTACACAAAAAAAGTATGTGTGGTCTAATTTTTGAGAATGTTGAGCTATCCTTGGCTGAAGCTCGAACTTATAATTGAATTCTCACAGGAAAAATAAATGACTGTCTAGGAATCTGATTAAATTAAGATATGTTCCATCTGAGATAACCAAGGCAAGAATTTAGCACCTTTCCTATTACTGCAAACACCACTAGAGACTATTATTTTTATGCAACTGCTTCCTCTCAGTTTTTCAATGGCACATGTGTTTTGCAGCTGTCTTCACTTTAGCCAACAAGAATAAAGAATCAATTAAGAGGAAAAGGTCAAATCATCAAGCTGCCTGAATTACACATAAGGGTTGGGGTTTTTTTTAACTTTAAAATAAGAACCACATAAGATTTCAAGGCAAGTTTTTTTCTCTTTAGAGTTCTCCCCCCCTCTTATGTTTTTAAGTTTAAGGGCAAAGTTCAAACACACAAACCCTTCTTTTATATATTCACTTTTATTTTATAATAAAAATCACCTTATGATACATTTTATCTGATAGGCAAGATTTTACTAGGTGAATTAAACCAAAAATTACATCATTTTAAATAGAATGCATAGTTGTAAAAGAAAAAAAAAGACCCAAAGAATACAGCTAAGAATTTTAGAGGCAGGTTTTGGGGTAGACTGGATGTCTGAGGGACTACTGTTATTGAGTTGTTTCAGTCACGTCACTCTCTGTGACCCTATTTGGGGTTTTCTTTGCAAAGATACTGGAGTGTTTTGCCATTCCCTTCTCCAACTATATGAACCATCTTTCACTCAAGATGTAAGATGGCTGAGACGATTTCTTTTTTGTCTTTGTATTCCTAGCATTTACTAAAGCCCACTGGTACAAAGAAGGCAATTGATAATTTCTTATTGAATGGAATTATTTAAATAGGATGGTTAAAATGTGAAAATTATTGTTATACTAATAATATTTCAGATGCCTTAAGAAGAATTTAAATATTATGTCATTTATGTTACTTACTGACCTTGGTCCTTAATCAAGCAAAAAACATGCAGTTAGTCATTGTTGGTTAATCACATTCCTTAAAATATATTGGACCATGGATGTCATGGTTGGATAAAAAATACTTTCAGGAAATGTTCCCCTGAGGTTTAAAAAGTTGGTCTTTCTCTTTTTTTTTTTTAATTTCCAAGTAACTAGTTCAAGTGAGCCTCCACTAAAAGTCCTACTCTGATAACTTATCTTGGCATGGAAGTAGCCCTGGGTTCTTGGAAGCTATGTCAGAGAGGTTCAAAGTCCAGTAAGTCCTATCCTACAGGAAAAGTTCTGGACACAGACATGGCAATGCCTCCCAAAAGGGCTGTATGGGTCATGTACAATTAATGTCTTCAGATATGTATGTGAAAAGTACCATCTTTATTTTCCTGATCATCACAAAGTCTTACTATTGACTTCACTGTTTCAAAATTGGAACATACCCCCTTCCCATCTCCAAAAAGCAAATCCTACTAAGGTGCAGTGCTTTAACTATCTAAACTAGCTGTTCTGCCTTTTAACAAATCCCTGAACTTTTCATCTGTTAACAATTATACTCACTGGTCTGCAAACTTGGTGATGGTAGACCAGCAAATGGAAAGCTATTATTGGCCATGAAGAATGATGTCCCCATGGAATCCTTTAATAAAGTCTTAATTTAAAGTTCTTGGCACCTAATTGTGACTGATAAGGATGTTGGTCTCCGTCCAGGGTCCCCTTGTATAAGATGCTGGAAAATCCTCTTCTGGCATCAAGGACTCAAAAAACTACCATTAAAGGCTGTGGCACTTCTTCCCTTATGAGTATATTCAGGCTTGGGGCTGTCACAATTGTCCCCAACCTTGAGTCAACTGTCTTTCCTCCTTCTTCCTATCCTTTAATAAAAGGGATTAATATCACTTAATAACTTAAATAAAAAATCCTAGAATGGAGTTCTAGACAGGAGATCTCCAACCTTGAATCTTTTTGTTTTCCCTCAGTCAATACGCATTTATTAAGTGCCTACTATTTACCAGGTACTGTGCTAAATGAAGTCTCTGCCCTCAAGGAGCTCACTGTCTAATTGGGGCACTGTTTCACTTTTTGTATTACATTCCTGAACTCCGGCACAGGGTCTAGCATGTAATGAGTGCTTAAAAACTGCTTGTTTATTGATAAAGAGAACCCAAGACATCTCCAACTCACTCTGGAATCCCCAGGATGGCCCAACAGCTTTGAGAACCAGGCAGCCAGATATGTGTCTATAGCCTAATATTCAGTCCAGTTAAGTTCAGAGTTACTAATATTTTGCCATTTGTGCTATTTTGAGGTTGGTGATAATTTTTTTTGGCCAAAGCAACTAACAAAAACTTATTGACTAAGGTGTGAATAATCAGTGTTGGTGGAGAAAGTACCCATATCATTAAAGTCACAAATCCTTAGAAGTAGTGAATTAAGTTCAAGTAGTGAGGTTATTTATAAATGCTAAATACGTGGCTTAATGTAACTTGCATTATCCCCTTGGGCAAATGCCAATCATCCTTATAATGGGATTTTACTTTTTCTAATTAGGTTCTTTCAATATTCTACAATGCTAAATTAAATGCAGTCATATTTCTGTTTCACTAGGCAAATACAATGAACAAATCAACAAGTTCTGTCCAAAAGCCGGAAAACGCCTAAATGGCTCCCAACTCTCTGAAAAGATATTATACTTGAGAAAAACCCTATGTTCCAAGCTAGTTGATAGAGTAATGTCTCTGCTCATAATATAGATTCCATCATTATGAAGTGTGCAAGTCAAGTTAAGACCTGATTTGGACGTGTTCTCCTTGAGATAGAGCCATTCCCGGGTAATCGTATTGTAAGACTGCACTGTTAATTGGTCCTCACTTTGGTTGGTCCTTTTGTTGGGTCCAAGTTCATGGAGACAACCTCCCACCAAGTAGATGGTCTCCTCCACAGACAGCATCTGTTGTTTGCGAATGTGGACATCACATACTTCAAAAACAGTCCAGGCATCAGAAGAGGGGCAGTACTGCAAAATGTTCATATTCCTATCTAAAATAAAAGAATAAGTAAAAATATAAACATTACAGATATTGCTCACCATCTCTCTGTACTGAGGCACTTTAAAATACTGAAGTAATTTAGGGCAAATCTGGTAAGTTCATTATTGAGTCTACATAGCTCCAGCTAAAAAGTATGAAGAAGCTCTTATTTCCATCTCAGAACTAAACAAATCTATAAGAAAGATAAAATTAGGTATAAAGTGGAATAAAATTATTGGAAAAATTAGATTTGACTAATGATTTATGGTGACTAATGAATAGAAACATTTTTTAGAATACGTATATTTCTCAGAGACTCATAGCACCTTTACAAAAACTGATCACATAAAGGAATCATAAGCAAATGTAAAAAG
>CM053581.1:391781292-391799146 GCA_028627135.1 Pseudochirops cupreus | reverse complement strand
TAATGACATCCTGAATGATGAATTGGTGATAAATAAAAATATTCTATTAAACATAATCGTTACAAGACAATATACCAAAATTTATGGTTCATAACTAAAGCAGTCCTCAGAAGAAAATTTGTTTCTATGAAAACTTACAAAATAGAAGAAAGTATTTAAAAAAACAGAAGAAATTATCAATTAACTCAGCATATAAGTTTAAAGACTAGAAAAATGAATTAGCAACCCTAAGATAATCACAAAGGAAAGAACTTTGAAAATCAGAAAAGCAGAGAAACTTGAAAAGAAAAGGACTACAGAACTACCCAACAAAATTTATGATTAAGAAAGAGGAAAGCCAAATTACAAAATAAAAATTGAAAATTTGAGTTTAGAGCAGAGAAATAAGAAAGAGAATTATCAGAAAGTTTTATATACAATTATACACTAGCAAAACTCAGAATTCAAAGGAAATTGCTGAATATATAAAATACTGAAAGTAACAAAGCAAAAAATTGAAATCTTAACCCAAACTCAGAAAAAGAAATAAAGCAAGCCCTTTATGAATTACCAGAGCTAAAACTTTGAACCAGATGGATTTACAAGTCATTCAACATTAATTAGCAAGCATAATTCATGATATAAGCCACAAAAATAACAAAAACCATATGATTATTTTAATAGATGCAAGAAAAGCCTTTGACAAAATATAGTACTTATGTTAAAAGCCCCAAAAAGCATAAACATAGAAGGCACCTTCTTTAATATGATCAAAAGCATATATATAATGCCAAGACCTAGCATTATTTGTAATGCAAAAACATTAAATATTTCCCTAGTACAAACAGTGGAAAAGGATGCCTCTACTCACCACTGGTGTTACACGTCATTATAGAAATATTAGCAATATAAACATTGCATAAAATTATTCCTACTTGCAGATGACATGACATGAGGGTATATTTTGAAAATATTAGCAATCAGAAAGAAACTAGATTCAATAAAGCAGCTGGATATAAAATAATTCCATAAAGCTATCAGCATTTCTATACAGTATAAACAAGAACTAGGAATAAACCATGCAGTAGGATCTAAATGGGCCCATGAACATTAAGTGGCAGCTAGGTGGGCCTGAAGTCAGAGGAAGACTCATCTTCCTGAACTCAAATCTAGCCTCACACACTTCCTAGCTGTGTGACCCTGGGCAAGTCACTTAACCTTGTTTGTTTTCTTCAGTTTCCTCATCTATAAAATAAACTAAAGAAGGAAATGTTAAACTACTCCAGCATCTTTGCCAAGAAAACCCCAAGTGGGATCACCAAGAGTCGGATACAACTAAAATGACTCAGTAATAACAATGTTAAGTCACTCTTTTGTGTTGCTCAAAGATCTTGAATAGCAATTTCTTCTTTTTTTCAAGGTGCAGAGCCAGTTTTGATTAGCTAATTGCAGCTCCTTAGCCTAGGACACTAACACCTAAATTTCGTCAATGCTGGAAACCCCCTCAATCCTGAAGCTTCATCAATTATCCCACTGCCTAAGAGCCTCAGTCTGAGAAGAACATCCACACATTGGAGCCTCAGTGTTGCCCAATGCTAGCTAAAGGGGAGTGGAGCTAGGAGGGTGGGGCAGGTGAAGAGCACCCAAAGGACAACTGCACTGATATCCCAGGGCCTGCATGGACAGCCGGACACTTACTGCATTAATTCCAGTCACCCTGATCTCCTTATTTGTGACAGTATGCCTGCCTCAGAATGAAAATAAGTTTAGATAAGCCATCTGGAACTTGACTGTGCTAGTCAGAATGATTTGATTTTCTGAAACGAATAGTCATACACCTATCGTTTGGACTAGATATTTGAGAAGAATTGGCATGCCAAGGACAAATGATACCAGGCATTTCATTTTTTCCTTTTCATTATGAACATGATCAACACAAACATTCCGAAATTTCATATGTAAAAAGAGAATCTTATCTGAAATGATGAGCTTGTTACATACAATTATTACATTGTTTTTAAAAACTATTTAAAAAACAATAAAATTGCCATGTGTTCCTTTCTGAATTTTTGAGGGTTTTTCCCTGTGTATTTTTTCTTCTTTATTGAGGTTCTTTTCCTTCTTTTTTCTTTTGCACCCCTTTTAATTCCCACTAACCCACCAAACCCCATAGAAGCCCTTCCATGTCTCAAATAAGACAAGTCAAGCAAAAGAGAGCAAAGCATTGGGAATATGTGAAAAATGGATGTCTCATTCTGCCTCTGTAATCTATCACCTCTTGTCAAGAGATCTTCTGAAATTCATGTTTGTCACTGCGGGGTTCAGAGTTCTGAAGTCCTTCAAAGATACTATCATCTATGTTATTGTGATCCTCCTCTAATCTGTTCTCCTGGTTCTACTTACCGCATTCTACATGAGTTCACATGTCTTTCCAACTTGCTCTTTCTTTTTTTGAAGGCAATCAGGGTAAGTGACTTGCCAAGGGTCACTTAGCTAATGAAGCTGGATTTGAACTCAGGTCCTCCTGACTCCAGAGTCAATGCTCTATCCACTGTGCCACCTAGTTGCCCTCCTGACTTGCTCTTAATTCTTAATATTCTTATATTATTCTTAACATTAATATAATTCTTAATATTCTCATATATTTCTTAAAATTCTTAATCCTTCATACTCTTTCTTTTGTTCATGTTTATTATTTATTTTGAGCAGTCTTTTCTTTTTAAAGACTGAATTTCAAATCCCCTCCCTTCTACCCATCTACTACCCATTGAGAAAGCAAACAATGTCAATTATAAATGTGAAATCATGCAAAACAAATTTTCATATTATTAATCATGTTGTAAAAAAAAAGGCAAGAAAAAGAGAAAAAAATTATACTTCAATTTGCACTAAGAGTTCATCAGTTCTCTCTTTCTGAAAAGTGGATGGCATTTTTTCATTATGAGTCCTTTAGAACTGCCTTGGATCATTGTATTGATCAGAATAGCCAAGCCTCCCATAGTGGGTCATCATTAAAATATTGCTGTTAGCTGTGCACAATGATTTCCTGGTTCTTCTCACTTCACTTTTCATCAGTTTATATAGGTGTTGCTAAGTTTTTTCTGAAACTACTCAGCTTGTCGTTTCTTATAGCATAATAGTACTCCATCACAATCATATTACTGCAATTTGTTCAGCCATTCCCCAAATGAAAAGCATCCCCTTGATTTCTAATTCTTTACCACGACAAAAAGAGCTGCTATAAAAATTTTTGAACATATAGGTCCTTTTCCTTTTTTTTTTAAATCTCTTAGGGATACAGACCTAGTAGTGGTATTGCTGGATCAAAGCGTATACATAGATTTTTATAGCCCTTTAGGCAAAGTTCCAAATTGTTTTCCAGAATGGTTGGATCACTTCACTACTCCACATTTGTCATTTTTGATACATGTGACATGCTACTTCAGAGTTGTTTTAACTTGCATTTCTCTAATTAATAGCAATTTAGAGCATTTTTTTCATGACTATAGATAGTTTTGATTTCTTCTTCTGAAAATTGCCTATTTATATGCTTTGATTATTTATCAATCAGGGGAATGGCTCTTATTTTTATAAATTGGATTCAGTTCTATACTCGACGTATATTTGAGAAATGAGTCCTTTAACTTAGAAACTTGCTGTAATTTTTTTTTAGATTTCTTCATTGTCTGTAGTATCCTTAAGCAAAATGTACTTTCCTGATTATCTCTTTTAAATAGGTCTAGTTTTGCTTTTGCTTTGAGATTATGATGGCTACATCTACCTTTTTTTACTTCAGCTGAAGGATATAAGATTCTGCTCCAGCCCTTCATTTCAGCTGTATGTGTCTTTCAGTTTCAAGTGTGTCTCTTTCAAAGAACATATTGTTGGATTTCATTCCACTATCTGCTTCCATTTTATGGGTGAGCTCATCCCAATCACATTCACAGTTACAATTACTCACTGCATATTCTCCCTCAATCTCATTATCTTCTGTTTCTTCCAGTCTCTTTCTTTTTATCCAGTCCCTCCTCAAAAGTCTATTTTGCTTCTAACCACTGCCTCCCTTAATCCACCCTCCCTTTTATCATCCCCTCTCCCCTTTTCTCTTATTCCCTTCTACTCTTATTTCTCTACTGGGTAAAATATATTTCTATACACAACTGAGTGTGTATATATATTCTTTCCTTTTTGAACAAATTCCAACAAAAGTGAAGTTCAAGCATTGCCTGCCACCCTTCTTTCACATTTTCCCCTCCATTATAAAAGCTGTTCCTTGAATGTCTCTTTTATGTGAGAAAATTTTCCCCTTTCTACTTCTCCCTTCTCCCAGTGCATCCCTCTTTCTCACCCTTTCATTTTTGGGGGAGATTATTACATTACGATCAACTTGTACCCATGCCTTCTATTTATATAAACTCCTTTTAACTGCCCTAATAATGACAAAGTTCTTAGGAGTTCCACGTATCATCTTCCCATTCTATTAACTCCCTTATAATTACTCCTTCACATTTACCTTTTAATGCTTCTCTTCAGTTTTGTGTTGTAATGTCAAATTTTCTATTCATCTCTGGTCTTTTCATCAGGAATGCTTGAAATCCCTCATTTCATGAAATATCCATTTTTCTTCCTGAAGGATTACACTCAGTTTTGCTGAATACTTGATTCTTGGTTGCAATCCTAGTTCTTTTGCCTTCCTGAATATCATATTACAAACCCTCAACTCCTTTAACATAGAAGTTACTAAATCTTGTGTGATCCTGACTGATTGCTTGAAACATTCTCTTTGACTTGGAAGTTCTGGAATTTGACTATAACATTCCTGGGAATTTTCATTTTGGGATCTCTTTCAGGAGATAATCAGTAGATTCTTTTGATTTTTATTTTACCCTCTGGATCTAAGATATACAGGCAGTTTTCCTTGATAATTTTTTGAAATATGATATGTAGGCTCTTTCTTTGATCATGGCTTTCAGGTAGTCCAATAATTCTTAAGTTATCTCTCCTTGATCTATTTTCCAGGTCAGCTGTTTTTTCCAATAAGATAGTTCACATTTTCTTCTGTTGTTTCATTCTTTTGACTGTGTTTTATTATTCCTGATGTTTCATGGAGTCATTGGTTTTCACCTAATTCTAATTTTTAAGGAATTATTTTCTTCAGTGAGGTCTTGCACTTCTTTTTTCATTTGGTCTATTCTGCTTTTTAAGGAGTTCTTTTCTTCAGTGAATTTTTGTGCCTCTTTTACCATTACACCAATTTTGTTTTTAAAGGTGTTATTTTCTTCAGAATTTTTCTGTGCCTCTTTTACCAAGCTGATAATTCTCTTTTCATAATTTTATTGTATTACTCTCATTTCTTTTCCCAATTTTTCCTCTACTACTCATCTCTTTAACTCCTCCAGGAATTCTTGTTAAGCTTGGGTCCAATTAGCATTTTTCTTTGAAGCTTTGTTTGTAGCTGTTTTCACACTGTTTTCTTCTGAGTTTATATCTTGGTCTTCTCTGCCACAACAGAAGCTTTTTGTAGTCAAATTCTTTTTTTGTTATTTGATTATTTTTCTAGATTATTTCTTGACTCCGAACTTTATGTTAAAGTTAGGCTCAGCTCACCTAGAGGTGGGGTGGCACTGTCCTAAGTTTCAGGCTTTTTTGTACTGCTGTTTTCAGAGACAGTTCTTGGGATCTACAAGTCTGTGGTGCTTCCAAGGTGGTGTGAGCCTGGCAGAGGTCTGGTCACCACTTTCCTGGTCTGCCCTCTGGTCTTTATCCAGGAAGGGTTTCTAGTCATCTGTAGCCACAAGGTCTAGTGCTCTTTTTGCCTTAGAACCGTGACAAGGGCCCTTATTCCCTTGTGACTGACCCCCTCACACTCCTCTCCACTCTAGAACTGTGACCCAGAACTACTTTATGCACAATAGAGTTACCAATCGGTGCCAGCTATTCCCAGTGCCGAAAAAGCATCCCCTGTAATCTCTTACTGACCAGTTGTCCGTTCCCCTTACCATTTCTGGACTGAGAGCTCCCAAAGTTGCTGCTGCAGCAGCCACTGTTTCCACTACCACATGTGTGGCCTCCAGATGGGCCTCCACCCCAGTGTCAGAGACTTCTCCTTCAACCTCTTAAGTTTTCTTAGGCCAGGAAAATGTCTCACGCTGACTTTTTGTCGACTCTACCACACAAAAATTTTATCTGAAGTATTATTTTAAAGTTGTTTGGAAAGAAATGTTGGGAGACTTCAGCTCATTGATATTGGGGTGCTAACCACTAGTTACTGATATTGAGGAAAAACATGTTAGAATAGGGGATCAAGTCAGTAATATTAAAAGAACCCTACTGCCCCCAATAGTCCCCCTAGACCTCTGAAGGGGAAACATAACCTGCCGCTCTTTGGGAACCTGATCTGCCAGTAGATCTGGGGCCAATCTCACCAAGATACCTGAACTCAGGACAATGACAAACAGTACCCACATACCCCAAGAACTTCATCTCCTGAGGAAGTCTAGTTCACATCTGTACAGTTCTAATTGTTAAGAAGTGTTCTGTAAACTGAATCTAAATCTGCTCTCTACAATTCTATTCACCGCTCCTAGTTCTTCCCTCTGCATCTAGCAGAAAAAAATCTAATCCCTCTTCAATTGCTTCAAGATAGCTATCATATTAGAGACAGCTAGGTGATGCAGTGGATAGAGTGTCAGCCCTGGAGTCAGGAGGGCCCAAGTTCAAATCTAGCCTCAGATATTTATTGGCTGTGTGACCCTGGGCAAGTCACTTAACCTGTTTGCCTCAGTTTCCTCATATGTAAAAAGAGCTGGAGAAGGAAATGGCAAATCATTCCAGCATCTTTGCCAAGAAAACTTCAAATAGGTCACAAAAAGCTGGACATCACTAGACAACGACAAAGCTGCCAGATTCTTCTCATTTTAAGTTTTCTTGTAAAAGAAGTCTTCTCATTTAAGACAAGCTAAATATTTGGATATAATTCTTCCAAGAGAGCAAGTCTTACATGATGAAGACAGCAGGCAAAGCACAGTTTTTGGTGGTTTAGAGGAAAAGCACTAGATTAGACATCAGGAGACTTAACTTTCACTAAAATGAGTACAAAACTTTGGATATGTCCCTTAATCTCACAAAAAACTGGATGTTGTAATGAAAAAAATTACGTTACGAAAAATAAATTAATCATAAGTTCTTGTGAAGACAATGGGTTAGTCCAAAGAATTCCTATTAAGTATTCATAAAAAACAAATTACATAAATGGAATCCTAAGAGCTCCATGAACTGAGGAAGCCCCATCTCTCTTCTCAATTTTATAACAAAACCCTTAGAAAAAGCTACCTTTATCACCTCCCCCTCTTCTCCTCTCATTTACTTCTTAATAGTTCACACTTTGGCTTCTGACCTCAGTAATTAATTGAAAAAGCTATTTCCAAAGTTATCAATAATCTATCCATCGCCGAGTCCAGTAGCCTTTCCTCAATACTTGTCCCTTCTTGACCTCTCTGAAGCATTTAACACTGCTCACCTCCCTCTTCTGGATATTTTTTTCCTCTCTAGACGTTCAGGACACACTGTCACTTAGTTTTCTTGCCTGACTGCTCTTTTTCAGTCTCCTTTGCAGAGTCAACATCCATACCATAAATGAATGAAAAAGCATTTATTAAGTGCTTATTGTCTGCCCAGCACTGGGGTACAAAAAGAAAAGGAAGGCAGCTCCTGTTCTCAAGGACCTCAATTCTCCCATTGGTGAGGGAACCTCCAATTAATAAAAAAAAAGGCCCAGACCTGTCTCACAGCCTCCCTCTCCAGATCCTGCTTCAGCAGTTTCTCCCTCCATTCCTGTGATTTCCTTCTTCCAGGGGTGAGTTCCTACTTCAATCTCCATTTTGAGGAAGCAATCGGACCACCCATGACTCCCTCTCCAGACTTTGCCACCATACTCTCCTCCATTCCCCAATTTTTTAACTCCCTTTTGTACACTGTCTTCCCCATTAGAATAGAAGTTCCTTGAAGGCAAGAACCCTCATTCTTTGTGCTTGTTTTTGCATCCTCAGCACTTAGCAGAGTAGCAGGCACAAAATTAACCAACTTAATGGGGGAAATAATACATATAGGAGGTTTCCAAAGACTCCATAATTTTTAGGATGCAATAGCAAAACAGATGGTAATACACGTTTTTTAATACGGCTTTTACCAATAAGACTGTAGCAGTTTCTGATGTTGAACCTTCTAACCAGGTCAAGGACTTAGAACTTTCTTTTCTTGGTCTTCAGCCACTGTGGCTGATAAGGAGGCAGAAACCAGAACACCTTCTAAAGCAACTGCCAGGTCACATATCTACAAGGGTTGATTCTCCAAATTGTGGATGTCTGGTCCAAGCTGGCTCCAGCCAGGGGTCTTGAGTGGGAAGTAAAGGGAGGAGAAATTGCTCTTTATAGAGCTCTTGGGCTCAGGGTCCTTGGCTGTCTACACTGGAATCTGAGGAGAAGCAGTAGTGAAAGTGGTGGTGTTGTGCCCACAGACTTTAGGTGAAATTCTGTCCCAGACTCTCTTCTCTCCTTTTTCTATACTTTCCCTTGGTGACTTCATCAAATCCCATGGGTTTAACGATCACCCCCCGTGCAAATTACTCCCAAATTTATATTCCCATTCCTAGAATCTCTCCTGAGCTCCAGTGCCACAATCCAGTTACCTAACCCTATTTCAAACATGGGCATCACCATTTTTCCAGTCACACAAGTTCATAACCTCAGGGTACTCTTCCAATCGTCCCTCTCTTTTCACCCACATAATCAATCAATTGCCAAGTCTTGTCACTTCTACCACCACAACATCTCTTGCATCAATCCCCTCCCCACTACTCACTTAGCTCCCATTATGGCTACCACTCCCTTGCTCAATAAATGTCACTGGCTCCTGATTTCCTCTAGGATCGAATACAAATTCTTCTGCTTTGGCATTAAAATTCTTTCACAACCTGGCTCCAACTTACTTTCCAGACTTGTTACACTAATTATACCCCTTCATGCAGTCCATGGTCCAGTCAAATTGGCCACCTTACTCACCCTCATTTACACAACACTCCATCTTCTGTTTCCATATTTTTGCACTGGCTCTCTCCCACGTCTGGAAAGCACTGGTGCACACCTTCTTAAGCTCTGGCTCTTAGAATCACTAGCTTCCTTCAAAACTCAGATCAAGCATGTTTATGGACTCCCCTATGCTAGCAGCTAGTACCTTCCATTCCCCCCACCCAAAAAATTAACTTGGATTTGGATTTATTTTGTATATATTTTATCTACATATATATCATATCCCCATATCAAATGCAAGCTTCCTGAGGGCAAAAGCTGTTTCTTTCTTTCCTTTGTAGCCTTACCTCCTAATATGGTGGCCTGGTACATGGTAGACATTTCACATGTGCTTGTTGATTCATATGCGTATGAAATTATACCATGGCATGAAGGCCCTTGCACAGAAGACACTTCTGTGAAATGGTAACCCCTCCAACTCTTGAGAGAAAAGGGTCCTTCCACACATATGCCCCTCTATAACCCTCTCTGAGCCCCAGTCTCCAGGGAAGTATATCCTAAAATTATACAGGGCTAAACAAAAGGAGACCAAGTCATAATAAGCACTTTGATGATGTCAGGAGTTAGATAAAACTCAATGGAGAAATTTCCCAGTTGTTCCAGCTTTTTAATTTAAAGTACTTTATCCTTCCAGTCTCCTTATAATATTAGTCACTAAACAATATAGTATAAGATAGCTCTCTTTGGGAGCTAATTAATTGCTAATGTGCTCAAAAGGTCTCCTTAATTAACAAGACTGTTTCTCAGTAGAGGAATTTCAAAGGAACATTATACTTCTCAATTCTAGAACTTGGTGTATCCTGCAGTCCTCTAACCCAGATCTAACCCAGCAAAATGTGGAGTCTCCAAAAATAATAAAAACTCATCACGTATTATAAAAGAGAATCAATTATTGATTATTTTCTGAAAAGTCTCACCCAGCTTAAGAAGGTAGCAGGATATGAACCAAACTTCCAGATCCAGATATTTTTGCTCTTCTATGAAGGACTACTTTAATAATGAATACTTCTTGGTTAAGTGCACATAACTACCAGAACTGCTAGGAAGAAAAGCTAAGCAGAAGGGATTTCTGGACGAATACAAAAGAATACCCCACCCTGTCATCTTTACAAACTCGTATTCAAACCCCCACATATTTATCCACAGCACCAAACCAGCCCACAATGGGTGTTCTGGCTTGGAATTTCCAAAACCGAAATCATAGTGGGTGGCCCAGGGGAAGCTAAAGGTACATTGGCAGAAGCAGTGTGAAGCTAGAAACACACTAGCAAGTGTTTTCCAGGTCAAATTTAAAGGCCATTTGCTCTGCCAAGGTGGTGGAAAAAAAAAAGAAAGAAAAGAAATTTCTCAGTGGATCGTTTGCCTAGTTTTAGTGCTAGCCTGTGATCTTATATTTTTATGGACATATTTAGCAAAAGGAAAGAAGAATATTTGACATCACTTTAGGAAAATGTAGATTAAGTGTCAATGTTTGCATTCTTCCAATTCGCATATGATGCATTGCTGGCTGGTACCCAGCTTGAAAGGAATTAGAATTCTTGGAAATTCACTTACATGGATGATTCTGAGTACTCCCTTTCCCATGAAAACACATTTGCAGGAATCCTTTGGGAGCTATGGACTGTTTTTAGAATACAGAGATGACTATTGCAACCTTAGCCCCTAACTAAGCTGGAGGTAAAATGAGTGAGCGCTGGGCATGCTACTTTAGAATTAAACATAAAGGAAAAATTGGGAATTTTCTTCTCTGCAGTATAAAGACACCCTCCTTCTAATGCAACACCTCCTGGGATAGCTTCACGAAAGGGAAGGGCCACACTGTTGATAAACTAGAGAGGAAACAATTTTATTGCTAACAGGCGGCCTTCGACACCCACCTCCCTGCAGTACACAAATCAACATACACACATCCCACTATCCTCCCCAAGACACACAAACATTTGCATATTCACACAACTAAACCATTTTAAGCTCTTCCAGGGATCTTTACTTCAGAGGATTACTTCTCCATAACCAAGAAATGTCAATCCAACTCAGAAAAGCTCACAAAATAGACATTTTTTTCCTCTTTAAAAAAAAAGGCACCACAAAAAAAACCCACTTTACTTTTTGAGGCAAGCAGTACGATTTCTCCCACCTATTTGGTGAAAGTACAAATACACAGAACAGTGTTCCACACACAGAAGGCTCAGTGGTACTCGCTGACTACCCATTGGGAGAACTGCAAGGTAACTGAAAGTTCCCTTCAGTGTTGTCACACACAGCCAAGAAAAGCCAGTAGCATGTCATTTCTGTTCTATATGTGAAACATTTAGGAAGGTGTTCTGGTCTCTCTGTTTATGGCAAATGTGACCTACCTATGTGACCAAGACTCTGAATGTCCTACCAGTCCAGCTGTACATCTTCAATGAGCTTTGTCTTCCACTGTATGTAAGCAGAAAGAAGTACTCCCCTTGTCAGAGAAGCAATCAATTTCCTATCTTCCTTTCATCCTCCCTCTGGAGACCATCAATTTTATGCTTTGTACTTAAGTTCCTAAGTACTTAAGTATCCTCCAAGGCTCTTCTTACTCTAGGAAACTTCATCTGCCTTCATGAGTTTAATTATGACCTAATACTGATAATTCCCAGATCTTTAAATCACTCCCTAGTCTCTCTCCATCATTGGATCATTTTCCAGCCATACCCAACTCTCTGTGACCTCATTTGGGGTTTTCTTGGCAAAGACACTGGAGTGGTTTGCCATTGCCTTCTCCAGATTATTTTATAGATGAGGAAACTGACGCAAACAGGGTTAAGTGACTTGTTCAGGGTCACACAGGTAGTGTCTGAAGATGGATTTGAACTCAGGTCTTCTTGACTCCAGGCCCAGTGCTCTATTCACTATACCACCTAGCTGCCTCATCACATTATTCTAGTAATATGCATATTTCCATTGGACTGGAACCAATTACCACATTTTGCATAATTATAACTTAGAATAGTACAAATTCAAATACATGCAACCAATTCACAGGATTCGTTATTTGCACTAATAGGAGCCTATCTGTATGTAACTGATAAAGTTCCAGAGGAAGCAGGCATAAGGCATGGTTTCCCCCACAGGTCCCCAGTTAATGCCCAGCTTATTCTATTAGAATTGCTGACCCCGTTTATAGAGGTCCCACCACCACCTTTACCTATAAACTAACCCTATTTCAGTCTTTGCATTCCCATGACCTAAAACTCTGACTAGCACACAGTAGGTCCATAATATTTTTTATTCCTTCCACTTTAACTGGCAAGCAAACATTTGGGCACATCTGGACACTTCTTGCTGGCATTCTTTGCCCCTCTCTAAGCCACATGACTTTTTTTTTTAACCACCTGGCTCACTTGACTTACCTCTGGTAGTGTATCCTCCTATGACATAAATTTTTCCCTTACACTCACAGGCAGAGAATTCAGCCAAAGGATTTGGTAACGGAGCCACAAAATTCCACCAGTCCTGCTCTGGATTGTAACATTCAACGTTGGAAACAGACTGCCCACCAATGGCATACAGTTTTCCACTCACAGCCAGAAGCTTGAAGCTGGACCTGAAAGAGAGAGATGAATGAAAGACCTGGGACACACAGGAACATATGTATGACCAAGGCAGAACCTGAAATCTCCTCTTGGGATTTTAAGAAAAGGCTCTTTTTCTGTGATGGATTGAGGGTAACCCTAACTCAAAAGAGAAAGGTGAACTGGCTGACTTTTCTAAGCTCCTTTCCTGTCTTATATTTCTACAGGAAAGGAACATCTCCAAAGTAATAAGGTTTCTGAAAACATTTAATTAAAGACAACACTTGAAGGCATCATTTCAACAAGCACTTATTGAACATTTTTATGCCTCCAGCACTGTGCTAGAATCATAGGGTCACAACGTCACAGATTTAGAGATGAAGGAACCTGAGAGGTGGCTATTCTAGCTCCGACATTTTACAAATAGGAATAGCTAGAATTTATATGCGTGCATGCATGAATACATCTACATAAACTGAAACACCCAGGTCTTCTGACTCTAAATTCAGGATTCTTCCTGTTCCATTGAAGACTTTTCCAGGCATGGCCAAAATGCTGATTTGTTTTGCTTTCGCTTATATTTAATTTGTCCTGAGGTATGAGGGAGGGCTCCATGTCACAGCAGGAAGACAGCAAATTATTGGGAAGTGACAGTGATATAAAAAAAGGAAAGACCACCAACCAGACACAAACGTGTCGTACAACTAGCAATGAATAAAGATTTTTGTGCTATGTGAATTCATTTAGAAGTTACTGAGTTATCCCCATTCACACTGGTGAGTGTGTTGGAATGGGAGAATTTCCTTCCTCTCTGCTTCAGAACCAATCTCTTCATTCAGACCAGTTTAAACACAGAAATATATACTCATATATGTAAATGTGTGTGCATACATATACATACACATACACACACACACGTAACCGAACTAGCCAACAACCAAACGTGGGTAAAAGGGCACTGTTGAAAATTATAAAGCAGACTTAAGAGACAGTTAATATTGAAATGTAAATAGGGTTAAGTTTCCTAGAAATCAGTGAAGAGAACGTTCCCTTCACTGGGACTTGCATATTGTGCTTTAGACCCTGAGAACAATTTTCTATGTCATTACACTTCACCTGGGTGGCTGAGTTAGTAGGGGGTCCCTTGGCATCTTTTTGGTCATATTTTTCTGATGCCAGCAATTCATAAAACCTGATCATGATGTCATTTTTGTCCATGAAAAATAGAGAACTGAAAGAATTAAGGCAGTCTTGTAAATAAGCTTAAGATTTTACCAGCCCACAATTTGTTTTTACTCTCTACTCCCCAAAGGTACACTGGCAGTAAAGTAAATAAAATTAACAGACATTTTATTACTCATCCAGCAGAATCACTTGCCCTGGGCAAATAGGTGAGTAGTTATTTTCAAAGCTGAATTAAAAGGCAGCCAAAAAGTAAACAATCCTTCTACCTAGCCCCTAAAATGCTCAAGTGCACTTTGGCCTTTTATGAAATGCTTTTTCAAGTTGTCAAATTTGATTTAAGATGAACTCCACCATATGAAAATAGTCCATGTAATTAAGCAGTAATTCTCTAATGGCAAGAGTTAAGAGTAATACACTTGCGTGCTGTATGTTTAGGTTAATTTACTAAGTTCTGACCCTAACACTAAATCCATTACAGTGTAGAACAATGGGAAAAATTTTGAGATCCAACAGGAATTCTCAGTCTCCCTAGAGTCAGACAATAAAGCAAGTACTATATTGACTGCTTTAATTTCTTTAGCACAGTATTATTGAAGAGCCATTTAACAAATGCTTTTGGCAATAATAGTGATGGTGGTGAACTGACAAAGTCAATGGCCCCGGGAATAAAAAAGTAAAAAGCAGTAGTGTATATTTTCCTGATTCATAACTCTGAAGGACATGATAACCGTGATTTCAGAGTTCTGAAGATACTTCCTAACAGACAGGTGATGGACTAAATGAGACACATTTGTAGACAAAAACAGTGTGGGAATTTATTTCCTTATTTCATTTATTTATTTAAATTTATTTATTAATTTGATTAATAATTAATTTAATTAATTAAATTTATTTATTTAAAGGGTTTTGTTTTTCTTTCTTTAGTGGGACAAGAGCAGGAGGGAGCAAAAATAAATGCTTATTAACTGAAAAATCTAAAATTTAATCTTAAAAAAAAAGTAGTATGTTCTGGTTTCCAGAATAACTTGACCAGGCCAGCAAACAGAATAGTGACCGTGCTTTTCAAATAACTAGGGATGTTTAACCTGGAGAAAATTGAACAAAACCCTTTAAATAAATATGCAAAGTCAAGTGAAATAAATGCACTTGAAGAAGAAAGCAGGAAGAAGAAATAAATTCCCACACTGCCTATGTCTACAAATGTGTCCCATTTAGACCATCACCTGTCTGTCAGGAAGTGAGTTTCACTTCTCTGAAATCACCGTTCTTCACTGTGTTCTTCAGAGTTATGAATCAGGAAAACGTACATGACTGCTTTTTAATTCTTCATTCCTGGGGCCATTGACGTTATCCGGTCCTCACCATCACTATTATTGCCAAAAGCATTTGTTAAATGTCTCTTCAACAATACTGTGCTAACGAAATTAAGGCACTTCCATGATCTGAAGGCTCCATCATGCGGAAAAGGCATCGATCTGGCCCCAGGGAGTGGAACCGTTACAGAGAGGCAGATTTTACCCAGATAGAAGGGAGGGTTTTCTAACAATTAGAGCTGGCTCAGGAGATAGTGGCATCTCCCTCAATGGAAGTGTTCAGGTGCAGGCTACATGATGCACTTGGGGAGTGTTGGCAGAGGGGATTCCTGGTCAAATCTGACTGAAAACAAGCCACCTGGGGATGGAGAGGGGATTTCCAGCTCTGAGATTCCATGACTGTGTGAGAGCTTATCTTATATGGAAACAATAGCAGCTATGAAGGTTATTCCCAATTAAAGTAGTAAGGAAGAAAGCCATCAGGTTTACAAAGCAAACACACAAAACGGTCCAGGGATAACGTTTGTCTGAGTTCAGATCCACATTCAGGCCACTAGGGGATGCTGCCTACCAGTTATGCAGACCTTCCTGCTGTGGCAGAGAAATTCATTCTTTTCAAAGGGAACAGTACACTTAAAATACTGATGATTTGGGGCTGGAATTTACATAGTACAAAAATCTTTATTCATTTCTAGTTATATGACACATTTGTGTTTGGTTGGTGGTTCTTTTACATCACATAACTTGCTCTCCTCCCCCCCCCCCCCCACAAGGAGCCCTCCCTCATAACAAATTAAATCCATGCAAATCAAAACAAATCAACACATTGGCCATGCCTGGAAAAGTATGATTCATGCCATCTTTTTTTTCCAGGGTGCAAAGGGTTTGATGAAAGCCACCTTATTTCATGTCCAAACCAACCCAGGTAGAAACAAGCTACCTTGTTATTTTAAGATTCCTAGGATTTCTGCAATGTGTTCAGTCCCTGGGGGAAATCAGCTACTCTGAGTTCAATACCCCTATTGTCAGATTAAAGTGCAAGTGCCAGCGGGGCCCAGGGAGACAACCTTCCCTCCAGACCGAGATAGTTTATTATGAAGTATTATGTGACTTCTTGCTTATCTGAATTATTGCCCCTCTGATTACAGCATCATAATCACTCAAGGTTCCAAGTTCTATTCAATATATAACATATGGGATTTAATTATCAAGAAAATACCTTGTGACCCATTAACTCTGTGGAAGGTGTGTGGCTAATGTGTGGTAGTACAACTCTAGACTTAAAACATCTGAGATTATTTTATGCATTTTTTATTGCTCAACTGAGGTATTAACATCTGAGTTTAAAGAGAATTCTTCAAAAGGTGTAATTTGTAGTTTGACGGAACAAAACCAAGTGTTTTCCAACAAGGACTTGCCCAAGAACATTTACAGTACAAAGGACTGCTGGTCTTCCCACCCCTGCCACACTCACGCCCCCTGGCTGCCATGTTCAGAAGTACTCAAGGTAGAAAAAGGGGATCATAGAGCAAGGGTGTTTTGTTGCCTGAGAAATGTCGCTGATGACTTGAATTCTCTAACTTTAGAATATGAGCCCATCCTAAGGCAGGCCTTTTTTTTCTCTCCATTCTATTTCTGTTTTTCTGCTTTGCTCCATCTTCCTGGGGCGAAGACCTAGGCTAGTGAACCTTAAACTGCCCAGCATCAGAAAACACTGAAACCCTCTGAGATCCAGCCTCCAGGGAAACCACCATCAGATGGAAGGGAGTCAGAAAGTATGCAACTAGGAAAAATCAGGGAAAAAGAGAATGAAACTATCAAAGACCTCAGGAAAAAGAAAAATAAGCAGATGAATCAAAAGGAAAAACATGAACAACAGAAGGAAATATGACCTCCAGATCTAGGAAATAAGTCCAGGGTCTATGAATAAATATTGCGAAACAAAGGAAAATGATCTGACCCTTGAAGAGACAAGGACCTTGGGAAACTTAAGGAGAACAAGGGACCACAAAAGAAATGAGAATTATGAAAGCAGAATTTAGGACCTGCAGAGGAAAAATAATTGGCAGAATGGAAAAATTTGAGTCTCACCAAAGAAACAAAAAAGAGAATACTTAATTGGAAATATAAATACTCAGAAGTGGAGAACAGTCTAGAAGAAGAGAAGGAAACAAAAATATTTTAAAATATGCTTGCTATACAAGCAAAACGTATTAATTTCAAATACAGGATGTGTAGAGACTACCGTAGGTCCATGAGTCTCCCAGAAAAACACGGCAAAACAAACAATCTTAACACCATAACTCAATAAATAATAAAAGAGAAGGGTCCAGAACTTCTGAACACAGAAAATGAAATACCAATTCAAAGAATTATATATCACCTCCAGAAAAAAAAAACCCATGCCTGCAAATGCCAAATTTAACAATACAGAAACAACAAATTTTGCAAGAAAGAAGGCACTCGAATATAGAGGAAAGCACATTCAAATCATACAAAACTAATCTAGGCAGAAAATGCAATAGGGAATGCAATAGTGTGTTTTGCAGGGCAATGGAACCCTGAAATAAGCATTTGAGACCCTCTTAGAAAGAAAACCAGGGGGCGGAGCCAAGATGGCGGCGTAAAAGCAGCAACATATCGCAGCTCTCACATAGCCACCACAAAATACCCATAAAACAGGACTCTAAACCAATCCTAGAACTCCAAAACGCACACAAAGATACTTCCCACTAAAGTCAGCTCA
>CM053581.1:391765509-391780792 GCA_028627135.1 Pseudochirops cupreus | reverse complement strand
AAAAAAAAGACAACCAAAGAGGCCACCAGGCAAAAGAGGTCAAGGCTGGTCCTCATCTGTTACAATAAAGCTGACTTGCTTCATGGGATTACACCAGAAGCCTGCAGAGAAGGAAATCAAGAACTCTTAAGTATTTCAGTGGAGTAGGACCATATACTGTTGTGGAAGACCTTTCAGTGAAGATCACAAAATCACATGTTGGACATTGAACTAATACTTTGACTTTAGTATGAATTTCTTTAACAAGTTTTTCTGCAACATGAGCTATTAAAACTAAAGCTTCTTTATTTTTCCAATGTATTCTGGTAAAGTCCTTTATAACTAATTTTAATACACAATAATTCTACTTTATTAAAAAAAAGTCATTGGTAACTTTGAAGAGAACAGCTTTAGTTGAGGATGCTAATGATAGAATCTAGATCACAAAGAACCAAGAAGTGCAAGGGAGGAGAGACATGGAATTTGAGGGAATGATAAGGTAGAGCCAGGGTGTGTGCTAGTTGGGTTTTTTGGTAAGCACCAAGAAGGACCTAGGAGATAGGAAGAGTCTGAAGATTAGTGAGAGAGATCATTTGTTAGAGAAAACAAAATCCATAGGAGAAGATAAGAGAGGATTAAGGATTAAAGCCATGAAATTGGCTTTCATCAGAAATCAGTAAAGGAAGAGTTAGGGATGATATTGAGAGGTTTTGAGATGTAGAGCTCTTGGCTAATGGTCTTGATTTTCTCTATAAAATACTAGGTGAGGTCCTTAGCTTAGAATATGGGAAGGATATAGTGTGGGAGACCCGAGGGGAGAAGAAAAGTTTAGAACTGCCCCTGTGGGGAGTGGAATAGAGAAACTATTAGGCAGAAGTAAAAGGATTATCTTTCTGCTGTGAAGACAAATTTGGGCAGCTAGGTAGCTCAGTGGATAGAACACTGGGCCTGGAATCAGGAAGACTCATCTTCCTGAGGTCAAATCTCACCTCAGACTTACTTGCTTTATGATCCTGGGCAGGTCCCTCAGTCCTCTTTGCCTCAGTTCCTCATCTGTAAAACTGAGCTGGAGAAGGAAATGGCAAACCACTCTAGTATTATTTTTGCCAAGAAAACTCCAGAGTCATGAAGAACTGGACGTGACTGATATGACTATAAACAACAACAACAACATAAATTTGTAGTGGACCCACATGGCAGAGCGGCCTGATTTCCTCCAGCTCATTTCACCAGCAGTGGGAGCAAAACAGGCAGATATAATGATACAGGATTGGGGTTTGGAAAGACAAAAGCATAAAAAAGGACAGGAGCAGGGATTGGTTAACTGTAGGGTTGAGATTAAAAAGAGAGGTACGGGATGTTAGAGCAGGGCTGATGGCCCAGAAGAGGACTGAAGGATGGAGGGATTAGTGGTCCAGGCAAGGAAGAGAGAGAGTGATGGGGAGATACGATCCAATACAGGGATTTTCTGGTTGAAGTGAAACACTTGTGGGTATGACTAGGATGTTCCCATTTCTGTGTTTGACTGAGATGGAGAGAAGACAGATCATAGCAGTTGAGGAAAGCATAGTATAAGGACAGACAAGTTGGGGAAAACACGAACACCTGTGTGTGCATATCAGACTTGAAAGGAGTTTGAAATGCTCCATATTACCTTTGGTATAATGCTAATAAATTAATGTTTATATCTGAAATAGACTTTAAAAACTTTTTTTGGGTAGTTTTATTAAAACAGTGAAAAAGAGATGCTGCCTAGGCTCATATCATGATGTCAGTGTATTCAAGATGAAAGTGGTTTTGCAATGCCTTTTTGTGCTAGCAGGTGGCGTAAGTGTTCCATGAAGCCGTTCTGAAATGTTTATGAGCTTATGTTATAAACTTTATGCCATTTTGCTGAAGCATTAAAATGTTAATGTGGACATGAATAATACTGTGATAATAAGGGTTGCAGCTATATATATACATTTTCTTTATGTGTTTTAGATAAATACCAAAATTATGGTGGTTATTAAATATTTTTTAGAAGTTTTATGTTTTCAGAGCACTTCAAACATATTCATTGTTCTTGGCTGGCACATTTTTGAAGGTCAGTATTTTTACTAAGTGCCTTTAAAAACTTTCCATTTTGCTTTTTTTGTTGTTTCTCCCTTTATTATTTTAAAAGGTGTTTCTAATAAAACCTGTTTTGTTTAGGCAGTTCTTAACAAACCAAAAGGTGTCCCATCTCTTTTTAAAAATAAAATCTACTAAAATTAATGAAAGATGGTTCATGAAGGGCTAGAGAAAGATAGTCACTTAATCTTTTTTCCCTCCTTCCAGATAGACATTACCCAAGCCATTCTAGATAGATAGGAGCCTAATTTTGTTTTTTGCTTTTTTTGGGGGGGGGAAGGCAGGGCAATTGGAGTTAAGTGACTTGCCCAAGGTCACACGGCTAGTAAATGTTAAGTGTCTGAGGCCGGATTTGAACTCAGGTCCTCCTGACTCCAGGGCTGATGCTCTATTTACTGCACCACCTAGCTGCACCAATCTAGTTTATTTTTAAAAATCACTTTGTAAGGAAAATCCAGTTGCTTTTAGTATCTTTTTTTTCCCAAAAGTTTGTCCATATGTCCTCACCAAGTTTTTTATAGTTTCAAGGCCTTTTTTCTGTTCAGCCATGAATAGAGAATGACCACATATTTATAAAATATAGTGAGGGTGCCCTTCAGATTGTTACATCAAGTATTTTTGACTTTTTTTTTTCTTAGGTTCTGTTTCTAACCTTCTTCAAAGTCTAACCCATCCCTCTTAAGTAAATACCTCTGAACTAGAGATAGTAATAGAGTTCTGGTTGTCTGGTAATCCATCAGAGTGAGCAAGCCTTTAGTAAGATTCTGTGTGTGCCAGGCACTGTGCTGGGGATAAAAATGCGAAGAATGGAACAATCTCTACTTCTAGAGAAAAGATCAGTAGGTCTATATTCAGAGGACCTGGGTTCAGATCCTACCTCTGGTGCTTATTACTTGTGTAGACTTGAGCAAGTCACTGAATCTAAAGAGATTAAAGGCTTGAAGGAACCTCAGTTTCTTCACCTGTAAAATGAGGGAAGTGGACTAATTGGCCACTGGAGTCCCTTTTAGTCCTCATTGTATGATCCTATGACAATGAAATAATGGGATATTTGTGTGTTTTTTACATATTATCTTTTACTGTGATGTCCTAGTCTTATTGTTTTACCTATGAGAATTTAGTAGATTAACTTCCTGAAGGAATTCTCAATTTCCTAGAAAACCTGGCATATGATCTTTTGGGAAAAGTACCCCATGTATAAACTGACCAGAAAACTTAAAGAAACTTGACATGATTTTGCTGTGAATAATAGGATAAACCTATTATGTGCCAACAGATGACTTTATCTCTAGAACAAAAGTCTGACTGAGTCCGTCCTAGTTGGGTTAAAAATCTAAATCTAAATAGTATTATCACGTGCTCTTGGTCGTTGTTGATGTTAAAAATATCCAAACTGATTTTTCTGAATATATTCCCTCTTGGGCATTTCAGGTTAGACTTTCCAAACTGAATTTAGACGACCATGCAAAGAAGAAATTTATTAAACTCGTTGGAGAGCGGTACTGCAAGACCACAGATTTGCTTACCATCACTACTGATCGGTAAAGGAAAAAACTTCACTGTCAACCGTTTGTAGGACTTTGCTCTCTCTGCCAGAAATCACTGTGGCATAGTCATTAACACCAGCCTCAGATTTAGACTTAGCCAGTACTGCTGTTAATTTTACATTTACCTGTTTATTATGTTTATTATTTATTAGTCAGTGGGAACATGTTCATTTCATGAAGATGAAAGTAGGACTTATTGGTCATTTTAATTTGTAAAATTTTTGCAAAGACAAAAAAAATAAGAACCATATAATTTGAAATATGTAAAAGTTTATCAGTGTATCTTCTTGAGGTAATAAATGTTTTGGGGCCAGAATTAAAGTTAAGAATTAAATAAAATCAACAATGTTTATTTTGACTGAATAAGTTGAACTTAGATCAATTTTGATTAGGTGGAAGTAAGGTCAAAAGTAAAGTGATCCTAGAAGATCCTAGGAGATTTGGCTTCAGTGTGAAGGTTATGACTACACTTTGCCAAACATTTGAGTTGTAAAGTAGAAAATTGATCCTGTCATCTGGATTTTTTTCTCTCTAAGTCACCAAACATTTGGATATTTTCAGTATGTAGATCAAAGTTGTTAGTGATTAATTTTAAAATTCATGTATGTTGGCATTATAGAAAAAAGCTTTTGTTCAACCTGAACTAAACAGAAATAGAAATCTTATGCAGCAAATATAAAATAGCTAAGTTTTCTTACTTAAAGCTAACGTATTTGAATTCATCATTGACTTATTTTCTTTGTTAGGGACCATTAAACCATAATTAGCTTTGAAAAAGTCACCAAAGTGTTTTTATTGTCCTAGACTGTCATTTTGGGAGTACTAGCTGAGGAATGGTTATGTGGTAGATTTTTATTGGATCCTTAATTGTTGACAGTGAGTGTTTCCTGACATTTTACTTCTGTTTTTCCTCTTGAGGGAAATAAATATGTTGTTGTTATTCATCTTGTATAACTTAGAAAAAAATTCTTTAAGTTTTAGTGTTTAAGTTCTATTAGCTTACTTTATTCTATTAGCTAACATTACTTCGGTATTTCAAGAATCTAAGGTTTCATGTGGGGAGAGAAGGGTTGAGGAGTTTCATTCACTGATGCACATGTATCAGCCCTTGCCATACCTTAGTGGAAAGTCATGTGAGTAGTTGTGGTTGAAGATAATCCCTCAAATGATGAGCTTCTCCAAATTTAACTAGGCTGGTGTTTGGACAAGAGATGCATAAATCCATCATGAGGCCTGTAATTGAAGCTTTCCTAGCCATTATCACTCTAGCATGATGGGAGTATCAGTGTGTTAAGATTACAAACATAAATTATTTGTTGTTCAGTCATTTCAGTCAGGTCTGATGCTGTAACCCATTTGGGGTTTTCTTGGCAAAGATCCTGGAGTAGTTTGCCTTTTCCTTCTCCAGCTCATTTTTACGGATGAGGAACGGAGGCAAACAGGGTTATGTGACTTGCCCAGGTTCACACAGCTAGATGTCTGAGGCTGGATTTGAACTCAGGTCTTACTGACTCCAGGCTCTGCACTCTATCCACTGTAACACCTAGCTGCCCTCCAGCATAAATTACAATAGAAATTATAGTCTGTGTTTATATTTATGTGTTTTGTGGCAATAATTATTTCCAGTATAAGGCTGTAAATAAACTTTGAATGGAGTGATACTATAATTCAAGCAGTTAGTTACATGGTAATTACAACAGTGTAGTGTGGTGTGTAGAAAGATGACCTTACAGTCAGTAAGGCCTGGGTTCAAATTTTGCCTCTGCCATGTACTTGCTCTGTGGCTCTGGGCAGATCATTTGTTCTCTGTGCCTCAGGCAATTTTCTTAAGACTGTAAATTGCCTAGTATTGGTAGGAGGAGTGTCCTCATCAGGAGTTGTCTACACCAAGAGTGTCAAACACCGCATTTGGCCCACAACACTCTGAGTGTAGCCCAGACCAGATTAAAATGTAATTGGGAAATACTTAACAAAATAAATTAATTAATAAAAAAAGAAATACATAAACATAAGTGGTTTTTAAAGTCAATATGCAACCCACAGCGATCCTTAGGTATGGTCTGGTGGTCCCTGTTACTATTTAAGTTTAACACTACTGCTCTACACCAGTAAAACCACAGACCTAGTTAAGAAAAAAAGTTACATTTCTATTTTTAAATAAACCAAATGATATTTTAATTTCTTTTTCTGCATTGCTTTCTTATATAAAGTTTAACAAGGCACACATATCTGTTTACCTGATTACCTAATCCTTGATGATTATCTATACTAAAAAAAATAAGATTGTGTATTCTAGTTAACTTTTTAAAGTTAGATTTGAGAAAACAATTTTTTTTCAATATTGAGACTATTAGTAGACAGAAGTTTAGTGAATTCAGCAGTTTGCTTGTATAATCCTGGAGGCCGTCATCACTGAGAGATGAATGGTATGGAATTCCATTTGGAGATATTTTTTTAAATTCCACTAAGTATCAAACAGTTATTAGAAAAAGCAGTTTCATTAAAGGAGGAAGCAAGTAGGTACTCTGAATTAAATGAAAATAACCCAGGTAAGGAAATACTTTGTTTTATATACAGTATAATAAGCCATATATATATATATATATAACTGTGTAAAAGTTTCCAAGCCCAGGATTGAAATTTAAAATGTTGATGAGGAATAAGATGTGTAGATTAGTATGTACAGAGTTCTAAAAATTCATTCTACTGAGATTTTAATCATTGTTTTCTTACTCTTTTAAAGGTGCCCTTTAAAGAGACAGAATTATGACTATGCTATGTATCTGTTAACAGTTTTATACCATGAATCGTGGGTAAGTTATTCTGTTTTGAAGATTTAATATTTTAGCAATGTTTTAATCAAATGATGTTAACTTTTCATAAAGCCTTATAAATACTCAGTTGAGTGTTTAGTGAATATTAATTAATTAACACAGATATGGTGCAAAATGACATTAGTAGCTGTTGCACTGCAAGTCAGTTAGTTAAAACACACAGGGAAGCCAGTCTGCCAGGTGGGAGGGAAAGGGAACAAGCATTTGTCACATGCCCATTCTTTGCCAGGCACTGTGCTAAGCAGTTTTCTACAAATATCTCATTTGTGCCTCACAATAACCCTGGGAGGTAGGTGCTTTTATCTCCATTTTAGAGATGAGGCAGACAAGTGAAATGACTTGTCCAAAGTCACACAACTAGTGAGAGTTTGATACTGGATTTAAACTCCACTGGATTTGAATGGCAGCAAAGGAGAATGCTATTCTTGCTTGAGACAGTTTAAAAGTAATTTTGGCTTGGAGAAGTAAAATTCCTTTCGGGACTTATAGCATAGTGAATAGAGCCCAGCTTCAAGTGCAGATAAATTGAAAACAGTAAATGGCAGGGGGTTGTGTGTCTTTTCCATTTTGCCAGTGGCCTATAAAGTAAATTTGTGTGGAAGGAAATAACAAGCATAAATGCTGTGAAAGTTGACTTACTAGATTCTTCCTGTGGTTCTCCATCCTAGAATCCACATAAACTTGCGTTCTGGGTTCACGTGAGAGACCTTTGATCTTGAAGGTAAATTGCTTTGGTGCCAGAGTAGCAACATAAGACTGGAGCGAGTAGATGTAATTAAAGAATGGCCGTACTTGGCTCTTGATCCTTTCTCAACAAGTCCCATTACCGAAGAAGCTTTGAGCTGGAGAATACAGATGAGCCATGAATATATGCAGAGTTAAACAATATTTTTAATGAACTGCAGTCTTTTTTTCCATTTCTAAAGTGGAATTCCTGTTTGAAATTCGATGGTATCACCTAGTATTTGATGGAGAGTCTTGTCTTCTAGTCTTTTTCAACTCATTTTGATATTTAGTCCTAATTGTCCATCAGTTGATCAATAGGTCTTTATGAAACTAAGCACTATAGATACAAACAGTGAATGAACCAGTCTCTAACAGGGGAGACAGCAAGGATACCTATAAATGTATATAAAATAGATCTGAGGAGAGCAAACATAAGTAAATGTATTTACATCTTTAAATAAAGGTAGTGTGAGAGGGAGGACATTAGCAACTGAGGCTATCAGGAAAAGCTTCATTGAGCAGCTATTACTGGAGCTTTCTTCAAGGAAGGGAGAGTTTTTCTGAGGCAGATGTGAGGAGGGTGTGGCTTCCAGGAGTAGGGACAGCCAGATGATAGGAGATGGAATGTATATAAGGAATAGGGAGAAGGCCAGTTGAACTGGATCACAGAGTTCAAGAGGCGGAATGATTGTAATGAATGACTCTGGAAACATAGGTTTGGACAAATTAATGAAGGCCTTTAAAAGCTAAACATGAGAGTTTGTATTTGATCCTGGAGTCAGCAGGGACTGACTGGAGTTTTGGGAGCAGGGAGTAGAGTGACATTGCTGGATCTATACTGAGGAAAGTTGTGTTGCTAGCAGTACAGAAGATGGACAAAGTGGTGACTTTTAAAATGTGAAGAGAGAGGGGATGAGGGTTAAGAAGAAGGTCAAGGTTATGGACATGCAAGAATGAAAAATGAGCTCTGCTTGAGAAGTGTTGGGTTTGAGACATGACACAGCGTGGAACTGCAGTTAGAGAGCCAGCCTTGGTGTCACCTCTGACATTTACCAGTTTGGTCACCTTGTGCAAGTCTCTTAACCTTTCAGTGCTATAGACAGCTCTTGAGATTCTCAGCTGCAGAGAAGCTGCCAGCCTACTTTGGCACAGTACATTTCCTCTCCTGGTAGTTTGTATCTCAGTGTAATAAAAGGGCCAAATTCTATATACTCTCCCTGAGACATTCTTTTTTATAGTTCCATAAGCATTCTGTGATGTGAGATGGGGAAAGACTGGGGCTGTATGTATTGGTCTTTGAGTCATCTGCACAGAGATGGTAATTAAACCTATAGGATCTGATGAGTTCATTGAGAAAATAGAGTAGGGGACCTAGGAAGAGCCTTGGAGAACACCCAGGTTCTGGAGGGTGTGACATGGAGGATGCCCCAGCAGAGGAGGCTTCCTGAGCTGGTAGTAGGAGACCCAGGAGAGGGTGGGTCATGAAAATCAGGAAGAAGAGAATCTTTAGGAGGAAGGAGGGTTAGCAGTGTCAAATGCTACAAAAAACTTGGTAAAGAAGACTGTCTTTTTGACAGGAGATCATTGGTTACTTTAGAGAGAGCTTTTTTAGTCAAATGATGAGGTTGGCAGCCAGTTTACAAAGGAGTGAATACGAGGAAAGGTCATTAAATCAGCTGTTTCTAGTTGTTTGGCAAAAGGATGGAAGGGAGATAGAGGATAATGTATTGAGAGGATCAACTGACCAGTCAATCAGCAAGCTATTTATTAGAGCCTGTTGTGTGCCAGGCATTGTCCCAGGCTCTAGAGTTACAAGGGAAAAAAAAGAAATAATCTCTGTTCTCAATGAGCTTGCACTCTAATGGAGAGGACAATAAGTACATTTAAAAATCTCTACAAACAATCAACATAAATGTAAAGTCAATAGTTACAAATATATTCAGAATAGTTAAATATAAGGTGGTTTGGGAGGGAGTTGGCAGAGATCAGGAAAGACTGTGTAGAAGATAGTACCTGAGCTGTAGCTCAGTGGAAGAGAGGGACTCTGTAAGGCACAGGTGAAGAGAGAGTGCATTCCAACCATGGAGGGTAACCAGAACAACAAAGGGAGATGGGATGTGTGTGGATGGATCTCCTCCGGTGTGAGGAACAGAGAAGGTCAGTTTGGTTGGCTTGAACAATGCAAGGAATGAGCAACAGTAGGACAAAGGGATACAGGATTTGAAAGTAGAAGACAGCATAGAGTCAAGATTGGAGAAGGGAGGGAAGTAAAATCAGAGGAGGAATAATGGCCAGAGAATAAGGAATGGAGGGATTGGAAGTCACAATGAGGACAACAAAAGGGTTTAGGAGGAGAGAGGCATCTGGAGAGTTTTAATTAGAGAAGTGGAACTCCTAGATTATCTAATAAATAAACACATAAATTATTAACTAAATTAATGGTGACTCGATCAAGGCTGTAACCAACCTAGGTTGAAGTGAAGTCTCAGAGTTATAGCTTTGGAGGAGACTGTGGAATGAACAGGTTAGACAGTTTAAGAGAGTATCCACTTGGACTTTGAAGTCCCCCAGGGTAAGAGCAGGAGATGAGGAGGAGGAGAAGAAAATGAGTCAGATGCTGAACTACTCAAGAAAGAGTTAATAACCCAGGACACAACAACCACCATAATCATGGACATTTTTTTTTTGGAGGGGAGAGGCAAGGCAGTTGGGGTTAAGTGACTTGCCCAAGGTCACACGGCTAGTTAAGTGTTAAGTTTCTGAGGCTGGATTTGAACTCAGGTCCTCCTGACTCTAGGGCCGGTGCTCTGTTTACTGCGCCACCTAGCTGCCCCAGTCATGGACATTTTTGATACTGTGAACCTCTGAGGAGGAAGATTGCTGAATGATGGTGGTAAAGGGAGTCTAGAAGTAGGCATTCCTCCTCCAAGACTAATGTGTTGGGTGTGTGAGTGTGAAAAGTCAGCCAGGGAAAAACAGAACCAGGGATGTGGTGGGGAGGGGAAGGGAGGGAAGAAAAGGAACCAGGGCTCAGTGAGGGCTGGTAAGTGGACAGAATGTGAGAGCAAGTCAGGATGAAGGGAAATTTCTTCATTTTGAAATGAGAATTTCAAAAGATCCAGTAGGCAGGTAGAATATGGGTGAGAGAGTGTTGAGGAGAATGGGGCTTAGAGTAAAGGAGGTGGGGGTTGGGGTTAGATTTCTCTTAAGTGATTGATTAACAAGATATAGAGCAAATGAATTAATATGTAAAACTACTTAGCACAATAGGTGCTATGTAAGTGCTTATTTCCTTCCCTTTCCTTTAGTTAGATTTTGGCATGGGGTGAGGAGACAAAAACTTTCTCTAAGTTCTCATTGTTACATTAATGCATAATTACTAAGATGAAGATTCACTTTATTTGGACCATAGTAATCTGGTTTGTCCAATTTTTATGGGAAGTATAAAAATATATGGATGGTCATTTTCTGGAGATGTTGGAATTCTTGTGCTTTTAAGAATTCTCTCCTATCATTGAGGTATATTATGGATAAGTGCAGTTCAGTTCTGGTTCCATGTTTAATCCACTGCAGTTAGATTTTTTAAGTTTCTTGGGAGTAGAGCCAAGATGGCGGAATAAAAGCAGGGACTTGCTTGAGCTCTCCCCTAAAACCCTCCAAATACTAAAAAATTACTCTAAACAAATTCTAGAGCTGCAGAACACACAAATTGACAGGATGAAACACATCTACAACTCAAGACAGCTTGGAAGGTCAACAGGAAAGGCTCATCCCACCGGGATGGGTGCAGAGTGCAGTCCATGTGGGCCAAGCTAGAGCAGATGGCTGAAGCAGGCCTCAAAGGACTGAATTGCTGGCAGCTGTTGGTGGTTTCCAGGCTTCTCAACACACAAATGCTGAAGACAGTGTGGAAGATCAGCGGGAGAACTCTGTGGAACCTGGGTGAAAGAGGAGTGCAGTCCAGCCCCAGGGCAGCAGAGGGGCAGCAGCAGCAGTGACTGCTTCCTGAGCTCTGGGCCCACAGATGGGGGGGGGGGGGACAGGGAATCAAGCAGCTGATACAAAACCCCTGAAGCCAGGTATAGTACACCCACCCTCATTCCTATTCACACAGGAAGCAGAGTACTACCTTGAGAAAGAGTTAGAAAGTCAAGTATTTGACTGGGAAGATAAGTGAACAGTGTAAAAAAAATAAGACTATAGAATCTTACTTCGGTGACAAAGAAGATCAAAACATACAAACAGAAGAAGACAGACAACAAAGTCAAAGCTCCCGCATCAAAAGCCGCCAAGAAAAATATGTATTGGTGGCAGGCCATGGAAGAGCTCAAAAAGGATTTTGAAAATCAAGTAATGGAAGTTATGGAAAAATTGGGAAGAAAAATGAGAATGATGCAAGAAAATCATGAAAAATGAGTCAACAGCTTGCTAAAGGAGACCCCCAAAAATGCTGAAGAAAATAACTTTTAAAAAAAGTTTCTCTTAAGTTTTCATTTAATAAAAAAGAAGTTTGTAAGATAAGAGTCAGTTTCTTGGGTCCCTAGTAATCCAAACTGCCTATTTTTTTCCTACTGGGAAGTGCAGGAATTTCATCTGGATGCTACTTTTCTAAAAAAATGTTGGAATTCTTGTTACTCAAAGTATTCTTCTATCTTTGGCATAATGCAATAAATGCAGTTCAATCCTCATCCCAATTTACTTGCCGCAAGAGGCATGGATAAGAAGGTTAAGCTTTCAGACATACTTGGAGGTGAAATGCATTTATTTTGTAAAGGGGGAAATCTGTTTGTTAACATAGAATCAACCTCTATTGTAGTTTTAAAACATTATGTAAGAGAACCATAGTGTCTAGAAATGGTAGTTCTCAAATTATTTATGATCAGGACATTCTTTGACATGAGGAATCGATCACAGCACTCTGAACTGTTTAAGGTTAAAAAAATGGGCTTCCAAGCAGCTTGGTGTCCACACCCATTACCCAGGCTTTGAGATTGTTCCTCTTCTCCCTCTGCTTCTCTTCCTTCTTCCCCTTTTTCCTTTTCTTTCATCAACTGGACCCTCCTCACAGATGGCAATTCTTTTATTCCTTCCTGATCCTTTCCTCCCCAAGAAGTTATTCCAAGCCTCTCTTCAAGCTTCCCCCTCCTCCCATTCTCTTAGCTGAGAATTTCACTTCTTAACTTTAACCAGGAAAATTGGGACTTTTTGTTTACGTGAGCTTCCTTTTTGAGACCCTTCTCTTTATCTTAAAACCTTAATATCGTCCTGCATTCTGTCTTCCTTTCCCTGCCAAAGCCAAAACCTCTAAATGTACTCCATCTTTTCCCAAAGATTGACCCCTCAATCAGCCCCTCCCATTTTCTAATCTTTAGTGTCTCCCTTCCTGCTGATTCCTTCCACACTACCTTCAAATATGCTTAAATTTCCCTCATCCTGAAAAAACTTTCACCAGTCCCTACTATTCCCTCAAGCTGTTGTATTATATTCTTCCTCCCTTTCTCAGCCAAACTCTTGGAAAATACTATGCTTACTGATTCAGTTTTCTTTCCTTTTAGGCTTTTAACCTCCTCACTGAATTGGAACTGTCCCTTTCCAAGCGATTTTTTAATGGACACATCTCATGTGCTTCATGCTTCTTCAGCATTAGACTGTGCTGATACTCTCTTCTCCTGGAGACTTTCTTCTCTGCCTTTTGCTGACACTTTTCTCTCCTGACTCTCCTGTTACTTGTCCAGCCATTTCTCAGTCTCATTTGCTGGTTAATCATCTATGTCACACTCCCTGAGTGTGTGTGTTTCAAATGGCTCTGTCCTATCTGTGCCTTGTCTTCTTCTTTCTCTGCATTCCCTATCTTGGTGCTTTGTGTTTATTTTGTATTTATTCAGCACATCCTGATAATATGTACATGTTGAATGTAAGCTTCTTGAGACACTCACACTAGTTTTACTTCTTCTCCTGTGCCCACTATAGTGCCTGGCACATACTGGTGCTCAGTAAGTGCTTGTTGAGGAATTGGTTGCTTGATTGATCATCTTGAACCTTATCCAAGGTTTAATTAGTAAAATGGGCCTTCTTAGTAGGTTTTACTTTAAAAAATCATTGTTAGAGTTGGTAAACTATTATTACTATTATAACATTGTGACATTGCTCTTTCTCAAACAATGCTTGGTGTACTTTATTCAAAGGAAGTGAACATAGAATTATTGTCATAAATAATCAGATGTTCCATGCTAACATATATATATATAATAACAATATAAAATCTAATTTAATAGTTCATCTTTTCCCAGTGTTTCAATTTTAGTCTTAAATAAAAAATTTCCAAAGAATCAGTCAGCATCATAAAAAAGAGTATTACAATTATGCCTGTAGTAAAGGCTAAAGACAAGAAAACTTTGTAATATGTAAAAGTTAGTATTTTTAACATGACACTTATACATCAGCAGCATTTCCCAACCAGCTATGTGTTGTGTCCTAACTGATCCAGTTACAGTTCCTTTTTGTTTCAGTGTTGTTAAAAAACATTGAAATTTTATAGACTAACAATACTACCAAAAGTAATTTACAGAGATTTAATGCTATAATAATCCAGTTACCAGAGGAATATTTTACAGATTTAGATAAAATAATAACAAAATTCATTTAAAGGCACAAAAGATCTCGAGTGTCAAAGGAAATAATAAAAAGGTAGAAATGATAGAGGAATAGAATTTCCAGTCTTCAGACTTATTTTGAAGCCACAATCATCTGATCCATTTGGTGCTGGTTAAGAAATAGAAAAACAGATAATTGGAACAGACCTGAGAAGGAAGAATAAAAAATAATATAATTCAGTAACCCATAAACTGGAAAATATAAATTACCCAGGAAAGAACCTCTGCTTGATAAAACTTGCTAGAAAAATGAAAATTAGTTTGGCAGGAATGGGTCCTAGATCAACATTTTAAACCACATTCCACAATAAATTCCATAATGAATTCAAAATGAATACATTCCCTGAATGATAACATAAAGTTAAGATAACGGCATAAAAAAAATTAGAAAAGAAGCCCATAGAGGGCGGAGCCAAGATGGCAGCATAGGAGCAGCAAGGTACGGCAGCTCCCACACAGCCACCTCAAAATACCCATAAAATATGACTCTAAACAAATTCTAGAGCTCTAAAACTCACACAAATATACTTCCTGCTAAAGGCAGCTTGGCTAGGAGGGACCATCTCAGCGCTGGGAGCCGAAACTAGCCCAGCCTGAAATGGCAGCTTGGCCCTGGGGGCAGCCTGACAAGCCAAGCTGAGCCGCAGCTGGAGCTTCAGGAGAGCGGATCTGTGGCAGCTGTGGCAGTTTCCAGAATTATCAAGCCATAAGAAAAAAAGGACTAAGTGAAAGGTCAGTGGAACTCAGCTAAAATTGGGAGAGAAAAGCAGGGCCAGCCAAACTGCCTCCAGGGCAAGGAAGCAGCAGAAGCGGAGGCCCTGCAGCTGCCTCCATATTGCTGCTTCAGAGCTCCCAGCCTGTAGACTACAGGGGGGCCAAGCAATCGTTCAGAGGCCAAGTGCTCTTGCGTTTTGCGGCCTGGATCCGGATCATGATCTTGGGTGGTGGTCCTGGGGTGCGTTTTCAGTGAGCAAAAGCTGGTGGGGGCTGCAACAGCCTCCTAAAAGTGCCAGCACCTAGGAAAACCCCAGCGATTTGGGACAGAGCTTTCCCCTCTGGAAGCAGAGTTCCACAGAGCTAAAAAAATTATTGACTGACCAACCATGAGCAGGCAAAGGAAGCAAAGCAAGAACAGCAACCAAACTCTAGATTCCTTCTTTGGGGAAAAGAAGGATCAAAGCAGAGAACGGGAGGAAGACAACACAGTCAGAACTCCCACACCAAAAGCTTCCAAGAAACGTTAAGATTGCCTAAAAGCTAGAGATCAGCTTAAGAAGGATTTTGAAAACCAAATGAGAGAAGTGGAGGAAAAATTGGGAAGAGAAATAAGAATGATGCAAGAAAATCATGAAAAGAGAGTCAACAACCTAACTGAAGAAATTAACACCTTAAAAAATAGATTAACTCAAATGGCAAAAGAGGCCTAAAAAGC
>CM053581.1:391725989-391765009 GCA_028627135.1 Pseudochirops cupreus | reverse complement strand
TACCGGTAAGTCAGGGGTGATGGGGGAGGACATAAGAGAGAATAGATTGGGGGAGGTGTTATACAATGGGATGGCTGTTTTGGGGTGGTGGGTATGGGAAAGATAGGGAGAAAATTTGTAACTCAAAATCTCATGGAAATGAATGATGTAAACTAAAATAAATAAAAGTTAAAAAAGGGGGGGGGGGGGAAAGCCCATAATATGCCTTTTACATCCATTGTAAGGGGATGAATTTTTTTTTCATTCAAGGAAAACTTATTTTCAAGTATATACACATAATAAGTCAACATTGCAATATTTTATAAAAATATTAAGGCTACCATTATTCAGTTTTAAAAATTATTTATGCTAGAGATTTTTTTTTTCCTGCCAATTTTCATTTTTGGTTAGGGTAAGTTCCACATTAAGATTTTAGAGATGAAAAGTTGATGAAAAAATTTTTTTAATGTATAAAGTTGATTTTCTCAACAAGTTTTATAACCATTTAAAATGAATACATATTAAGTTAGTATTTAATTTCTTTACTATACAGATGTTATTACAAGAAACTGTTCCATTCACTTAAAACCTATCAAATACCAGCATCATTTTCTGGTTTGTTTGTTTTTTTTGTAATTTTTAAATTGATTTGTTTATTTACTTTTTGCAGGCTTTTTTTTCTTTAACAACATTAGTACATAAACATAATTGTGTTATCCTTTTTAAATGCTTAGAAAAATTACAATTTCATAGTTTACATAAAGCCCTTTAAAAATCTCATATCACAGGTTTATTGAAGATAAGGGAAAATAATATGACACTATTCTTAGATTCATTTGATAGAGGGATTCAATACTAAGTAGGTAATGTAAACATGAAAAATCATAATTTTTAGTACCAGAATTCTCTTGCCTATTTGCATTAAGATTTTCATCACATTTTTTTTTTGGAGGGGGGAAGGAAGGGCAATTGGGGTTAAGTGACTTGCCCAAGGTCACATAGCTAGTAAGTGTTAAGTGTCTGAGGCCAGATTTGAACTCAAGTCCTCCTGACTCCAGAGCCAGTGCTCTATTCACTGCACCACCTAGGTGCCACTTTCATCACATTTAAAAAAAATGACTTGAATATATATATATATATATATATATATATATATATATATGTATATATTTCAGCTTAAATTAAAATTTTCATGGTTTGTTCAGGTAACAAAGTTAGAAACTTTATAAAGGGATGAATTCTTAACCAAATAATAAGAAGCACTTCTGAAAGATAAAATAGATTTTGATTACATGAAATTGAAAGACTTTTACACAAACAAAATGTGTCTAGGGCAATAAAGGAAGCAATTGATTAAGAGAAATCTTTCTATCAGAAATCTGTGATAAGGGTTTGGTATCAAACATACTGACAACTAACAGAAATGTGAGACTAAAAGCCCTTTCAGTCTCATTTAGTCATTTATTTATTCAGTTTCTCCAGTAGAGAAGTGGTCAATGCATGTGAACAAAAAATTTTCAAAAGAATTGAAAACTATTAGCAGCCATGTGAAAGAATGTTCCATGTCACTAATAAGAAATGCAAATCAGAATTACATTTTTTTCCATGAAGTTTCCTCTCATGCCCATCAAAATGCCCAAAATGACAAAAGATAGGAGTAGTCAGCAGTTGTAGGAGCTGTAGAAAGATAAACACATCAGTACATTATTAGTGGAGGTGCTGTTTGACTGGTACCGTCATTCTGGAAAGCACTTTATAATTATGCAAATAAAATGACTAAAATGTTCATACCCTTTGACTCAGAGATTCCACTAGTTGGTATATACCCCAAGAGGTAATTGATTAAAAAAAATAAAAGCCTTATATAAAATGAAGTATTTGTAGTAGCTTTTTTGGGAGCAAAGAAATCAAACAGAGCAGATGTCTCTTGATAGGAAATGACTAATCAGATCGTAGTACAACATAAATCTAATGGGATAATTAATGCGCTGTAATATACAACAGATATGATGAGTCCAGAAGAAGTATAGAAAGACTTATATGAACTGATTCAAAGCATAGTTAGCAGAGCCCAAGAAAACAAAATAGTCTGTGACTATGGTGTTATGGAATGAACAGCAACCTCAAGTCAATTGAAAATACATATTGCAGAATTATAAAGAACAAGCATGACCCCAAAAAGGGGATGTGAAAAATCATACCTTTGCAGGTATCAAGGTCCAAGGTAGAACATTTCCAGTAGCATCAGATTTTTTGTGTGTGTGCATTGATCTGTTTTGCCTGGGTTTTTTTTCTTCCTTTATTAAAAAAAGTTTCTCTGTTTTAAAAAGAGGCTCTCTGGGAGTTGAGAAGAAAAGAAATACAAAGGGAATCTAGATGATATAAAAATGAAAGATACCTATAAAAACCTATTTGGAAAAAAAATGTTACAGATTAAAAGGAAGAGAGGATTTTCTTTAAAAAAAACGATAATACTTTACCTTTTATCAACTGAAAAGCCCTAGAAACCCAAAGATGTCTAAGACCTCACAATGATCTTTTTGTTGAAATCAGGACATGACTCCAGAAAATAAGGATAAAATTTGTGTTCTTGTTGTGGCCAGATGCAGCAGTTAGTTTCTATTATGTGTGAGAAACACTATACCTGTATGAGCTGCTTGTTGTCTCTGTGTCTTGATTAAGAAAAAAAATTCATTTGCCCAGACATGAAAAAAACTGTATGAGATTGGTGGCAGTATCTTCACAATTTTTAAGAACTAAAGTTTGGCAGGGAAAACTATCCCTGATTTGCAATTTGTGTATTGCATTTCAGTGTGATAGGAAGATAATCTATAAAAAGAAGTCAACTTCTTAGAAGTGTTACCTCAAAACGAAAATGAATAAAGATTTCATGCCAAGTCTCAAACACATTGTCAAGGCTCCCCAGTTTCTCATTCACATACACCTGCATTGACTTGGTTATCTGATATCATGTGAATGCTCACCTGGAACATTCTCAACATTACCAGTGCCTTCTTTTCCATGTTGTCCTACATCATTATAGCACTGAGGCTGGATGACATACAGCCTTGAAGCTATTTCCTTCTGCTCCTGAATCTACCCAAAGAATTGCAGACCCTTAAACTTTCCCTTGTAGCCACTCTTGCAGTGGGTGTGGGAGATATTGGTGGGAAACACCTATGGAAGGGCACGCCTATGACTTTATTTTCCCCTTGCAGCCCTGTATCGCCCCACGTTTCTGACCATGATAACCTTGGGAGGTAGCTAGTAGAGGTATTGTTACCATCGTCATGATGATCATGACTGCTACTATCTCCACTGTAAGGATGTGGCGTGGAGTTGCAGACTGTGCCAGTGATGTACTCTTTCTTCCAGGTCCTAACAGGATTTCAGTCCAGTCCTTGGCAGTGGACTATATAGGCATGGCTGGAGCATCAGCTTCACCAAGTTAGAAGCAGGACTTACTGCTAGCTGACATATTTTTGTCTATATCAGTTCATAGGAAAGATATAGTCTGTGTGTATGTGGGAGGTGCTCGCCTTGATAGTCACAGATTTTTGAAATGCTGCAGAAATGCAGATGAGGAAGCTTAAGGTTCAGAGAGAGGTTAGATGACTTGACAATTTTCATGCAACAGATTTTAAAAATTCTAGTTTTAAAAATCAGCATTCTGGAATTTTGAACGTTCAAAACTCTTTTCTTCCAGAAAACCGAAGACTGGGAGAAAAACAAGACTGAAGCAGACATGGAGGAATATGTATGGGAGAAGAGCCGCTCAGAAAAAAATATCTTGAATACTCTTCTCCAAATTAAAGCATCAGAAAACACTGCTAGAGTCACACGGGAGGAGCTCCTTGGTTCTGAAGAAGTCGAGAATTACAAAAAATCTGTTGTTGCACTTAAAAATGAGGGAGATACTGAGAATAACCTTTCTCAGTATAAAGAAGCAGTAAAGAAGCTATTGAATTTGAAATGACTGCAGTGTTGGGGGGAGGAACCTCTTGTTTAGTCATCATTTGTTGTCTGATATTGGACGGTGTGATCTCTGTGGTGATGTATGCACAATTTAAAATAATATATTAAAAACCACTTTTTATTCTAGACTCAGAATTACTCCACATTTTTAAAGACATACACACTTAGTCATTTTTAATGCCCCATAATTAGTAATAACTGAAAACGAAATTGTTATCCTTAATGTTAACTTTGATTTTTTTCATTATTTCAGACTTTGGCTATTACATTTCCTGGCCCTTAATATGATGTCTGTTGCTTGCTTTTAGGCTTAAGCTGTTGTCTCTGCCAAATATTAAGTAATGCTAAAAGGGAGAAGTAGTAATTGCATCAAAAATTGCATCGAATGCAGTCACCAACAAGCATTTATTAAGCACCTGCTGTGTACCAGGTACTGTGCTAAGAGCTGGAGATACACATAAACTTTATGAAGACACGATTTCATTTAATTTAAAATCCTCTAACCATTGATGAGAAGAAGATAGTGTTGATTAGAGTTTGTGTTTTTTAAATCTTTAAATCATTTCTTGCAAATGCAAAAAAAAAAAGTAAGAGTCAGAATGAGGGACTTGTTGATCACAACCCAGATTTCAGGCCTTAAGTTTTTCTGACAGAGGAATAGAAAAAGGAACAGAAATCAAAGGGCTTTCCAAAATAATTGACCTTAAGATTCATGTAAAATGAAGATTTAAGTTGACAAGCTGCAGTTTATATAATGGCCCTGTATTATGACACTATGCCAAAAGGAGAAGAAAAAAAACCCCAGCACTATATTATATTCCATTAATTTGTGTACCACTTGTAAGATAGGATAATTACTTGGCTTGGGTTATGTTTTTAAGCATAATTTAAGAAATACTATATTTCAGAATTTGAAATAAAAATTATGAAGTGAAAGTCTTAAAAATAAGAGAGAAAAGCAAAGTACTGAAAATTGAAAAATTGATAGAAGAGCCAGGAGTTGGTAGACTATTATATAATTAGTGCATATGGAAGCACACATAATAATGAATTGATTACTAAGGCAGTACTAATTGAGGCTTAATGGCAATTCTTTCAGGCTACAAAAATCATGCAAGATATCATAAAGCAGGTGACCAAAGTTGCAGCCTCTAGGTTGCATTTGCTGGCAATTAATAATTGTAGTTTCAGGAATAATTAGTTAATTTAGGTTCAAATGTGAAACTCTGTTATTTTAGAACTTTGGCCCTTTAAATGTTGTAACTTTGAAACAAAAGGTTGGATTGAATTTGGAAAATTGTACAGTGCTTTCATTGATCCTCAATTGCTCACTACTGCAAAAGCCAGTATCATGACCAGCAAAATTTTCCTGAAGTTCTACAACTGCGAATTGTGGAATTATGTGATGCTGGAACAATCAGAAGTATAAGTAGTGCAAAGGACTACAAAGAAAGCCCATTGTGGACTCAGATAGGCATGAGAAGTGTCATAAAGGACATCACTGGAGAAGTGTATGATTAAAAGGATTTGTTGTTGTAACTTCGAAAGAGCAGAAATATAATTTAAGTCCAATATAGTGGGAGGAAAGTTGTGACTTTTATATTGGACCTTTTATTGGGAAGAATTGATCTCAGTGAGGTTTTTATCACTTAGGCTGAATAAGTGAGTTTTTTGCTAGTGAAATGCAGTCATTTCTTACATACATCCTTAATAATTAGTGCCTGAACATTTAGCATAGTTTCATGACTATTGGATAATCAAAATACATAAAAAATGTAATCTCCTTAAGGGTCTTTGTCATTTTGGTCCTTGTATTTGTGATTAGTAGGTGCTTAATAAATGCTTCCTGAATCTAATCCAGATAGAGCATATTAAAAGGTTTATAATCTGTTTTAATTCCAGAAGAAAAGTTTTTTATCGGATTTCCTTACCAAAGTTGATAAGCAGGTTTTTTTCTTGATCAACAAGTATTTATTAAATGCCTACTATGGCACTGCATCAGGTGCTAAGAATAAAAATATAAAAATGAAATAACTCCTATCCTCAAGGAGCTTATATTCTAATAGGGAGATAAAATTAATAGAGGGAAGTGAAGGCCCAGGGAAGGGATTTTTATTTATAGAGAGATTGTGAGTGAAACCATCTGGCAGTAGATTGTCATAAAGTAAGGTAGTAGTAATAGTGATTTGAATATTGTTCCCCAGAGCAATAGGAAATTATGGAAGTATGTGAGTATGCCTACAGCTTGGTGGCAGTGCAAGTAGCAAGATACTGCCTGTGCCTGCTGTTCTTGTTGGATGGCTAAGTGGGATATGAAGCATGGTATGGGCTTGGCTAGTTAGTGACCCACTAATCAGGAAGGTTTTGCCTCTAAAGTGTCCTGAAGTTAAGTGGACAAATTCAGAGGACTAGTGAGGCCTAGTCTGTATAAAGGGTAAAGAAAGTTGATAACAAAGCAAAAGATAGAGTCAAAAATTAGAATTTTTCTTTAAGAAAATAAATACCAGGCTAGGGAAATTTTAATTTCTTGCCAATAGTCCAGATTGGAATAGTAGCCCAGCCACTTAACAATAGTTAATAGTAATGTAAGACAGGAGCTCTCGAACCCCTACCCTGTGGCAGGTTCACTCTTGATCTAGGCAACCAGAAGGACTACCATGGAGACATAATAAAGGGATTAGTTATTTTATTCTCTAAGGGGCAGGCAAGAATGGTAGCACCAGCTCCAAACACATCCCCTAAGTTTTGATGCGGGCCAGTCGAGACAAGCACAGCATTCTAGCTTTCATTCCCCACTTATTGACCAGTACTCACTTGATTTATAGAGGAACAGACAAAGAAGGCAATTTGCCAGTAATAGCCTCATAAATTTACATTAACTTTAGCAATGTTATGGTGGCTTAGATGCAGGCAGTATATTGTTTAGAAGTTTTGAGTTTACAGACTCAAATGTTTATCTATGATATACAAGCCACAGTAAGGTTGTTTACTGGCTATGATCCTGGGAACTTGTAGATAGTTTATGGCCATGGATCCTGGGAACTAATATCCTAATATCTTAAAAAAGAAGACAAATCCAGCTTACATACAAGTAATAACTAGCATTTATGTAATTCTTTAAGGTTTGCAAAGCACTTTACCTATATTATCTCACTTGATCCTCACAACAGCCTTGTAAAGTAGGTAGTATTCTTCTTTTTTTATAGATGATGAAACTGAGCCTGAGAAAAGTTAAGTAACTTGCCAATCTGAGAAAGGATTTTTTTTTCTTTTTTGGGAAGGGCAGTTGGGGTTAAGTGACTTGCCCAAGGTCACATGGCTAGTAAGTGTTAAGTGTCTGAGGCCAGATTTGAATTCAGGTCCTCTTGACTCCAGGGCTGGTGCTCTATTCCCTGTGCCACCTAGCTGCCCCTGAGAAAGGATTTCAACTTCGGTCTTTCTGTCTCCAAAACCAGTGTTCAATCAGAGATGTTAGATATGTGGAAACTTGCAGCTGTCAACATTCCCCCAGATTAAAATGCAATTGGAAAACATTTAATAAAAAAAATACAATAGAACATAAATAATGTTAATTATCTGAAGTGGATGATCTGAATGCATAGGAAACACCAACCAACTTATATTTTTTAAAAGCATGTACAGAAGGTGGAGGGAAGAGAGGAACAAGCATTTATTAAACACCTACTAAGTGCCAAGAACTGTGCCAAGAGCTTTAGAAATATCTCATTTGGTCCTCACAACAACCAGGGAGGTAGGTGCTATTATTAACTCCATTTTATAGGTGAGGAAACTGAGGCAGACAGTAATTAAGTGACTTGCTCAGGGTCACATGGGCAGTAAATGTCTGAGTTCCGGTTTGAACTCGGGTTTTGCTGACTGCAGGTCCAGCCTTCTATCTACTGTTGCTGCCCAGCAGGGGCAGGTGAAAGGTTGAATCTAAGAGCAGAGTTCAGTGAAAATGAGAGTGAGGAGTGTCAAAGCTCAGAATGAGACTGGCAAGGGAAGCTAAGGACAACAAAAGGAATTGTTCTCTTGATGCATGTTGGGGAAAAGAACAAAGGATAGGACTGTTGCTTGATGTAGATAGGATGATGGTGGGAGGCGAGGCAGAGCCATTCAAGTGTTTTTGTTTCTGTTTGAACTGTTAAGAAGAATGATTTTTGTATTGGAAATGACAGGAAAAAGGACTCAACAAGGAATGAAACCCAAGATAAGTAAGGAAATAAGAAAATACCTACTTGCCCTTCCTAAATTCATGTCACCTGAAACATGAAAAACATCCATGAGTCCTGAAAGAACTGGCAACTGTGATTGCTTAGTCACTTTCAGTGATATTTGGAAGACCATGGAAAATGGGAAAGGTACTAATTCACAACACACACCTACACCTGCCCCCATCCACACTCCTACCCCTTCAAAAAAAATGAAAGAGGAAGAGAGCAGAGTCTGGGAACTACAGGCCAGTGAGCTGAACATCAACTCTTGGGGAAAATTCTTGAATGGATCACAAAAGAAATCATCGGTGAACATTTAGAAAGGTCAACTGTAATTAAAAACCATCAGGCTTGATAAAGCAGATACTAGTTTGTTTATTTTCTATTTCTTTCATTCTGACAGGGTTACTAATTGGTAGATCGGGAAAATACCATAGAGGTAGCTTACTTAGATTTTAGCTAGGCATTTGACAAGGGCTGTCATATTATTCTTGTGGAAAAGTTAGAGAGATATGCACTACATTATAGTACACTTAGGTGGATTTATAACTGACCGACCAACTTAAAGAATAGTTTTAATGATTCAGTGTCAGTGTGACAGAAGGGCTCCAGTATAATGCCTATAGAGCAGTGGTTCTTAACCTTCCTAATGCTGCCACCCTTTTATACTTGTATGTGGGCGTATCTGCATGTGCATGGACCCACTGGGAGACAGAGGAGCTGTGTCTCGGTTCCTAAGACCATCTGAAATATGTGTTTTCCCATGGTCTTAGGCGACCCCTGTGGAAGGGTCATTTGACCCCCAAAGGGGTCATGACCCACAGGTTGAGAACCGCTGCTATAGAGGGAGCAGGCATGGTGGAAGTCTCTAATAGAGTGATACTTGCTATATCCTTCTCTTGGTGTTAAATTTGTTCTAATTAATCAGTCCCCTGAATGAATTTCCTTTTCTCCTACATCTCACCACCTGTTGATATCATTCACCACTCTCTGCTTTAGTCTAATGAGGAGGTGACCCTTCTCACTAAAGGTAAGCACCTATTTGTATGCCTTTGAATCCATCCTATACAGTTGTTCATGTAATTGTGCTACATCTTTATTCTTCGGTCTCTTCTTATCTACCAGTTCCTTCCCTGCTGCCTACAGACACGGAGTTCCTCCAGATTTAAAAAAAAACAACACCCTCCCTTGACAATGTCCTTAAGGTCTTACCTCCTGTCTCTTTCCTTTGTAGACAAACTCCAAGAAAAGATATCTCCACTCATTATCTCCATTTTCTCATCTCCTACTTTTTTCTCAGTCCCTTGCATCACTATTGGTTTATGGAAACTGCTCTTTCCAGTGTCACCAATGATGTCTTTATTGCCAGGTTCATGACCTTTTCACAACCCTCATTCATCCAGACCTCTCTGCAGCATCTGACACCTTAGTTCAGTCTCTCTTCACTTCTCACGTGGACTTTTTGCAATTAGTCCAATTGTTCTTGTTGCCTCAAGTCTTTCCCCACACCAATTCTCCCACAATAATTTATCCTCCACATGCTGCCAAAGTGATTTTTCAAAAACTCAAGTCTGATTGTGTTATTCTTGTGCTCGATCAAGTCTAGTGAAATGCACACAGGTCATCAGTATTTCTTTATATTTCTGATAAAGCCTAGCGGGAAGAGATAGAAAGGAAAATTCCATTTAAAATAAATACATACAGCATAAAATATTTGGGAATCTACTTGTCAACACACACACACAGCAACTATATAAATACAATTACAAAACAATTCACAGAAATAAAGACAGAACTAAATACTTGGAGAAATGTTAATTACCCATGGGTAGGCCAAGCCAATATAATAAAGATGATAATACTACCTAAATTAATTTACTTATTCAGTATCATCCCAATCAAACTACCAAAGAATTACTTTGTAGATCCAGAAAAATAACAAAATTTATCTGGAGGAACAAAAGTTGAAGAATATCAAAGGAATTAATGGGGAAAAAATGGAAAGGAGGGGGTCTTAGTAGTGCCAGATCTCAAACTATACAAACTATACAACTGTACAATGAATTGCCAAAACAATTTGTTGCTGGCAAAGAAGTTGGTTGATCAGTGGAACAAATTAGGTACATAATATACAAAAGCAAATGACCACTATAACCTAGTATTATTTGATAAATCCAAAAATTCCAGCTATTAGGACAAGACCTATATTTGACAAAACCTATTGGGAAAACTGGAAAGTATGGCAAAAACTAGGCATAGACCAACATCCCTTACCACTTACCATGATAAGCTCAAACTGGGTACATGATTTAGACATAAAAGGTGATACTATAAACAAATTAATGGAGCATGGAAGTACCTGTCAGATTTATGGATGGGAGAAGAGTTCATGACCAATCAAGAGATGGGTTCACAGGAGGTAAAATAGGTAATTTTGATTACATAAATTAAAAGGTTTTTACACAAAACCAATGCTGCTAAAATCAGAAGAAAAGTAGGAAACTTGGAAAAAAAATCTGCAGCAAGTTTCTGTGACAAAGGTCTTTTTTCTAAAAAGTATAGAGAACTAATTCAAATTTTCAAGTAATTCTACAGTTGGTAAGTGATCAAAGGATATGAATAAGCAATTTTCAGAGGAAGAAATTAAATTATCAATAGTTATATAAAAATTTTCTAAATAATAATTAGAGAAATGCAAATTAACACAACTCTGAGGTAGCACCTCACACCTATCAGATTGGCTAAGCTGAAAAAAGGAAAATTACATCTTGGAGAAGATACGAGAAAACAGGCATGCTAATACACTGTTGAGGCTATGAACAAGTCCAGAGCCATTCTGAAAAGCAATTAAGAAGCCATGCCCCAAAAGCTATTATAATGTGCATACCCTCTGATCCAGTGAGAATGCTACTAGTTCCATGCCCCAAAGAGATCAAAGAAAGATTGTAGCAGTTATTTTCGTGGTAACAAAGAATTGGAAATTGAGAGGATGCCCATCAACTGGGAAATGACTGAACAAGTTGTGGTATATGAATGTAATGGAATACTATTGTGCTATAAGAAATGATGTGCAGACAGATTTCAGAAAAACTTAGACTTATATGAACTGATGCTGTGTGAAGTGAGCAGAACCAGGTGAACACTGTACATAGTAACAATAAATTGTACAATGATTTTATGATGAATGACTTAGGTATTCTCAGCAATCTAGTGATCCAAGATAATTCCAAAGGACTCATGATGAAAATTGCTATCCACGTACAGAGAAAGAACTGATGGCAGTCTGAATACATATCAAAGCATACTATTTTCACTTTATTTTTTTTCTTTTGTGCTATTTTTTCTTTTACAACATGACTAAATATAGAAATGTGTTTTACAGGATTGTGCATTTTTAACCAATAACAGTTTGCCTACCATCTTAGGGAGAAAGGAGGAAAGAGAGGGAAGGAGAAACTTTGGAACTCAAAATTTTTTTTAAATTAATGTTAAAATTTGTCTTTATATGTCATTGGAAAAATAAAATATTATTAAAAAAGAAAAACAAAGATTTGGAAACTTAGAGGAAGCCCATCAATAGAAGAATAGCTGAACAAGTTATGGTATATGAATGTAATAGAATACTGTTGTGCTGTAGGAAATGATGAAGGAAATGGGTTCAGAAAACCCTGAGGAGACTAGAATGAACCAATGCAAAGTGAGCAGAATCAGGAAGACAATTCATACAGTTACAATATTGTAATGACAATCAACTGTGAAAAACTGATCAACACAATGACCAACCACAATCCCAAAAGACTCATAATGAAACATTCTGTCCACCTCCAGATAGAGAGCTGATTGACGCAGAATGCAGATTGAAGCATATTTTCTTCTTTTAAATTTTTTTTTAGGGGGCAGCTAGGTGGCACAGTGGATATAGCACTGGCCTTGAAGTCAAGAGTGCCTGAGTTCAAATCTGGCCTCAGACACTTGACACTTACTAGCTGTGTGACCTTGGGCAAGTCACTTAAACTCTAATTACTTCACTAAAAAAAATAAAAATAATTTGAGAAGATTCTGGGAAGATGGCAGAGTAGGTCAGAAAATTCCAGGCTCTCAAGATTTTCCCCCACAAAAAAGATAAAATAGCATCTTAGGGCAAACAAAATACAGGTAAAAATAAATAAGAATAGGGGCACAACAGGGATCTTCCTGGGACAATTTGAGAAGATCTGAAGAAAAATCCCAGGATGAGGTTTGGTCCTTGTGAAGAGTAAATACTTCCAGACTGGGGTCTGCTTTAACAAGCGACAAGCCCTGGGATTAGGTGATTTGAGAGGCTGCCTCTACCCCAACCACAGGAACATTTACCCACGGAGAGTGAGAAGTTTGCTGTCTGAGCCCAGGAAGATCGAGGGAACCTCTGCTGACCAGGAACACTAGACCCACCTGTGCTACAAAGACTGGCGGGGTCTAGGAGGAACCTGCACACACCTTTTGAGTGCTGAAGCAGTGAGGCTGTAAGTGCCCTGCCTGTGGGCACTTACAGCAGATTGGAGGTTTGGCTCTGGTTCCAGGCTGGAGGGGAGAACTGAAGATCTGGGGCAAGAGGCACCATTTCACATATGCCAGGGATAGATGTGATTACAAAGATTAAGCTTTTACCACAAAAAATACACAGGCAAAGGAGAAAAAATCCAACCATAGAAGGCTATTATGGGAATAGAGAAGACCAGGATTCATCTTCAGAGGAGGATATTGAAATAAAGAAACCCCAAAAGAGTAATGTCAAATGGTCATCTGCCCAAAAAGAATTTATAGAAGATCTTTAAAAAAAATCAAACGACAGAGATGAAGGAAAAACTAAACAACAAAAAAAAAAGAATAAAACAAGAAAATTATAAAAGGAAAGTCAACCAATTAGAAAAGGAGATCCAGAATCTTGGGGAAGAAAATGACACCTTGAAAATTAGAATTGGGTGAGGTGAAGCCAGTGAAATTATAAAAGATCAAGAAATAATTAAACAAAACATGAATAATGAAAAAAAAGAAGAGAAAGTGAAACATAAGAAAAGCAGCAGATTTGGAGAATACATCAAGAAGAGAAAACATAAAAATAATCAGACTAACTCAAAGTTATGATCAAAAAAAAAGAATCTTGATGTAATAATACAAGAAATAATTAAAGAAAATTGTCCAGAAGCATTAGAACAGAGGGAAAAGGAGAGAGTAGAAATAGAAAAAAATTAATTGATCACCACTTAAAAGAGATCCTATGAGGAAAACTCATAGGAATATCATAGTCAAATTCTGAAACCCCCAGCTCAAGGAAAAAATATTAAAAGCAACAAGAAGAAAACAATTTAAATATGATGGTGCCCCAATTAGAACAACACAAGAACTAGCAGCAGAGATATTAAAGGACCGCAGGTTTTGAAACACTATATATTGAAGAGCAAAAGAACTGGGGCTCTGACTGAAAATATACTGAGGAAAGTTAAGCATAATCCTGAATTTAAAAAAAATGGACATTTGATCAATTCTCAGAGTTTCAAGACTTTGTTAAGGAAAAAAAAACCTGAAATTAATAGAAGATTTGACATACAAGAGCCAAGGGAAATATAAGTTACATATCAAAGACTGATTATAAGAGATTCAATAAGGACAGACCGTTTACTTTTTATATATGTAAAATGTAAAACGTAGGTCTAAGATTCTTGTTAATAATTGGCTAGCTGATAAGAAAGATTGGGATAAACCTGAGCATGATATGAATTTAAAAATAAAACCATTTAGGAACAGCCAAAAAAAATTTTTTTTTAACATAGCTAAGTCGGAAATTTGTTTTGCATGACTATACATACTTATAATAGCTTTTATTTTTCTTGTCTTCTGAATGAGTGAGAGAGGAGAAAGAAGGGGGAGATTTTGTTTTTATTTTTTTCTTTATTTTGTGTGTGTGTGTGGGGGGGGGGGGAGGGCAATTGGGGTTAAGTGACTTGCCCAAGGTCACACAGCTAGTTTTGTGTTAAGTGTCTGAGGCCAGATTTGAACTCAGGTCCTTCTTACTCCAGGGCTGGTGCTCTGTTCACTGTGCCACCTAGCTGTCCAAGGGAGAGATTTTATAATTGAAAATAAAATAAAGTTGAATTAAATAGCAATAAATTTCATTCCGTTTGGCATTTAAAGGTCTTCACAACCTGACTCCTTCCTACCTCTCCAGTATTCTCACATCTTCACTAATGTCCTTGCTTTACTGTTCCTCATACACAATGTGCCCTTTCTGTCCTGTTTCTGTGCCTTTGAACTGACTATTCTCCACATCTGAGGTGTTCTCCTCATTTCTACTTCTTAAAATACTTGGTTTTCTTCAAGAATCGGCTGGTGCCTTCTCATCCAAGGTTACCTTGTTCCTGCTTTTTATCTTTACAATCTGTCTCCCCAGTTAGAATTTAAGGGTCAATCAATCAGTAAACCTTATGAAGCTCCTACTATGTGCCCAGCATTGTCTCTTAGCGCAGTTAATAAATAAATAAAAGCAGAAACTTTCCTTTTTTCTCTGTGTCTCTAGTGCTTTGCACACTGCTTGCCACAGAAGATGCTTAAGAAATGCTTGTTGATTGAATGGCAGTGATCTCTTATGACTACTAAGTAACCTGGTATCAAAATAGATAATTGATTTTGTTTGGAGGACTTGTTCAAGTTCTTTGTAACATTCCTTTTTCGTGTATCTGTAACAAATGTTGAGGACAAAAAATGAAGATATGTTTGTGGTGGCCTCTTTTTGTTTATTCCTGAGCTTAGCACTGAAAACTGCAGTGTAAAAAGGGCCAAGCATCCACAAGAAATGACTCTTATGATTCCTTCTGAGTGCATAATTAACAAACTCCTCCAACTCTTATTTACAGCTTTGAGGAGAAATGGCAAGCTTTCCTTCCATTTCATTGCAACTACAATACATCTTCTGTTCTCATTTACCAAAACAAAAATATCAATATGGCCATGGTTTAATTCTTCATGCCAACTCATTGGCATCAATCTTCTAGTGACAATTATCTCTCTATATAGTTAGATTGGTCCTTGGGTAGCAGATCCATACTTCAAGGTTTTCTAGCTTGGTCCTATCTGCCTGTCATTTGAAAACACAGTGTCACCTCCATGTCATAACGAGACATCAGACTCTGTCTAAATCTCTATTTTTAGCACTTTAGTAGTTAGATTTTTTTATTTTCCTCAGAGCTCCCTTTGTCTTTTGATGGAAGTACAAGGGCTTACATTCTACAACTTCTTCTTGGCTCAAATGCCTCAATGGTAGCTCATCTGTTCCCTAGATTTATTCGTGTCTAACTGGTAATGCTGTTTAGATACAACCCACATTTTTGTTTGTTTTTCTTTTGTACTTCCTCCTCTGAGGCTACCCCCTCAACTCATGTGATGGTATGTTGAGTCTCTGGAGGGAGAGCGGGGGATACTACTCTCACTTTCAAAAGTACTCTGGGTCTGTTCAGCTAAAACTATAACTGATGAGCTTATTTACCTTTAATAGTCAGCCAGTAGACACAATTAGTTCAAAGTAGGATAGTAGGACTAGTGCTGGCTACAACTTCCCTAGATTAAAAGATCAAAAAGAAGAGGAATGTGAAAGACTTGGTCATTGGGTACAGTGCTACGATGATTCACAGGAAGTGCCAGTCAGACAAATGTTGCCAGTGCTGTGGAATCCTCGTGAGGTAAGTACCCTAGCTCAGTATTACATGACATCATTGGAGTTTAGTATTGAACCAGTGCTCTGCACAGAGCTGAAAATAGGAATATCATTTTCAGGCAGGGTCATGAGGAGCGGAAAGCAGAAACTGAGGGACAGCACCTCACCTGCTTTTTCAGCTCACAGGACCCTGGATTTTGTACTGTGTCTAGTAACTTGAGAAGTGGCTGCTTTTTCCAGAAGAATGAACCTAGCTCCTTTTATTGCCATATTAAGAGGGTTGTAAGAGCCTCAACATACACACATATACACACATATGAGTTACGCACACACAGACTCACATATTTACATATATATATTTCATGAATAGTGAATGAGCAAATGGAAAACTCATGAGCTCTACTTCTAAATTCTAAAACTAAGAAGCACTGCTATTTAGTTACTCCTTATTGGTTAAGAGAAATCAGTTGAGAATGGAAAAGAAACCTGAAGCCCAGGAAACATGTGAAACCCAATCATTGTAATAGAGTACTTCAGGAAAAAGATAGGATATGGCATCATTCAAGCCATTAGAAGAATCCGTGGCAATTATAAGTAACTTTGACATTTATTAAGCATCCACATTGTGTCATACATTGTGTTAAACAGTAAGAGAGATAACATAGATTATATAAAGTATGTTTCCTGCCCCAATGGAAATCACAGTCTAGTCAGGGCTGCGTGTGTGTGTGTGTGTGTGTGTGTGTGTGTGTGTGTGTGTGTGTGTGTGTGTGTGTGCATGTGTGGATAAAAGTATAATATAAAGTAATGCATCCATAGCTAAACAATGTTAATTAATAGATCTATGTCAACCTGAAAAAACTCTAGTGGGATGCCATAGGAATTTGTATTCAGGCTCCTGTTCACTATTTTTATCCATGACTTGGATGAAAACAAAAAAAGCATTTTTATTCAATTTGCCAAATATACAAAGCTTGGAAAGATGGCTGACTTTATGACAGAATCAAGATTTTATGTCAGTAATTCATTTTAAGAAACATTTATCCATACCCTACTGAAGGCTCGACTCTAGATTGGAAAAAAGTTTATGATATAGTCCCTGTCTTCATGAAGCTCACAGTCTAATAGGGAGATATGATCTATACACAAATGACTATAATATAAAAGTCATGTAGTAAGTACATAAAATGTCTATAAAATATTACTGGATATCTGAGCAAGGAAAAGTCTGACTGAGAAGATCAGTTAAGCTTCCTGGAGGAGGTGGCATTTGAGCTGACTTTAAAGAATGCGTAGGATTTCAACAGGTGTGGTTTGAGGGAAAGAGATTGACCCATGGAAAAGGGGATCAGGGGAACACATAAAATAGGGTAATTTTACTTTGATTGAGACCTAAACCTAATAGGCTTTTCTTCCTATCCTTTCCCTACTTATTGGTAAAACATGGATTTTTAATTATTTTAATTTTTATAGAAAGAATATTTAAAGCATTGATTTTTTTTTGTCTTACCAAAAGAGCATCACTTTAATGTATAACTAAGAGAGTATCTCTAACTTTCTAATTTGTGGAGAAGATACCTATCTGCATTGGGCATTCCTTATAATGAAATCATGTGTGGGCAAAAAAAAAATAATAATTAGTGTGATGATTGATAAATTAATAAGTAGAATAATTGGATCCGAGATTTAGATCTTGAAGGGACCTTAGAGTTCATTGAGACCAATTATCTCATTTTACAGATAAGAAAACTGAGACTAAGAGAATAAATGCCCAGTCGTACATCTGGAAAATGTCTGAAGCAGGATTCAAAGTAAGATCTTAGTGACTCCACATCCAACATTCTTTCTACTATCCCACATTATATCTTACCAATACAGACAAAGAAGGAAACTTTAAAAGTTTTTCATCATCCTTGCACCCTTAACTGTTGTCACAACTTTCCCTTTGCGGTGGTGTGTTTCCCTGTGCGCTGGCTTATAATGGCTTTGTTGTTTTTGGCAGCATCCTAATGCAAGGAAGACCAGACCAGAGCAAAGGAGGATGATTGATGTGCTGAGTGCTACAGGAACCAGCCATGTGTTTGAAGCCACAGATTCCCCAACAGTCCTCTCTTCATTTTCAGAAGTGTAGTTCCTGGTGTTGTACCATTTGGTTTCATTCAATAGCTGTTTGCTAGTGTTGAGATGCTGTGGAATAGGCATATGTGAAAGTATTTTTGTTTCTTTAGGTTTAAATGCAGGAGAAATTGTCCTGTTACCTGGACTATTGAGGAGATCAGGACTGGGTGAAGCCATATTTATCTGTGTAGTAACTAAGTCATTCAGTGGGATGGATGTCGTCCAAGAGTCTGTGGTTGTGGCATTGGAAAAACTGATATTGCTGGTATTTACAACCAGATCTTGATATGTGGTTGAAGCTGGAGTTTCTGTGGACAGTAACATGGGGCTTACCATAATAGTTTGGTGTTTTTCTAAATTAGCAGTCTTTAAATTGGTTAGCCTATTCCGTCTATTAAATGTAGAACGTTTATTTGGATCTTTGGTAGATGATTTCTGAAAAATAAGCAAATCTGGATCAATACCTGAAAGACAAAGAAGATGTCATTGATTGTCTTTCTGACTCAAAGGAAGAATTATAGGAATGCTAAATTTGGGAAGTTTCTTAGAATTTACCACTGCACGTAAATTCTAAAAGGCTAGAAACACATTGATGAAATTTAAATCTATTGTAACTTAGAGATGATTCCCACATTGATTGAAAATCTGGTGAAATATAACAGAATGATATGTTCATCAATATTCTATTCAGCATATCATCTAAATGCCTCTAATGAGTTCAAGTTACCAGACCTGGGTGAACTACCTCCCAATGTGCTGAAAGACCTGATGAATATAATTGCTCAGCAACTACCAGTGGTCCTTAAAAAAATCATGGAGAGGCGACACAGGACTGGAGATAGACAAATATTCCAATTTTCAAAAGGGGCATGTCCTACAAAATATAAATTGATGAGCTTGACTTTGATTACTGGAAAAATCTAAGAATTAGTTTTAGTATTAGGGATGGTTTTTGAGCATTTAGAAAAGAAAACCAATTACTGAGTCCCAGCATAGGTTCATGAAAAAAAGATCATATAGATTAACCTGATTTAATTTTATAACAAGGTTACTGGTACACTAGAGTGATATATTTAAAAAATTTTTAATAATATTTTTCCCACAATTACATGTCAAAAAAATTTTAAACATTTGTTTTTTTGTAACTTTGAGTTCCAAATTCGATCCCTTTCTCCCCTCTTTCTTGCCCTCTTAAGATGATAAGCAATCCAATATAGGTTATACGTGTGCAATAATGTAAAACATTTCTGCATTTGTCATTTTGTATAAGATGACTAGAGAAGAAAAAAAAATAGCATGCTTTAGTCTGTATTCATATAATATTAACTCTTTCTCTTGAGGTGGATAGCATGCTTCATCATAAGTACTTTGGGAATGTCTTGGATCATTGTTTTGCTGAGAGTAAGTCATTCACAATTCTTCATTGTACAATATTACTGTTACTATGTACAATATTCTTCTGGTTCTGCTCACTTTACTTTGCATCAGTTCATATAATTCTTTGCAGGTTTTTCTGAAGTCATCCTGTTTGTCATTTCATAGCATAATAATATTCCATCACAATCATATACCACATTTCTTTCAGCCATTCACCAGTTGATGGGCATCCCCTCAATTTCCAATTCTTAGCCACCAGCAGTGGTATTGCTGGATCAAAGAGTATGCACAGTTTTATAGCCCTTTGAGCATAGTTGCAAATTGCTCTCCAGAACAGGTTGAATCAGTTCACAACTCCACCAACAATGCATTAGTGTCCCAGTTTTCCTACATCCTCTGCAATATTGATCATTTTCCTTTTTTTTAATCATATTATAGAGGTGAGGTGGTACCTCAGAGTTTGAATTTGCATTTCTATAATCAATAATGAGTTAGAGCATTTCTTCATATGACTATAGATAGCTTTGATTTCCTTATCTGAAAGCTGTCTGTTCGTATCCTTTGACCATTTACCAATTGGGGAATGGCTTGCAAGTGTATTTTAATACAGCATTGAATTGTAGCATTTGTGAAAAATCTGTCATGATATCCGTTTGATCCAGATGGAAGGATCTAGACAGGATACAGTACAGTTAAGTAGATTTGACATAGTTGAATAACTGGAAACAATGAGTTAATGGAAAGGAAAGCCCTATTAATTTTTGTTCCTAAACTGTTCAACATTTTTATCAGTAACTTTGAAAAAGGCACAGATGGGGGCAGCTAGGTGGCACAGTGAATAGAGCACCGGCCCTGGTGTCAGGAGGACCTGAGTTCAAATCTGACCTCAGACACTTAACACTTACTAGCTGTGTGACCTTGGGCAAGTCACTTAACCCCAATTGCCCTGTCTTCCCCCCTCCAAAAAAAAGGCACAGATAGCATACTTATGAAATCTGCAGATTGGCAAAACTGAAACAGGTTCCTAGCATCTCGGAGAACAAAATAAAGAACCAAAATGATCTTAACAGCTTAGAATATGAGATCAAATATATTATGATCAAATGTAAACAGGAGGAAAAAAAGACCAATTGCACAAGTACTGTTGGGGAGGCTTTAGTTTGATAGTTCATGTGATAAGGATACAGGTTTAATAATGGGTTTAATAATATGCCTCCCATTTCTAGAATACTCCCAGAGTTTGAGCATTTAGAAAAGAAAATAATAATAAGTACCAGAATGGCTTCATAAGTGTTTTCCTTATAACAATCCATTGAAGTCAACAGTGTAGACATTATGAGCCCCATTTAATAGATAAGAAAATAGACTTGGAATGACTTGTATAGGATCAAATAGTAGGCAAGATTCAAACTCAGACCTTCTGATTCCAAATCCAATTTCCACCCCGCCTCCTACTTGGTGAACTATGAGCTTAACATGAGTAATCAGTTTTACATAGAAGCCTTCCAGAATGCTACATTCAAAGAGATATAATACTTAAAATGAGGAAGGGGCCATTCTGATCTATTCTGTTCCTGTCAGGCTCCATCTGGAATAATGTGTTCAGTTTTGACATACACACACCAGGGCATATCGAGGAAGGTAACCAGAGTGATGAGAGGGCTGGAGACCATGACACACGAGAGAAAAGAACCGGGCTGTTTAGCCTGGGTGTGAGAAGACAGTGCCTCAAAATGCCTGTAGGATTAGAGGATCCCAGATCATAGGATTATAGATCTAGAGCCAGAGGAAACTTAGAAGCCGTCAAACCCAAATCTTTTATTTTACAGTTGAGGTTAAGGATGAATGAGGTTAAGTATCTTGCCCAGAATCTCACAGTAAGTGACTGAGAGAGGATTTGAACTCAGGTCTTCCTAAACCTAAATGAAGTTCCCTATCTGCTGTACCATCTCATGCTGAACATATCCCAAGTCAGATTCTTCCTCTGTATTGTTCCTAATTGCCACCACACTCAAGACAATTTCCTCTATGGACCATCATCACTACCATTCTTTTAGTCATTTAAGACTAGAAATTTATAGCTTATAATTTTAGAGGTAGAAAGGACCTTATAGGCCATCCAGTCTAACACCTTTCTTTTTACAGAAGAAATGAATTTCATTCTTAATATAGAGCGGTATCCTACAATGAAGAGCTAGAAAAGACCATGGAAATCATCTCTTCTAACCTTTTTAATTTAACAGATAAGAAAGAGTACTTTTTAAAATCCTAAATAAGAAAATGGTCTTTATACCATGCCATTCTTGACCTACTAATGATAAAAATTTCATAGCTGGCTGGGGCTACATTTTTTTTTTTGCCTTTTGCAGGGGAGAAGGCAGGGCTATTGGGGTTAAGTGACTTGCCCAAGGCATACAGCTAGTAAGTGTTAAGTGTCTGAGGCCGTATTTGAACTCAGGTTCTCCTGACTCCAGGGCTAGTGCTCTATTCACTGAGCCACCTAGCTGCCTCTGGATACCTTTTCTGACAGTCTTTCTGGGGTACATGCTACAAAGGAGTTCAGAAATAAATCAGAGTAAATAAATGAAAAGGTCTGTGAGTACAAGAGGAAACTAAGCTTCCCATCTTTAATTCACAAATGATTCATGAATATAGAATATGTTGCCTATGTTGGATGGTCTCTACTTCTCTTACATGTAAAATAAGGTGATATGAGGCCTATGGAGAAGAAGCATGATGAAGTGGAAATAACACCAGATTTAGAGTTAAAGGACCTGAGTTCAAAACCTGCCTTTGCCACCTACTGGCTGTGTGACCTTGAATGAGTGAATCAAAGAATGGAAGTTATTTTACATTCTCTGGGCCTGAGTTTCTTCTTCTGTAAAATGAGATGGTTGGATTACATGTTGCCTAAGGTACCTTCCAGCCTTAAATCTATGACTCTATTACATTCCTTCCTATAAATATTGAATATGAAATGGTAAACTAAAATTGTTATATGTAGAAACTTATTCAATGAACATGGGCAAATTTCTTCTATTTTGCTCCAAAGTTTTTTCCCCTTTATGTATTTATAGACTGGATAATAGTATAATTAGATAGACTGAGAATGTTTGAATGGATGGTCGAGGTTAGTTCAGTGTTAGTTTGACAAGAGGCATCCAGCAGAGTGGCACAAAGATCTTTGCAGGCACATCTCGCTGCCTAGGTGTGCTTCAGACAGCTACTCAGTATGTGCTTCCTATACCACTGTCAAACCTAGCACTGAGATTTTCTCGTGGAGCCCTTATTTTCATTACATCAAAAAGAGAGGGAAAGCACATTTTGTGAAAAGCTGGTATAGAATTCCCTATTCTCAAACAGCCTACCTTTCCAGAATTATGGTTTGGATGTTCTACATCCCTCAGAATATCTGTTCAGTTTTTCAACTTGAATTACTAAAACTACTTTTAATAATTTAATTAAATGATGGTCTAATTGGTTTACTTCCCTCCACCTAAATTAATTAGTTTCTAAATTAAGGTGTTAATAAAAACATTATCTCCTGCAGTAAAAATGTCAACTTTGGATTTTGTTCAGTTCATTTAGCGTAAATGGAGGAGGATATTATGTTAAAGTGCTTTGGAGGAAGGATGCTATTTGAATATAAGGTTATACTTCAGTATTTATGATTTGGTCTTTCAACCTGGCATGGACTTTTATCATTATATTTAACAAACTAAAGGAAACTTCGGTGTTTGATTAAATGCAGCCTTTAATCATTAATTTTTTTCCCTGGATAGCTCATAGTCAATGCTTGCTTTATGGAAAGTAATTCCTTGGAAAATTGGTTTGGGGACAGTCTACCACCAGAGGCAGTAAGCTACTACTATGGTCTTGCCAATGGTCTTTTAAAATCAAGAAATGTCCTGTAAACCTTTACCTGCTGTGACGTTGTAGAGAATGGCGCTGTGCTTAGGCTGTAAGATGCAACTTTCCAGGGTCGGGCAGTAAACATGAAGGCAGTTGACATTGTCATGGATGGGATCATGGAAGAAAATGGCCAGATTGCAGGGAGCTGTCAAAAAAAAAAATAAAAGATGGAATATTTGAAACTTTCGTTGGTTGCCAACAAAACTTTGACTTCAGCCCTGTTTATGATGCTTCAGAAGAACAAAGGATAAGCTCATTTACATAGCAGAGCTCAGTTCTGAAAGACATTATTATGAACTTGATTCTTGTCATAACTTTATTTCTATGAACCTGGAAGACAGGCAAGCTGCTGCACCTTCTAAAGCCTTAGATTTCTTATCTGGAAAATGAAAGTGTTAGACTAATTTTTTTTCTCCAGATTCCTTTTTACATCCAAAGTCTGACCATCTGTGACTTGAGATGACTTTAAGGGAACTTTTAAAGAAATTCTCTAGTAAGCTCAGAGAGAAAACATTCCCTTTCTAGTAAGTGGGTCCTAGATTGCCTGAGGAAAGAAACAGGAATAGATTAAGCCCCTACTATTTGCCAGGCAGTATGCTAAGCACTTTACAAATATTTCATTTGGTTCTGCTTTTTTTTTTCATTCTGCATCAGTTAATACAAATTTTCTTATATTTAGCTCCATTCTGTTTGTCACTTTTTAACTCTTTGCTGTTTACAAAAGTATTTACATACATTTTCTCATTTGAGCTTTACAACAGTCATGTGGTATGTGTATTTTCCTATTCTATGTATGGAGAAACTGAGGCTCAGAAAAGCTAAGGGACATATTCATGGTCTCACAGAGTCAGTGGAAGGATTTGAACATAGGCCTCCAGGCCCAGCACTCTATCTACTATGTCAAAGCACAGATATCAAGAAAATTAATTTACTTCAGTCAGTGATGAGTTTACCTCCTTTGGACAAACATTCTTTTAAAATTTCATAGACTTTCACAGTTGGAAGGCCCTTGGGGCCATCTGGTTTATAGTTCAACCTATACTTCACCAAAAATCTCCCGTGCAATATGCCTGACAAGTGGTCATCTAGATTTTGCTCGAAGACTTCCACTGGTAAGGAAACCAATTCCTTTGAAATGAGTGTATCTACCTTAGAAAAACACTAGCTGTGAGAAAGTTTTTCATTTGATCATTCCTAAATTTGTCTCATTACAACTTTTACCCAGTGCACCTACTTCTGTCCCCTTCCACTTGGCAGCCCATAATACCTCCCTCCATAAATCTCTTCTCCCAGCTAACCTCTTTAAATGAGTCAGCCCTAAAGCTCAAGTCTACTTCACTTGAGACAAGTAAAGAACTGCCATTCTTTCAATGTAATGCAACTTTCTTCCTGTGGCACTTTATCAACCATGCACAAAGTATGAATAATAAACAGGGTGAACCAGAGGTCTTAACACAGGAGACAAGTTTGATCTCATAGACATCACTGGGACTTGATAGGATGGAATTCATGACTAGAATATGGTTCTGTAAGGGTATACGTTTTCCAAAAGGATCAAAACAGATGAAAGGAATGGTAGAATAGTACTTGATATGAAAATACATACACACGTGTGTGTAAACATGAAATCCTGGAACCCAAGGAAAGAAACATGATAAAGAACATAAATAGAGAGACAGAAGGTTTATTTCTACTAATATATCCTACACACCACCTGGGCAGAAGGAGAAACTAGATGACAAACTTGTTACAGAAGCATGACATTGCAATGATGGAGGGCTTCAACTCTCTGGACTCTGCTGGGGTTCCCTTTACCAAAAGCAAAATAAGCAAACAAGCAATAGCAAAAACCAAACCCTGATAAATCGATTACCTATCCTGATGACAATTTCAACTTTCAAAAGGTGGAGGAGAGGAAAAGGGGAGCTGCCATTCTAGATCTGATTCTAACCCATGAAGAACTTATTGCCGAAATGAAAAAGCTGAGGGCAATGGTAGGGGGTAGTGGTGGTAGTACGTGAACACTCAAATAGAGTGCATGACAGAGAAGAGGAAGAAAGCTTGGCATAGTATGATATGTACTCTAGACTTGGGGAGGGCAGATTTCAGAGGATTCAGGTAAGAGAGAGAATCTAGTGGCCTAGCTAAAAATGAAATCCTGGATATTTCTGAAATCCTAAAGGACAAATCAGATGAGGAAGAAAAGATGAGGAAAATTGACTCAAAAATGTGGATTCGCAGGAAATTACTGTCCGACTTATATTTTTAAAAGACATTTGTTGAAATGGGAGCAAAGATAGTAATTGGAAATGAGTATAGAAAAGTAGCCAAATACTTATAGCCAAGAATAAATTGAGTCTGACTAGTTATTATTTTTAACTATATTTGAAGAAAGAAGATGAGAAAAAGAAAAGAAATGCCATTGCTTGGGGGTGAGTGCAATAATTATAACTGACACTGGTGAGAAAGTTGAATCTGACCATCCACCATAACCCCCTCATTCTTAAAAAACCTTCACTAGATCTACCATCCCTGCCAATTCCAGTGGCTTCCTATTGTCTCTGACAAACTGTAAACTCATGTTTAGCTTTTTAAAGCTCTCCACAATCTGTCTCCAGCCCGTCTTTTCCAGTTCCATTGGACATTACGACCTCTTCCATATTCTGCTTCTAGAGAAACTGGCTTCCTCTCTGTTCCTCACATAGGACACTCCCTCTCTCTGAGCCTCTGCAATAGCTGTCTCCCAAGGCTGCAACTCACTCTACTTAACTCTTCCTCTTCCTTTAAGATATAAGCTCATCCACCATCTTCTGCATGAAGCTTTTCCTTATCTCCTCAACAGCCAATCACCCTTGTTCCAAAACTTTGCTTTATATTTATTTGCTTTCCATTCGTGCTTCATATATTTTATATGTACTTATCTTCAGCATTCTAATGTAAACTCATTCTTTGTACTTGTATCCCTAGTTTCTAGCACAGTGCCTGGCATGTAATAGACTATTAACATATAATTCTTGATTACTTGGTTGATTGTTCCACTCCAAAATATCATCTTATGTCTTACTCTTTTTCTCAGAAAAATTCCTAGGAAAAAATTACTGTCTCCAGTTCCTTTCCTCTCACTTCTCGACCTTTTGCAATCTGGTTTCCAAACTTATGGTTCGACTGAAATTGCTCCCTAAAATTATCAGTGATTTTTGAACTGTCAAACCTGATGGTCTTTATTCAGGTCTCATCTTTTTGACCTCTGTGCAACACTTAACACTGTTGACCCTCCCCCCCGCCCCCAATCCTCCTGAATATTCTCTCTTCTTTAGATTTTTATGACTTTACTCTCTCTTGATTCTTTTCCTATCCATCTCACCATCCTTATCAGCTTCCTTTACAGATTGATCAACAATATCATATCTCCCCCCCAACTGTGGGTATTTCTCAAGGCGCTATTCTTGGTCTTCTCTTCTCTCTCTGCACTTTCTAACTTGACCTCATCAGTTCAAATTGGTTGTCGCTATGTGATGGTTCCCAGGTCTATATATTCATTCTCAGTCTTTTTCTTGAGCCCAATGGCATCACCAACTGCCTATTGCACATTTTAAACAAAATGTTCCATGGACATTTTAATTTCAACATGTCCAAGACAGAACTTCATCATCTTTTCCACAAACTCCTCTTTAGAACTTGCCTATTGTTTTCAAGGAAACCGTTATCCCTCTAGTCTCCTAAATTTATAATCTCAGTGTCAGTCTTTTCTCCTTACTTTCTCCCCTTCTATTCAACTAGTTTTCACATCTTGGGAATTCTCCCTCTACTATCTCTCTTGCATCCATTCCCTTCTCATTATTCACTTAGCTAGTACTTTCCTTCTGCCCTTTATCGCTTCTCAGCCACAGTTTTGCAATGAAATTCTCACTGGTCTCCATGCCTCATCTCTACCCACAACTCATTCATTCTCGACATGACTGCCAAGATAATTTTCTTTAAGCACAGGTTGACTGTGTCCTTCCTTTACCCAATAAAATTTAGTGGGTCTTTGCAAATAGAATCAATATAAACTCCTCTGTTTAGCTTTTAACGTCTGTCACTACCTGCCTCCAAACTACCTTTCCGGCTTCATTTAACATTATTTTCCAGCCCCTATAGCAACAATGTCCAAGTGTGGTCCACAGACTTTGAGGGTCCTTGAGACCCTTTCAGGGGATCAGTAAGGTCAAAACTATTTTCATAATAATACTAAGATGCTACTTGCTTATAAAAATAATCCTTCCTTTTCCGATTGCATATCTGTATGATGCTGGATTTTCTTCATGTTCTTCAGCTGAAAAAACATATTGCAATAGATGCAATGCAGAAGCAATGTAAGGGGTTCGTTATTGTTATTTTGAAATAAATTAAATCGTTTTAAAAGTTACCTATTTCCATTTCAAATTAGGTAAATGTTGATAGATGTGACTATTATAAACAAAAGCTCTTTGGAGTCCTCAGTAATTTTTAGAGCTCTAAAGGGGTCCTGAGACCTGAACATTTGAGAACTTCCGTTTTACCAGCTGAAACTTGTCTTCTTGGTATCCGATACCCCTCACACTTGACAGTCCACTTCCCATCTCTGCACCTTTGTAGTGACAAAGTTCCACATTCCTGGGAAATCTACTCTCTTCACCGTTGTCTTGAATTATCTCTTCTTTTCCTGATCCCCCAAATGCTAGTGACTTCCTTGAATTTATTTAGTACTTATTCTGTATATATGCATATATGTATATATTGTCTCCCTCAATAGAATACAAATTCCCTGAGAGTATAAACCATTTTATTTTTGTTTTTGTATTCCCAGCACCTAGTACAGTTCCTGGAACATAGCAGGCACTTAATAAATGCTTGTTTATTGATTTTTTTTTTTGCTACCTGTAGATGGCTGGCAGTTGGCTATAAATTTCCCCCTTTGATTTGGCAAAGATTCAATCTTCCTTCTTCCTCCTTCCATACTCTTCTAGCTGAGTGTATTGCAATTAGGAGTCCTAGCAAATGAAAACTGGAGGCATGATTCTATCTATGTTTTATTTTACAACTTGGTATTTTCCTCTTCACCTAAAAATAATCCAGAATTTAAAAATCCTCATGAGCTATATAGCAACTATATTTATGAAGAACTATATATTTTCACTGCTTACACATACTACCATACTTACCATCCTTTGTAAGACAACAGCTCCTCCCACACTTCTGGCCTGTGCTTTCTGAGTAATACTTGAGGAACCGGGCTCCAAACTTCTGAGATTCCTCCAGGTCAATTAGGAAACCTGGAAAACGTCGGATCCAGCAATCCTTGTAAAACACAGTGGGTGAACAGAGGGCATCTGAAGGCCACACCACACTCAGGACCAGCAGCAACTCTGCTGCTGCTTCCACTGAGCCACACATTTCCTCAATATGAAAAGTTCAAGACGAGTCTTTTTTCCAGCATAGAAAGATGTGACAAGTCTTTGTTTTAGAAAGAATTTCTTGCGTGGTGGGGCCACTGCTAAGAAAGAGTTTCTCTCAGACTTTTCTTGCAGCTACCAGCAAGCTCAATCGGTTTGGGGACCTGCACTTGATTTTCTTTCTTTCTCTCCAAAATGAACTCCCAAGAGGATAGTGCATTTCCTGCTGTCTCTTTCTGGATAGTTTTCACTTCAGTGTTCTCTTGATGCCTTGTTTTTGACTCAGTCACAGAGAAATAGAGCCTCTCCTGTGTAATCCCTCTTTCCCTGAAATTGAACAGTCACAGAAAACCTTTACTATGGAAATATAAGGACAAATGGGGAACATGGGAAAGCTTCTCTCTGAACACGGTATTTCACTGACTTGGGCTTCAGATAACACAATGGTCCTGGTGAGATTTTACTTTAGACAAAACAGACGAACTGTTATTTGTCTTAGTTGGTTTTTTTTCTTTTGGCAGATTTCTTAGCTTTATTTCTTTCCTTGAATTTGTTGCTTTCTCTGCCCTTACAAGTGTTTGGGTTTGTTTTCTGCTCCAAAAAAGCATTTATTTAAACAAATGCAAACCAAGAATGAAAAAGGTTACTATGAACTTCACTCTTTCCAGAGACAACAAACCAAGGAGCAAATGGTGCTGCATCCTCGTGTAACAAACCCGCTGAGATGTCCACAGTTCTACAAAGAGGAATTATTACTTATCTTGAGAGCTGAAGGGAAGGGTGGATTTCTTAATGCCTACCCAAATGCACTAGACTGCATTTTCTTAACGCTTGCCTGATTTCTGTGTCTGTTGGATGCTGGAAGCAAGAGAACAGTACTCCTTTCTTTAGTGCACACTCATACTTTGGTGGGAACATTGCATATTCTTGACTGAGGAATGGGAGGCTAAAGGCAGCAGGTGAATTAAATTATTATTTAAATGTCTCCCTATTAACGATGGTTTCAGTTCCATTTTCAAAGGCAATAATACCACGGGAATGGCTTTCCATCTCACGGTCCCTAAAGCTGATGAACTCTGAAGTACTAAAAGTATTGTTTTGTTTCCAGTAGGTCTAACAATGATTGTGATTGGAGTAATAGATCATTTTGTCAGTGCTTTAAGATTTACAAAGACTTCTCATGCATTATCTCATTAGTGATGCCCAGTCTTTTTTTTTAAATGAGAGTACAGATGTAGTATTCTCTCTCTAACCTCCTCTCTAGTGATTCATTTATTCAGAACACAACAAGCAGTTTTTAGAAATCATTCCTTACATGTTTACTAACAATAGACAAGTTAGCATTATATAGCATATAGCTTCTCAATGGAAAAAGGAGCAGTGAAGTTAAACAGATGCCTGTTTTTAAGTTTCCTATGGTTCTTGTCCTAACCACAATTGAAAAAACAAAACATTGTACTTTTCTGCAAATATGTATAGATATGTGTATCACTATATAGCTAGATCAGAATGGTAAGATAGACTTTTTATTCCCAGATACACTTTAAACAAACCTGTCTTACCTGCAGAAGTCAGACTCTTCTACCTGTTTGAAGGGAAGAGGGAAATGGCAGTTTCTAAAGGGAAGGTTAAAAGCTGACATCCAAAATTGACTCTCCATTGTTCCTTGTTCTCTATCTAGCATGACATACCAAGACTAAAAATACTTACACTAAAAGTACTCTCTTTATAAAAAAGATACACAGAGGTACACAGTTTCTGTTGTGATAAGAAATCATTCTTCAAAGTTCTCAGCTTCCCTGAAAGGACAATGGAACAATCCAAAACCTTGCTAGAACAGAGGACTCTCAGTTATTAACCCTTTAGATGTCCAACAGGGATAAAAAAAGAATAGAAAGCTATTTTTGATGGTATGTGTAAGTTCCAAAGACCATAACCATAATTAAAAATATAGGCATGCATCTCACTCCTTATGATGAGCTGCGCTGGAATGGAAGGAGAAAAACTGGATGGGGGTGTGCACGTCAAGGATAGAGGTTTCAGTTATGGACAGATATAATGGGCACATCCCATCTCATGACAAAAAAATTATCAAACAAAGCAGAAGTACTTAGTGACCATATGTAATGAAATGAAGAAACCAGAAAACAAATGCCACTCAGCACAAATGATTATATGCAGTTATTGGATCCCACAGTCATAGAATTAGAGCTAGAAGAGGCCTAAGAAGGAGTTTAGCCCAACTCCCTGATTTTATAGATGAAGAACTGAGGCCTAGAGAGGTGAAGGTTGTACAGGTACAGTAGTAAGTGGCTGAGTCAGAATTTGAGTCCACCTTCCTTGACTCCGAACCTGGAATGTTCCCCTCCCATACTGCCTTTCTGTCACACTGCATGGATCCTGAGAAATAGATTTGGACTGCAAATTGCTGTTTGTTACATTGCTATAATAATAATTCCTTATATTTATACAGAACCTTCTTGGGAGGAATCCAAAGCTCAGAAGACCACTGCCTCATTAATCATTACAGTTTTCCTCTGGGAAAAGTGCAGGTTGTAATTTGCTTCATTTTGCAGCTGAGGACTCTGTCCAAGGTCACTTAGAAACTGAGTGGTGGAGTTGGGCTCAAAATCCAAGGTCTCTGTAGTTAAATATGAAATCCAAAATAGTATCTGATAGACTGGACTTCTATGAGAAATGTTAACTATGGAGAATCAATTTTGCAGTCTATATAGTTTGAGTTGCAGATACTGGCATAAATGAAATTAAACATTCAGATGCCTGAATTCTATGGAAGTTTTGCCTGGGTGAAATCTATAAACTTAAGCCAAAAGGGAAAAATTCAAGACTGAGTGCTAAATGTAATGGACTTTAGCAGTCCCATATGATATCTTTTAATAGTATGAAACTATGTAATTTTTGTGTTTAAAAACAAACTCAGAAATAAAGTTGTCATAAAAAATTTCTTTTCAAAGAACAAAATATGGTACTATAATTTTTGGCAAAGTATTTGAAATGTGGAATATGAATAGGCCCTCTCTCTAATACGGTTTTCTAAAATCCTGTTTTCCCCACAGGTTTTATACGATTTGAATTTAGACATTCTGGGTAATTGTCCTATTCAAAGTTCAGAGACTCAAGAGTTTTATCTTTTCCCCAAACCTCCTCTTGCCTTCACTACTTTTGTCAGGGACACCACACCACCTGCCCACTGTGGTCAAAACCATGTCGTTCTCTGACTCTTCTCTTTCCCTCACCTCTCATATATCCACTGTTAATGCCCTCTCAATTCTACCTTTGAGATAGCTCTTGTATCCATCTCTTTAATCCTTCTGCCACCACACTAATACAGGTTCCTAGAAGGAAGAAAGGAAGACTGGAAGGAGGAAGGGAGGGAGGAAGAGGGGAAACAAGCATTTATTAAGTGTCTACAATGTGCCAGACATTGTGTTAAGTGCTTTACAAATATTATCTCATTTGATCATCACAACAACCCTGGGAAGTAGGTGCTATTATTATCTCCATTTTACAGTCGAGGAAACTAAAGCAGGTAGAGGTTAAGTGACTTGCCCAGAGTCACACAATGTCTGAATTTGAACTTAGATCTTCCTGACTACAGGCCCGGGGCTCTAACTACTGTAGCATCTTGCACCCAATACATCATAACTATTTACCTTTAATCACCTCCCAATAAATTTTCTTGCCTCCAGTATTCCCCTTATCCAATCAGTTCTTCACATCTGCCCAACTAGTGTTCTTTATGCATAGGTCTGGTTAGAGTACGTCTCTCTCCCTGAGATTGATTGAGATGTTGCAGAGGGGAAATTGACAGGTCTTGCCACCATATTGGATTGGGGAGCGGTGGGGTTTGAGAGAAAGTCAAGAGTCTAGGATGACCCCTAGGTTGGGAACCTGAAAAAGATGATGCTGACCTCCATAGTAATAGTGAAACTAGGAGGAGAGGAGTGATTAGGGGGGAAGATAATGAATTCTACTTTGGACATGTCAAATATTGGAGGTCTATTGGACATCCAGTTTGAAGTGTTCAAGATAGAGTTGGGAACACTCTGACTGGAGAGAGAGACAACACTTAGAGGGTTACAAGAGGTGATTGAGAGGACTAGAAGTCTTTGAAGGATACACATTTTGTGTCAGACCCAGGGTCAGTGAGGCTCTGCTTGGTCCCACGTGTGGGCTAAGCCAAGAGCCAGTAGGGCCAGTAGTAAAGAGGCAGAGTGAGTGGTAGAAAGGGCTTCCCAATGCAACCAGCTGTGAAGGGGCTACCACAAGGTCCCAATTTGTCAGGCATGTTACCTTGTGGTCTGGGGAGTGGCGCTCTCTTCTGTTGAGGCCCCTTCTGTCTCTGGAGTCCAGTGATCATAGGATTTAGAATTTCAGGGGACCTCATATTCTGGGGTGATTGGAGGAGCCTCAGGCTGGGAGAAGGGAAGGAACTTGGCTGGAGGCGCAGAGGTATTAAGAAGTGATTAATTGGCATACAGCTTGGCCATATTTTCATATTCATTCATCCTCCATTCCTGCCTGTTTCCCACCTTCTGCACATCTGGAAAATTTCACATTATCTTCCTTACCAAATGTAGTCCTTTCCTTTATCCACCCAAAGAGATATCCCTTGGAACATAGAGTAAAAAAGAGAGTGGGAAAAGATCGGTAGTAAAAAGAGTTAGCTTTTATGTCGTGCTTTATATATATATATATATATATATATATATATATATATATGATCTCATTTGAACCTCACAATAGCCCTGGAAGGTAGGTGCTATTATTTATCCCATTTTATAGATGAGGAAACCAATTTAGGGTTAGGATGTATGGGGTGTTAAGAGAGGACCTAGCACTTCTGCTGTGAGGGCTTGCCTAACCCTTTTCTTTAAAAAAGTGTTTTTTAATTAATCTTTTATTTATTTATTTTTAGCTTTCAACATTCATTTCCACAAGATTTTAAGTTACAATTTTTTCTCTCCGTCTTTCTCCTACCCCCCACCTCAAGATAGCGAGCCTACTGAATACTCCTTCCCCCAATCTTCTCTGTCTTATATACTCCCCCATTCCCCCCTAACTTTCTAGTAGGGCAAGATGGATTTCTATACCCCTTGCCTAACCTTTTTAAAGGCTACTTATCCACCTTTGGTATCTACCTGTCATTCAGCTCTCACCTGTGGCTCCAAAAAGTTGGGTCACACCCCCATAAAACCATCTGGATAGATGGGCTAAACTAGGTTGAGGGTAACTGACAGGCTTCAAACCCACTGGTGAATTAGGGGTAGTCTACCTGAGCATGTGAAGACTCCCTGGTAGAATGGGCAGATTGAGAACAATTTGTTCTGATGGCCATGAAAGCAACAGAAGCAGGCCCCATGGATTTTTAAGAGCTTGGTCAGATGTGAAGATGCCAAGGTTGTCCAGTGCATCCTGGACCATTGCCATTCTCCTGAATTTTGTCTTGCTGCTCAACTTAGATGACTCTGAAAGAGAGAGGCTGATGATTTTGTACAGCTCTGCCTCACTTAAATCCAATTCACTGGTCCTCTTCAAAAACAAAGAATGAACAACAAGCATATCATATAGGGCACTCTGGTACCGTTAGATTATTTTCAGCCTTAGTTCATGTTGTTCCCATACATGTGCTGTATTCTCTAATCACATTGGACTAGTCTGTGTCCCATGAAAACACCTTGTACTTTATTCAGATTATTCTCATACATATAATGCCCTATCTAACCACTCCTCTGTCTGTTAAATTCCTATTTATCCTTTAAAGCCCTACTCAACAGCTCTCTGCCCCAGGAATTCTCTGACTCCCCAGTTGGCAATGTTTTTCTCTATCAAAGCATTTGGGCCTTTCATATATTGTCATGTGATATTTTGCTTTACAGCTATTTGAATAGACTTCCTCCCCCTAGTAAGGCCTCTGTGTGGGCCAGAAAAATAATTCATGGGTAGAACACTGGTGGGAGAGGGAGGTACAAAATCAGGAGACTGATAATGGTACAGGCAGCCTGGCCCAGTGATCAAGACGTGATCAGAATAACCTGGGAACAAGTACTACAAATTGATCCGGGATTTTTCTTCTTATTGTTCTGCCTAGATTCATCTTGCTACCTTTAGTTGCCTTTTAGGTAGTTTATCAGTCACAATATCATATTCTTCCTGTTGTTGGAGAATCTTAATTTAAAACCACTAGCTCTGGATCATGATTAGTTAATACATGTTGCACACTTAATTGTACTTAATTTTCTTCCCCTCTATGGTCTGGGAGTTTCACAGATCATGCTTTAGGGTGGACTTAAGATTTCCAGGGAGCATGCCATGAAACAATGCTAATAGCTTTGAGGACTTGTGGGGGCTGAATGCAGAAACTTAGAGATCATGAAGCAGTCCCCTTCTGGTCCACTAACCAAGAACAATCCCTGAACTAGTGATTATTTAAAAGGGATTGACTTGCCCTAGGTATCTCTATTCTCTTCCCAGAACTCTGCAAATAGTCTTAAGATTATTTAAGACTATCCTAGAAGGACTGGTGCACTTCTCTGCTTCTTGGAAGAAATATAGAAATAGATGGGCATACCAGCCTGGGCCTTAGGTCTCTGCTTTCTTCTTCAGTTTTATTTCCTTCCTGCTCCCCAAGATGGGAGGTAACCTTTTGAGTTCAAGAGGTTCAGAGTTTCTGGGTCCATTGATAGTGGTGTAGGGTAGCCAGGGTTGCCAGAGAACATGGACTTAATAGGAATTGTTTGGACAGTTTGGAGTCAAGGTGAAATATAAAATGTCTATTCATTAGTCCTAACAATTGGTTTATATATTGATGGTGTTAAGTTTCAACCTCCTGTGATGGTAATGGAAATTTGAAGATCTTCCTTACTCCATAATAAACCTAGTGGAATTTGAAGACCTTCCCTTCTTTGAAGATATGTATACCCTGCCCCCTAATAGGCTAAATGTAGTCACATGGAACTTGTGGTGAGAGGAGTTTGCTGAAAGGTAGAGCAGAGCCCACAGGAAGCTGGGAGAGAGAACAGCTAGACTGGAGGGAGGGGAGGACACATCCGAGGGAGACAGCTTATGAGTAAATGTTGGTTTGTGGGAAGACTAAAGGATTCTGTGGCTCTCTGTGGTGTTATAGCTTATTGACTTCTTTGCTACTATGATAGAATTGGCTTACTGGTTTTGGGATTCAGCTTTCTGATGTCTAAATAAATGTTTTGCTTCTGTCTTCAACATGGAGAGTCTGTTATATTTTGTGATCAAGCATATTTATGGTGACTGTTGGCACTGTGAATATTACATTGGTGCTACACCTCTCAGGAACGTATAAGTCAAATCAACAAGCATTTATTATGTCCCCACAATGTGCCAGACACCGTAATGAGTGCTGGGATACAAAGCTAGGTGGTTCAGTTAATTGCTGGTCCTGAAGTCAGGAGGATCTGAGTTCAAATCTGGCCTCAGATACATATTAGCTGTATGACCTTGGACAAATCACTTAACCTCTCTTTACTTCAGTTTCCTCAACTGTTAAAATGAGGATAATGATAGTAGCTGGAAGGGTAGTTGTGAGGACCAAATGAAATAACTGTTGTAAAGTACTTAGCACAATGCCTGGCACATTGTAGGTGCCTAATAAATGCTATTATTATTATTCAAAGGAAAACAAACTTAGTTCTTACTCTCAAGGAGTTCACAATCTAATGGAGAAACAACATGAAAACAACTATGTATAAATAAGATATATTCGGGATAAATTGGCAGTAATCTCAGAGGGAAGAGATTCTTCTAGTATTAAAGGCTTACTGCGGAAGGTGGGAATTTTAGCTGGTTCTTAAAGGAAACCAAAGAAAACAGGAGACAGAGATGAGGAGTGAGACGATTCTGGACATGAGGTGCAGCCAGTAAAAATGCATGGAGATAGACAGTGAGGAATAACAAGGAAGTCATAACTTACAGTTATGTCTGTTGTTTCTCCAAGGCTTTTGTCCTTTTAAGTGTGAGCTTGTCTTTGGAATTTAGTCTGAGGGTCAAATCTAGCTTGGGCCTCTGCTTCTGAAAGGTCTTTGTACTAAGAATGGTTAAGACCCCTGTTTTAGAAATATCCAGACATTTAGGAATATCTAGAAATATTCAGGCAAAATTGTCACAAAGGGAATTAGCCTAGTATTAGGCCTTTTGGTAAATAGGCCAGCTGAGGATAATGAAAAGTGTTTCTGTGTGTTCTGACTTCACAATCCTACCTTAACAGAAAACCTATTGTAAGAGCTTTATAAACGATCTCATCACTTAAGAAACTTCCATTCCTAAATGATGTTATCATCATGTCAAATGACAAAAAGCATGAAGTGCCAGTGATACTTATTGTCAGACAAGCACCCTTGTCCAGGTTGATCCTGCTCAGATAATTCTAGTTTACTGCTTTTCTAACCCGAGTTTATTCACTGTAACTCTTGGTCCATTTAAAACAGGCCAGAAAACACCAGTCAGGGATGTATCTATGATGGTCAGGGAACAAAAGCTTCTATTAATGAGAGATTCTAAAGGAACAAAGAGGGTTCACTACTTTCTGATGTCCCTATTTAAACTTTGTTAACTAATACTTTTTATCTGGGAAATGTTGAAGTATCTAGTCCTAAAGGGTAACCAGATATTATACTATGGTAATGAATACACACGTACACTTCTCTTTATTTTAATCCTTGAGGTTCCTCAGGTGGTTATAACTTTAATTACACGTCTAAACATGTCATTTCCCTACTCAAAAAGCGCATCAGTGACTATTGCCTCTAGGATGAGATGGAGTTACTTTAAGGTTGAATTTTTGGGTATCTCAGGACCTTTTAAAATTCTTTGTCATGGTCTTTGTCTTCTTGTTCATTCATGTCTTTAGTTTTAGTTCCTGAAATGAAGCTTTGTGCTTAGCCTTGACTTGGATTACCTATGTTCCTACCTCGGGCTCTACTTCCTGGGGTTAGTCACCCCACCCTACCCACCTTGGATTTTTTAGGTTCATAGGATTTTTTAGAATTTTCAGGGTCCTTTATGGAGTCTTAGGCCAGAGTGCTAGGGAGCTCAGGACCTAGCCCAATGCCTAGTACTCAGTAGGTACTTAATAAGTGCTAATTGACTTGATCTGGCCTCTCTTAGTCTAGGCATTGTCTTACCTAAGCATGTTGCTCCCACTCCTTGATGCTTCTGTCATCTCTGCGGTAGCTTTCCAAACATCCTGAAGGGTTTTCAGGGGAGCCTGTGCTCTCACTGCCTTAGGATACAGAGCCTGTCATGTTGGGAGGCTACCATTTCGTTGGCCTAAGCTAGCACTAGAGGCCCCCCTTTCTTATTGCCTGTGGGTTTCTGAATGAATTTTTGTGTAGTTTTGGGGCTAAAGGTAATTTCCCATTAGCTAAATACCCCTATGAGTCCTGTGAAGTGGTTGTATTGTTTAAATTCATACTATCCAAAGTTATAATCATACGTAAAATATAAATCTTCCATGAAGAGAAATGGAAGAGAATGAAGGCACAGACTCAAAGCTAAGCTCTGGGAGCCAGGACACTATTTCTTCTCCAGCGTAGCTGCATTTTTGGACATTTCACATGAGAATGTAGACTGCTAAAGCCAAAAAGGACTTTCGAAGCACATTATTACATGAAAAAAGAAACATATACCTCCCCCCTACAACACTAGAACACATTTAGTAGTAAATATACATGCTCTATGGGACTACAGACTCTGCTACAACCTGTCTTGAAATTTTGTGATATGAGCTAAACATTTTTGAGGAACAAGGACCCACAAATTCAGCTTTGTTGCCTCCAAAATGTTATTGGGGAATTTCTCAACCCAGACATCCTGTTGAAGAGTAACTTCTCCCACTTTAGTCCATTTGACTGGAGGTCAGTAAATCAAGAAGCAAGGCTAGAAGATAAAAAGTTCAGTTAGCATCAGCTGATGGTCATTTGTCAGATGGATAGCATCCTACAGAACGCAGTCAGTGCATCCTACAGAACACAGGCAGTGCATCCTACAGAACACAGTCAGTGCATCCTACAGAACAGTCAGTGCATCCTACAGAACACAGTCAGTGCATCCTACACAACACAGTCAGTGCATCCTACAGAACAGTCAGTGCATCCTACAGAACACAGTCAGTGCATCCTACAGAACACAGTCAGTGCATCCTACAGAACAGCCAGTGCATCCTACACAACACAGTCAGTGCATCCCACAGAACACAGTCAGTGCATCCTACAGAACACAGTCCGTGCATCCCACAGAACACAGTCCGTGCATCCTACAGAACACAGTCCGTGCATCCTACAGAACACAGTC
>CM053581.1:391665720-391725489 GCA_028627135.1 Pseudochirops cupreus | reverse complement strand
TTGTTCAGACCATGATTTTTTTTTTAAATCTCTGTGGGGCTCTGCTTCCAGAAAGGAAAGCTCTGTCCCAAATCGCTGGTGTCCTCCCGGCTGCCGTAGCTCTCAGGAAGATGCTGGGGAAGATGCTGGGACTCTTCCTAATTACTTCCGGCTGACTGGATAATGAAGATTCCAAGACCGAGGCCCAAGACGGCGATCTGGATCCAGGCCACTCAACGCAAGAGCACTGGCCTGAGCACAATCGCTAAGTCCCCCTGCTGTCTGCAGGCCATGGGCGGGAAGCTACAATGCAGAGGCGGGTGCAAAACCTCTTCCTTTAGCTTTTCCGCTCTGGAGGCCTTCTGGCTGGACTGCTTATCTCCCCCTTTCGCAATCCCCACTCACAGCTGCTGCTAACCTGCTCACCTGAGAGGCTCCTCCACTCCTCCCGTCCAGCCGCCCCTGGGGCACAGCCGCGGCTTCAGGGCAGGCTGGTTTCGGTTCACAGTGCTGATATGGTTCCTCGTAGCCGAGCTGACTTTAGTGGGAAGTATCTTTGTGTGCATTTTGGAGTTCTAGGATTGGTTTAGAGTCCTCTTTCATGGGTATTTTGGGGTGGCTATGTGAGAGCTACAACATGTTGCTGCTGCTACGCTGCCATCTTGGCTCCGCCCCCTGGTGGCCTCTTTGTTGCTGGCTACTTCTGTTCTTACTACAAACACCTCTTGTTGATAAAGGACCATCTCTCTCGGCTCTGCTACAGAAAGGTACAGCCTCACAATCTCCGGACAGAGCAGCACCAAGGCTCTTCTAATATGCCTTTCTCTATCTCCAACTTGAAAATCTTCATGACCAGAGTATAGATCTTCAAATCCACCATGACAGTTATGGTAATCATAGCCAAAATAATCACAATAGTCCTCATTTCCATAATCACCTGAAGTGATATCCCTTCAGCCCCTACCTCCATGTATTGACTTCTCACTGAAAGGGGCAAATGAAGTGAACTGTAACAGCAAAGTAATGATACATTCTTTTTTTTGCTGCTTGCCTCTGGGTTTTGCATTCTTACCTTTTTTTGAAATGGCTTAGCAAAAACAGTATCAGCATTTTCTCCCCTCTATGTCTTTGCTTTCATTGCCTTTACATTTGTTCCACTGGTTTCCTTGTCTTTACAGCATTATCTCACTCACCTAAATGAATGCATGCGTGAGCCTTTAGCTGCTTTACTCATTCCAGTCTCTCAAACTGACAAAATGCTTTTCCATCTTCTTGGCAAAGATGCATCAAACAGCACATTCACCTTTTATGAAATGGCTCAAGCCCACCCAGACTGTGCCCCCATCTGCCCCTCATTCACAATTTTGTGCTCTTCATACTCATGGTTTTTTGTTTGTCATTCTGTTGGTGGCACAAATAGATATCTCTAAGGCCCTCTGTAATTTGCTAAATCCTTCAAGAATCTACTCTTTAGACTTATTCTTAGGAACAGACCCAACAAGAAGTCCATTCCTGGTGCCTGAGATGCAAATGCTGATGTTTTCCAGGGCAAATTTCATGGATGCTAATGGTTTAACAGTCTCCTGAGGTGCTTTGCACAGAAAGCAGCAAAAGCAAATACCCTATTTAGACCAGTTAGGGGACCGAGCCATCCTTAAGTACAGATCCTAAAGAGGAATAGTTTTTTCCGCTAATGGAACAAGTTCATCTTCAAACAGTTATGAGCCAATGAAACACTGCTGTCTAGAACACAATGAATCTAAAGGGAGACCCTCACACTTTCTCTCTTCAGTGGTTGCACCAACTATGTAGCCTAGTCTTTCCAAGACTGCCTCAGTTTTTACCAGATCTAGTCCTTGACTATAATCAGCCATTCTGATTCCCTGGTGCTCTCTCAACTTATATGTTTCCATGATTCCACATAAAAAGGTATTTTGTTCTGCAACTAAATCTGCAACATAAATTTCATCTAGTTTTTAGATGGCTATTTTTTTAAAGTAACTTTCTACAGTAAACCAGCATCAAGAAATGTTTGGAAATGCTCAGAATGAGTAAGTGTAGAAGTATCCAGAGGCTCTTTAGTATTATTCTCATTAACATCTTTAGTAGCCACATTTCCAGACATCTCCCTAATGGGATTGTTACCACTAAATCCTGTATGAAAGGATCAGGTTTGGGGAATTGCATGCTTGCTGCTTCCTATATACAGTACATTTGTTGACAGTGGAATAGTTGACAGACCCCTGAAATGCCAAATCTTGCGGCCTTTTCCCAATCCTTATGTCTCTCAAACTCTTTGTAGCACCTGACACTGGCGACCACCCTGTCTCCTGAAAATTCTCTCATCTCTTGAGTTTTCATGATGTATTCTCTTAATTCTTCTCCTCCCTGTCAGATTGCTCCTTTTCAGTTTCCTTTGACAGTTTATCATCCATATTATGACCCTTAACTGTAAATGTTCCCCTGGGATCTTTTCTCAATCCTCTTTAATTTTCTCTCTAATTTGGTCACCTCACTATCTCTGAAGGCTTTATTTTTCATCTCCATGCAAATGATTCTCAAACCTCTAGTCTCTCCTAAGCTCTAATAATACATCTCCAACTGCCTACTGGATATTTCAAACTGGTTGTTCCAGAGACAATTTCAACTCAACATATCCAGAATGGAGTTCATCTTCCCCAACCATCTTTTTTTATATTTTTATATTTGATTCATTAATATTATTATGGATATCTTGTTATTCTGAGATTAGGTCTCCCCATCTTGCTCAGGCTGCAGCTGCCACTCGTGGATTGATCCCTCTGATGATTAGCACAGAGGCTTTGACTTGTTCCATTTACAACCTGGTCTGGTCTGCCCCTTCCTTAAGCAGCCAGGTGGTGTTGCCCCTCCTGAGAGCTCACTATAATGACCCCAGATTTCGCATGGATACTTAGTACATATTTTAGCCCTGGTGCATGCTCAGAACTCTCAAGCTCAAAGTAATCCACCAGCTTCCTCCTCCCCAAGAGCAGGGATTGTCATGAATCATGAACAGTCACGCATCCCCACACCTACAGACATCTTTTGTTTTTGAATCACCCAGAAAATCCCTCCCCATCCAAGAAAATCATCCCTTTTTAACAAAGAATGAAAAAAGAGGAAAACATTTTTCAGCAAAACAAATCAACACAACAACCATGTTCAATATTATATACAAGGCCTGTAAAACGATCTAAACTGAACTAAACAAGTCATTAAACTGAATGTACCTTTTGCCCTAGGAAGAGCTTTACTAGGCATAAATCCACACAGAAGTCAAAGACTGAAATAAAAGCCTTATACATGCAAAAACATTTGTAGCAACACTTTTTGTGGTAGTAAAGAACTGGAAATAAAGTGGGTGGCCACTGACTGAAGAAGGGCTGAACATATTGTGGCATATGGATGAAATGGTTATTTACTGTGCCAAAAGAAATGATAAAACATGAAAAATTCATAGAAACTTGAGAAAACTTGTATGAACTAAAGAGAAATCAAAACACTAAAACAATTTACCCAATGACCACAATAATGTAAAGTAAAACAACACTAGAACGCCATCAGATACCTTTTGCTTTTATCTCACCTTCATCTCCACAGTCCACCCCACCTTTTTACCCCTCAACACACATATACATAAGAAAAGCAATCCTTTTAAAAAGAGAGGGGAAAAACAGGTCAGCAAAACCAATCAACCAATCAACTGAGTCTAATAGTATACATGACATTCAACACCCACAGGTGCCCCCACCACTGTAAATAAGAGAAGGAAACGTGTAGTTTTTTCAACTCTTTTCCAAGGCCAGCCTTCTTGGTTATTATGACTACAAAGCTTTCTTTTTTTTTGTTCTTTCCATTACTATTGTATTCATGCTACGGACATTTTCAATTAGGGAACGATTTTTCCATTCTGCCTACACACCTCACATTTGTCCCTTCTCCTCTACACACGTGGCCACCATTCTGGGTCAGGCCCTAATCACTGTCTTACTTGGATTATTGCAATGGCCTCCTAAGTGGTCTCCCTCCCTCAAGTCTCTCTCCTCCCCAGTCCCTCCTCATTACTTTCCTGAAGCCCAGGTCTGACCATGCCACTCCCATATTCAATAACCTCTAAGCGCTCACTACTACCTTTGGGGATCAGATAGGTTTCTTTGGTTGGTTTTTAAAGCCCTTTCCACCCTGTTTTCAACATACCTTTCCAACTTTATTGTATATTATTCCCCCTTCCCACACAGTCTAGCTAAATTGGGTCTTCTCTGTGTTCCTCATATACAGTCTATGTCCGTTTCTACATCCTCCATTTTTAGAATCTACTCTCTCCTTACCTCTGCCTCTTAGAAGCTCTCATTTCCTTTGAAACTCAGCTCAAACATCACTTTCCACATAAAGTCTTTCCTGATCCCTTCAGACGTTAGTGTTTTCTACTCCAAAATTACCAGGCATTTATTTTATCTCTATTTTGCATTTAATAATATATGTACATGTTGCCTCCATCCCCCGTCTTGTCTCCCTAAACCCCAAATTCAAGTCCCTGAATGCCCTTGAGTATGGGGGCTCTTTCATTTTTGTCTTTGCATCTCTGAAGCCCGCTTCAACGCCCAGAATGCAGTGGGTGCTTAATAAACATTGGCTTGTGGGCCGACTGCTTACTTCCCTGCACTGATTTGTACTTCCCAGCATTGGTTCATACAAGTCCTTCCTGTGATTCTCTGAATTCTTCATATTTATCATTTCTTATACCATAGTAATGCTGCTTTACCTTCCTTTACAACAAGCCACACTTCATTTAACTATTTCTTACCCAACTGGCATCCCTTTGTTCCCAGTCCTTTGTTACCACAAGTACTGCTATGAATATTTTGGTGTATATGGAACCTTTATTTGGAGGTCTCTGCCCTTTCTGACATATATACCTAGCAGTGAGGATCTCCAAGAATGAGTACTTTAGCACTTTTTTTAAAAGCTACTTTTCTTATTTTTAAAAATAATTCCAAATTGCCACCTGGAAAAGGTTATCTAGATTTAAGGACAGCATCTTACTTCTTTCTTGTCGAAAAGTGCAATGATGTGGACTAGACAATAATTTGGTGAGGAAGATTTAGAACTAGTTCAATTACCAAAAAAAAAAAGGACATTAACAGGCAAATTTCAAGTAGGAGAGAAGTCTCTATTGAAATATTCCAGTGATCTGTGGGTGGCCTTTACTCTTTTATATTTTTATTAATGATTTGTATAAAGGTTGATGTAATTCACATACACACACACACACACACACACACACTGCAAATGACACAAAGCTGGGAGGGATAGTTAATACAATGGACAATAAAATCAGAATTCAAAACAATCTCCCAAAGGTTAGAATGTTGGGTTGAATATCAGAAGAAATTTGGGATGAATGTAATTTTATCCTTGTGTTCAAAAAAACCAACTTTACAAGCATAAGACTGGGGGAAGATGTACTTTTTCTAAAAGTTCTCTTACCTTTAATGTTACAACTCTTGCTTTGGGATTATAAAGAGATGGTCCTGCTGAAACATAATTAGCTGTCTCAATTTCGATAGGAAAATGCTTCTCACATTTCTCATCACTGTCCAGTGCACTTGGCCAATCAGTGCAGAAATCTGGGAAGTTTAAAGTAAGTTTATTTCAAATATGGTTATGTAGAGAATATGGAATCCCCACTGGACTCCATTAGCCTTAGTTTACCAAACTGCAAAAACAACAGTGACCTGGTTTATAAAATACTTTCACATATATTATCTCATTTGATACTTATATTAAGCTTGTCATCAAATGAGATAATGTATACAAAATGCTTTGCAAACCTGAAAGAACTACAAAAATGTGAACAATGATGATGATGATGATGATGACAATGAAATGAGGAAGCCAAAGGAGTCAATGTTGTCTGCATTTAACAACGAAGAAAATGAAGCTTAGGAAGATTCAGCGACTTACTCAAAAGCACACAGGTTATTAATGGCAGAGCTCTGATTAGAATCCAGGTCTTCTGGCTCATAGTTCTGTGTTCTTTCAGTTAAAGAACTTCTCTTTGTCAGGAGAACCTGAGTTCAAATCTGGCCTCAGACCCTTAACACTCACTAGCCATGTAACCTTGGGCAAGTCACTTAACCCCAATTACCCTGCCTTCCCCCTCCAAAAATTTTGCATTAAAAAAAAAATTTAAAGAACTTCTCTTCAAGCTCTCACGCTCTGTTCATGGCCTTTGTTAATTTTTTCCTCATTCCTAGTCTTACCCTTCCTTTTCTCCCCACCACCCAGTCAATTACAGTCTAATACATAGTCAATTCAAGGACACAATTAATATTTACAGTACTGTGAGGGCATTTTGGGATAAAAACTAATTATAGTGAAAGTAGCATACAACTATTATTTTACATTGCTTAGTTAACTTGGCAGAGGTTTAAAGCATAAAGAGCTTCTTCCAGGCACCTCCCTATAATCATTTCCTCAACTCTCAAAGTTGAAATTCCAGCTACAGGCCAGATCTTCCCTTCAGAAAGGGTGGAACTTTAGAAAGAGTATGTTTATTCTCTGTCCTTTTTTTGTGCTGCTTTCTGGATATGTTTGGCTTAGGGCCTAAACTACTGATCACAGCCAGTGAGAAGTCAGAATCCCATAGTGAAAGCTTGCCCAAGATTGAGGTGGGAAGATGAACATTAGGATTACCTTGCCCCTCTGAAGTTCTGCTTTGTTCTTATGTCTTTGTTCTTTAGGCTTTTCTAACAGGTGCTTCCCTTTGGTCATTCCACTTTGTTATCAATTCAACCTACATTTTATTTTTCTACCATCCTTGAATTTAATTTCTCTAAAAAGCCACTGACAAATTTACCGCTGGGCATATAACCAGTCTACTAACTAAACCTTCTCCTTGGAAGGTTCAACATATTTCATTCTTGTGGTTTCACTGCTCTTGACAACTACTTCTTCAATTTGTACTCTATTTAAATTTTATTTAGTAATGCTACTCTCTAAATATTTTATTTTGCTTTTTTACATATGGATTTTCTGTATCAACTAAACTGTTAGTTTCCTTAAGGCAGCATCATGATTTCTAATTCTTTTTATTCCTCACAGGGTCTAGAACATAACACTATAGTAAACAGTGGTTAACAATAATAATCATTAGCACTGACTTAGTGCTTTAAAGTATTTTACATATTTACATATTCGAGTGATCCTCAGTACAGCCCTATGAGGTAGGTGGTATTATCATCTTCGTTTTACAGATGAGGAAACAAAGGTTGAGAGAGGTTAAGTGACTTGTCCAGGGTCATACAGCTGCCTAAATCTTCCTGGCTCCAAGTCTCATACTCCAGCCTACCATGCCATGTAGAATTCATCTAATAAATTCACTAAATATAACTAAAGGACTGCTAAGAAGCACGGGAGAAATAATATCAAATCAAAAGAAAAGGAGAAGTTCAAAAAAAATAAAGAAAAGCTAGAAGGTTTTACAATGTGTTATAGTTATGAAATTTACATTTTTTGTACCATTTACATAAACATCAAGGTGACCGTTTTCTTAAATAATCACTCACCTTTAAGAGCTGCACAGTGCTTTTTAATTGCTACAGGAGTCAAATGCAAGAAATTGGGAATCTGAAATTAATCCACAGTCAAGAAAATAAGTTAATAAAATATCTTTAAAAGATCTGTGGAAACTAAAGCATAGTATCTCAATGAACTTTCTGATGAACAACAACTTTTCTCCTTCAAGATGCTCTCAATCTCTCCTGTTGGGATTAGGTCATTCAACCAGCTCAGAATCCTACGGAATACTCCCAATCCCGCCTACAAGGTTATGGGGAGAGACTTTATCAAATGTTTTGCTGAAACTCAGTTATGCTGTATCTAGAGCACTCCTATGACTGACCAGTCTGGCAACCCTGGCAAAAAAGGAATGATGGCAAATCCGGTATAGCTTTTTTTGCCTTCTTTTGTGTAGAAATTATTTTATTAGGTCAAACCATCAATAAGCATTCTGAAGCATTTAGAAGACACTATGTGATACAAAGAGTCTCATCTGTGAGCAATGACTGGCTTCTTCACAATGACAATGCTCTAGCATATGGAACACTTTCTGTGGAGCCATTTGTAAACAAAAAAATCCTTCTTACTCAACAGACATAAGACCAAATTGTTTTTGGTTATTTGTAAAATTCAAAGCAACTCTCAAACATCAAAAATTTGTCACCTAAGGTAGATACTCAAAAGAATGTCCCTCCGAGGACAATTCCAAAAGAAATGTCTGAAAATTGTTTTCAGCAATGGCAGCATCACTTGAATAAAGCAGATGGCCTACCAAGGTGACAAATTACATGAGAGATATAACAGATGAATCCTGGTATGTTGTTTTAAAAATAAAAACCTTGTTAAGTTGCAGTCACACCTGTTTTCACTACATATAGTGTTAATTATTATTACATAATTACTTTATTAATATTACAATTATTATTATTACTATCCCTTACTTCAAGCTAATTTCCTATGTATTTCCATTCATAGGAACTGGGGAAAGGGATTAGACTTGTGATTTCATTGATCTAGAGAAATCCCAGAGGAGACACCTCCCTCAACCAAGGCAAGTCAGCAGTTTCTCTTCAGCTTAAGAGTCTTAGAGCTCTTTCTAAAGCACTGAAAGGTCAAGTTATCTACCCAGTGTCACAAAGTCAATAGGCATCAGAAGCAAGACTTGAACTCTGGCCTTCTGGTCTCTGAGGTCAGCTTTCTATCTACTGTGCCATGCTCCCTCTTGTTGTTCATACTCTCCAATAAGCATATACATGCAAAAAAAATCTTATTAATCTCTCCTGTCATCACAAGAATTCATAATTTCTTAGCTCTCATATAATTTCCTTAGATTCCTTCAAACATTCCCTCTTAAAAAGTCAATCCAAAATTTTCTAGAACAACAATTACCATTAATTTTTCTCCACAGCTCATTTCCAGTATTCTCCTTCAGCCAACTTTTTTCTAAGAGCCAAAAAGAATCTCATTTAACAATACTAACAATAACTCACATTTGCATAGTGCATTATGTTTTGTCACTATAACCCAGTGAAATCTACAGTACAAGTATTATTAACCCTATTTTATAAATGAGGAAGGAGGCTAAGAAAGGTGAGATGACTCATTCAAGGTCACATAGACACAAACTATCTACAGTGGGATTCAATTCCAGGCCTTTCAATGCCAAATGCATGCTCTATGCTGGGTCAGTTATTGAAAAAAAAAACATAGGTAAGACCAGTTAATTATATATAATATTTATAAGAAGAAATGGCCTCCAATATAAACCACTTTAATAGCTTGATTTTCTTTAAAAAAAAATAAAAAATCTTACGCCTCACATATCATTAAATAAAATATCTGCTCATATATTATAGTTTTCTATTGATCAAATTAGTAGTGTGGAACCTCACACTGTTTCAGGAGTGAAGAAGTTGTCTCTTCAATACTCGACTGTCTTCCTAGAGGGTGAGAAAAAGGGAACTATCTGGATTGAGAGAAGAATTTTCATACTCTTTCTGACAAAACTTCTTAATTCTGCATACTTTACCTTCTAGTCCTATGGCTAAAGTAACAGAGATAAGTAGTCCAGGTAGTGGTTCCATTTACTGAACTTGGATTCCTTTGACCCTGCCTCCCATAATTAAGAATGTATTGCATTTATTACATGGGAACATATTAAAATTAAATGTGTGGATATTATACCTTAATTCAGTTACTAAACACGAGTGAAAATCCCTTTTTTTCTTTTTCTTTTCTTTAACCAAGAGAACTGAAACTCATTTTACCTTTAAAAGTTCTAGATTTCCTTCTTTAGCCATCGGCACTCCTTTTTCCACTGGATAGCCCATTCGAATAGGAAGAGGCACTGCTGAGGGTTTAAATGGTGCTGCAGCAGGGTAAACACTCATCCAGTCCTGATCAACTGTCATCTTTGTTGTCCTTGGATTTGGAACCTAAAGAATAAACATAAGTATTTAAACAGGAACGATTTTGTTTATGTTTAATTTTTTTTCTTTTAAAAAAGAAAAAAGAAAAAAGCAGTAACAAAGTAAAGTGAAATATCTGCAATGGAGAGAAGTAACTTGGGTTTTAGTTTCAAGAATTTCGTGGAATAAGAGGTACCACATCCCTTTTTAAATTAATATATCAGGATTTATCCATCCCACTGAGGAAGAATATTTCATTAAAGTACATTTTTACTGTCTCCTCAAACTCTAAGTAAAGGTTTTCACCTTCACTCATTTCCTTCCCTGAAAATTATTCCTCTCCATTCATTCACACTACGGAAAACACATTTTGCAACGGGGTTGTTGTGGCTTCCTTTATTTGAGGCAAGGAGGGCAATCCTTGAAGTAACTGTATTATCAACATATATGTAAACGCTTAGGTTTCCCACAATTATTCCTTAAAAATTTACTGGTAAACAATACCTTTATGGCTTACCTGTTTTCTGTGCTTTCCATTTTTAGATGTTTTACTTCTTTCTGTTTTAACTAGAAGGCAAAATAAAAAATTTTAAAAATTCATATTTTAATGTCGCTTTACCTAAACAATAAACTCATAAAGGCAACTCAAGGTTACTTAATATTTAAAATTCAAGGGCAGTAGAGACCAGCTAAGATGGTGAGTCAAAGGATGCAATGCAGCCAACCCCTCCCTAAACTACTATAACAAAGACTTTAGAAAGAGCATCAAACCAAGGAAAAGATCATGAGTCATTTTTTCTGGCTGAGATCAGCATAGGCAGACAGAGTTCTGAGAGCAGTGGGGATTGGATCTAGCCAGGAAGAGGCCAAGCAGAGCTTGCCAGCACCAAGACTGAATTGGAAACTTATGACTATGTGCTAGGGTAAGACCCAGTCCTCAAATCCAGCTGGGTTAAGTCTGAAAGGGGGTAGGAACAGGTGTCAACTGGGAAGTTCTGTGGCTTGTACCCCAGAGATGGGTCACAGATCCAAATAAGATAAAGAGTAAAGCAAGGATGTTCATTATCGTCACTCTTACTTGATAAAGTGGTAGAAATAATACTAGCTAAAGGAATAAGACAAGAAAAAGAAATAAAGCAAATAAGCATGGGCAAAGAGGGAAAAAGTTTATTGCTTTTTGCAGATATGATTAAAAAATACTAAACAGTCAACTAAAAATCAAGTCAAGTAATTAATAACCTCAGCAAAGTTTCAGGATATAAAATAAATCCTGCATAAATTATCAGCATTTTTGCATTTTATTAACCACGGAAAGATAAAATGAGAAATCTCATTTAAAATAACCACAGAATGCATAAAATAGCAAATCAATTTCTGATGCTGAACCATTTGACAATGCTGAGGACTCTGGTGACAAGTCCTTTCTTTTCTGGATCTTCAACAGATGCAGCTGTAATATCTGCAGCAGTTGCCTGGCTGCATCTCTGTAAGACTTGCTTCCCAGGTTGATGACTGGGATTACGGAGTTGGAAATATTATTTTCTTTAAGTCAGAATCCTGGAATATCTCCATTCAAGTCTAATGAAAGATGGTGGTCAAGGTGGTAGTAGTGCTTTGACTTGCCTGGCACATGGGTCCTCCTGTTTCTCCCTCAGGGTGCCATGGTTGGCAACTGGTAAGGATGGTTTCGTCCTTTTCCATAGGAGTTGCTTCCCTCAATGATGCCTATGAAGTTTGTGCATGAAGCAGGGGGTCTGGGGCGGGTCCTGCCACTCCCAGCTCTCTTGTGCTCAAGTTAGTTGGTGTGAAGCTGCTGGGGGCGGGGGGGATGAGGAAGGTGGGCTCTTTTTCCATAATAATTTCTTCCTTCAATGATGGCTGCAGGGGACCAGGCCATAAGCAGGGCTTGGTGGTTTGGGTGGCACTGTTATTCCCAAGGTTCTAGAATTCAGATTCCTGGACTGTCTCCACCAGAGTCTGAGGGAAGATGATAGTTATGGTAGCTTGATCAATCTAACACATTATCTCCCTTCAGGCACCCTGTTCTTCAGCTAGGCTGGTCTGCTTAACCTGAGAGTAGCAAGTGGTTAGCAAACTGGTGAAGACGGCTGGTCCTTTCTCCACAAGAGATGCTTCCCTGGATGATGGCCATGAGGGCTAGGCTAGAAGCAAGATCAGTGATGTCAGGGGTACAGGGAGAGGTGCTGCCATTTCCAAGATTCTGTGCCAATGTACCTATTTATGGTAACTGGTTAGCAATTGCTACTGGTGGGCCCCCTTCTGCAAAATAATTCTTCCCCATAATGATGGGTATAAAAGTTATGCTGGAAGCAGGTCTAGTGGTCTGAGGAACAATGCTATTCCCAATGCTTTGGGGTTCAGAATCTGGTGCTTTCTCCTTCAGGACTAGAGGGGAAACAGTGGTCAGGGTAGTGATGGTGGTCCACCTCACCTGGTATGTCCTGCCCTAATCTCTCTCCTAGGGAAAGAAACTGGGGAAAATGTATATGAACTGTTACAGAGTAAAGTGAGCAAATCCAGAAGAAAAATGTATACAATAACAACATCTAAAGACAAACAAGTGACCAGTGTAATAACCAACCAGGATTCTGGGAGACTGATGATGAAACATGCTACCAACCTCCTGACACAGAGGTGATAGATTCATGGTACGAAATGAGGCATCTCATTTATTGGCCATGGCTATTACTGGCATTTACTTTGTCTGACTATGCGTATTTGTTACAAGAGTCTTGTTTTTCTCTTTTTTCTTTTTTCCAAGGAGGAGGGAAGCTGGAGGAGAGGGAAAGTTTTTTGTTAATTATCTCTTTAGGGGCAATAGCTAAAATTCACTAAATCTAGTGAGAGAAAAGTCAAAAGAAGGTAGGAAATATTCTGATGTTCATACAGAATCGCACACTTAGAACTGGAAGGGATAACAGATGTTATCTCTTTTAACCTCCACTCTCATTTTATGGATGAGAAAACTGAGGCCCAGAGAGGTAGACACCGTGGCACCAAATCCTGTGGTCTTTTAGTGATTACGCATAACATAATTATACTACACTACAGGAGTAGTCACAGTAAAGTAGAAAGAATGGACTTGTGTGGTAAGTGTAATATTCTAACCCTTCATCCATGTAAGCTATTTTCTTAAAAAACTGTTGAAATTTGAATGGCTTAGGACACTAAAGGTTCAAACTGTTACCATCACTTCTGGTCGCCTAATACTACAAATCAGATGGTGAACAATGAGAAACTCAGGCACAGGAACCTCACTCAAGTGAAAGAACTCAAGATGTCTGTCCTCAAGGCCTATCCTGGTTGAATATCCTTCTCCTTCTCTGGCTAAGTAAATTTCCTTTTGTCAACTGCTGAATGACCTATGATTATCTTATTTTATCCCAATATCCAGAAGACTGGCCTGAGACAGGTTCTGTCCAGAACAAGTAGCTTAATTTGTAGGATTGGTACAGAATGATTTTAGTGAGGAAAAAGTCAACCCAGAAATTGATGCCTCTGCTGGTGCCTTTGGTAATGCTTCTAGAGATGATGGTGGCTTACCATGAAGTGCCTTTGCCCCATCCCTGGGAGAATGAAGAGCAAATTGTCTATGGCCATTCAACCAGCAGAGTCTGATGTGAATGTGGTAAGAACAATACCCTGAAGATAACTGTGATAAGTCTTTAAGGCTAACCAGCAGTGCTGGCCTGTCAGCCTGGTGATTTAAGCCTCCTCCAACTTCTACAACGGGATTTCCTCAGAAATCATTGTACCTATAAAGCAGCCAGAAGAGATTGGATTTTTTGAAATGAAAGGGATTTTTAATCCCTTAGAATAGGGATATCCTAATTAGGAAAAATAGAAAAGGCAAACACAGGACCCAATGATTTCAAAATCATAATGGTTATCACCTAAGTTCTCAGTGGGGAGACCATGGAAAGAAGGCCCCTTCCAACTTTAAAGGAGGGAGTGTTTCTGAATCGGCAAAGAACCGCTTGGGGTTTTGAATGTTTTTTTTTCTAGAAATGCACTGTAGCTGAACAAGCAGTCCTCAGTCCTATAACAGTAAAAAGATGGCACGTGGGACCCCAACACTAAAAGAATCTCCTAAGGCATATCTCTAGAATTTTATGTAATAACTGTCTTAAAGAAGGAAACTGAGTTTATTCGGTAACTGAGAAATCTGTTCAGTCATGTCTGACTCTTTGTGACCCCATTTGGAGTTTTATTGACAAAGATACCAGAGTGGTTTGCCATTTCCTTCTCGAGCTCATTTTACAGAAGAGAAAACTGAGGTAAACAGGGTTAAGTGACTTGCTCAGGGTCACACAGCTAGTGTCTGAGGCCAGATTTAAACTCAGGTAACTGAGTCTTCAGGCCCAGCACTACATCCGCTGTACTAGTACTAGCTCAGTGGCAGAATTTTACCATGTGGACTTTTCTGTGATTCTTTGGTGTAAATCACTTGGGGAGGCCCTTGAAAGGACAATGTTTATTCTCCCAGGGAGCCCAGAGACACTTCTGGAATTAGGGAAATGGACAAATATTGCTTTAATTTACATTTTTCTTTTTATTAGTGATTTGTACCATTTTTTTCATGTGGCAATTGACAGGTTGGATTTATTCCTGAGAAAACAACCTCTTCAATATTCTTTGACCCTTTATCAATTGAAGAATGACTTCATTCTTTTAGGTTTGAATCAGTTCCTTATTCATGGATAACACTGGGAGGGTCCCTCTACTGAACTTATGAGAGCACTTAGACAAGAACAGTCATGGACAGTTTACAATCTGCATCTCTTAGAGAAACATACACAACGATGAAACTGCGAATTCACGTCGTTTCATATGTAACTCCAAAAGGGTACTCTACACATAGGCTGCTACACACATTTTGACATTAAAAAAAAAATCAAATTCTGGCAGAGCTATTTTCAAAAATTCAGTTTAAATACCTGTTTACACACATGGAAGAAAAAGCGATAAACACACGAGGTGCATTATTCTTTTTGCCAGTTCATCTTAGGGTGCAGACGAAGGGCTCTCATTTGCAAGGGGCCTTAATCTGGTCCTCACTTAGCATCCAAGGATTTGGACAAACGGGAAGTGGCAGAGATGAGGCACGTTCCAGGGAGACTGTGATCCTTCCCCAAAATGCTCTAACCGCCGACTCCCCTTTCTTCTTTTAAGATCCAAGGAAAACCCAGCATTTTACGGGGAGTCCTCCCCGTCTCCTCTTAATTCCGGCGTCTCCCCACCATCAATGACTTCCTACTCATCCTCTATGTATAAATCTATGAAGTGCTTTGCACCGATGCCGGCACACGGGCTCCTCCTTCAGACGGTAAGTTCGCCGAGGGCAGGGGCTGACTTCCACCTCCTTAAACGTCCCCCTCCGAGCTTCCGCACGGCCCAGCACACAGCAGAACACAGCAGGCCTTTCGTAAAGGATTAAACAACACTAACAAGTGAATCATCGTAAGGGAACACTTCAGTTAATTAGCAAAAGCGGGACAGGCCGGCTCCAGAAACCACAGGGCCCACGGTCTGGCGCAGGCAGGGATCTCGGGGCCATTCGGAACACCTCCTAGGCCTTCTCTAAAGGAGCCTCCCACAGAGCTCCGGCCTCCCCCTCTCACGGTCCGGGTCTCCTCCGCGCGTGGTGACTGGAAGCCTCCTGAGGGCAGGGCCCGTCCGGCTTTTCTCCATCTCCTCGAGGCTTACCCTAGGGCCCGGCGCAGAGCTGCGGTCCAGTAAGCAGCGCTGCCCACGCTCCCGGGCCCCGGCTGCAGGGTCTCGGGTCAAGCTCAGCCGAGCCTTCTCGCTACCCGGCGGGGCCCGGATCAAGCTCAGGGGCTTCCCACCCCAGCCCACGAAAAGGAGGAGAGTCAGGGTCTAGAAGGGGACGGGGCTGGGAAGGACTCAACTCACGGGTGTTCGGAACATGCGGGTCACTGGTCGGAGACAAAACCGTAGCGAAAGCGCGTAGAGCCCAGGGCCGGGGCCGCGCGGCCTGCCGGAGAGGGAACACGGGCGCCGCCATAGTTCCCTTCGGACGCCGGGGACGGCAAGCCGAGAAGGACAGACGTAGCGACAAAGCGAAGGGGGTGGAGATTGTCGCTGTCTCGGTTTCCTCTTGCAGAATCCTGGACCTGCCTGTAGAAACACTGGGAGAAGAGGGTATGAAAGAAGTCAAACCGAAGCGATAGCGCGATCATCATCTTCATCTTCAGTCACATTTATATAACGCCTTAATATGTACAAAACGCTTGGTTTGCAACATCCGTGCAGACGTTGCAGGTAGTGCAAGTTTTATCGCCCCCATTTTAAGGTGGAAGACGCTGGCACTCGGGACGTTAGGACGTCTGTCTGTCCCAAAAGTTAGTGAGCTGGGGCCCTTCTGGAAGGCAGGTCTGCTAATTCTGATTCTGTGCCGTGTGTGTGTGTGTGTGTGTGTGTGTGTGTGTGTGTGTGTGTGTGCATGCATATGTTTACGCACACATGCATACATATGCATTGGTATAACGGAGCACTAACTCGAGTCAGAGAGAAAGAAGGGAGAGAGAAACGGGCGGGGGGAGAAGGGAAGAAGAGAAGAAAGGGAGGTAGAAGGAAGAGGAGGAGGAAAGGAAGAAAAGAAAGGAGAGGGAGAGAAAGGGAGGGGGGAGAGAAGGAGATAGAGGGACAGTAATTGAGAAATCTGTTCATTCTTGTCTGACTCTTTGTGACCCATTTGGGGTTTTCTTGGAAAAGATACTAGAGTGGTTTGTCAGCTCCTCCTCCGGCTCATTTTACAGATGAGGAAACTGAGGCAGACAGGGTTAGAAGGGGCCTCCAAGGTCCTCTAGTTAAACTTTGTCATCCTACCATTGAGGAAAATTGGGCTATTTAAGGGGCTCACTCCTGGGTCTCAGAAGCAGTAAGCATCAAAAGCAGGATTTGAAGGCAGATAACTCTGACTTCAGAGCTGTATCTTTGTCGCAACCTGTTATTGTTCAGTCAGTTACTTCAGTGGCATCCAACTCTTGGTGATTCCATTTGGGGTTTCCTTGGAAAAGATACAAGAGTGATTTGTCATCTCCTCCAGCTCATTTTACAGATGAGGAAACTGAGGCAAACAGGTTTAAGTGATCAAAGTGAGTAAGTGTCATAGGCCAGATTTTAACTCAGGAAGAAGTCTTCCAAACTCCCAGCCTGGTACTCTGTCCATTGTACCACCTAGCTGCCCTGTTACCAACTGCCTGCTTAATGTGTCAGTCACTGGGGATATAAATATATAATTAAAATGAAATGAAACAGTCTGAACTCTCAAGGTACTTGGATTCTATGATTCTTCAGATCAACAGTTCTCATTCTGTAGATCAGATATTTACATTATGATTCATAACAGTAACAAAATTACACTTATGAAGTAGCAACAAAAATAATTTTATGGCTGGGGGTCACCATAACATGAGGAACTGTATTAAAGGGTCGTAGCATTAGGAAGGTTGAGAACCACTGCTTTAGATGAAAGCACCATCTCCTTTTATGAAACTTCTAGTTTTCTATATTAAAATCAAAGTTCTCCAGCACTTTATGGAGTGTGTTTTCATAGGCTACTTCAGGAGGGAACACTGGAAGAGTCAATCAAGCAAGAAAGTCTTCTAGGTGACAAGATATGCCTGCATTTTGAGATCTATACTAGCCAAGCACCTACAGGCTTATTTGTTAGAAGGTTATTTTTTTTTCCTACGGGATGAGAGGGCACTTTAGTCATGGCAACCTATGGAAGAAAGAAAAGAATGGCTCTCAATCCTGTACTTCTGCTTAAGAAGGGATGGTGGGAATGTTGAGACTGTTATTAAACTGCTGACACTCTAAGTGTGAAATCCTTGTCCAGTGACTAAGTTCACATACACTAGAGGAAAGGAAAAAATCAGGCCCTGCCCTCAAGGAGCACACATCTCAATGGAAGAGACAACATGCAGATAACTTCATTCATATAAATAACGTGTATACAGAGTAAATGAAAGGTAATCCCAGGGAAGACACTAGCTGTGGGGGAAGAGGGAGGAGAGCCTGGGAAAAGACTTGTGCAATAGGCGGGATCTGAGCTGACTCTTGAAGGAAGGTAGGAGGTGGAGGAGAGGAGGGAGAGCCTTCCAGGCATGAAGGTCAGCCAATAAAAAGACTCCAAAATCCTGGGGGAGCGTTGTACTTAAGGAATAGCAAATAGACCTGTGTAGCTAGATTGTAGAGTACATAGAAGGGAATAAAGTGTAAAAAGATTGGAGATGTAGGAAGGGAGGTTATGAAAGATTATGAAAGGCTTCAAATGGTACAGAATTTTGTATTTGATACTGAAGGTAATAGGGAGACACTAGAGTTTATTGAGTGGGGAGGTGGCAGGAATGATACATGGTTCATCCTGTGATTTAGGAAAACCACTTTGGCAGCCCAGTGGAGGACAGACTGAAATTGGGAAAGATTTGAGATATGAATAACATCAGGAGGCTATAGTCAAAGCAGGAAGTTATGAGAGCCTGCCCTAGGATGGCAGCTACATGAGTGGAGAATTGGGGACATATGTCAGAGATAATGTGAAATTGGAAATTACAAGACTTGACAAAAAATATATATATATATATATAAAATATATATATATATATATATAAAATATATATATATATATATACATATGTATATGTAAGGAGAGTGAGAAGTCGAGGATGACAGTAAGGTTTCAAGCTGAGTGACTGGGATGGTTATTACTGATCGAATTAATTTTTTTATCCTGTATCTTATATTTGATTTTATACCATAACAATGCTGTTAAATCTAAAGCCTCTTCTCTCAGGTTTGAGTGGAGAAGCTTAAGTGTGCAAACCTCCCCCTCTCTCTCTGATGTCAGATACCAAGGACACAATGCTGCTAGTTAAAGAAAACTTCTGTTTTCAATACTCTCATAAAACATTGTCTCAGCATAGTTGGTACGATGTTCCTGAGAAACTAGGACAACCTAACTCTGTCCCATCTTTAATAACTGAAGGAAGTGACATAGGAGAGAATAGACTGGGGGAGGGGGGACACACTGGGGTGGCTGTTTTGGGGTGGTGGGTAGGGGAAAGAAGGGGAGAAAATATGCAACTCAAAATCTTGTGGAAATGAATGATGCAAACTAAAATAAAATTTAAAAAAATTAAAAAAAAACAAAACAAAACAAAACAAAACAAAAATAACTGAAGGAGTCTTATTGAATTCCCCAGGTGCCAGTAAGTCTTCCCATGTCAGGGACTTCACTAGCTTGGATCTGTAAATTTACAAAAGCATTCCTCAGAGATGAGAGATAGTCCTCATGACATGTGGGGACCATACCCACTTTTTTTGATGCAATCACCAATAATCGTCTTTCATCTTTGTGATGCTAGCCAATTAGATGATTTCTTTTTTTTGTTCTATGCTTATAAAAATGTATTACACCCTCAATTCAGGGTATCTTGGCCAGAAGCAGGGCACTTTGATCCATCCTTTATTATCAGGTCACATGCTCCTCATAATAAGCAATGTCTTACTTGGAGATTTGCCTCAGTTTACCCTGAATAGTAATAGGAAAGTTGAAAAGAGAGAAGGCATGGGGAGGAGTGAAGGAGAGGGGGATCAAGATAAACCCAATTTTGGATATATAGTTTAAGATAATTTGTAAGACATTCAATTTAAGATGCCCAAAAGATAGTTGGTGATAAGGGACTAGAGCTCAGTAGAAAGACAAGGGCTTGATATACAAATCTAGGAATCATCTTCATAGAAATGATCATTGAAACGAACAGAGATCACTAAGCAAGAGAGTAAGAGGGAGAAGAAAAGAGGGCCAAGGACAGAGCTTTGGGAGACACAGGGGGTGAAGGAGAGTGACCAGTCAAGAATGACTCCATGGTTGCAAAGTTAAGTGACAGAAGGGCTAGTAACAAGGATGTTCAGTTGAGGGGTGGGTTTGGGAAGAAAGATAATGAGTTCTATTTTCAACATGTTGAGTTGGGGATGCCTCTAAAGCGTAAGATGTCTGATTGGAATGGCAATGTGGGACCGGAACCGAGAAGAGAGACTAGGTCTAAGAATATACACACATACATACATATATACATACATACGTACACGTGTGTATATGTGGATATACACGTATATTTCCAGCCTATATATATGTATGTGTGAGTGGTTTGCACAGGGATAATAATTAATATCATTTAATGGAAAACTTGGTCATCTTGCCTTGCGAGATAAGCATAATGACTACCATGAAAATAATTATCTGTACAAGAAAAAGTATATGAAGAGCTTGACAAGATCCTCTTAACTCAGCCAATGTAAACATTGATACCCAGTGAATTCAGAGCAAAGTAGAACTGACACATGGGGTAACCACGGAGGAACACCAGAGCCACAACTAGTTCTCACGCCTTCCCTCTCAGCGTTCTTCAAAAATCATACAGTGGGCTCACATATAGTTCTAGTCGAGGTTTCAGCATAAATGAAAGAAGCATTTATTGCTTTCTATGTACAAAGCATTGTGCTAAGTGCTGGAGACAGAAAAATAGGCAGTCCCTGTTTTAAAGGGGCTCACTTTCCAGTGAGGGAAGCTGTCATTGTCATTGGTTGTCCTTTGTTCTTGAAAAGGACCATGACATCAGGGAAGTGATGTATGACATGCAAGTGAAATGGATTTAAGTGAGGGAGGGCTGTGCAAGGTCACCAGCCTCACCCTCTCCTCTGAGAACAGGGTGATTGGAGATGGCCCTCAGTGAGGGAAAGTTTCAGCTGCAAAGCAGATGGAAAGATGTTATGGTCCTTAGGGTGTAGTGGCAATATATAATGCATATCAGTTTTTGACGTTGATTCATTTGACAGTGCCAGTCAATCAATGCAAATGTATTCTATGCCTACTATGTGCCTGGCCAAAGTGCCTGGCAAGCACTTTCTTTTGAGGGTTTTCAACAGCTGTGGCTGTAGCACCTAGAAGAATAGTTTCTAGGCTGCATTTCCCAAGGGGTTGCTTCAGGATCTGAGGAGAGATGGGGATCAAGAGGGTGGTTTGTTGTGCGGGGCACATAGTGCCTCCTGTGTCTCCCTAAGGGTGACTTGTTGCTCCATCTAGGCTGACATGCCTGCCCTTGGTATGGGGATGGTTGGATTTCTGTACGCAGGAGTCGCCTCCTTAGATGATGACCATGAAAACTGAGCTGGAAACAGAATAATGGTGTGGAAGGTATTACAACCTCTAGGGCTCCTGCATCCATGCTACTGTTGGTGACTATTGGACTGTAGCTGCCCTTGGTGGCAGTGAGTAGGGTGAACCCCCTCAAGATTTCTCCCCTCAGTCATGGACCTGTCCCTGTGCCCTAGAGGATGTTACTATTCCTAGGCTCTAGGGCAGCGGTTCTCAACCTGTGGGTTGTGACCCCTTTGGGGGTCGAACGACCCTTTCACAAGGGTCACCTAAGACCATCAGAAAACACCTATTTCCAATGGTCTTAGGAACTGAGACACGGCTCCTCTATCCATCTCCAGGCGAGTCCGCCCACATGCAGATATGCCCACATATGAGTATTAAAGGGTTGTGGCATTAGGAAGGTTGAGAACCAGTGCTCTAGGGCTCAGGGTTCTGGACTTTCTCCACCAAGGTCTGAGGTGAAACGGTGGTTAAGGTGACGATGGGGGTTTGATTTACCTAGCACATGCTGCCTCTTGTCTTTCCATCAGGCTTTCCTAATGCTTCTCTCCTATAGAGAATACTCTGCTATTATACCATATCACCTTTCCAGCTGCATGGAATGAGGGATCTCTTGCCTCTGCATCAGTATTCCCCATTCTTCTTTATCCTGGTCTTGCTCCTCTTCTGGTTTTCAAAATGGGCATTTACCTTTATGAAAATGTTCATTAGACTTTCATGGTTATCTTCAGAAAGGCAGCCTGCTAACTTGATGCTCCTTTTTGAACCCCTTCTCAGAGATTTCTGTTTACCTATCTTGCTAAGTAAAGCTCCCAAGGTGAATTGCATGTAGACCCTACGGGTATTGAAAGGAATATATTCATCACAAGTAAAAGATTAGAAAGATCTCATGGAATGGCAATTTGGAAAGAATAAAAAGGGGCCAAAATATAGAATTAACCTAAGCCTAAACACTTCTATCTAACAATAGCCAGAAGAGGAAGCCCTTTGAGGAAAAGGATGCATAGTAACTGCAATTGGGTGAGAGGCCAGCAGATAGCAGCAGAGGACCAAGTAATAGCCCTCTCATCAAGGCTAATCCACTGAAACTTTTCAATTTTTGTAACCAGTACTAAAGAGATATGATTATTGTTTTATAATTGAAGTTGAAAAGTGCTATTCATCTTTCATCCCTAACATTTGCCATTATCCTCTTGAGATTCTGGGGTTTTTGTACCTGTCTGTTGCTATGCAAGTTAATGAAATGTTTTCTGCTTTGAGCTAATGAGTTCTCTGGTGCATCCAAGGAAAGAGAGGCACTGGTTAGAACTATGTGAACTAATCTAGACTGTCTCAAATCTTGCCTTGAATCTCATGCAGCTTGGGGTGGGAAGACAAGCTACCTTTACAAATGTGAGCAATAATCCCCTTTTTTTTCACCAGCAGCAGGTCATATTCTGTAAAGATAACTGCATTTGTGCCTGGAGCCAGGACCCAGCATGATGTACACCTGCACAAATGCCAAGGGGCTGACAAAAAAAAAAGTTTCCTACTGAGAACAGGACGGTGCATACATATAGTGTGGACTAGCTTGCTGTAGTTTGAATTAAAGGCTCTTTAGACTTAAGTCTTATGATTCTGAATTTTGTGACATCTTGAAAAAGCACTTCAGATGTCTAATGAGCAGAACCTCATGCCTGATACTTCAAAGACTGACTTTGTTTTGGGAAACCAGAGCTCCGAGGCAAATGTGACACAGCCATCACTCTCAACTTCCCAGTGTTTGGAGAAGTGCCACTTCCCATCATCGTAGAGCCCTTAAAGGCTGTGCATCAGCAAGTACCACTTGAAAACGACAGCTAGCAAGTATGCATTTCTGGCTCCTGTAATCCTAGTGATTCAGAATAGCAATCTACTGTTAAAGGGCAATGTCTTATATCAAAATAGTGTGGTTTGGGGAGGACAGGACTCCGGATTGCAACTCTTTTGAAGAAAGGTAATTTCTTTCTGCAAGGTTCATTTTTCTGGGCAGCTACAAACTGATTCAGGGCAAAGCACCCCTCCTAACTATGGTCCTGCTCTTGCTGACTCATTACTTTCTTCTCCCTAAACCTTAATTATCAGCTGTACAGAGAGATATGTTCTGGACTGACAGCTGGGATGGATGGGGGTGGGAGAGGGAGGAAACATGGTACTTCATTTCAACAAATATTTGCTTGTTTCTTGACAGTAGTGTGGGGGCTGCTGCTGGAAAAACGTGAGCGTCTCTTGTTTGAATCTTGCCTCTGACAGTTGCTGTATGATCCCAGGGCAAGTAGCTCTGCCTCTGAACCTTTCTTTCCTCATCTGTAAAATTAAGGTTTTGAACTTTGTTTAAAACTTTGTTGAATTGTCAAGATCAAATAAGATAATGTGTGTAAAATACTTTAGAAACCCTTTAAGCTCCATATAAATTCAACTGTTATTTTTCTCTATATCAGTTACTGCTGATTTCATTGGTATAAACATTCCTGGTGAGGAAATTCCTCTACTAAAGCAGATGGGCACCTCTTTTTCACCTCAGAAGTTTTACAGAATTGTCCAAGGTTCTTGAGAGGTAAAGTGACTTGCCAAGGTCACATAATAAGAGACTTGAATGCCAGTACTCCAGGCTCCAAGGCAAACTCTCTATTCACTGCAACACTATTTCTCCTACTATATAAAAAATAATAAAACTAATTTTATGCTACCAGAGTATAAAAATAATGATTAAATTTTTTAATAACTACACTTACAGTGACAACAGTGTACTATAGGGTACTGGGTACCAGAGTTCATAGGAGACATGACTAATCTTTCTGAATTTGTTTATCTGGAGATGAAGGAATTGAATTAAATACTTTATAAATACATAAGCTTCCTTTACTGTTTTAGTATTCTATACTTCTTTTTTTTTTGGAGGGGGTAGGGCAAGGCAATTGGGGTTAAGTGACTTGCCCAAGGTACAGCTAGTAAATGTGTCAAGTGTCTGGGGTTGGATTTGAACTCAGGTCCTCCTGAATCCAGGTATAGTGCTGTATTCACTGTGCCACTTAACTGCCCCATAGTATTCTATACTTCTAAAAGCAGCATAATATAATGAAAAGAACACCGGGCTAAGAGAGTCAGTAGATCCTCGTTCTGGATCTGATTGTACCACTGGCTACCAGGTGAGGAATTCTGGCCTAGGCTTCTTGCCACCCCTATCGTCAGAAAAACACTGCTCCTATCTCTTGCCATCTCTATCTTGAACTTCTGGACATTGTTGCTGGAAGCTTAGTCATACCACCCTGCAATAGTCTGAGAAAAATCAAGGCTGGGAAACAAACCAGTTTCAGTTTTGACCACCACTTCTCTGACCTTCCTTTCCCTTCTGCTAACTTGTGGCCAGACCCGTATACTTGCAGCTTCCCCTCCTGTTTCCTAGAAAATTCTGTTGTACCCATCCGGCTTATGTAGTCCCAGTTTATATAAGATTGCTGAAACTGATGCTCTGGGCTGACTGACTTTTCTCAGATCAGTTAAGCCTGAATTCTGAGGGTAATAAACTGCACTTAACTATCTATATCTCTAAGTGGGTGATTGACAGCATTGACCCCAGATTGACCTAATCAATGGTCCTGCGAATAATTTTTATTTCAGTAAATGAGTAAAAATAATCAAAACTAACATTAGGCTTTTAAATTTTACAAATCTCTATACATACATTCTCATTTGATTCTCACAATGGTTCCATGAGGCAAGTACTGTGGTACTCATTCTATAGATGAGGAAACTGAGGTTTAAAGAGGTTAAGTCATTTGTCCCAGAGAATACAGCCCATATTTGGTCAGAGTTGGGATTCAGAATGCTATGCTCTGGGGCAGCTAGGTGGCTCAGTGAGTAAAGCACTGGCCCTGGAGTCAGGAGGATCTGAGTTCAAATTTGACCTCAGATACTTAGCACTTACTAGCCCTGTGACCTTGGGCAAGTCACTTAACCCCAATTACCCTGCCTTCCCCCTCTAAAAAAAACAACCAACCAGAATGCTATGCTCCTTTCCTCTGAACTACACCATGATGTGACACTTTATTTAATTATGTGAACCTGTTTAGAACTGGTCCCTAAGGCTTATTTCAACTCTAAAATATGGTCATTTTGATTTGGTTGACCAATCACAGCATAATAATAGGGCATAATTAGTAGATGTGAAAGTCAGAAATTGATGCCACTTCTTAGGTGTGTGACCTTGGACAAGTTACAAACTCTATGAGGTTTTGTTTTTCAAATGTGTATAGTAGCTTAAAAAGTGTAACTGCCTTGTTTAGGGATGGAGTTATGAGGATCAAATGAAATACTTACAAAATTGCTTTGTAAAGCCTTTCTGTCAGAGACGAAGCACTACAAAAAAAGCAGGCATTATGACTTCTGAACTGATAGACATCAGACCTGAACTTTGGCCTGTTTTTTGGGTCTTAGCAAGAAATTAAATCCTTCATTATCATCTCAATGTACCCTTTCCCTTCCTTTTCTTTTTCTATAATGCTGACATACAATAGTCAGTCACTTCTCAGAAATGCTTGGCATATTTGAAGTGGCAAAGTAAGCCCCTCTGTGAGGAATAAGATTATACAAACCAAGGCCCCAACTCAATATGACCTTTCCATTACCCTGAGTTGTTTTGGAACAGAGAATCCTAAGAACATGAGGGCTGCTCTTCTCCTGGGACCCAGCCAGGACCTTGAGAAGAGATATGGTTAACTGCCCAACTCCTGGAACCAGCCATTCCAAGGAAACATCGCTCTTGGGGGGCCTTGGAGGGATTGGCCTCCCTCACTGGTCTCACATATGATGCTTGCTAAAAAAAAAACACCTGGCAGTGTGCCTTCTTTGTTATCAGCACTACTTAAACTGTAAGAGTCAGACCCCAAATTGGAATCTCACCCATGGAGGAGACATCCTGCCTTGGACCATCCTGAGCAGGACCCTGATGGCTGTACCGGGGATTATTCCCCAGCTTGTGTGGTTAGGTGTTTTTTATATATATATAAATCATTGTTGCTCTTATTTTACTATTCCTAAGCCTTTACTATTACCTCTGACTTCTTCCCACTTGCCTATATTCTAAATAAACTATATTGGATCTTTTGAAGTGCCGAGTGTTATGTTCACACGAATCCTGAACCTCCTTAATCAGACAGTATTATATTCTGTTCTTCTGTAATAGTTCCACAGCTAAATTTATATACAAGACACTAGGCTTTATAAAGAGGTCCTCTGGGCTTATGTGAATGAAAGCCAGTATTGAGGAGGGAGGTCTAATGAACAGCCTCTTGACCTTTGGTTTTCCAGAAGTGAGGACATTCTGTAATTAATACTTTACTCAGTACTTAAAATTTCTTTATTGCTGAGATCAAAGACAAAAGAAATATTCTCATTAATTTATTACTCTAGCTCAATTCACTTATTTCTTGCCCCTTTAAGACATTCCCTAATTCCCCTACCCGACCTCCCCCCCACTCCCAGCTCCAGATGTTTCCAAACATGAAAGATTACTATACTCCCAAAAGTAAATGAACCTCTCACTCATCAATAGAAAATCCGATTTCATTTTTAATAGCACAGATTTGGTCATGCTATTCCGGTGGTTCCCTATTGCCTCTAGGGTAAAAGATGACTTTTTCTGTTTGGCATTTAAAACTCTTCCCATGCTGACCGATCACCTATTAGTCCTTCCCACCCCAGCCCCCTTACCCACTCTGTGTTCTAGTCAAATAGGTCTCCTTGCTGTTACCCATTCACAATGTTCTATCTCCTCTCTGTGATCCTTTGCACAATCTGCATTCACACTTCTTGGAACGTTTAGCTTCTTTCAAAGCTTGACTCAAGTGATACTACCTTTAAGAAGGCTTTCCTGATCGCAGGTTGTTAGAGAAGCTCCCTCTGCCTCTGTTTGTATTAATTTTGTATGGATTCTGTACTGTATTTGCTATCTTTGAATACAGGATCATAGATTTAGTGCTCGGGGACTTTATAGAAGCCGTCTATTCCCATTCCATTTTATAGATGGGTAAACTGAAATGATTTACTTAAGCATACACAGTAGCAGAGTTGTGATTTGAATTGCAGGTACTCCAAATCCATTACACATTCCACTGTACTATGTACTTTCCCCATAGTAAAGTGTAAACTCGTTAAATGCCAGAAATGTTTCATTTTTGTGTTTGTGTCTCTAATGTCCACTACAGCATCTGTCACACAGCAGCCTCTTCAATGACTAACTGTTTAATTGATTCATTTCAAATGACAACATCTTTATATTACACTGACGAGATTCGAGATAGCTCAATTATAGGACCTGGGGATATTTGTCACTGGACTTAACCCACCAGCAAAATTAATAAATAAATGAAGCTTTGCAAGAAAATCCAACTTTACCACATCTAATAGTCAATCACTTAAAGTTACTTTAGAAGGACACGTGAAATTACTGAAATTGTTGCCTTGTAGATGGGGACATTAATTCAAGAAAGGTTAATTCAAGTTAGTATTGTGCTTCATTTGATATTTATTTTAAAAATTTCCCCTATTTAGAGTATGAATAATATTGTATAACATATAAAGTGGTAATATTCAGAATAAATACAATTAAAGATTTTTTTTTCAATGGAGGCAAAAAGATCTACAGGTTTGTTAGGCTATTTGTTTAAATTGCTGTAGAATAAATCAGGGAGCTGTGATCTAGTATTCAGAATTAAGACAAAACTCAAGAATTCTATGAAAACTTTGGATCTTGGAGTTCACATTTAATTCTCAAATCAAGTTTAACGCTGCTTTGGCTTATTCATCTTTAAAGCAGAGATCTTGCCATCTGAATTAAGGAGATTTTTAAAATTCACATCATTTTGCCCAACATAGTTCACCTTTGAAAAGAGCCCAGAACTTGGGGTCACAGGATCTGAGTTCAAGTTCCATCTCTGCTACCTGTGTGATCTTGGGAAGGAAATCAACCTCTCTTTTCTTTATTTGTATAATGAGGAGGTTGGTCTCTTTTAGCTCTAGATCTGTGATTTTATGAGAATTATAGTAAACGTTACTGAGTGTAATTATTAAGTTTGCATAATAGACACAGGAATCAGAAAAGTAGCCTCAAAGGGGTATTTTCCTCCTTCTCCCAGGTCCATTCTGTGGACAATGGGTAGATCATGGCATAGGGGGAAGAAAGTAAGTCTTTGCCCAGTTTTGTGTGGGATCCAAGTTTTAAACTGGTTTGTCTATTTTTCTTAAGCTCTAACCTGCTCTACCTCCCCCCTCCCCCACCTCCCCACAAAGGAAATATAGATACACACACCTGACAGTTTAGGTATATATAATTCTAACCTTATTGCAAATAACAGACACACCTTCATGGCAAAGCAAAGTTTCAAGGTTGTTTTATTGGCTTCCTAAGCAAAAGAACAAAAGTTACATGGATGAAATTATGGGGTGTTTTTTTCCCCCCTCGTTCTTCATGGCTTTTTTTCTTTTTCACGATCACAACAGTACAATCATTTGCAGCATGGCTTAGCTAATTTTTGCCACCAAAAGAAGTGAATCTATCAGTTTATACAATGCTGTTCTAAACCCATTTAACACACTAAATGCATTAAATAATGCTGTCATGTTAAATAATGCTCTTATGCTTGAAAGAATAAAATCCTTTGCTTTGACATATTGGTTTATATTTGCTTGGCTTACTTACCTATCTAAAATTCAGAGAAAATTAATATAAACTTTGCCCATATCATTCAGTCTATCATTTTTACACAGGTAGTTTTCTAACAGTTCTTTGGTAGACAGACAGTTCTTTGTGTTTAAGATAAAATGTTTTACAGCATCCTCTCCTGATGAGTAGTTTTGAATGTTCTCATTTTTGATGCTGTCCAAGAGGACTCCTCTGATGTCTTTAGGCTTTCCTGGCATACCAAAGATAATAAGTAAACCCAGACAGTCCTCGCCAATCAAATTACAGAATTCTTCCATCTTCTCAAACCGATTTCCCTCCATAGAACACACATCTAATAGTCCATCCTTGTTGAGCAGGTCATGGGGATTAGATTCAATATGGAAGACTGTGGACATCTGTAAAGTCTGTACAGCCAGTTGAAATAGGATTTCCTTATGAGATCCCCAGAAGGTCCAGATCCAATCAGCCCCAAACAGCATGGCCTGATTCTTGGTCATTTTATTAGTAGTAATCTTCATGTCCATTCCATTTTCGTGGCAGAAACTAATAAAATGAATTAAAAAGATCTCATTCAGGGTGTTGGAATCTGGGGACAGCTTACTTTGAGGATCTTCAAACCCCAGATAGTCCTTCAGTTTCTGAGCAGCATAGACCACAGCTCGACTGAAAATGTCACACATAGCAATGAGATCAGGCTTGTCCTTCTGAGTCACTTCTTGAGATGATTTTTGGCCCATCTTCTTGGCAATCTATACAACTTCAAAATTTCTAGAATAAGATGCCGTCAGGAGAGATTCTTTTTCACAAAACAAGTTTTGCAGATAGTCGTTAAAACCACTGTTGTTGTACGTGGTCATCTCTGTTTTCCAACCCTAAAGCACTAACTATATAGCCTGGCATAGGTAAATAAACAAATTATGCTTCCTGGTTTGTCAACTGGGTGTATTCTGTTTGGATTGACTCAAACTGGCTTAACAAGGCTTGGTAACTAACATCCACACAAAGCATGCAGTCTTCCCTAGAATTCCACACTTGGCTGTTCTCTACTTCATACTCTCAATATTTGCTTCCTAAACAGTTTCAGATTTTTAATTGAATTCAAATTAGCACCTTAACTCCCTTTATGCCCTTCCTTTCATAGTATCTCTTTTTACTTCTAGAAATTTAAGGTGATGCCAATGAATTTATTTTTCATATTTCTACCCCCTTGCATTATGACCATCTGTCATTAGCCCAGGTGCCTACGTTCTTTTTACCACTAGCAATAGAACACCCCAAGTCATAGTTTCACATTTGTCTTCTTTGGCATGTATTATATGTCTCTACTGATGTCATAAAATAAGCTTTGTAGGCTGTCAAAAGAAAATTTTTTAAAGACTAAGAATCAGAATACATGGAAGTTTCCAATTGACTTTTTTATTACATAGAAATACCCAGTAGTGCACGCAGTCTGATAACTTTCTTTTTAAAAACAGTGTCATAAAAATTGTTAGCTAGATTGTACTAAATGAAGCTAATTTGGCATTTATATTATTGTCCAGATATTATTCTTTAGGGCCATAATAGGAAGTTAGTAGAGAATTTTCCAATAAGCAAAATGCATGGCCATTTTAATTTATATTAAAATATGAACACAGCACATTAATAACAGTTTCTATTGCCATTATAACATAATGAGTGGTAGGGTTACATGTAACATAATAATATTCTAATCAACTCATGGTAGTTATAAATAAATAATCTAAAACTACAAGACCTAGGAAGAATCTCCTAGTGACAAATGGAAAATGTGTGTCTTTGATATTTAAATAAAGTTTACAATTTATGTATCCTAATAGTGTTTATGGACTCCCTTTAAAATTCTTGAGCAGGACTACTTCCCAAGTTGTCCTATTGAATAAAGGAGTAAATGTGTATTCATTAACATGACAATTTATGTACATATATTATCAGTTCAAAAATTTCCCAAAACCCTTAAAAAAATATAATGGTAGGCAGTAATTTTATTTGTAGTTTTCTCGTCTCTTTCCAAAGGACATAGGACCACTGAACTATAGAAAAGCTTAGGCTCCATTTAACATCACAAAATTAGCATCACAAACTCTTTTCCAGCATAAGATACTAAACTGATTGGATGGAACTTTATTTTGGGATAAAACTTCAGGGGAGTTACGTGTTTTAAAAGCTCCATTCATTGGTAACAGGAAGGGTTTTCAATTAAAATATATTAGGCAAGGTACTGATAAAGTTTTGATGTGGTAATATGCTAACAGAAGGAAAAAAAGGAGTTGAATACTATAAAGTTTTTTTAAAAATTCTAAATCAATTCTTTGGAATAAAAAAAAATATTCTAGTTGCAGAATAAAAAATAGCCCTCAAGTTCTTCTTCTTACGTAAAAGAATCCAGGATTTGAAGTCAAAATCTTAAATAGTATAATATTCCAACCCATGGTAGAAAAATAATTCTTGGGGATTTCAGATTTACTAACTTGTCACTAATTTTGTCACAATGGTCAACACTGTCAACATTTGGTAAGATAAGAAAGTCCCAAGTTCAAAAAGTCTAATCTTTCCAGGAACCAGCTGGCACATAAGCAAATGGTAATCAATGGTTGTTTAAAAAAACAACAACAATCTTTTCAGTATCTTCCTATGTCATAAAATAAAAGTTCTATTTGCTATGATTTAACATATTTAAGTGTGTATACATGCTTAGAAAAATGTACAAAAATACGACAGAAATAGTAAAAAGGCATGTAAGGACATAACTGTGACATTCAGGTGAACACATTTAATAGTTAAGGAATTCTATGTATTGATGTTAAGGAATTTATCAGTGACCACTTAAATTTTTTTTGATCACTTAATTTTTGTTTAAAAAAGCCACAGTAAATGAAATGGAATACTTCACTTAACAGCTCGTTTTCTTCCAAAGGTCTTCCATTAATGTGAAGAGAAACACTATAGTAACACATCATTTAAAAAGTAATATTTTAAATATGTCACAGATTTATACATTAAATAGAGTAAAAAGCATTATACTACCACTCAACAGTGTTTCATTGTTCATGGCAACTTCAGAATAGGCACCTGCCCCACCCCCTCCCTTATCCCCTCGAAAAAAATATCACTTCTAAATAAGTAGAAGTGAGCACAATAGAAAGCATCTGTAGCCCAGTACATCTCCTGAATGTGTTTCTGAAATAGGACAGAAAAGAGGGCTCCTAATGGGTACTCCCAGCTGTCACTGTCACACATTGGAGTCTTCATCCGTGATACTAGCACTAGGAGAACGTGTAGCAAAGTCTTTAAACATGTCATCTTCTTTTAACATGTGCTGGAAAACAAATAATAATAGTCATACATATTGTGAATCAAAAGTTCAAGAACTGTATAATCTTAGACAGATTCGTTGAGTTCAGGACATCCAAAAGGAACATTAGATACTTACTGTTAAATTGTTGATGCCTTCTGAAAATGCCCCAATTTGCCTTACAGTTCCTTCTGAATCTTCCATCTGCACAGAACAAATCCCTCAGAGGTTTTTGAATTTCAGACAAATGCAGCAATTACCAAGAATCTAAGTAGTAATACTACATATTATACCCAATAAATAGGTGTGGGTATGACAATATACTTGGGTCCAGAGGATGTTGTACTAATACCAAATGGAGCAAACCAAACCTTAACACACAAGTATTTTTCTCCCAGAATTAATCTACAGCAAGCAATCACTTTTATAAATATCAGCATGCACACACATAATTAGTATCTTAAGAAGAGCATTTTAAATTTAATCAAGTGCCCAGCACTCAGCCCAGTGCCGGGCACAGAGTAAGCATTTAATGAATGTTTACTGAGTGAGTGAGTGAGTGAAGGTAATTACACAGAGAAAGAAAGGCCAACTATTAACCAGCTATGTATATAGGTAGAGCAAGAAGAGGAAACAGACTTAAACTGCATCCACAATGACATAAGGAAAAATATCTTTATAATAAAGTATGGTTAGTATGAAATGTATCAATAAAAAGAAAAGTCAAGAAGATTAGAATGATGGACCCCTCAATTCACTGTTCTATTGTTTTGTCTTTGACAAAGATACCAACAGATGATTTTTTTGTCGGATGATCCTGATTTCCTTTTGATCTGAAAAGGTCATGGATGTACCCTGAATATCTCTGGCTTCCCTTAATTTCCACTCCTATGATAATGATGAGGAAGATGATAGCATTTAGAGAGTTCCTACTATGTTTCAAGGCATTATACTAAGTGATTTATAGATATCTCATTTGATCCTCACAACCACCCTATTATTATCCCATTGTTCAGGTGAACTGAGGTAAACAGGTTAAGTGACTTGCCCAAGAACAAACAGCTAACAAGTATATTGAGTGAAATGTGAAGTCAGGTCTTCTGACTCCAGGCCCAGTGCTCTAACCATGGTACTACCTAGTAGCTGCCATCTCGGGCAGTTTACCAAGTTACTCAGATGGAGAGAACAACTTTGGCATTTATCCTGGGAATAATATCTGTTAATAGTATTATTATGATCTATGATTATGATACAAAAGAAATGTTATTAAAAGCTCTAATCAAAATATAAACACCATTTTAACTTCTTATCTTAGAACTCATATGCCAGTTAGTATATGAACAGCAATTCACAGTTTCATTTACCTGTTCTAGTCTGTCCAAATCATCATCATCATACAGACGCATGTCCAAACCAGGACTATATCCTTTCTTGGCTGCATTCCTTGATGCCTGTCCCAGTTCCATAGGGCATACATATTCCTCCATATCTTCTTGTTTCTTTTTTCTTAGATTCCCAAAATTGCTGAAGGTAAGTTTCTTTGGCTTTAAAAGAAAAACGTGAAACCAGTAATTCAGTAAAATCACTTAGGAGCTCATGAGACCTGATATATTCATTATTTAATTATGAGGCATTTACAAATAATAAAATGAATGATTAAACCCGGGCCCAATAAAGGAATGACTGAAATCTCTAACCTCATGCACCCAAAGTTGAAAAATGACCTTTGTCTTAAATCTTATACTGAACCTTAGATGAACACGAGCAAAAGCATCTGACATATCTCTTCCTTTCTTTTGGTGGGGAGGACCAGGAACCAGGAAGAGTTTGTCATTAGATCTTTATCTCCATTTAAGTTTATTAAAATATCTTGTTTGGAAAATAAGAAGAGAAAAAAATAGCTTAAACTGTATGTGAATCTGATATCATTTAAGAATCCACCTAAGTTGGCAGATACTCCTAATATAGTTTTCTAGCCTATATAGTTTTTAGGCTTCCTCTAACATAAATGCATTGCTTTATTTCTCAGGTACCTCTTGAAACTTTACAGATGGGTCACTGATTAAGTCCATCTAGCAGCTGCTGTTAAACAAGGAAACGCCTTTCTTATAGTCTGGATATGTCCACATAAGAGACTGGAAACCATCTAACATTTTGTTCTAGGCTATACGATATCCTCTCTAACAATATAGGGATTATAAAGCACTCTCCTAATGTTTGTACACTGTAATTTTGGTGAAATAACAAAGGCTTAATTGATTAAGATCCCTTAGATTGGTAACTCAATTAAAGACTAATACTAATCTATTTTTCTCTCATGAAAGGAGTAAGGTCCTATTAACAGGATGCCCTGGTGTGATTTCATAGACTTTTGGTTGCTTGCACACAGTGGTGGGAACCTAAACTTACTTTCACTTTGGCCGTAGCTGTTAGAAGAACATAATCTGGTGACTCCATTGCCTCACGCTTCTGACGTTGAGCCTCAACACCAATCAATAAGTTGAAATGGGTGGCCAAATGTCGTCTTAATAGTGTTTTATTTGGTGGAATGTTTAACAACTGAGCCATTGTTTCAACATTAAAACGAGGCTCCAGAACCTGTAAGCAAATTTTTGTCAGTGACACTAAAAACCAATATTCAAGGCGCAGTATCGATACGTACATAATCCATAGAGAAGGTATCAAATACAGCAAAGATTACTATATGGAGAATGGTGGCTAGGTATCATCCAGATCCATACAGGATAGGAAAAGGAAATGGATTTAAGCTGTATTCACAATTACATAAACTAGCTATAAGGAAGACCATCTTTAGAGTAAAAGATTATTAACCACTAAAATGTAACAATGAGGAAATTTCTAAGATCTGGGACCTGCAATCAAATCAAGGCTACCATTATTTCTAAAAAGGGCACTGTTCTACTCACTTTCCCTGTGACTTCTCTGATCAAAATATCCTTTCTTGGCCTCCTAATACCCCAGGGAATTAAAGGTAGAGAGCAGAAGCAACTGGGTGGTGAATACCCTGGGGCATCAGAAGCCTGAAAGTCAGCACAATTTCTGATCTCTAGACAGGGCCTGCCAGGGGCATGCAGGGGACAAAGTTATCCTTTGCAAGGGGAGGTCGTGGATTCTCTCTACTTGGAGGTCTTCACTCAAATGGCACTTGTCAAGTCTGGGGTAGAGGGCATGGATTCATTTAGTAAATGGTGGGTTGAACTAGACTCAGGCCCCTTCCAACTCTTAAGATTCTATGATTCTTCCCTGAAAGTCTCTAAAAATTGAACCTGAGATAAGTAGTCATATTTGTCCCTAAGAGCAGAAGCATAGACGATTGAGTGATTTAAAACATAAGGATTCGTAACAAACTACTAAACTACCATCCTACTGAGCAAAACACAGGAAATAAGCATATGCCATGTACATAACTTTTTAAATGTCTAGTATTTGTGTTCATCAAATACATCTTAAATGAAAACACAGCTTTACCATGAGTCCACCATGCACACCGCTTCCTCTCAAATTTGGTGCATACTCTGCCAAGTCTACAGAACGTAGCCATTCCATTACTCGATGATTGGTCCATTGAGAAACTTCTGAGGGGGTGATATTATTCTACGGGAACAAGCAATCATTGACATTTCTTTTAGTTGTTGACATACAGGTTCCAGCCCTAATTAACCCTTCCCATTTTGTCAATAATTCCCACCCAGTCTATGTAATCAAATTCCTATATCCAGAGACACACCTCTTTGAGATGCAATAGTCATCTTTTAAATAATTTAAGTTCCCTTTACTAAAAATTTCCATTTTTATTTATATAAATTTTATATATTATATATATAAATTTATATGTTATATAAATTTGTAAATATTTATATATTTTTTCACATATACGTATTCCACAATATTAACTACAGGAAAACATTACCATTACTATTAAACATATTGCTTTACTGAAAAAAAAATTGCCCGATATTGCCTAAGTCTCCTGATTCCCTAAGTCCAATTTCCTAAAAGCAAAGAAAGTTGATGTTGTTTGGGGAGTGGGGGGATAGAGGAGGTGGGGAGGAGAGGGAGGTAGATTCATTTTCTGCGTCTGTAAAGTAAGAAGTTGGTTTAGATAACCTACAAGGTCTCTTCCAACTCTAAAATCTACAACAGGCTATGATATATTCCAAAGAAAAGATTTTTTTCAAAGTATCATCATGGAGAAGAGTCATATAAGAGTCACGTAGAGCTAAAAGACACATCAAAGGTCATCTTACTCAATCCCCTCATTTTAGGAGATGAAGAAACTGAGGAACCCCAAAATTAAGGAATGTGTGTGATACAGGTGTTGAGTAGCACAGTTGAGATTCTAACCTAGGTCCTCTGATTTCAAATTCATTATATATGGAGTTGAGAAAATAATGATTTTTTTTTTTCCTCCTAAACTTTGAGAGAATAGATATACTGGGTTTTTGTAGTTACTTTTAGGTACTCAGATACCTTGAGAGCAAAAGTAGACTTTGGTTACGTGCTGTCAGCTTTCATAGCAAATGTTACCTCATCTGATGGTCTCCTCCGTAGACAGTTGGGTTCAAAGTTATTTATCCTTAGCACCTGGATGGCTCTTTTGATACTAAGATGGTGTAGCACACTAACAACCTTCAAAGACAACAAATCATCCTTGGAGGGAAAAAAAGAGAAGAAACACTTGGCACATAGACTGGATTACAAAAAGAATCTTTCCTTTAATCAGAAAAACCAGACTTTAAAGTCAGCTTTAAAGTCAAATTCTCTACTTTCTTCTAGTCTCACAAAATTAAGTCCTTCAAGTTAGTGCAGTTGATTGAACCTGTCTGAGATAAGAAGTACCATACTTCAAGTACCAGCAATCTTTTGACAAAACATCTATTAATTACCACTGAAGGCAACCACATTATTCTCTCCCTAAGAAAAGGATAAGCAAGGGAAGATCAGATCTCCGAATCAGAAGCATTTCTTAACTAGTGGAGGAAAGGAAAGTTCCAACAGCTGTTGCTTACTATTGCTGTTCCATGAAAATTCCCTACACTTTTGGTTATTTGCCACCTGCCATTCAATCCACAAGAGACTGGTTGAAGAATTTGGCCCTAATCTTTCATGCCAGGCTTTGAAACAATTTTAGAAATACAGTGCTGAAGGAGGAATTGGTCAAAGTTATCAAAATATCCTCTTCATCAATCAATTAATCACAGGATCATAACATTTTGCAAATCTTAAAGCTGTGTGCAAGTGCTGGCTATGATGATGACAATAATAATTTGGTAGAGATCTAAAATGTAGACTTTATTTCAGGGAAGGTAATTTTGAAGGCAGTGTTAAAGATAAGCATGAGATCCACCCAAAAACACCTGCAGTATGTGAAAAGGAAAAAATAAAAAGCCAACTAGGCACACCTTACTGATAATAGATATGATAAAAAGGAGAGGAAAATAAGCTTTTTAACTGCTTCAGGACTGTTATATTTTATTTCCCTCTCCCCCTTGAGTTTCATTCTTTGCTTCTTCATCTCCCTGTCTCCCCCTTTTTCTCCTCTCTCTCTCTTTTTCACCATTTTTTGTATTTTTATTTTTTTCTTATCGGGGGGGAGGTAGGGCAGTTGGGTTTAAGGACTGTTATATTTTAAAAGAAAAAAAGCAAGAGAGCATGGAACGATGACAACTATCTTCAATTCCTGTGGTTGCCAGTACAGGAAATTCTTAAATTTTCTTGAAAGGTACAATTTTGATGTACCTTTGATGATAAACATATTTAGCATGTTTAGCACATTTAGCAAAGTCAAAGGCTTTGTTGTCCAGCAAGACATTATAACCTATACCCTTATTTTTATTTTACTAAATGCTGTCAGAAGAATGTAAAGAAAGGAAGGACATATGTTATACTTAGATACCACCGAGACTTGATGAGATGTGGCTCTTTACTAGATTGTAAGAAGGAAATGGCATATATTATTCAAGAGCAACAGACTAGAAAAAGTAATGTTATCCATTAAAAATTGCCAGCAAGTAAATTCTTCAACCTAAAATTTTAAAAGGAGAATTCTACAGGGATCAAGAGAGGTGTGCTACTCTCAAGAACAAAATTCTGAGGACATAAACATAAACAATACTAAGACAGAAGAAAAATGGGGAGTTGTCTAGAAAGACTCACATGGGAATGAAGAAAACTCGACAACCAAAGGACATGTGGAAAACAGAAAGAAGGGCAGGTCACAAAATATGAATGCAAAAGAGTACGATACTTCTTTGAGAATGTCAGGCAAATAAGAAAGTCCTATCACGAATGGCATCAAGAGGGTAACAAAATGGGCTTTAACAGCTTTGCTGGTGGCAAAAGGAAGAATTACTTACAATAGTCATATAATGTAGCATCCGACCATCTACCCTTCCTTCGTCAAACTGAGTCTTATATTGGGGAAGACCAATGTCATCCAACCACCCTAAAATAAATAAATCAGATCAATATTATTAGTTCTTCCTTATAAAACTAAGTGATATTTATTAAGGATTTGTAGAACAAGGTCTACTTTTCTGCAACTCGAGAAACAAAATTAGCAGAAGCTTTCATGAGAATCATAAAATCTTACTGGTAACCCAGTTGAAATCCAACTTTCCATGATTCGTTTCCTCTTCAGATCCCAGGGCTTGTAGAGCTAGCTGTAGCTTCTTTCGGTGAAGGGAATGTTTAATTCCTAGTTCCTAGAAGAATAAACAGACAAATTTACTTCCCAGTGCTAGCAGCAAGAATTGGATGTTTTTGATAAAGAATGAAAATTCATTTTCCCCAAAGTGAAGTTTTCAAAATCCCAGGCCTACACAGAATCAGAAAAGTAACTCAATCTTGCCAGCTGATTAAAACATGTAGTTCAGCCCTCAGAAAGATATTTTGTAAAACCACACCAACCAGAATTAGAGTACATTAGATGTTCATTTGTATTTAAGTCTCCTTCACAGAGCAGGACTTAGCACATCTGTTATGGCAATTTTCCTCATCATTTTATTCCAAAATTTTAACACTTCCAGTGATTGCATTGATAAGGGTACTCTCTCCACCTGCGTAGATTACAATTTCTCTGTGTCTTATTAGATGTTTTTGTGAGTTATCTGACCAAAAATTCAGCACCTAATGGCCACCTTTCTGGTCACAGGCTTATATGAAAAAATTGCTACGTAGGATGCTCTTCATACAATAATCACAGACACAGAACAATTGTAGGCACTGTTACTGATCATATAGAAAAAAACTTTTCCACCTTGGTAGGATCTGCCAAAGTTTGCACTTTACTAGCAGAGCCTTCAAGAGTGCAGCTCACGATCATTGCACAAGGAGGAGTTCAATGGAGCCTGAATCAGAAGCATGGATCTTTCTTAGAAGGTGGAGTTTAGAAATGAAGAGAGGCAGGATGGCTGGGGGTGGGCGCGAGGAAGGGGCTACAATCATGATACAATCATGATTATTATGGTCATGCTATTATTTAACATTTAATGACCACACTGGTCTAGATGGTCCCTATAGAATCGTAAAGACTTAGTCCTTATTCTCAAAGAGACTAAATCCTATGACATAAGATGGATATGAAGCATAACACACAGACTTAATCAGAAACTTTAGGTTTCCCCTCTTCTTATCTCCATTCTAGACTGTGAAACCATAAATATATATATTTTAATCAAAGAATAATTTAGGTAAGGAAAATAAAACAATAAAAAACACTCACCTTTTCTAGATCTTGCTGAGAAGCCTGCAAGAGAGTTTGCCCAGATGCAATCCAGTGTTTTCCTGAATTCATGTATGAACCTAATCCTTGGTCCAGGAGCCAGTTGCAAACCTGCTCTTTTGTCCATTTGGCAAATGGCATATCCAAGTCACTAACAGGAAAATGAAAATATTACAAATTTAAAAGCTTCGGATTTATATTTTCACAGTGAACAATATCTATGCTGATAATCTGGGCATCGCTTTATCATTCCTCTAATGTAGCCAGGTAAAGAACAAAATGTGATTCCTTATTTGGGAAGGAATTAGACCAGTAGAATTAAAAAGTTGCCTTCTAGGGCTACACTATCCACTTAAATCTGAAGCAATATAGGTTAAAATCAAAGTTTCAGTGTGGTTCAGTCAAACACATCATCTAAAAAGAGCAATCAAGCAAATAGGTGGTACTTTCTTAATCCTTATTTCTTGTTTGGGTTTCAGCAAGAGGAACAAATCCCTCAGAAGACTGAAATACATCTAAATCTAACTGTGATAACTTTAGCAGTTATGTTTTCCTCTCCTGAAATTAATCAATGAGAAAGAATTAAATTAGAAAAGAGTAATATTGAATTAAAGGAACAAGAAAGGAGAATATTCTAATTCTTGCTTGATATATTTAAATTTACAAATAGAATTCCTATTTTAAAAAGTTTAGAAATAACCTTCTTTCTATGGTATATTTGCACTCCATAAATTATAGAAAACCTTTATAACACAAAGAGATCCTGTGCTAAATTCAGGAAAAACACAAAACATAGGAAAGAGTACAGGAGACAAAGACCACAGGTGTTTCTAGTCCATTTCCATTGTCAAAACCTTTTGTTTTCATGTCTTAGACCAGGCATTTGCCAAATCCACCCTTCTTTTTGTAATAAATCAGTTAAGTAGCCTAAGAAAGAGTCCTTAACCATGATGAAAGTCTAAGAAACTAATCAGCCTTACAATATCCAAAAGATACAGAATTAATTATTGAGAAATTTAAGGAATCCTAAAAAGCTTTTAATCTTCCTGCTTTCACAGGCTTCAGTAGCTAATGTACTGTACCATACGATGAAATATTCCAATACCTGGGGCACTAATTATAACAGCTTGAGTCCCTGCACTAGCTCACACTATCTTGACCTTTTTCATAGTATCTTATCAAAGCTATCAGAGACAACATTCTAATCACTTAAAATATCATCATCACTAACATTTACAAAGCATGTATAATGGGCCAGGCACTGTGCTGAGTACTTCACAATTATTATTTTATTTGATCCTCAGAACAACCCAGTGAGTAGGTGTACATTTCATCATTTTACAGATGGGGAAACTGAGGCAAAGGTTAAGTGACTTGTTCTGGGTCACAGAACTAGTGAGTGTCTGAGGTCACATTTGAACTCAGATCTTTCTGACTCAGTGCTCAATCCACTGCACCACCTACCTGCTCATGAATTGGACTGGAAAGCACTATTTCTACGAGTTCACTTTGTTTTTCTTACCTGTTGGATTGTCCTAGGTCTCTAGACCAACCCAGACGGGGTCCAGCAGTTGCTCTTGTCCCTCCTCTTTTGAACTCAGGCTCAGACATATCATCTGGATTGAAAGTGGTAGACTGGCTCCTCCTAAGTCTGATAATCAACAAAACAGATAACAACGATGTCTAATATCCTGCAGCTTACAGATCTCGAGAAAAATATTTTAATTAATCTGTATCTCATGGCTTCCCCTCTCTTTTATATATTTAGAAATCTGGCTGCACATGAGAGTAGATAGGTTGAGTTCTAAGCCGTCTACTCTTTTCCATATACCTCAAAGTCACCTAAAATGGTACCTTACCAAGTCCAACCTCAGCTAAATTGTCCATTTATAGAATTTCTTAGTCAAATTAGCGAATATTTGTGGAGTCTCTACTATATATAAGATATTTTCTTGGCTATTTGAGAGAAACAGAAAAGTCTGAGCCCTGGAACTGCTCAGGAGGAGTCCTAAATTTCCCTCCTTCACTTACTTTCCAAATAACTTCATGATACCCCTGGATTTCTTTTTGGAGTCTGGAGAAGGTGGAGATAACTGGAAGGGACTGGTGCACTCTGCATCCTTTCCTAGGGAAGATAAGCCAGCCAGAGCTGGGTCCTCAGCATTTTCTTTTTCTGTTTCAGCTATTCCAAGAGCAAAACAAAATAAAGACTCATTGAATTTAGAATTGTGAAAGAAATTCAATCAATGTTAGCTTATTTAGTTTCAGGAACACATAACAATCTTTCCTGCTGATATCCCACACGGTAGTTACCAAAAGATGAACCAAGAATATGAGTTCTTATCTAGAGTCAATGGGATATCTGAATAGCAAATCAGCTTAAAAATGAAAATAACTTAGAAACCCTAGAAGAAAAGGGTTACAGAGGTATCGTGCCTTTTTGGGGGGCGAGGGGGCAGAGTTGGCAGCATATCTCAAACCTATCTCCAAACTGTGTTCTTGAAGATAATCAATGATGTACTTTAGTTTTCAAATCTAATGATCTTTCCTAGGCCTTTATCCTTTATCTGCAACATTTAATTACTGCCAAAAATCATTCATGGGAAAACTTCCCTGACGTTGCCTTAACCTGATCATCCCTTTCTCTTGGGACCACCCTGTCTTTTTTCTCCTTTGTCTCTTCCTCCTTCCAATTCTCCATCATAGACATTCCCCAAAGTTCAGTCCTGAGCTCTTTTCTTTTCTTTCTCTATTTTCTCCTTTTGGGATCTCATCCTTTTCTATGGCATCAATGATCAACTCTGTGATTAAGTCTAAAATCTCTACCTCTATCTCAGACTGTTCCTCTTAGCTCCCACACCATTTTCAATTTCCCCCTAGTTGTTTGCACTTAAATAACCTTTAATGACCCTTCAAAAACAAATGTCCCAAACTCTCATTCATTTTCCTCCCAAAACAAGCACAGACTTGATGGCTGTTCATAATATTGCTATTATACAAAACCTTAGGGTCACCTTTCATTTTCTCTCCCAGGGCTTTGCTGCCTTTATCAGTCACCAAATTCTCTCGATGTCAGGCCTGAAATGTGTCAAATTCAGCCCTTCTAGCACACTGTCAGGACCACTGCCCTCGTGGATGGCCTTTATACTTACGGCTATGACTACTACAGTGGCTTCTTACATTGATCTCCCAAGGCCACCCGCTCTAGTTATGTTATTCCTCTACTTTGAATTCACAAGCAGCACAAACTACATTGTCAGGTTAATCTTCTAACATATACTCTAGTGGAATGAAACTAATCACCATTTCCTGAATACATCTTCAACTTTCTCATATCCACAATTTTGCCAACACCACGTACAATGCCCGGAACCCTATCTGCCACCATATATTAAGACCTGAGCTCAAATTCTGCCTCTTACAAAACTTGATTCCTTCAATGAGAAATAGTCATTTCCTCAATTTCTACCCCACATTATACTTATAGTATGTATGACAAACTGTCTTATAGCATCAACATCATCACAACACGTATACAGTGCTGACTTTGTACTAGGGACTACATTAAGCACTTCACAATTATTATCTGATTTGATTCTCACAACCACCTTGTTGTAGGTGGTTTGTAGAGCTATTCCTACCTCCAGTTTACAGAAGAGGAAGGGGAGACAAGCAGCAGTTAAGTGACTTGGCCAAGGTCCACCCAGCTAGTTAGGTGTCTGAAGCTGCATTTGAACTCAGGCCTTTCTGACTCCAGGTCCAGCAATCTAGTCACTGTACCATTTAACTGCTAAATTGTTTTAGAAAACTGTATAAAAAGTCATTTTTTTGTTTTATCGCAGTCTAACACTTCAGAAAAACCTCAATTCTGTTATCTGATTGTTGCGGTTTTTGGAGGGAGTGTAGTTATATTTGTGACTTTTCACTGGAGAACTCAGTCAACTTGTCTCTAACTTATAAACCATTGCTGTGAAATGCAATGTCTGATATTTCTAGAGGCTTTAAAATGATACAAATAATTATTTTCTTGGGTTGTTTTGAAATTGACTTATGAAAGCAAAATTTCTCCTTTGATAAAGGGTTAACTTGAAAGGTGAACATTCACTTGTGCTTGGGGAAAAGCAGCCCATCCTGCTGCTTCTTACACCAGCATTCTGAGTGGTCTTAGGCCTGCCAGCAGAGCCATGTTTCAACTTCATCAGCATAAGGAGCATGGCTACTTCAATGTAATACTTTACATTTTACAAAGGAAAAAAAATATTATCCAAAATACACATCAGTAGCTGTTTGAAAAATATTATCCAGAATACACATCAGTAGCTGTTTGAACAAAATCAGAGAAATTGCAGAGGTTCATATTCTATTGAAGCAAAGCTGTGATGGTAAGGTTATTATGGATAAGCAGCATATGCCTCTCAGCAAAACCAGAATATATTCTAAAGAAAGCGGCAAAAACACTTGAAAATAGATGGCAAAAGGGGGTCAGGTTGGTGCCTTCCTCTCTTCCAAGGCCCCAGTACACACAGAAGTACTCTGTCTGGCTACTCAAAATCAAAGCACGAGATAGGTCATTTGGTTTCTCTCAAGTGTATATGTCCTACCTCTGCCCTCATCTACATACAGAAATGGGAATATTTACACACGAAAATGGAGACATCCTGGGGAAAAAAAAACAAACAAAGCTTTCAGTTCCCTCTGCAGCTGAACTAGGTTAAGGGGTACCCCTGGAACAGATTACTTTTGTCCTCCTCAATTATAGTAGTCCAATCTCATGTTTATTCCTTATTTTTCTTTCTGTAGTGTCTTGCTACTTGAGAGTCAAGGTAGTTTTCCTGCTCTTCTCTCCCAAATTCTACTTATTTTTGTGATTTAAGTATTTGTCTTCTGGTCTTTTCAGACTCACTGAAGTAAGCTTATTACTCATCTCACAAGCTCTCTTCAAAAATGCCTCAAAAGCTGCAATAATTCAACCCCAAAAAGATCTGAGATAAACCTAAAAGTTATTAGCTGTGCCATTTTCCAAAGACTTCTCTCTTTTTTGATGACAATATTCCCCTGGAAAGTCAAACACATATGGAAAAGATCACAGAGCCAGGGAGGTGGAGTATTTTCATTGACAGTAATGAATGCATAATGATATCTAAGCTACTAAGCACCCAAAATGGAGAAAACATGGAGATAAAGCTGGTAAAGGCTACCTAATGCACATTACCATCCTACTTTACTGCTTTCTGAGAAGAGTGGGCTTCTATGTCATCACAGATAACAAGAGGTCTCATTAGTAAAGGTTATAATGGAACAGAAGAGTAGGCTTGAAGCTGTGGGCGAGGGTTAAACAGAAAATTCCTTTTAGTAAGACGTGGGTAGAAATAAAAATCTCAGCACAAAGAATCTTATTTTCTGATTACTGCCAGCCTACTTTCTAGCAATTGCACTGGCCAAAATCAGAGGTTAGCTACATTCAAAGGCACGGCACTGGCACAGGCTGGCATGCAGAAGTACTATACCTAACGTAGGTGCGCTTGCACTTCGGCTACGATCTTCAGATATCCCAACAATGCATAAAATCACACGCAGCCCAATGGCAGAGAGCACGAGGAATAACAAAATAAAATAAAAATCAAAACTCCTACTGGTAGAATTCATACCAGGGGAAGAATGGTACGATACAGGCATGCCCGTTCACTCTCGCTCCCCACCCTCCATGCAGCACTGATGCTATAAGAAGATTCTGTTAAGATTAACAACGAGAGGTTACTTCACCATCAAAATGGATGTGAAATGGTGTATGATGGAAAGAGAAATGGCCTTTAGGTATGTTTTTCTTCTATTTGATCTCAAAACTTTAAATCACAGAGAAGGAAGTAGGTTAACAGGCTTATGGATTGTTGAATTGTCAGAGCATCTCTCTATTGTCATTGTAGCAGAGATTGACAGACTAATATCACATTCATTTGAATTATTTGTTTCTATTTCCGTGCTACTTTTGTGCTAATGGTAAAGATTATATTGTATCTAAATACTCACTGACACAACTTTAAAGAAAAAAGTCTTTGTAATTGCAGGGCAACGGTTAGGCATATACCGCAAGGAAGCTGAGATACATACACATATGTATATATGTGATACTATGTGTACACAGACACAGACGCACACACCCCCCCCCCTTGAGGTATACACCTGTTGCTGTTTGTTGTTATTCAGTGGTGTTTAACCCTATGTGACCCCATTTGGGATTTTCTTGGTAAAGATATTGGACTAGTTTGCCATTTCCTTCTCCAGCTCATCTTACAGATGAGGAAACTGACAGGGTTAAGTGACTTGTCCAGGGTAACACAGTTACTATGTGTCTGAGACCCTAGCTGCCCCTTTTGTACGCTTCATACATATGTATGTATGTATCATATATATCGAGAGTTTCCCTATATACCAAAATATTCATAGTAACTACTTTTTGTAGTAGCAAAGAATTAGAAACAGAATGGGTGTCCATTAATCAAGGAATGTAAAACAAACAGTGGTAAATAAATGTCATAGAATACTCTTCTACCATAAGAAATGATCAATATGAGAAATTCAGAGGAATGTGGGAAGACATGCTAAAAGTCAAGTAAGTAGAATTAGGAAAATGATATACACAATTACCACCACAACGTAAACAGGGGGAAATAAACTTAAAATTGTTTAACTAGAATGACCAATCCTGGCCCTGGAGAAGAGGCAGGAAAATATCTCTCTTTTCATTAAAGAGGTGGGGGATTGTGGGTGTGGAATATGTCGTCCGTCATGGTGGATGTATTTATTTGTTGCCCATGCTGAACCATCTTCTATCATCTTTGGTTGAAGGGAAGAGTCTCTGGGGCAGATTGGTTCATTTGGAAAGAACTGTGATTTACAAGCAACAGACTTCAATCAAACCTCACTCCTCTGTACATACTGTCAGGTTTGTGCAACCCAAACATCCACGGATGCAAAGAAGGGATAGGAAGAGGTGTGTATTTTTCTGCTACATACCCAAGTTTGGTGCACTTGCTGTCCTCTTGTTGTTTTTAATCTTAAAAAAGCCCCGTCCAAAGGAGGACCGGGCTTTTCGAGTGCCAAAGGCATTGTCATCTACTGAAGGGCCAGGTCCTTGGACTTTGGGAGGGAGGCTTCCAAATTTGCTGATTTGCACAGGAGGTACTGTCTAAAGAAGTTAGAAAACAAATTCAAATTCACTAATATGGAATGTCAAATATACTTCTAAGATGTTAAAAAGCTAATTTTGAAAGCCAATGAAGACAATGTTATTTTTATTGGATCCCAGAATACAGGCAGATTATTACCTATCATAGGATGTCTGGTTAGCATATACAGGGCTTAAAAATATTTTGATATGAATTTTTTTTAATTATGGAGAGGTGGGATCTGGATCCCTGATTTTATTTATATCTAGTATTCCTGGTCAAGAAATCCCTTCTAATGGTGTAGCTGAGCATTCATTCTTTAAAAATGCTTTTAGAGAGCTGCCTGGGGCACCTGAGAGGTTAAGTGATCTGTGGAGTCATATGGTTACAGTTTCTACTTGACCCCAGGTCTTCCTGACTCTATCTGCTGCTCATAAAACAGCTTTTAACAAAATATACCACATGGTTGAATATAATGGTGTTATCCTGGTTGCTATAACAACTCATCACAAAGATTGTCCTTCAATTCCCAAAGCAAAACCAAAACACAGTAAAATCAATGTACCATGAATAGTTTCTAAGGCAAGTGTGACAGGTTTGCACTTCAAAATAATTCCATTTTATTTACCACAAAGATTTTTATTAATAATCTAAACATACATATTGTCAACTCCTGTTTGTTGATAAGACTTTTGGAATAGGATGCTCTGATTCATATTCTGGCATTTGCCACTTAAGGGTTATTACTTTTCACATAATTAGAATATAACAAATTATGCCTAAAATGAAATTATGCTAAACATATTTAATGTTTCTTATGTGACTCAGAAGTCATTTTAAGACCTACAGAGTGCCTTATGATCATCATCCTAAATAATAATGACAATCTATAACATTATGGGAGAAACATTCTTGTATGAATATTTTGACTGCATGTGGAAAAGGAATTTGTTATAATGCGTAGCTAGCACAAACACGACTTTCCTTTTCATGTATCTCATCACTCTTGCTTTTGGGGGTTTGAGTGTAGATATTGTTTGGAATTTATAGTAACAGAAAGAAGGGGGCCTTGTACTTTCCTTCTCTTGACATCACAAATTCCATTTTAAAATGAACTTCCACTTCAGTGTTATTGGACCCCTAGGCCAACAAAAGATTAGATTAGGAATTCTCCATTCTTTCTCTTGGAATACAAAAAATGCCCCCAAAGCCAGTAGTTGTTTGTAATTCTCATATTAGTATAAGCTTTTCCATAAATTACAAAAAAGCAATGGAAAATGGCTTGTCTTCAGGAGCCTGCTTACCCCATAAAGACTTTTCTATTCTATGGGCTAACTGATGTTTGTCTGTGCCGTGTCTTATAGCAGCAAATGCAATAAAGATAGCTACTGACTTGTACCTTAAATTGTTAATTAAGTTTCTTTCTATGATAATATTTTATTCTACCACGTTAGGATACTAGCACACGACTCAATGTTTGAATGTACTCCAATTCAGTGAATTATGTTTCAACATCAACATCCAAATCATTCACCTCTGGCTGACAAAGCCACAGCCTTTCCTCTTCCATGCCATCTGATCAGTGGATTTCCTGCCAACTGAGATGGAGGTCAGGCAAGCCAGCCAGCCTGGCAAAGCACCACGATTCAGGAGGTAGCACATATCAGGCAAATTAAACAACCATCACCATACTGACCACCAGCTCCCTCAGATCTCAATGAAGTCAGCCCATGACCATCAACTTTGGGAACAGCTATGCTTCCCATTCAGGACCCTCAGCCATCACCATGGAAAGCAACCTGAGATGCCATCTGGCAATACCAGCTGCTACAGCCATAACTACTGAAGACCCAGAAAAGAAAGTTCTTGCTGCCAAAGTCCTTGGCACTATCAAATGGTATAACATATGAAAGACACCCCAAGGACCATGGGACTTTTCTTTCTGATACAGTTGAAAGCTTCCGTATGTATTGCCTAACCCATTAGAATATAAGCTTTCAGAACAAGGACAGCCTTCCTATTTGTGTCCCCTGCACTTAACACAGTGCTTTGGACATATAAGCATTTGATAAATGCTTTAATCATTCATTCTTTCCTCATTCACCTTCGCCTCAACACTTCTGCTCCTATTCTGCAGGCAGACACAAACCATTCTGTTATTACCAAGCTTCCTTTATCCAGCTGCTTCTATCCCTTTTCCATTAGCCCCTCCCCTCAATGCTAAAGATGACTTGTTTCACAATCCCCCATTCCTTCAAACCAGTAAATAGAGCACTCTAGGAAGACTGCTAGGACTTACCTTATTCCATATAAAGTCTCCTTATAAAACAATTATAAATGCTACTGGACCAAAGATTAACACCAGGGACAAACTAGAAACCAAGTAACTTGTCAAAGTCAAATTTATATGCATAGGACACACGCACTTTGGGAATATCTCTACTGCAGATAGTCACATGATGGGGGGAATGAGGAGTTTGTGAAAGAAGGAGGCCCAGTTGTGCTCAATATAAACACGATCGTATGAGTATGGATTTTGGTTTCCGTGATGACACTGAAAATTGTCCAAGTAAAAGATCCTTTCCCCCTTCTCCTGTCCCCAATTTTACTTTCTGACAAAAGTGTTCGCCTCCTGACCCTTTCAAGTTTATTGAATTAAATCTTTTTACTTTTCAGTTATACTAAGCCAGGCTATAAAATCACCTCTGGAGGCTTCTGAAGAGGCTCCTTTTCCTGTATGAAGAAGAAAACAAACAGTATTAGATAAAAGCATGCAATTCCCATCATTCACTGTACAGAATCCCACTGATAAAACTTATCTTCTATAACTCTGTGCTACCGTTCAACAAAATCCCAGCACAGTTTCTAATGAAGTGCCAGGAAGAGATGACATAATAACATTTCCTTCAATGGGTAAGAAAGCATACTGAAAGTATTGCTTTCAACTTCCCTCCCTTCCAAATAAAATGAGTGACTTTCCATATTCATACTTGATAACCCTCTCATAACTCAGAAAAGTGGTAGAGAAGATACCCCTTGTAACTTTCACTTGTAAAATAAGAAAAATCCCCTCTTTTCAAGAGATAAGAGAAACTATTCAGGAACCAACCGTATCAGATACTTCTTTCTTCAGATTGCCCAGACTACTGGATTTTTGCAGAGTTGAAGATCTAAAAATAACAAAAATAAGAAGTGAAGAGATCAGTAACAAATAAAGTCTCATCCCAATATCTTTTTTCTTCTCATCTAAAACATCATGGGAAAAAAAAACCTTAAAACTATATGTGGGCTAGAGAAATTCTGAAATTGGGAATTTACCATGTATTTAATTAACGAATTTAGTCAAAACACTTAGGTTTTGTTTGTTTGTTTTTTTAGCATCTTACTAAAAGGGACTGGTTGGAAAATCCTTCTGCCAAATGTCTAATAATATATCATGCACATTTCAGAATGTCTGGAAGAGGTTTTGAGATAATCTTTCCAATATTAATATCTAGAAGTAAACAAGTAATACACAATTATAATTTCTATTGATCATAAATGTATTTGAAGCATAGAAGAGTGAACCAGGAATCAAGAGGACCTAGGGGTAGACTGATTCTCTTCAAAGGAAGAAAACTTAGGGTAAAAGGAGGAATCCATTTATTATAGAAAGGGGGAAGAAGAAGATAGAACTTGCTATACATATACATACATACATATATATATAAAAGCAGGGTGTGAAAGGGGTGGGAGAAAATATGCAATTATTAAGCACCTCCTGGGTGCCTGGCACTATATTTATGGACCTTATAAATTATTATCTCATTTGATCTCCACAATAATCTAGTGAGATAATAATAATTATTAATTATATTAATTAAACATATTAATAATTACATATAACTAATAATTAATTATATTAATTAATAATAAAATCATAATTATCTCCACTTTACAGTTGAGAGAACTGAGGTAGAATTTAAGTGATTTGCCCATACAGCTGGTGTCTGAGGCCAGATGAGTAAATAAACATGGAAGAAGTTGTGGGGGGAGAAGGAATTAGATGAACCTTCCTTTTATCTGAAGCAAATAACTGAATGTAGTTTGGTATAAAAATACACCAAACTCAACAGAGAAACAACTTGAGGATGAGAGGGGGGAACCTAATATGGAGGATAAATCCAATGAAGGAAGCAAAAAAAAACTTCCTGAATCTAAAAGGGGGATTATGTACAAAAAGAAAAAAAGCAAAGTACTAGAACTGACAGGGGGTATCCATCAATGGCTGAACAAATTATGGTATACGAATATAATGGAAAAAACAATGAAAGAGATGACTGCAGAAAATCTTGGAGAAGATGAAGTGATGCAGTAAAATAAGCTGAGTTAGAACATACAAGAACAGCATTGTGAAGAAACGGATTAAGTTACAACCAACCATGTCTCAAGAGGACATGTAATAAAGCATGTTATGCACCTTCTGAGAGAGAGAGGTGGTGAGCTCAAGGAGCAGGGAAAAAAACATATGTACATTGTTCAACGTGGCCACTATGTGGATTAATTTTGCTTGGCTATGCTTACTTATAACAAGGTATTTTTTCTTTCTTTCCTCTTGGTTTTTTTTCAAATTGGAAAAGGGATTGAGAGAAGAAGGGATTTAGCAATAGAGACACACATGTAAAAAAAAAAGAGGACCACTGAAACATTTTTTAAAATGCACCAAAAAAAACAGACAAAAGTTCAGAGAGAAGCACTGAGGAGTAGGATAGTTTTGAAAGTAATGTGGGAAATTTATTGTATATTGGAGTTTTTTTAAAGTAAGCAGTATGAAATAGAAATTCAGCTTCATATTTAAGTTCCTTTGTGTTCTGCTGTGTATGTTTCCATAACTCTTCATAAATTTAATTCTTCTGTTCAAGTAGTCAGTAGCATACTCTTGACAACAAGCTCACTTCTGTTTCTACCTCCTTTATCTTCACTCACATTTTCTCCTTCATGTTTCCATCATCTGATTCATTGGATTTCCTCACAAACACATTTTCCTTTTATACAAGTAATGCTGACCCCACCCCATCCCCTTCCTTATCTTGCTTATTCTTTTCTTTTTAAAAAGTTAGATCTCTCATTATTTACTACAAAAATCATTTGATTCTAGAGAGCAAAAATAACACCTTCGATGATCTCCATTTGAGTGATAGGATTGGATTTAGAATCAAAAGACTGAGGTTCATGTCCCAGTTCTACTTAATACCTTGGTGATTTGTGGCAATGTCTTTACCTCCCCTAGTTTCAGCTTCTTTATCTGTAAAAAAAAGAATCCTAGTTTGCACTATCTGTCTCACAGGGTTATTGTATCAAATTGTTATCCGCTCTACCTGACTTGTCCCAAAATCTCTGCTGACCTCCAATCTGCCTCTCAGACATCTTTAACTAGATGTCTAGTAGATTTCTTAAACTAAACACATCCAAAATCAAATTCATATTTCTCCCTGAACCTTCTCTGCCTCCTACCTTCCCTGTTACTATAGAGAACAGCATCCTCCCAGTCCGTCCCTCAGGTGCACAACCTCCAAGTTCTCTTCAATTCTTCACTATCTTTCCATATCCTCCATACCCAGTTTGTTGCCAAGGCCTATCAATTTCACCTTTCTAACCTCTTTTGAATATGCTCCCTTAACTGTTCTGACACTGTCCTCCATGCTGGTTCAGGGCCTCATCACCTCACACCTGGACCGTTACAATAAACAGTCAGCTGGCGAACCTACCTGCCTCAAGTCAATCCCCCTCCAATTCAATCCTCCATTTGGCCACCAAAATGATTTTCCTAAAGAGCAGATCCAATCATGTCACACCTCACAACCACTCACTCAACTCTAATGCTCTAAACTAGCTCTATCAGACCATTCCAGTCTTTCTTATACATTATTCCACACCAGGTACTCATATATCCATTAATACTGGCCGCTTTGTTGTTCCATAAACAAGACACTCCGTCATTTGGCTCTGGACATCATTTTCTCTAATTGTCCCGTTTCTGGAATGTTTTCTCTCCTCTTCTCCTCCTACTGCCTTCCTTGGCTTCCTGTAAGTCTCCACTAAAATTCTACCTTCCACAGGAAGGCACTCCCAATCTCTCTTAATGCTAGAGCCTTCCCTTGGTTAATTATTTCCTGTTTTTTCTGCACGTAGCTTGCTTTGTATATATTTGCTTGTATGTAGTCTTCACCATTACATTCTGAGCTCCCTGTGAGCAGAGACTATCTTTTGCCTCTTTCTGCATACCCAGAACTTAGCACTGGGCTTGCCTGGCACACAGTAGGTGCTTAACAAATATTTATTGACAGAAGATTCATAAATGTTTGAATTATATTGTTTCATTTAATCAAATCCCCTCACTTTACAGAATAATTTTTAAATTATAAAGTGTTACAAGAGAGCTATTATTAATAATACTATCTTGATTTAATAAAGGAATGGATTTATATTAAAAAATCATTCATCTTATGAATCCCAATTGTGATGTTTTTCCTAATCACTGAAGATACAAATCAGATGGAGAGCAATCATAACAGCAAAAATTGAGACCCAGTGACCCTGGCCACATTGCTGGCTTTCCACTTTTGCCCAAACGTCATTCCTACAGAATTATGCTCTCCCGTAATGTTTCACCCGATGTCACATTTTCAAAGAAATACCTTATGCCTGTTTATAGCTGTCTGAGCGATATCCATGAGGCACACGGGTAGATATATTGATCTTCAAATTCAAAGAAGATTAAATCACTTATGACCAAGATCATAAGGTTTTTAAGTGGCAGAAGCAGGAATAGAATCAAGGTCTTATATTTGAGTCTGGTGTATTTTCCAACATATTAAACTATTTTTAAAGGAATAATATGGTCTACAAATCAGTCCCTGGATGTCCACAAAGGGGCTGACTACTATTCTGATCAAGCATTCAGCAGGTACCCAGAAGGCAGACTGGAGCACTGGCAGACTAGTAGGTCCAAAGAATGCCATGTCAAAGAAAGGGAATTATGGAGTTGTGTATATAGAGACACTCAGATGGGATTTTATTCAACAACATGACAAGCCTACTGATTCTATCTTGAAGGAGATCTCCACTATGTTGGAGACCTCCATCCCCTTTATATATTCTGTGGGGTTAACGGGAGACCTCAGGTACCACACCAAGAAGGCCTGATGGAGTTAAGTACAGAAAAACATCAGAGAGAGACAGAGAAACAGGAGAGAAAGAGACAAAGAGAGGAAGGGAAATAGGGGGAGGGAAAGGTAGAAGATAAGAACGAAAGGGAAGTACCAAGTCTGGCTTAGAAGCTACATTCTTTAACAATGTCTACTATTGCAGGACAAACATGGCTTAGAAGATAGGAGAAATATAGCCAGTTTTGGTTCATCCTTTTAAAAGAGTGGCTCTTGGCCACCTGGTAGAGGATTGGGGAAGAGAATGGCCTCATAGCTTTTCCTAAATTGCAACAAAACTAGCACTCAGAAAGGGAAATTTGAGAAACCCTATACCAATGGGCCAAATATAACTAAGGAGTGGGATAAATGTCCTACTTAGCAGGTCAATGGCAGAAGACATTAAGAATTAAAGTATTAAATTTTCTATAACTGAGTAGCATATGAATGGATCACCTTGTTTGACAACCGAAGTATATCTTTGGAAAAAGACTTTTTTCCTTTTCACAAATCTCAGTTAAAATGCTTTAGATTTTCATGATAATATAATGATGTTTTTACATTTTAAAAAATTAAATATCATTAAAATTCAGATTAAAATGAAATCATATAATAATGGGTCTCAAATGGATATATTTATTTTGCAATGAGCTCGCGGGATGGCTAGAAAATTCATTATCACTCAGCAAGTAAGTGGCAATGACATAGGAGAATATATTTGCCCCTGATAACCAGGCCTGTAAAACTATAACTCAAACACTACTTTGTGACTACTAACTTACTTGGTCAAAAAATATTAATTGTTAAGTCATCAATTTCTTATCTGTATTAATGCTGCCCATTTGTTACCTGAGGAGGGGAAAAATTTTTTTTCCTCTAATAAAGAAGCACTGATTTAATAAATTACTTACAACAGATTATCACACATTTGCACTTCTAAAGCAGCATCGAGAATTGTTTTTCCATCACTGAAAGGCAAAATAGTTTTTAAATTATTAATGAATCTTTTGACTCCGATCACAAACTAGATCCCACTGTGGAGGAAGTGGATAAAATCTGTGCTTAGAGTTTGGGAGAAAGACTTTCACCACATGAAAAATCACACTAAAGATCAAAGAAAGGGAGCTACCAGGTAGTATAAGTAGACAGGCCCTCTGTTGTTATTTTATTCAACAACAGGATAAATCCACTGAGTCAAGTAGGTCTCTACCATCTCATCTAGATATTCTGATGGGATTAACAAGAGACTTTTAAGGCCAAGGTCAGATGGGGTTAACTACAGATAAACAGCCCCACCAGAATAAACCTGAACTTTGGCAACTCCCAAGAGGCCAAAGTTAGCAAATTACAACTCCAAGGTGGTCATTTGCCTTCCCCACCCCCCCAAGTCATCTAGTACCCTGTCCCTATTACTCAACCTCCCAAATAAGGAAAATGGATGAGCAGCCATACCAGATAGAATCCTTTTACAGCCAGTAAAATTGCCTTAACATTGGGTAAAACCCTGTGTGTGTGTGTATATATATATATATATATATATATATATATATATATATATATATATATATGTCTCCCTTTCTTGTGAAGAGGAGATGGCCACCTAGCCAAGGCTGATGCTAATTCAACATTTTATCTTTCGAATTTACATCTAGGTTTATTGACTTCTAGTCAAACTGAACAAAGTGGGAGGAATTACTCTCCAGGAAGGTCTTAGTGACAGAGTACAGGCTCTGGGAACCCCCTTGAATCTTCCCACCAGATGAGGCAAATGCCTCAGACCTGAGGCCATAAACCCTTCATTATCCTAGGCCCAAATCTCTGTTACTCTTAACCTAGTTTAGGCCTCCATTGTCCAGCTGCTTCCCACCCTTGATCCTATCAAAATATCTATACCCAAATCTGTTACCCTTAAACTAGCCTAGCCCTCCATGGTTGGTCATCTCCAGGTAGCCTTCAGCTATTTTCCACCCTTAATCCCATTCCCGGAGTCTGACCTCAAGATCCTCCTTAGACTCCCTCCCCAAACCCCTCCTCTAGACCACCTCTAGATTCCTCCCACAGTCTTTCTGTATACAAGATCCACCTTGCCTCCAGGAAGATGTTGAGATTTAATCAGGCTCAGACTCAGGTCGGTGTCAGATTGTTCTGAACCATTCATCAATACAAGTGTCACAAATACTTAGGTTACTTGAGTCTACCCATGATGGCAAATCTTTAATAAACTTTGCTTTATTGAGTCGAATTGAGTTATTTGAGTTGAATTCATTCGGCAGGACCTGGCATGTTGTTATTTTGGGGTCTTGAGCAGCCCTAAACCCCAAACCCCAATATTAGGATCTCTAGTCTGAAGAACTCCCCAATACCACTTAACTGACATTTTTAAAGAGAACTGAAATGCTGCAGCCCTAAACCCCAAACCCCAATATTAGGATCTCTAGTCTGAAGAACTCCCCAATACCACTTAACTGACATTTTTAAAGAGAACTGAAATGCTGAAAAATCTTTACATCTTTTTAAAGGAAAATTAAATGCATGAAGTCATGATATATTAAATTATATTTCTATTCCTAGTTATAGTGTTAATTACTTTCTAAACTTTGCTTTTTAATTACTTATAATTTTTTAAACAATCTTATTTGGAAATGCGTTTCCTCTATACTTTAAAAATGAAACACAACCTTTGGATGACCTAGTCTAGCACCATACCAGTAGAATTATAATCTAAAGTATACTTTAAAGGTGACATACTTCACATCAGCCGAAGTCTCTGATTTGGGTGGAGATTTTGACCTGTCAGATGTTTCCAAGTCTTTGGATATTGGTGAAAACGCAGGCATTGAAACTTGTAAGACGCTCATATGGAGCTGTAATATAATCATAAAAAAGAAAAAAATGTAAGTAAAAAAATATAAGCAGTCTATAACAACAAAAAATAATTCAAATAAGTGGTTAGTTATCAACACTGACTGTATTCCATCTGTGGGCCAAGCAGCCACAGAATTTGAGACTCTTAATGGAGACTCAGCAATGATCTCATCCAAATCATAGAAGGAATCTCCCTGGTAACATACTTGACAAAAGCTCATCTAGTTTCTCTTTAAAGAATTACAATGAGAGAGAAGCCAAAACCTGCCTCTTTGCAAGTTCTACCCATTGTTCCTGGTTCTAGTCTCCGGGGTCACACCAGAAAAAGTCTAAGTCCTCTTCATGTGATAGCCCTGCAAACACTTGAATATCTTGTTCCATGTGAGTCTTCCCTTCTCCAGCCTAAATGAATTGATCTTCGTAAGATATGGACTCGGAGAGGCTAGGTGGCACAGTGAACAGAGCACCGGCCCGAGAGTCAGGAGGACCTGAGTTCAAATCCAGCCTCAGAAACTTAACACTTACTAGTCATGTGACCTTGGACAAGTCACTTAACCCCAACTGCCCTGCCTTCCCCCCTCCAAAAAAAAAAAAAGCAAAAAATATAAAATAAAATAAAAAAATAAGATATGGACTCAAATCACTTAATATAATACCTGGCATATAGTAGGCATTTAATAAATGCTTGTTTCCAAGAGGATTAAAATGACTCTATATCATTTCTTATTTATTCCATTTACAATTTGTCCTGTAATTTGATTTTGTCTTTTAATTGCCTAAGTCCTGGTTCTTCATTTCTGAACTTAATTCGGGGATTCATCTGGCCTTGTAATGAGTTAATTTTAGAAATCCAGTTTTCTTACTAATCACTGTTACATTCTTGCCTCAAGGAAATCTGTTTTCCTTGGCAAATATGAGTGGACACCAGGGAGACTGGTTTAGTATTTTTATACCACACCAAACTATCCTTCAAGCATGACTAGTAAATTTCCCAAAGAAGTCTGGCCCAGCATCTTTTGAATTTGCATGTAGACTCAATCAACGGACACTTCTTAGTCATGGCATAGAAGTAGGGGGCCGCTGCGAGCTCTCATTCCCAACTTCCAAACAATCATATTATCCCCCATGCCTTAGCTAAGTAAGTAGCCAGTCATGTTGTCCTCATTCCTAGGATGTCACCTACACTGTTCCTTCCGTTCTTTGTTCTCATCTTGTTAAAAATGAGTTAAAGCTTCACCTCAGTCTTTGGCCTAGAAACTGAGGCAGTCAGACCCATTCTGTTGGTAGGTTCAAGCCCTACTAATAAAATGTTATCTTGCTCAGAGAAACTCGCTTCAGTTTACCATTATTGAATTTTATTCTCAAATTACTTTCCTTCCCCTTTCCCTCTGTTCTGGTCAAATTAGAAGACACAAATATGACCAAAAAAACCCAAAAGTCATCTGTCTTGTGTCTGAAATTTAAAGAAAAGGGATTACAATCTTTTTATGACTACACAGAAAAAGAAAATATACCAAATCAGGTATGATCTTTTGAATATAAACTTGCAGATTATGATGGGAACAAAAATTAAGTTTATACTGATCCTTCATAGTGAAGTTTCTCTGGGTTTACTAAAGATTTTTCAGTTGTTAATTAAGAAATTAAAATACTTGCAAACATTCTTTTAATCTCTCTCTCTCTCATGGAGATTGTAGGCTAACTAAATTTCCTCTTTTCTCCCACTGACTTATTCATCTCTTAAGAGACAGAGATGCCTTTTGTACAGATTAAGCCCTGGGCAGGAAAGGGCATTTAACTGCTTTGTCTTCTCTTAGGTAAACTGTATTCAAGGTGATTTATTCTTCTTTAAATCCTTAGAAGTTGCCATCCAGAAGGAGGTGCCTGGGAAAATGTGATCATATATAAAGCTCAACAAATGATTTTGGTGAATCCACTTATTTAGAAAATTGAAGCAAAGAATTTACAGAACTAGCTGTAATTCTTTAAGCACATAAACATAATTAGGTAGAAATGGCAAATGTTCATCAGAAATCTGGAAGTTCTCATCTCTGAAAACCCAATAACAAAGTCATCTAATTGATAAGAAATTCTGCAAAACACATTCTCTATAATGTAGTGTACCCAGAGCATGAGTGTACCCTATATAAAAATGGGGGCTGATTTTATATATATATATAGATAGATAGATAGATAGATATAGATATATAGATAGATAGATAGATATAGATATAGATATAGATAGATATATAGATATATAGATATGTATACACACACATATATAAATTCACACACATATGAAGAAATATATAAATATGGGAATGGAAAATACATAAATATGGGGAGGGGATGTTTTTTTAAAGTATTATTACGAGAGAAAAGTATATAAAAATTTTAGACAAATGGTAGGAAAAGGAAAATTAGAACTAATGCTAAATGGAAACACATGAAACTTGATATGAAAGTAGAAGAGAGGGGGCGGAGCCAAGATGGCGGCGTAGTAGCAGCAACATATTGCAGCTCTCACATAGCCACCCCAAAATACCCATAAAATAGGACTCTAAACGAATCCTGGAACTCCAAAACGCACACAAAGATACTTCCCACTAAAGTCAGCT
>CM053581.1:391632843-391665220 GCA_028627135.1 Pseudochirops cupreus | reverse complement strand
GAGTCCCCAGATCAAGGAGAGGGTATTGCAAGCTGCCAGGAAGAAACAATTTGAATATTGTGGAAACACAATTCGGATAACCCAGGATCTGGCAGCTTCTACATTAAGGGATCGAAGGGCCTGGAATATGATATTCTGGAGATCAGGAGCTTGGATTAAAACCAAGAATCACCTACCCAGCAAAATTGAGCATCGTATTCCAGGGGAAAATATGGTCATTCAATGAGGTGGAGGACTTTCAAACATTCCTGCTGAAACAACCAGAACTGAAAAGAAACTTTGACACTCCAACACAAGAAGCATGAGAAGACAAACATGGAAAAGAAATCATAAGATCTAAGAACCTGTGCTACCAGTCATCCTGGTTATGCCAGTGTGGTTGCTGCTACAGAAGGAAGGATAAAAGGAAGGAATGAAGGGAAGAAAAAAGGATGAAAAGAAGGAAAAGGGAAAACCAATAGAGTCTTCACTCACAACTTTGAGGTATCCCTACCTTGTCATGGGAAGTTCTGAGCACCTGCTCAATTCACTTTGGGCTCATCACATTCTGGTCTGTTGATACCTCCAAACCTGCTGTATTATCCCCCTGAGGATGAATCTGCCCTAAGTCTGGTCAACAAATTCCTGTCTAGAACAACCCTGACCAGCAGCTAGGTGGCTACTGTTGGCTTCAGAAAGGAAAATACCTTAGTTTGAATCCTGACACAGAACCTTACCAGTTGTGTGGCCTTAGAAATCGCTTAGACTTTCTCAGTCTCAGTTTCCACCAGTAAAATGGAGACGTGCAAACCTATCTCTCAGGGTTGTTGTGAGGATAAAATAACATTTGTAAAGCACTTTACAAACCTTTAAGATCTCTATAAATGTAACTAACAATTATATCACGAATAATCCAATTCTCACTTCTGGATCACTCTCCAAATTGTTCCATGTCTGTTGCCTTGCCCCTAGAGGTACCCCACTTCTTAGCTCTCCTATATGTTTTGTCTTCCCCTATTAGAATGTAAACTCCATGACGGCAGAGACAGTCTTATATTCTTGTTGCATTCCCAGAACCTGGCACAGTGACTAACTAGCACATAGAAGTGCTTAATAAATGCTTTATCTATCTGTCATCTAAAAAAAAAAAAAGAAAAAAAAGAAAGTAGAAGAGAGGGGTGGCAAGGTGGTGCAGTGAATAGAGCATCAGCCCAGGAGTCAAGAGTACCGAGTTCAAATCCGGCCTCAGACACTTAACATTTACTAGCTGTGTGACCTTGGGCAAGTCACTTAACCCCAATTGCCCTGCCTTCCCCTCTCCAAAAAGCAGCAAAAAAAAAAAGTAGAGGAGAATAATGTCAGGAGTACAATTAAAAATGAGATGATATTTAAATGAAAAATAAATATAGTCATTTGTTTAATAGAACCAGTCTAAATTCCAAGAAATTTGTGACTTATTAAACATTCAGAAAACTGAAAAGATAAAAGAGGGGGTGTTGTGAGTGAAGAAAAGAGACTCTTCTCCAAGGTACTGAGAAATCTGTAATGATTTTCAAGCTTAATTTCATTAATATCGGTATTCTTCCATGGATTGAAAAAAGAAAGTATGATGGATATTTTTCCATGTAGATAATTTTGACATGCATTTTATTAGACTAATGTTTACTGGATTAATGGCAATAAGTTCTATTTTACATTTTAGATTTTAAATGTTCATAAGATTGTTTTATATTGATGCTATGTTTATAACTTTCCACCACTATAATTTTCAAAAACATTATATACCTGTGCTGTTAACATCTGGGAATAATACCTAGAATGTGGCACATTAAAGGACTGTATCCTCTTTGATGTAAATGGTATACACGCTTATCAATTAGAGTCATTTTATAGTAGAAATAAAAGTTTGCCTGGCTGACATAGTGCTCCTTCTAGAGAGTCAATGTATAAACATTACCCTCTAATATATCAACAGTTGATTTTCATAAACAGTACAAAAATCCTTAAGAAGTTTTAAAAAAAAGAAGAAAAATGAAGTGTTTAACAAGCATTAACTATTCATGGTCAGAGTTAGTATCGTATAGCAATTCAACAACTAAATGGGGATAAGACTTCCCTTACTTCCAAGTCATAGAATCCTAGCTCCAGACTTGAAAGGCACTTCAGAGGTTGTCCAGCCCAAACCTCTTATTTTACAGATAAGGTAACTGAGTCCTACGGAAGTTAAGTGACTTGCCAAAGGTCACAAAGGTAACGAGTACGATTTAAACTCAAGTCTTCTGACTCCACTTCTGACTTTCCACTAAACCTGATGTTACCTTAACCTCTGAAATCTGAGAAAAATATTTTAAATAAATGTGCCTTTGGGACAGTAGTTTTCCAGGGAGGAAGTTGGCTTGTCGCCCTCATACCCCAACTACAACTTTTAGAAAAAGGAGATATCAATAGAAGATGGAAAAACCAGGACACGAGAAGTGGGGAAAGATGCAGAAGGAACTTGAGAACCAAGTATGGAAGTAAAAAGTTGCTGAGAAACAAGCAACGAGAGAAAGGCAATCTGGAGATGTGGACTGTGCTGTGCATGATCTAAGCCAAAGAGAGCACCCAGATCCACGCCTCCCTGGCAGTGAGAGCTGGTGACCTCCCTTCTACCTCCTGGTCACTTTTCATTCTAAGCTGGGCCTCCAAGTACATCAGTTCCTTATTTATCGCTGTCAACTTAAATCTCAATTGAGTACTATGTAGGCCAACAGAAATGTTAAGTGTGTGTATGTGTTTTATTTTGAGCCTACAAATAAAGAGAGAGGATAAGAGTATGTTCTTTGTACTTGAGAGATTTTCAGCTTCCCAGCCAAGAGTGGATGGGCTAGGTTTAAAGGGTAAGCTACTCTTTTCAAGGAAGGAGGGAAATGAAAGAATGTCATGACTCCACAAAAGAGGAAAGGACTTCCCCATGCTCGTCATCTGCAGACAGCAAGCAGCACTGGTGAACACAGCCTTACTTGGCTTCTCCACCATGGAGGTAGAGAAGAAAGGAGCACATAGAAAAACCCTCTTGCTCTTTTGTGAAGCATAGCTTTCTTTCCATTCCCTTCCCACTCAGGGGAGTGGCTTATCTAACAAACCTAAGCTGCCAAAAAATGCAAGTAAACTTATAATAGCTTGCTGATCTCACCAGTATATAATTTATTTCTGGGAGTATCTGAATGTGAATTCATAGACCACAATTGTAGAGTTTAATACTGGGTCCTAATTGCTCCCCCAGATCTTCTCCTGCTGATCAAACCTTTTGTTTCCTTAGAATAAAGGAATGTTTTTGCTCTTTCTCTTACGCATATATGGAATACACAAAGAGCTTAGCATTCCTGCTGGCTAACAGGATTTTTATACTGGGTAAATCAGATCGAAATCTGAATCTTTATCTGAAAGGAACAGATAAACTAAGAAGAAACGGGAAAGGATCTTTCTTCTATTAGAATCTCTTGGCTAGGCTCTCTGGGTAGATGCATATTTGAATGCTCAGCTCTTTGCCTAGCACTAATTTCTTCTGTTTCTCCTAAAACTCCTTTTTCCAAGGTTGGGGGAGGGACTAGTGAATCAATCACTCCCCTAAATCTCTCTGCTCCAAAGGCAGGTTATGCTAAGTTATATTTTGAAAAAGATACCTCTTCTGGAACACTTGTGTTCAATACATCATGGCTGGGAGATCCTGTAACTGGAGAAGAAGGTGGACTTTTTTCCAGATCACTGACACTCTGCATTTCCAGCAAGGCTGAAATTGAGCTAGGCAATTCTTCATATTCACCTTCTTTGCCTAGGTAAAGACAAAGCATAAATTCAGGTCAATACTTCAACTAATGGTCTCTAATTCCTGGAGGAAGGTTTATGAATAAAGGAGATGAAAAGAATTATTGTAGACTCAACTTTGTCCTTCCAGAGATCTATGATTTCACTAGTGCTGAGAATTCCCAGTGGGTAACACCCCTCCAGAAATGCAAATAGGATCTCTTCTGTGATTTACATCTCAGAGAATTGTATGGGGGTACCAGCCTCAGAAAGAGGGCATGAAGCCATGTCCTCCCAAACTCCTCAACTAGCCCTCCATTCCCCCTACAGTTCAGGAGGATGAAAACTTTACTCAGATTCCCAAATTCCAGAAGCCACTTTTCCTGGCACTGAATGAATACTTCATGATAGCTGGAACAAAGCAATAATAATAATCGGGATAGAGGTCCTCCTCTGCATGTTGTTGTCCAGTTGTTTTCAGTCATGTCTGTCTCTAACACCTGGAGTTTTCTTGGCAAAAGATACTGGAGTGTTGGGGCAGCTAGGTGGCACAGTGAACAGAGCACCAACCCTGGAATCAGGAGAACCTTAGTTCAAATCTGGTTTCAAACACTTAACATTTACTAGCTGTGTGACCTTGGGCAAGTCACTTAACCCCAACTGCCCTGCCTTTCCCCCTCCAAAAAAGACCAAAAAAAAAATACTGGAGTGGTTTGCCACTTCTTTCTATAGCTGATTCTAAAGATGGAGAAACTGAGGCAAACAGAATTGAGTCACTTACCCAGTGTCACACAGCTAGTAAATACCTGAGGTCAGATTTGAACTCAAGATGAGTCTTCCTGACTGCAGGTCTGGTGCTCTATCCATTGCATATAAGTTTTATTATCATGAACGTGGAATTTATGTTTTGAAAAAGACACTTATATTTTAGGATTGGGTGCCCTAACAGTTTTAAACTCAGTTTAAACCAGGGTCTTAAAGTGAAGTTCACAAACCTCCAAAAGTTCCATGACTAAATTTCAGGTGTCTGTGAACTCAAATGAAGGGGGAAATGGCATTTTTTTTTTCACCAACCTCTAAGTGAAATTGAGCAATTTCTTCAATTTTTTAAAAACATTCTAAGAAGTGAAAAACATACTTCACCAGACTCCCAAAGGGGTGTATGACACAAACAAGTTAAGAACCTGGGTCTAAACATTCCTTGAGTATAGATTGATCTATTATTTTTATTTAGAAATAACTTATCATCACTCACCTCCTCAAAGTGACATAATATACTGAATTGAACATACCAAACTCAGAGAAATGACTATTATTCTATTTTTAAAAACTTAATTTTCATAACTGCTATGGCTAACATCATGTAATACCAGGAATCAAAATTATAGGTAAAGCCCAAGGGCGAGAGAAATATATGGTAAATAGAAGCAAGAATAATAGGAAATTAGAGATCCAAATCCAGAAGGGTCATCAGAGCCTATCATTTAACAGCTGAAGAAACTGAGCCAGAGGGAATAGGGAATACTCATAGGAGGAGAAAGTTAAACAGAGCTCTCTAAATCCAGTCAGTTCACTCTACAGTGCTTTGTCTGAACCAAAAGATATCCCTGTTATATAATCAGAAATGGCACTATTGAGCTTGTCAACATAGAAGAGTGAGGGATAGCAAATAGAACCTGAGAGACATCCAAAATATATCAAAAGAACAAGAGAAAGGTGTCTTAATAAATTGGGAACGCTCCCTTCTCCTCCCCTCCACCCCCCATAAGAGATTTCTAAAAGGGCATGAAGAAGAATCACACCAAAAGGTATGGATAGGTGGTGACCTTGACCAGGGCAAAGAATCGAAGATGCTCTCAAAAGCCTATAATATGAAACTGGAAAAAGAAACTGTTAATTCCTTAAATATACAAAGGTCAGATATAAATATCAAAGCAATTGAGGAAAACTATAAACCTTTCTTTTTGACAAAATTTTCCCAGAACTGCTCAGGATTAAGAAGTTAATTACTTAGAAGAAATATATTAGAAATGTTACTCAAGAAAAGGAATGATCATTGACAAGTATAACCCGGGAGCTATACTAATAGTTTTTGTTATTCAGTTGCATTCAACTCTTTCTGACCCTATTTTAGGGTTTTCTTGGCAAAGACACTGGAGTGGTTTGCCATTTCCTTCTCCAGCTGACTTTACAGATGAGGAAACTGAGGGAAATAGGGTCAAGTGGCTTGCCCCCGGGCGTGTGTGTATTTAAAACCATCAGATAGATTTAATTGCTAAGATATTATCAATAATCTCTGAAAGACTGTGGAGAATGAAAGAGGTACTTTCATTTTGGAAGGACAAATGTCTTAATTTTCAAAACAGAAAAGGTGATGAATTATGTAAACTATAGGTCAGAGAATATGATTAATTACTAGGAAACCTCCAGAAAGCATTATTAAAAGGATATTAGTGAGCATCTAGAAAAGGAATCAATGATGACAAAAAACTATGCCACGCTTGTTTACTGTGGCCAATGCTCTGAAGCAGCAACCTTAAGGCTGGTTGAGTAGCTGGCTACCTATGCAGCATATAACTTCCATGCCTCAGCTGAAGAATGTGGAAGCCAGGAACCTACAGTCTCCAAAATAAGTTCTTGGACTGTTAAGTGCCCCTCTCAAATCATAATAAGATCTGGACAACTACAGTGAGCCCAGAGTTGGAGGACTATATGCCCTCGGTGATAGTGCATGATTTTGGGGGTGGCATGGTTCTCTGGATCTCAAACATGGACTCACTGAGTACTCAGCATAAAGTGCAAACATACAACCTACTGGGCTTCGAGAGAAGCTCAAGGTCAATTTTTCTTGATGCTGCCCAGTTTGCTGAAGATGAGTTTGTGACCTTTATACAGACCTCATGGGAGATTATAGGTATCTCCAACATGATTCTCCTGGGGCAAAGCTTCAGAGGAGTCCTTACCACATTTTGCTCTATCAAGCATCCTGAAAGAGTCAGCTACATCATTCTGATAGACCCATAGGTTTTCTCCCTTCAGACTGGCTCAAGTGAAATCTGGGCACCATCAACCTGGTTCAAAGCTATTGCTGCTGTTCTGGGGCTATCTTAAGGGTGCTGGACCCTAGAGGACTGGCCTGGTGTAGTGATTCCATCCTGACTTTAAGCAAAAATTTACTATTTCTTTGATGATAATAGTATCAAAATATATATACCATTGTAATGCCCAGAATCGAAGGTGTAAGAGAACATTCAAAGCTATGATGGAGTCCTTTGGATGGGCAAATACACCTAATTTGGAAAGATGTAACTATTACCATGATCTACGGAGTCAATATGAGAAAATAAAACTTCAGAGGCCAGGATTTTATGTTTAATATGTGCAATGGAGGGTGATTCACACCATATTTATAAGGACCAACCACACATCTTCAATACTGTGATTGAAGAGATCTGTGAGTCAGTTGACTTGAGCTACCATACTCAGAGCACAGAGATTCAGCCCTCCTTCATCATCCTCTCTGCTTCCCTCTCTCCTTATCCTCACCAACTACTATGCTACCTAGGAAGAGTCTTCACATTCTTCAGAGGGATGAGGCAGGACAATGGTCATAAACAGCCCCTCCTAAATACATCATGAAGATGAGAGGCAGTAGTGGCCTTGAGCTCCTTACCCTAGCAATTTCCATAAAGGATCTTGGATCTCATCTTTTTTTCTCTCACCACAGCAATGAGTTGATTTAAGTGTTGCATAAACCCAAAGATCTCTTCATGTATTCTACTCTCTACTTTCCTGATAAATATTGTGCCAAAGGACAGGGGTCATTTCTCCCCATCTAGAATGGAGAAACCAGGATTATCAAGCCTTTCTCAGATTGGGAATTCCCCATGACTATTGCTGGGAATAGGCCTCTTTCTTTTTATTTTCCTACCTTTTGTCTCTGGGTCAGACCCCTGCAGCAGAGACTCACTTTCATTACACTGAACCTGTCTTCAAATCTGAATTCCTTATTCCCTTGGGTTCCTCAGAATGACAAAATCTTAGAGCTACCTTCAATTCCACCTCTTCAATTCTAGTCTCTTTATCTTATATAGGAGGAAACGGAAGCATAAAAAAAATAAGTGATCTAAGGGCATAAAGTTACTCATTGGAAAAATGGGGACTAAGTCTCAGGTTTCCTAGTGTCTATGTGACTCTATATCCAATTATTTTTATTCTTGTAGAATGAAATTGGTCCAGCTGCCACATATATAGACACATCTGTTAGCTCATTCACATCTCAATGTTCTGCTCCCACCTATGAGCAGCAGAGCCCCTTCCTGGTTCCACCTCATCTTGAGCTACCATTAAACCACAGACTAAGCCCAGTGTTGAGCTTTTTCCTTCTGACTATTCTCTGGGAGGCCTCAGAGTTTTCCCTCTGGGCCTTGGGCATTGAAGCCCCTCATGGATTAAAAGTGATCCCTAGTAGAGAGACAAGGGCAATGACTTCAAACCCTCTCCCATTGCTAACTCCCCTAGTATTAACAAAATCTTGCCACCAGCTATAAGTCCCAACATATAGTTCCTGTTGCCATTGGGGAACCTCATGGCAACTTATCTTCACTGTAGAGATTGCTCTCACTATGTGACTCTCAAACTCAGTCCTTTGGTAGTGTTTCCAGTTTAGTTCTGCTACTGATCCATCAACATCACATGTCTCAATGGTGTAATGCTGTAGGTCCTTGCCCTTGGGATGGCAGGTAATGTCAATGAAACTGGCTACCTAATCTAGAGTATCTTCCATCTACGCCCCCACACCCCCTTTACATGTTTTGTTATTAACCATATATTTCAAATGTATTATTATCTGATGCTTTGTACCAGCCTATTCATCCTGGGGCCCTTTTTTTTTAAATAAAAAAAAGAAAAATGCTTTAAAAAACCAGCTCATACCAAAATAACCTCATTTACTTGTTTGCTTGTTTGTTTTTGAACATGGCATTAGATCTGTAGACAAGGAGAAAGCTTTAGATAAAAATTTATCTAGATTTTAGAAAAAACACTTAATATTCTCTCATGATAACCTTGTAGACAAGATAGGGAATATAGACCAGATAACAGTACAGCCACTTGGATCAGAACTTTCTGAATGGACAGGACTAGAGTAGTCATTAACAGTTTGATGTCAACTTAGAAGGAGATCTTAAGGAGAAGGCCCCAGGGAGCTCTATTCTGCCCTCTGCTATTTAATACTTATATCAATGACTTGAAGGCATAACATAGATGGTTATGAAATCTGCAATTAGCAAAAAGTGGAAAGGCACAGCTAAGACGTTAAATGACAAACTAAGGACACAAGAAGATTTTGATGGGTCAAATCTAATATGATTAAATTTAAGAAGAGAGGAATCCTACTTCAAAAATAATATTTATAAATACAATATAGGGAAGGAATGGCTAGAAAGTAGCTCATTGAAGAAAGACCTTTAGATTTAGGAAAGTGGAAGCTCATTATGAGTCAACTATGTGAAACAGACAGAAAAAAAACAAACCCAATACCAACTTATGCTTTCATTAGGATTGGAGTCATATCCAGAATCAGGGAGATCAGTTTTTAAAAGTACAAATATAGAGAAAATGATCTCTAGATAGCTCTAGATTCTCTTTGTCTGAGAAAGATCCAAGAATATTAGTAGACTACATGCCCAGGATGAAGCATTGTAACAAGACCAGAAAAAAAAGGAAACTGATGCTATCTAATGCTGTAACAAGGTGACAGTCTCACTATACTCCGTGGTTATCAGAATATTTTGTATTCTTCTGGATTTGTATCTAGCATAAATATTATCCAATTTTTTTGTCAAGAAACAAATTCAAGAAACAAAAATTCAGGATGATCTCATAGCAAAAGTTTGTCTCACTAATCAGTTTTAAATTTTAAGACTGTCAACTATACTGTTCTCTATTGAGAGATCCACTGAAAACTGGGTGGGTGTGGGGGGTAGGGGATGAACTAGATACTGTCTAATTCTATGAGTCTGTGATTAAGAGATTAATGAATAGTTTACAAACTTTGAAAGCAAATAAATATCCACCGTGAGTAGTATCCTACTCCTTAGTCCTAAAAGCAGAGAAAGAACTCATAAACTAAAGCTACAAAGTGTCATGAAATGACTTTTAAAAAGTATTTCAGTGTTACCTCCCCATATATTAAATAATGACTAGAAGTTGTATGGAGACATATTTTGGATGAATGTGAAGAGTAGCTTTCTGAGCTGTCCAACAATATAATGAACAATCTTGATAGGCAGTGTGCTCCCTGTCCCATGAAGTATTCCACGTATTCAATTAGGGACTAGATACATAGGCAATCAAAAGAAAAAACTGAGTCAAAATACATATATAATATATTAATGAATACCTTCAATGAAGCGCATTAGAATATACTCTAGGGAAAGTGAGGTGGCACAATGAATAGAACACCGGCCCCAGACTCAGAAGGACTTGAGTTCAAATCTAGCCTCAGAAACTTAACACTTACTAGCCCTGTGACCTTGGGCAAGTCACTTAACCCCAACTGCCCTGCCTTCCCCCTCCAAAAAAAAAAAATACTCTACCTTTTTTTCCTTGAGACAGTATTACCATATCCTGCACTTTCTTGTATCTGCTCAAACATTGTCTAAGATCTTCAATTTTTCGATCCTATGAGAAAATAATATTGGAATATTATTACTGAAGCCCTGCTTAAGGAGTGAACTTGGATAGTTATTCATGCCTCTCAATAAAAGCTTATTAAATCTTCACAAAAGAAGTGTGTGTTCACGCATGCATGAGTGATGTGTATGTGAATTTAGTCAATGGGCAAAAATAACTGAGGGAACAGAAGAAGAGGAAGGAAAAAATGGACATCAGAAGAAAGAAGAAATAGCTCATTTTGTTTCACTGGAATAAAAACTGTGAATATGAAGGAGGAAGAGAAAAATGAAAGAAGAAAATGAAAGAACAGTCAAGAATCAGAAAATAAATAGATCATAAACAGATAGGAAAGACCTAAAACATGATATAACCAACTCAATACCTATTAGCCAAATGTTAATGTAGCATACTGGGCCATATTGTACTTTAAAATGTTATTTTTTCTCAATCTCTCAGATAACAGGTAGAATTTTATGACTTAAATCTGTCTGCACTCAAAAGAATTAGTGTATCCAATTGGAGGAACAGCCAAGTTGGACTCATAAAAGTTACTCTTCTTCCTCAGAGATCCACAGCTGAAACTAGAAGCTCTGATGGAAAGGGAGCAAATCTTAGTCACTAGTTCTGACTAGGCTTCAAGCGTGTCCTGCCATTCATTTGCACAAGAGAATACCGTGAACAAAAAGGGAGGCATTTGCAATGGCATCAAACAAATGTATCATTTTGTCCATATCTACCTTTTCCTCATTTGCTGCCATCAGGGACTCCATAGATTTTTTCATTTTCTGTACTTCAATATCTGGAAATATACAATATCCCAAGAGTCAGTCTAGGTCCCACTACTATAACATGGGTGGACTGTTGGCAAATGAGACATACAACTTCTTCAGTTTTCAGATTAAAATGTTTTAACATAAACCAATTAAGTGATTCCTTTTATTTACAAAAACTGAACTTAAAATACACACACACACACACACACACACACACACACACACACACACTATGGTAAACTAAATCTGAAAAGTCAAAAATGAACACATTCAGCTTTGACCACCCTACCCACCACCTCTGCCACCCCTTTCTCGCCCTTCCCTGCTACTGATCCCTCTTCCAAAACATGAGAACTACAAAAATCTACCTAGAAGAATGAAAAAGAACTTCAACTATAAAAAAAACAATAACAAATTTGTTTTTCAATCCCCGCAGAAAGCAAAGCCATCTGTAACAGGCAATGGATGAAGGTGATGGACCGTGTCCGGAATGAGGTAACAGCTAATGATGTTTAGTCATAACCATTAAGATATATGAATGACAACAGTTTGGTGCAGTGAAGAGGTGAGTACTGAGATAAAACACACATGCTGAATGATGACTTCTTGAAAAGGTGAGCTATTATTAACGTTCCAAAGAAAGAGATAATAAATTCTTTGCTTCATCTATAAACTTCCAGCCTATTTAAATCGTTTTTAAAGAACAAAGATCAAAGTAAATAGGACAGATGTTTACAGCACTCTGAATTTCTACCCAAATTTACCACAAAAATAATTCATCTATATACTTAGCATTTTAAGGTTTACAAAGTGCTTTTTTTCTACAAAAATCAAATGATATGGATTTTTGAGGGGTGTAGGTGAGGTCTAGCATAGAAACCCCCCCCCCCCCAACCACCAATACCAACTGGCAACTGGTCTGTAACTCAGTTACCCAAGGCATTGAGAGGTTAAGTGACTTGTTCATGGTCACACAGTTTGTATGTATGAACCCAAGTTTTCCGAACTCTATAATCATCCTTTTAACCAGTATACCATGGTGCCTCTAATATGACAAAGAAAGGGCAAGTATTATTAGCCCCATTTATAGGTGAGGAAACTTAAATCTTAGAGAAGGATTTAGCTACAGTTGGGCAGTGTCAGAGCTGGGCTCTGAATCCAGTTTTCCTCATTCTACTCTGACTACTTTTTCTAGTATATCTTTCTGCCTGAGGCAATATGATGTATAGAGAGCTGGTCACTGAGCTAGGAAGATCTGGGTCCAATTCCTGCCTGTGACCCATAATGATTCTATGACTTTAGGAACTCATATAACCTCTAGGTGCTCCATGCAGTCCTGCAAGACTAGACATCAACCTGAATTAGTGAAGGTTATCCATCTGGGAGTCCCTTACACCAATGACATTCCAGGTCCAGACTTCATCCAGTCCCTAGTCCTATTCTTACCATTCTGCCTTCATTCTAAGCATCCTTCCTTATACATGTAAGCGTAATACTGCTGAAGGGAGTATGTTGCTCTTGTGGACTGATGAAGTTAAGGGGATATGAGGTGCTTGAAAATCTTTCTTTTTCAGACAAATCTGGAAGTCAAGTATAATTTGCTATCTAAAGGAGAGTTCCAGTACCAGAAAGTGCTCTGGATGCTGATTTAGGAGACAGGGCTTGAAAACCAAAAACCTCTTTGGACATTAGCTTCCTCTGCTATAAAATGGGGCTAATAATCTATTTTGTAAGCCTTAAAGTGTTATTACAAATGAGTTAACTTTTGTTGTGGTGGTTCATTGTGAACCATATACTCTTGGAGTCAGAACCAAAAGATGAGCTGGTAATCATTTTATCAATATAATCAATTATAATGTACACAAGAATGCTCTATCCTTTGGTTTATTTGTTTAATACTATGAAGACACAGAAAGCTTATTGATGAAGCAATTTGACAGATTTGGTGAAAGCAACATTTTCATACACATGCAAAGTTACATGGATCACACTTCTGAAATGGGTAAATGTTGATGTAAAAATTCTAAAAACCTTACTTTTTTCTTTGAGCTTCTTTTTACAGTTTTCATCTGTGCAGGAAAACCCAGTGGATTGGAAGTTAGCTTAAGTTACATGAGGAAATTGTATTTTTAGCCTTTTCTATTTTGTGATCGTTACCAGTTTCCAGGGAGTACCAAAAAAATGATGCTAAATTCAATGAAACTAACTTCGTAAGTGCTTTTATCCCACGAGTCTGTTCTACGCCAGCACCTCAGTCAAAATACCATTCAACATATCACAGTAAAAAGACTATTGGCCTTGAAACCAAGAGTTCTGGCTCTTCCACTAACTTGTTTCCTCATCTACATGATGAAAGGGATTCTATGACATGACATTTGCAGTAGTCTTCTTTTCCAAGTCAGCCTGATTCCACCTTGCCAAACTATCCTCAATCAGGTAAAAATACCCCAGGGAGTCACCAAGGGTAAGGAAGAACGTCTCTACCTTCTTCCCCAAGGACAGAAGAGGCTTCTACACCCCTTCTGTAGTCTTATTCTGCATGCAGTGCAGAAGGAAGGTTCTGCAACCATAGGAGCACCTCTGGGGCATGATAATAGTCTCCAGCCCTTCGACACTGTTTTGTTTTGTAGATGCACCAATTATAAGAATTTACTAGTTCAATAATTCTGTGAAGAAAATACACAATTTGTCAAAATGAAGTGAACTACCAAGAGCAGCAACTGAATCTTTTTTACCATAGATCTTTATAGTTAAGATGGGAGTATTCTGGAGTCAGTTCATACTACCTACTGAGAGCCAATTGTTGCATCTGCAGAGTTAGCATTTAAACCTCAGAAACTGGCAAATGCTAAAAATCAGGGCTTAATTTTATATATATGAAATAATATATTATAATAATGCAATATTATAGCATAGATAAAATCAAGCCTTGATTTATACACACATACATACACGTGTGTGTATATATATAACATATAATACACACACACATATACGTGGAGGGGGCAATTTTTTTATTTTAAGAAACTGATGGAGAAAATGTTAATAATGCAGATTAAACTTAAGTGTGTTGTGTGTACTTTTTTTTCTCTTAAGAGCTGGTTGTTAAACATTTTTCTGGCACATCTCTGGCTCTATATACCTTGAAGGATTTCACAATAGGACAGAATTATATGGCCTCTGGAAGTCTTTTCTAGCCTCTGTTCCAAAAGTACTCATTCTTACCTCTATCAATCACTTCAATTCCTTCTCCTTTCATTTTGCAAACCAGTTTTTCTTGTAATCTTTTTACTTCAGATTCTTTTTCTTCCAGCTGTTCTTTTAAAGATGCAAGTTCATCCTGAATATAGAATAACTTGGTTAAAGTTATTGAACTTTATTTATCTATATTTATTTGTCAGAAATTATTTAAAAATATGTATCACATGTGTCTTAACATTATGTTCAAATGAAATCTTTCCAAGAATTTGGAGTCAAATCTCACAAACCATCCAATTATATGAAAGGCCAGTTAAAGTATGACCAATTAAAGATAATATAACTACAATTCTAATAAATTATGTCAGGCTATCAAATGGGAGAGAGAGAAAATATAAGTGGTAGGTCAGGCCTCTCCAAAGTTTGAATATTATACTGGAAAAAGCCTTGCTCATTTTTGGTTAAAAAAAAAAAGATTTTTGGTAACAAAAGATAAATGGATTCCATGTTTTAAATGAGGACGGCAAAATACAATGGACAGGTGCTAATGTACATGCCATTTCATCAGAACAAGATAACAGCCATACTTATACAGAAATAGAGCTCTTTCACACATCAGGCCAATTTCACCAGAACATGAGACCAGTTAACACTCAGAACCAAAGCAAAAGAATAAAAGCCAATGTAACAATGGAGAAAATATAATAATAGTAACAATTAGTTGGTGTGGAACATTGTACAGATCTTTAAACGTGTTTGACGTATTGATCAGTTTCACTGATTTCGCCCCTCTGCTTCTCATTTTCCTGTCTTTTATTTTCTTTCTTAAAAAATACTCTTTGTTATATGGGATAACTGGGGAAAGGGGAAGGTACAGGGATACTGGAAGAAACTTAGGCAATGTAAAAAAATATCAATAAAATGTATTTTTAAGACGAAAAAGAGGTTAAAATAGTAACTATCACTTGGCAAGTGGTCAGTTCTAAACCTTCTTAATTGCATGATTGTTTTCTTTGTATGGCATTTTGGGGGAAAGTTCTTAAACTGGATTCTATTAATGGTAAGATTGATGGGTGGGTTTTTTTTGGGGGGGGGGTGACATTTAAACTCAGAAACTGAAGCTTGTGAACGCTAAGAAACATAACCTTTATCTTCATCACTTTTAAAAAAAGAAAGCCTCTTGATAGGATATAACCTTTTCTGAGTACCCAGAAGGTGTATATGTAACATGACACTACTCATACTATTAAGAAAAAAAGATATTCAGAGTCCCTCAAAGAAGGACTTATTTAATTTTTTTTTTATTAAAGGTAGTAGCAGGAGCATAGAAAAAGAGTGTTTAAAAGAGAGTGGAAAGAAAAAGAATGCCATTCTCTTTGTGGGATGAAATAATTGTCAGACCAAGAGTATCTAACCTTCTATCTCCCTCACTGCATTTCCCATTTTTTCCTCTTTCGAAAGATAGAAAGAAATATAGTTTACTTTGAAGATGAAATGAACTGCTTTGGAAGGTAAAATTTTATGGCTCAATAACCTAACAAATAAATAGAGACTTGGGTCTAATCCAAGTTTAAGTTATATTTAACTTTCAAATTCATTTTCCCCCTTCCATCCTTCTTTCTCCCAACTCTATTCACTCATGTTATTGTTTTAATTTTTGTTCCAAAAAATTTCTGAAAGGTAGGAGATGATCATGCTTAAGAATCTTTTAATAAGTAGTTTATGACTTTAAAAATAATCAGGCAATATGGCACAAAGAAAAATTAATGCACATTAAGAGAGCATGCCAGTCACATGGAGACATAAACACAGTTGAACGGGAAACACAAAGGTCCAACCATCCATCGTCTACTCCACCTTCAATGTCTGGCATTTTTGTTCCAGTCGCTGCTTTTCATACTGCATCTGCCCCACCTTGATTTTCATGCTAGAAAGTTTGGCCATTAAAGACTGGTAACAGAGATAGAGCAGTGAAAGAAAACTAAAGATAGAAAAAAAACAAAGCTAAGTAGCTTGAAGAAGAGCATCAGTTTACAGGGAAATTAGATAATCAGAGAGAGGATAAGTTAAGACTTCTGTGATAAATCAAATCCTGGTTTTCCTTCACAGTCACAGGGGGTACTTTAGGAGGTTCCCATTTGAGGGAACTCTTTTTCTATACATTATTCTTCATTTTCCGTATTTTTATATTATTGGGAAAAGGTGAGGTCTGGATCAACACATTTTAGGACCACGTATGAGGAGTAAGAGCCACTTACTTTGGTAGATTTAAGCTTTTTCTCATATTGAAGCCTCTCACTGTCCATTTCACCAACTCTCAATCTCAAATCATTAATTTCCTGCATTAGGCCCTGTCACACATACACAAAAAAAATATTTATGGAAAAGCAATGAAGGAAAAGTCGTCGATCAATCAAGAAAGAAAAACCAAGGGAAAAAGTGACAGGACTTGGAGCAATTCAGGAAGAGGAAAAAGAACAAATGCATTCGTTAATTCATTGGGTTTTGCCTAATTAAAAGCTAAGGATTTGTATTAAAATTCTGACCCGTGTCATATGTGCTTATCACCAGGCACAAACTTAGGAATATAGACTTAGTGTTGGAAGGGGCCCTTGAAGAGGCCCAGCCCCTGCCTTCATTCAACATAAATAGAAACTGAAGCCCAGAGAGGTTTAAAACCACGTCCATTGCTAGTACAGGACAGAACTGGGATTTGAACCTAGCTCCTCTGTTTCCAGATTTAGACTCTTTCCAGTGTACCTTACCTGTTCATTTATTGACAGTTATTAAGTTTACAACAAAAAAGGAGGGAAAAGTGATTAATCTTGAAGTGTAGCTTAAAAATTTAGGGGAAGAAATCCCAGGAAAACAAGACAAAACAAACCAGAATATGAAGTGACTATAAATATTTCAATTATGCTGAAATTAAGTGAATCTATTATTTGTGAAGCTTCCAACCTTAACGGCTTCTTGATTTCACCCTTGTGCGGGTCATAGCCCATATGCTCCTTCTGGAAACAATCTCAGAGAATCCGATCCCGCCATGTCTACTGTTGATCCTTAATAGCTACAGATTTCATAAATTTCACAAACTAGATCAATAAAGTAAAGGAAAAAACACCCAAAAAACCCCCAAAACACCAAAAAAATTAATATTTGATTTGTACCCTTCTGAAGTAAGGCAGCTTATGTTTTTAGAATACTAGTTACTATTATAAGGTTGTCATTTTCAGTCCTATTTATTAATTGTTCTATAGTACTGAATATGATACTAGTTATATGACAAAGGGAAAACCTTCCTCCTTAATGAGCCTGTCCCTGAATTTAAAAAAGCCTTATCCCAAATTATTAATAAAGACTGATAAAATATAAAAGATAAGTGAAGGGTAATTATCCCTTTTTTTTGTCAGGTACTCCTGGATAACAAATGAATATTTCCTCCTAATCTTTCACGATTACTAATAATAAAAAGGAAGACCCAAGAGATGTTGCCCTCCGAGTAGCCTAGCCTGACAAGAAGAAGCCTTATGTAGGCGGTTGTTATGGATCTGCTCATTAAAATAGAACTTTACTAAGGAGGGACATTGATGGTGCCCTTAGCTCCTCGGTTAGAATTATCAGTAACAGATGAAGGAGAATAAGGTAGGGTCTTAAGAATTTAGATTGTCAGGGTGGTGGCAAGTTCCCCAAATCTACTCTCTGTTTTTACCTTGGACTGAAAGTAGATCAGAGACCATAGGCCCAGATGACAGTTTACTGGGTAGAGGATGAAGATCAGACATTAGTCTGCTGGATGCAGCAAGTCAGATGACCACCATTCCTCTGGACTATACTCAGATTAGCCATGAAATTCTTAAAGAGATAAGAGGTTTGGGGGAGCCACGCTATGGGGTTAAATTAGGACAATATGAGAGGATGATTTATGCTCCCATTCCATTCTGCTAACAAAGAGCAATGAAATTTCTACCCTCATGGCAGATACGAAAGACCTCTCCTCTCCCTCCAATAACGCAACGTGGAAGGCCAGCAGGAGTTGGTGCCTAAGGAATTGAAGGTAATCACCCTTATCACGTCCCCACTCCTCGATATGGAAGTAGTGGTTCAGTATATCAGCTATTCCCCAGTTTATTGGTCCAGTGTCACTGACTTGGTGAATGACTTTTTTCCATCCCAACACCCAGGGTTGTCAAGAACAATTCATTTTCATATGGAAAGACACTGAATCTACTTTTATTTGTTATAATTATTTCAGTCCTGTCCAACTCTTCTTGGCAAAAACACTGGAGTGGGTTGCCATTTTTCCGTCCACCTCAATTTACAGATGAGGAACTGAAGCAAACAGGATTAAGTGACTTGGTCACACAGCTAGTAAGCGTCTGAAGCTGGATTTGAAGTCACGAAGATGAGCCTTCCTGATTCTAAGCCCAGGTATCCACTGTGCCACTTAGCTGCCTTCAATAGACTTTTATAATATGCCTCTGGAGAACCCCCGTTACCCCCCCCACTGCAGTTTTCTTTCATCATTCTATGGATGGAGGGCATCCTACTGTCTGGAGATCCTCTGAGACCATCTACTGCTATATAGGCAACTGTCTCCTATTCCCACTCTCACAGACTGAACACTTTGAAGACAGAGACCATGATACCTAGCTCTGCCTATTATGATTCTATGCTGATCCGCAACCATGCTTAACACAATTTCCAGTGAGTCACTAAGGGATCAGGTACCTGGACAGTTCATGCAGTGGGCTGAACTTTGGGCTGCTCAGATGGCCTGTAACACTGCCTTACATATGGAGAAAGAGCAAATCATCATTTATGGGGACTCCTGAACTGTTGCTATGGGCCTTGCTCAGTCATTGAAAACTGGAACATCAATGGTACCCTTCTATGGGGTCTGTAGGACAAGTGGTAGAACTTTGCTCATTTTAGAGCACCATGTTAGTTCTCCCCAGTGCCAAGTCTTTTGGCAGAAAGAAATAATGCTGTGAACAAGCTCACCCATGACATTTCTGTCTCTCACTGGGAGCAACTTCATTCTGATCATGGAGGCAGGGATGCCAAGTACTGCTGGGCACAGGATTATTTTATCCCTTTTCCCCTGATAAATTGATAGCCTTTTGACTGTTGAGGCTGCTACCAGTACTGTTACATTCCCCAAAGAATTCACATATCACTGACATTTTCTCAGGAAATGACATTGTTCTGACTGCTTGGCATGCTACAGGTGTAACTGCTAGAGTTGCACTAATACCCCTCCCTTACAGTCATCTCATATTTCTTCTGATCAAAGGATGAATTTCGCCTGTCTAAGACTGGGCTCCCATAACATCCCCTTGCTTTTATTTTCATTTGGCCTTCAGGCAGAAGGCTGGTAGGTTGAGCACTAGAATGGACTTTTAAGACCTACTTGTTGGTTCTGACCTTTCCCAAATGTTCAACTTACTTGTGAAGACAGTGTCCGCTCTAATTCACCATCAATCTACTTAGTGGTTCTCCTGCTCAGTCCTTAACAGAAATCATGGGAAGGAAGAAGTAGATGGGGAGCCCTCAGGTCAAATCAATCACTATTTATTAAGCATTCAGTGTGTACCAGACAGTACGCTAAGCAATAGGGATTTAAGGAAAGTCAAAAACAGTTCCTGCCTTCAAGGAGCTCATATTCTAACAGGGGTGACAACACACACACACACACACACACACACACACACATATTTCCCCCATATATATTTATATAAGTAGATATATATTTATATATTACAAATATATTATATATAAATAAGTAAATATATATATATATATATGAATGAAATAACTTGTAATCTTCAGAGGGAAGGCTTCTTGCAATTGGTGAGATTTTAGCTGAAATTTGAACAAAACCAGGAGCCAGATGAGAAGGGAGAACATTCCGGGCATGGAGGACAACCCATAAAATTTAGTCATGGAGATAAGAGAGGGAGCACGCTATGAGAACAAGCACGGAGGTCAGTGTTCCTGGGTTCTAGAGTACATGGAAGAAGGCAAAGGGTGAGAAGACTGGAAAAGTAAAAGGCTTTATAATTGTGAAGAGCTTTTAAAAGTCAAAACAAGAGGATTTTTCATTTGATCCTGGAGGTAAGAGAAAGCCACTTGAGTTTACTGAATAAGGGGAGAGTAATATGGTCAGACTGGAGCTTATGGAAGATCTCTTTGGGAGCTGAGTAGAGGACGGACTAGCGTGGGAAGAAATAAGGCAGGAAGACCAACCAGCTAAGAATATATTACTAATCACTACAGCCCCAGCACAAGTTTAGGGAAAAATTTTGGTCCCTATGTTATTTTCTTTAGGAGCTACAAAGCACCACAAAGAGGAACCTTGCCTTTTAGAAGAAAAAAAAAAAGAAAACATTTCCCCTAACATCATATTTACCTTTCCCCCTATATGGTTCAGGCAGATCACGTCCCTGAAGACTTAAGAAGGCTTGGAAGTGGAGAAATAGTGGACCCTGATGATACAGAAGAAGTAAAAGTGACCCAGCAGACCTGGGTAAAGGAGAAGTGATAAATGGGGGAAAGTTTTGTTTGAGGGACCATTTTACACAGCTCAGAGGTAAAAGTTAAAAGGTAAGCAACAGGATCCCAGAGAAACTTGGAAATTATTGCAATGCAGGTGTGAGAATGACAGGCCAGAAAATTTGGTTCCATCTTCTTAGGAGTACACATGTCCTTATGAAAGAACAGAAGAAACAGAAAGGAACAGAAAACATGAAATGTGTGGCAGAAATGGGAAGGGAGATATTATCCCATGTTGAAGCACAACCCTAGCTTCGATTTCCAGATATAATTTTGCAGATGTTTTGGAAAAGAGAACTCCCCTGTTTTCCACATTCCTCCTTTTGGTAACTGGTTGTCTGTTCTTGGCTGCTTAATGCTATATTTTATCAACCTCTGGTTCTCCCAACCGCTTCATAACCCTAGTGACACTACTACTATTAGGACTTGAGGGGGTGGCTGGAGTTTCTGTTGGGATTGTTTTAAGAATGCTTTACATATTTCTGTCCCTGGGCATTTTACCTATCAGTACCTGCAACCTGAGATCCATGTAATTTTCCATTAGGCTCATAATAGGATCTATGTAGTAGTGGGTCCACACTAGCACAGAGACAAAGGAGTGAAATGCTATGGGTGCCATATAATCTGCTCAGGCCTTAAGCCCAAAGACTTGACTAGTGTGAGTGATTCAAGGCATATCCCTTTATCATGGAGACTTAGAACAAGAACATAGGTAAAATTATAGTATTCAATTATAATTATTACATTATAACTATATAATTATTATAGTATTACTCTGTACTTGACTGCCAAATGCACTTAGGCCTGCTTTGGCTAATGTGAAGAATTCCCCATAACTCAATACCAAGAAGGAGGCAAAGCTCTTTCCACCTGAAGTAATTCAGGTTCCCAAATACGCTATAGTTTCTATAAGTCTAGGTGAATCTCTCTATACCTAGGAATGGATAACCTGGAAAACTATGTCTGACAGCGCATATCCTTGTTAAGTGTTTGTATCACTGCGGTGGCTATCCATTTTAAGAGACTTTTTTTTTTAACTAATTGCTCAAAGTTCTATCTATCTATCTATCAATCAAACTATTTATTTTACTAGACTTGGAAGTTCATCAGTAAGGATAGGTCCTGGCAAATGAATATCTCTGCCAATGCAGATCAACACCCTTATTGCAGCTTAGAGTCTCAGAAAGTTGCCTGGGCACTAGAAAAGTCAGGTGACTTGTCCAGGGTCACACACAATAATAAACAATATTATATCGACCTCTGGTTCTCCCTACCACTTCATAGCCCTAGTGACACTACTACTATTAGGACTTGAGGGGGAGACTGTAGTTTTTGTTGGGCTTGTTTTAAAAATGCTTTACATATTTCTGTCCCTGGGCATTTCACCTATCAGTACCTGGAACCTGATTATAATAAACTCAATTCTGAGTCAATAACCTAAAGTGCATAATTCTGAGTACAGTCCTGTGATAATACTGTTTCTTATATTGTCACGTAAAGTAATTATCCTTGCACAGTATCAGTGCTTAATGAGTTTAAAAAATACACTCTAACTCTAAAAACCCTGACATACATCAAACCCTTCTCCATACATATACATATATATATATATATATATATATATATATATATATGTATCTGTGGCATTACATTTGACAGGTTCCTTAGAAATAGAAAAACTCTGACAAAATTAGCAGAGTTCTAATAATTCAAGAAAGTTGACTTATAATATTATATAACATATCCTTAAACAAGTAATTATTGTATCAAGGCCAAGCTTGCATTACACCTGTAAATCTAAATATATATTTTAATATATTCAGATCAATTCTGAAAAGAGCACCTTAAAGACCAAGTTGTTTGCATGGAAAGGGAATCCACTCTCCAAAGGAATGTTTGCTCCTGGAGGATAAGGGCTGTTTTATTTCTGTCTTTGTATTCATTCCCCTCATCCCCCATCCCCCAGTAGAAAGACTGACCCAAAGTAATGCTTCATGAAGGCTTGTTTCAAGATTAATTTCCTGAAGGGAGCTCACCTAACTGCCTCTCAACAGACAGACAGACAGACAGACAGATAGATAGATAGATAGATAGATAGATAGACAGACAGACAGACGGATGGATGGATAGATGAAAGTTAGAGTAGCCTTTCCACTTTTTTAAGATCCTAAGATCTAAATTTTTGGTGTTCACGTCCATTGTCCAACAGGTGGAGCTATTGACCAATGTAAAGAAACATCTATCAGACAAAAAGTAGGTAAAATTGCTCAAAATACTCTGATAGAACCTAAACTTTCTAAAGCCTTTTTTTTTAATATTTAGGCTCCTATTTCTTCCTTATTCAGAAGTAAAATCTTCTGAGAAATTAGCTGCATAATAAAAACAAAAGAGGCTCACTGAATCATAAAGGTCTTCTACCTGCTACGGCTAACATGGCAGAATTAGAATTTAGACCCAGTGCTTTTTCTATTTCAGCTCTAGCCAAGCTGTTGGGTCACAACAGGCAGACTGTTCTGAGAGTCATAAAATTTCCAAGAACCAATTTTGCTTCTAACGTGGAGGAGACAAACAGGAAAAGAAGTATTTTAGGTTCCTATTTGATTTTTGGTTTGGAAATTATTTTTTCTTCTCAAATAAGCTCATATATAAATACAAGTACTTTGAGAGTTTAAGACACTACAGAAATGTATTATTCAAATTATAAAGATATATTTTGCTGTAGTCTATATTTTATTATATTATATTACATCATAACATTGTCACTGTTAGGCATGAGTATGTTCTAAATGTTTTAAAATAAGAATTGTATGATAATTCCTCATTGAGGTATTTTGGAAGATTTTAGATTTGTTTGAACTCTTATGGATAAGAACATGCCACATAGGACTAGGGACAGGTTGAGTGAGTGGAAAAGAGAAGAACTGTTAAGGAATTTCAACCAAAAGTACAAACAAATAAAGAATGCAAACATGACAAGAGTTTTACTGGACTCATGAAAGCATTTTCAATGCACTTCAGTTTGACTATTGGGTTAGAGTCATATTTTGCACCTCAGGAAATCTAGTGGTAGTCACACATAGAGATTAAGCTTGGCCCATCATTGTGGTGCATAATGCAAAAGGTCACCTCTTGGTCCCCGTACTGTGTAACCTCTTTTCCTGGAAGAGAGCTAGTTCCACCTCCACCTTCTCCATCTGCTGGCTCAGTTCTGTTACTAAGTTATGTAGGGACTGTGGGGTTGATGAAAATGAAAAGAGGAAGAAAATAGGAAAGATTTTGAAAGACCAGGAAAAGGCAAGAATTTGGAAAGAGGTTTGACTATTTTTCAAGTCCTGTTTTAGAAAATCAAGTCAACACAACATATGAGGCCAAAAAAAAAAGATAATGTGGGATCTAGAGGAATAAAATCTGAACCAAGCTGGTGATTCAATTCAGCTCAACAGGCCTTTATTAACACCTACTCCAAGGAAGGAACAGTATTAGGCACTTAGGAATTCAAAGATGAAAAAAGTAATAGACACTGTCCTTGTCTGCTGGAGTGTATTTCCATAGCTAATGATGGAATGGAATTTACGTTTAAGGACTGTGAAAAAATGACATCAGGTGGAATTAAAAAAGAGCAGCTAAAATGGCTAAAGGGTTCTGAGGTAAAATCCCCAGAGAAAAGTTAAATGACATAGAATTACTTAGCCTTGAAAAGAGCTGTAGAATGATCTTATGGCTTTCTGATTGATGAAGGCACTTACACAGAAAGGACGCTGAGCAGTCAATTTCAATCTCCAAGCAGGATGGGGCAATGGGAAAGGTAGAAAACTGTAGTGGAAAGGATTTAATTTAGATCAAAATTGAAGGGTGAGGTAAGGAGGCAGGAGAGATAGAGAATAGAAATTGAATTATTTTCCTATCCTAGTTCCCTAACATGGTATAAACCAGTTTGTTCTGATTTCTTTTTTCCTTCAAGATGTCACGTACACAAATAAGTCAAAGAAGGTCATTAGAAAACTGGAGATAAGAAACAGAGTCAGAGAGACAAGAAAATTAAACCACCCTCTTTGTGGCAGCCCTTCCAGAATGGTTTTATTTTGCTCCTACGCTATAGATGGATAGTAAGTGACAGGGAAAAATATACTGGTGGTGACTATTACCTACTAAGAGAGCTTGTGGAATAAACCAGTTTTTATCTTTTCAGGATAAAAATCTTACCTAGAGTTGTTTAAGTGTACTTCTACCCAAAGGCAAGATCAAATTACATCTCAAGAGCACTGTTAGTCTACTACCAAGCAACCAACGCAAGGTATAAATATATAAAATCTCTCATTAAAACTAAAAATAAATATACTATGCACCTGCAATATTTTATTTGGGAGGAGGAAGAGGAATGGAAGAAGTTTTGGTCCTGTGATTTATTGGATGTAAGGAACTTAATCAACTAATCAATCAATTTCTTCCACTAACGCAAAGAAAACAAAACAAGAAAAATTAAGAAAAGAAAAAAACCCTAACCCTCTATGATCTATGATCATAGAGAACTACCTGGAGCACTGAGAGATTAATAAGTGAGGTGTCCGGAGTTATATGGCTCATATGTGTCAGAGGCAAGCCTTGAACATGGTGGGTCTCTATGTGTTACTCCATTCTGCTCTTACCTGAAAACCACCTACTAGTCAAATAATAAAACTGATATTCATTATTTAGAAAATAAGGTAAAGTAATTCACTGTTATATAATAGATTATCTAAAAAAAAACCCATAGATGCTCTAAACTCCATGTGTCTAATAATGGCTAACTAAAAAAATTGATGTCCTAATGGAAACTGTTATGAGATGCTAATAATAAATGCCTTATTTTTTAAAAAAAGAGTTGAAGAACAAATAAGATACTTAAAAACGAGTTGAAAGATTGACTTGTAATACATTGTATTGGTATACTCACCTCTGTGTCTCTGAACCTATCTTCATAGTCTAATCTGTCCTTCTCTACAGAAGTCAGTTTTAGCTTTAAGTTAGATACTTCCGCCATGAGGTCCAATTTCTGAGTTTCTAGAGATGTCCTACTCAGAAGTTCCTGATAAAAGGAAGAAACTCTTTAATACTTAAAAACAATTACATTTAGTTCTGTGACACATACCCAAGAATGCCTCAAAGTAAAGCATTTTTTCTAAGACAATGTAAAGTTGGGCACCTTTATCAAGACAACCTTTTGGGTAATGATTTAACTTTATTTCTAAAATCGAAGCATCCTTCCTTTCCTACTATAAGGGCTTATCTAAATCTCAAAAAACACAGCAAGCAAGGCTCTACCACTGAGGACGAAGTAAATGGTATGGACAAGAAGAGATGAGAGAGAGTTGACCTGGAGTTCTTTCTGTACATGATTCTTCTTGCTTGCTGCTGAAGACTGACTCAAACCTCTCCCTCTGCTTAATCTACTAAACTTCTTTTCTGAAGATTGGCTGCATGTGCTTAACCTTTGGCAAAGCAGCAAATAACTGACCTTTTTTTTAAAACTCCCATATAGAAAAATAACATGAAAGTTTAGTAAAGTATATGCACAAATTAGAATTTTCCAAAAAATAAACATTATTCTATTTTAAGAGCCTCTTTCTTCATTTCCTTATGAGCTGGCACACAACAATCCTAAATCTTTTCCTAAGATTGACCAGGCAAACTGAAGCACACAAAAAAGAATTCAGTGTAAAAACAGATCCAACAATCCAAGAGATTTATGCTCTCCCCAGACTTAGCAGAAATCTTCTGCTAGCTCTTCTCTCTCCATACCTGCTGTAACATTTCTTCTGTAGCATTTAACTTCTCCCTGTGCTCTTCAAGACAAAACTCCAAATCACGAATCTTTTCTCCCTGAGCTTCCACCTGATCTGTTAATACGCTTACCTGAAAAGAATAAAATACAGACACAAGGGAAAAAGAACTGTACATTTCTGTCTATTTCTCATTTCAATTCATAACAACACATATTTATTCCTTAAATTTAAAAAAGAGACATATCATTTATTCAACTTTATGATATCAATAGTACACATCACCTACACTTACACATTTCCTTACTTTTGTTAATCCTTTTATTCTGAAGAAGTCCAAAGGGTCACCATTAAAATGCAGAGAGAGCTATTATCAACTACTTAAGGGACTACCATTTCTAGACAAGACTTGACAATTATTTTATAGAGCCTTTATATAAATCATCCTTTGGCAAGAGTGGAATGAAAAAGTAGCTTTTGTGACTTAAATTAAAAGGGAAATAGCAAGTCAGAGAAATTTATGGCCACTCAGGATCTCAAAAGATTTTATGGAATTAAAGACCATAATGTTTTTAGATATATGTTTCTTAAGAGCATAATTAAACACGTTGAGCTTTCAGTTTTCCATTCTAAAAATTCAGTGAAGGTACTATGAATTTATTCTTAATTTCATATAAGTAATAGAACTTAAATCTACATGGCTCACAATACCATGGCAGGTGTGTGTGTGTACGATGTGTGTGTACGTGTGTGTGAGGTGTGTGTGTGTGTGTATATATATATACACACACACCTCACAGACATACATATATGTACATGTATACATATATGTATATATACATGTGTATATATACACACATATACACACATTCTGAAGTTCAAAGGGTTGCCATTAAAACATGGAGGAAGCTACTGCCAACAACTTTTGCTTTGTACAAACATACACACAAAATGTGCTATATATATATGTATGTATGTATGTACACATATATGCCATAATACCTGTGATACCATTACATAAGCATATATATATATATATATGCTAAATATAAACAAGAAAACTGCCTTGCTACTAAATTAAAACGAAATCTTTGTGAATATACTAAAAGATAAGTTTAACATAAAATGACTACCTGGAGAACCAGAGATTCCTTATCATTTTCTAAACGTGCTAGTCTTTCTTGATACACATCTCCATTTCCAGATATACGTCCATTAGTCTGAAAGAGAGAATGTTTGGATGAGAAGAAGACCCTTCAAAACTGGCACAATGTGAATAATCAGACCTTAAAACAAATGCAACACAGTTGCTACTGGCACTACCCAAAATACATACAAATGAGAGTGTAAGTTGATTCATAACACCCTTGATTTCAAAATAGTTTCTGCTGGCATGAATAAACATGTCAAGGATTTAACTTATTTTTTTTTCCATACCAGTCTAAACAGCTTCTACTGAAGCAGAAAAATCTGACCAACGGGGACAATGGTTCCTTGCTGTTGATTGTTACTGACAGGCAGTTCTTCTAGATCTGTATGGAGACTTATTCCATACCTAAGGGAGAATCCCCTCCATCAGTTAGTCAACAAGCATTTATTAATCCCTTATTATGTGCCTGGCACCGTGCTAAGTACTAGTACAAAGAAAGGCAGTTCCTACTCTCATGAAGCTTACACTCTATGGGAGAGACAACATCCAGACAACCATATAGACCAGTGGTTCTCAATCTTCCTAATGCCATGACCCTTTAATACTAGTATGTGGGCGTATCTGCATGTGGGGGACCCACCTGGAGATGGATAGAGGAGCAGTGTCTCAGTTCCTAAGACCATCAGAAATATGTGTTTTCCTATGGTCTTGGGCAACCCCTGTGAAAGGGTTGTTTGACCCCCAAAGGGGTCGCAACCCGCAGGTTGAGAACCACTGATATAGACTATTCCCCTCGCCTCCCTTTTCTTTCCCTCTCCCCTCCTTTCTCTTTCCATACACACACACACACACACACACACACACACACACACACACACACACACACACCCTTGTTTGTGGGTAGTCATTTGTACATTGTCTCCCATATCAGAACGTCAGCTCCTTGGAAGCAGTGATCATCCCTAACACACACACACACACACACACACACACACACACACAATAGCAAATATGGAGGTAGAACCAGCACTAGCAGATCATATTTTGCCAAACACTGGGACATTTCAAATCTTTATATCGTTGGGTACACTGTAATACTGAATTCCATTTGGTGTGCTTCAATTAGGCTGGGAAACTTAAGAAAAGATTTGGGGTGGTTATGTGCCAATTCACGAATGGGATGGTAATCTCAGTGGGAAAGCACCAGGATCTAGGGTGGGATTTAGGATGGGTTCACCTGGGAAAGGCCTTTTGCAAAAGAAAAGATTTGAGCTGTCATCTCTAAAAAGCATCTGGTTTTTTTTGTACTGCTGCTAGGTCTATCTAGATCGTAGCCATGATATCATTTTCAGTTTCATATTTAATCCTTAGGAAAAGGATGGGAGGCACCCACAGGCCATCAAGTATCCTCTGACAATCCAAATCTCATCCACCCACAAGGCTCAACTTAAATCCTTCCTCACTGAAGCCTTCCAATGAGCATTTCCCCGTTCGCCTCAGAACTCTTCTTCCTCTGAATTCTAGCTGCAAATATTGCCAATAAGTCATCATTGTCCTTGCCTAGCACAGTTTATGCTTTTCATTGTTTATATCTTCACAATGAAATCTAAATCATGTCTAGCACAGAGTCACAACAATTGGAGGGACTCAGAAAATATGCTGATAATTAATTTGTGTTCAAAATGTGCACTTTTGGGGGAAGGAACTGTAGTATTTTTTCCAATTACACATGATTAGAACTCATGAAAATGAATAAAAATCATTAATAAAGGCTTTCTCAAATATATCTGGAGTGAGGAGGATCTGAATTTTTCAGGGGAAGGAATGCCCATTGTGGAAATTGCCCCTACTAATATGGAACAGCAATTCCTCTATAGCATATAGTCTTAGAGAATAGCCTAGTGCCTTAAATTGGCAGGACATTGAAAGTTTTAAAGTGATTTATCCATGGACACCCAGCCAGCCTGTGTTAGAGGTAGGAGTTAAATCTAGATTTTCCTGATTATAAATCTGGCCCTCTATCCCCTATGCGTCATATTTCCAAATACAACATGATATACAACATTTTTCCATAGACCAAATGAGCTGAAGTAGCATTTTCCATCTCCTGAACAAATGCCATCCTAAACTCCATTCAGACACAATTCCATTTAGATCCTGGAGGCCAAATGAAGTCCTAAGGACAGGAACTGGTGGGTGTAGCCAGTGCAATTCTTTGGAGAATAACTAAAAAAGCTAATTTTTTTCAGTCATGTCCAACTCTTTGTGACCCCATTTGGGATTTTCTTGGCAAAGATACAGGAGCGGTTTGCCACTTCCTTCTACAGCTTATCTTAAAGATGAGGAACTGAGGCAAGCAGGGTGAAGTGACTATGTGTCTGAGGCCAGGTTTAGAACTCAGCTCTTCTCGACTCCAGGTCCAGCACCCTATCCACTATGCCAAGTAGCTGCCCTCTCATACTGCCTTCCCCCCCAAAAAAGCTAAACAAGACAGAATAGATCAAGCTTTATCACCAACAAAAAAATAAAACAAAATATGCTAAGGTGATGTCTCATAAAAAGAGTTATACTATTACATATTACCGTCCTTATTTTTATAAATATAAGCTAAGTTTGTGACAAGGAAAAATCTGAGGTCTTGAATATATGAGTATGAAATACATATTATTTTAAAACATTTACCAAGATCTTTGTCTATATCATTACACGAATTCAGGATATTTCCTTCTAAAAGGTAATGTGATATTATTACATGGTAACTGACAAGAGCTCACAAAACGTCAGGTCCTAATTTAGTAAATATATGATAAGTACTTGGAGAGCAAATTATCAGCACTAGCTACTTGTCAGCACACTCCCTTTCAATTATTACAACTTAATTTTGTCCTTTGTAAAAAACTGTAATGGCCTGAATTAAATTATCTGAATTCTCAGCAGTTTCCTGTAATGGCCTGAATGAATATTATCTCTAGGGGCTTCCATGAAAATGAAAAATGTCTTTCTTGGGACTTGCTCTTGGAAAAAGACCCAGATTATTTAAGACAAGTTTTTAATTTGAGAAAATGCCCAGATGTGTTAAATATAGTTGCTCATGATTAGTTTTAATTATAAGTATTAATTGCCATCTTACAAAAAAAAAACCCAACCCAAAACACATGAATCACATCTCTGAGTAGACACACTATACTGTGTGGAGTTTGGGTTTGGGTTTTGTTTTGGTTTTTTTCAAATGAGGCATGGAAATCCTATTAAAAAACAGAAATTTTCTTTCATTCTGATCAAAGGAAATTATTAAAAATACATTACAACATTATGAAAATGGGTAAAAGTATCTTTTTAATGGGGAGCAAGATTTGTTGGGAAAGGGAAGCAATGATAACGTTACAAAAAAAGAAAGAAAAGAAGCTCATTGAAGTAGTTTAAAGAAATACACCAAAGAAAACAGTCTATCAATAAACATTTATTAAGTACCTACTATTTGACAGGCATTATGCAAAATATAGGGGATGCAAATTAAAAAAAGAAAGGTAGTTCCTACCTTCAAGGTACACAGTAACAGCAACATTATGTGATGACCAACATTGATAGACTTAGGTCTTCTCAACAATAGAATGATTTAAGACAATTCCAAAAGACTCATGACCTACCTTTATAATCTAATGGTGAGGTTCACACACACACACACACACACACACACACACACACACACACACACACCCCAAGCTATGGTATTTGCTAAGAGAAGGGCTAAGGCTTAAGGGTACAGGAATGGGAGAGGAAGATAAAGTATCAGAAGAGAAAACAAATGGTACTTTTAAAATTTTAAGATACAATTAGACTGGTCCACATATCCTATCAATTATACCTCACTTAATTAAAAAAAAAAACACTTGAAAAACAGCTATGCTTCTCCCTAAAACAGTTTTCAAGATGCTCCAGAATGCTCTCCAGAATCCTAACCGTGTGCTTCTATTTTTAAAAAAAAAGTCACTGTCAGGAAAGAAAAGTACAAAGAGCTCTGGCACGCTATGTCATCTCTACCCAGCAGAAGAAATGTCATCACAATGGGGTATTTCCAATGATTAAAGTAAAAGACTTAAAAGTCATTGGCTCAGGATCACAGTCAAATGAGAAACTATATCTTATATCATAAAAAACAATAAAATAAAAACAGACACACATGCTGAACAGTTGATCTAAGACTTTTGGAATAGACAGCCAGTATAATGGTCATACCATGAAAAAATAAAATAAAATAAATTATTATCTATGTATGCCTTTTAAAACTTTATATACAGTATGTATATATATATATATATATATATATATATATATATATATATGCAACTATTATTGTTATTATTGACTACATCCAACTGGAACTTGAGATACACAGGCACTGCAGTTGGGAGATCCATACTGCCCTACCAAAAAGTGACATAGGAGAGAATTGACTGGGGGAGGGGGGAAATACTGGGATGGCTGTTTTGGGGTGGTGGGCG
>CM053581.1:391609484-391632343 GCA_028627135.1 Pseudochirops cupreus | reverse complement strand
CTCCCCCTTTCACAAATCCCATTCACAGCTGCCGCTAATCTGCTCACCTGAAGCTCCTCAGCTCTTCCCGTCCAGCTGCCCCCGGGGCACAGCCGGGGCTTCAGGCCAGGCTGGTTTCAGTTTGCAGTGCTGATATGGTTCCTCGAAGCCGAGCTGACTTTAGTGGGAAGTATCTGTGTGTGCGTTTTGGAGTTCCAGGATTGGTTTAGAGTCCTATTTTATGGGTATTTTGGGGTGGCTATGTGAGAGCTGCGATGTGTTGCTGCTGCTACGCCGCCATCTTGGCTCCGCCCCCCGATAGTGTACAGTTATAAATGCTATAGGTATAGATTGGACATTGCCTTATTCATTGAATCCAGAATAGTAGGACACAAAAACCCTCTTTGCAACCTCAGTGGGGTAAGTTTAGGGAAAATAAGAAATGGTACTTACATATATTATACATGTATCTTGTCAGAATTATTTTACTTCAATCAGTGGTTTCTTCAAGTGTGTTATCACTAATGACCAAAATTACTTTTGAAGAAATTTTAATCTCAATAATGAAAACAGATCTGTATGTAACATTTTTAAGGTTTTAAAGCATTTTAATTTTGTCATATTAATTTTCATTTTAAATTTAATCATCATTAAGAAACATTTCAATAAACAACTAAGAACAAAAAAGAGAAGAATGAATCCAGGTACTTCTATTACATAAGATTTTTTGTTTTCTGTGTATTTAAAACCTATTTTGTTGGTGTTCTGTGTGTGTGTGTGTGTGTGTGTGTGTGTGTGTGTGTGACATTTGTTGTTGTTTGCAGTGATTTCTTACTCTTTGTGACCTGATTTGGGGTGTCCTTGGCAGAGATACTAGGATGATTTGCCATTTCCTTCTCTAGCTCCTTAATCTGTAAAACAAGGTTATGTGACTTGCCCAGGGTCACACCACAACTAATAAATGTGGGGCCAGATTTGAACTTAGGAAGATGAGTCTTCATTACTCCAGCCCTGGCAGTCAACCCACCACTTATATAATCAAGTAAAACAAATCAACACAACCACAACTTTTTCTGTACTTCTAGTACAAGAGGCAGGATATTCTTCATCGTTGATCTTCTGAAGTAACGATTGGTCACTGTTTTAATGAGTCCTCATTACGAAGTTATGAAGATTTTAATGTGCTAGGAACAACTTTGTGAAGGTAAATAATTTTTATCACTCTCATTTTGTAGGTGTGGAAACTGAAGCCCAGTGACGTTCTACTTAAGTTCATTCAATAAATATATGTCAGAAGTGGAATTTGAACCCATTTTCTGCTAAGTCTTTGCATTTATGCTTACCAGTCATCATTTAATTGAAATCCTTCAGTACTTAAAAGTGAAGCAGGAGAGTGAATTTGTTGGTTACTGTTCTTTCCTGTTATGCTAAAGACCAAATTGTTTTCATTTGGTGGCAGGGAGGAAGTGACTTATTTCAGTATAAGGACATTAGAATTCTTCAGCTGGGAATAATTAATAGTGAACATACAGGACTAATATTGCTTTAAGTCCAATTTAGATTTATTCGGGAAATCTTGAAATAGTAGGATCAGAAGATTCTTACTGAAATTCAAGGGAGTTGAATATAGAGAAATAACAAAATGCTACTTCGTACATCAGGTAATAAGGAATTCCTTACATTGAAATTATGAGGTTGTATGCAATGCAGGTGATAGTGGTGAAGTAGCTAAGTGTATTGGAAAAAGAAGCAATGCGGGGTTAGCACAACTAAATCTTCATTCTCTCTCTTATCTTGGGACAAACCACTTCTAAATTAAAAATTCTTTTTGAAAACATCAGACACCAAAAAAAAGGGTTGTCTTGGTTGGTGGTGAGGTTAGCTAATGCATAATTGTTAGAAAATACAGTATTCGCCTGGATGTTTTGGATGCCATTGCTTGAAGGCCACTGGTTACTTAACTTGTCCCAGGATCTGTTACAAAAAATTAACCTTTCAAATTGGTTAAGTGAATAGGTAAATGGCATATAAAATAGCCAAACAATATACTGATGATCCCCACATTGTTTGTACAAATAATACGTGAATAGGGAGTAAGTGCTCATTGCCACCCAGAGTTGGAAAAAGTGTAGTTTTCCTGTGGATAAGTGAGTATGTGTCTCTGCTACTTATGTACATCTCAGGCTCTCTGAGGAGTTCAAAAGCTGTTTAGCTTTTGTGTATATGTGTGGTGGGAGGAGGGGATGAAGAGGACTTCAGTCTGCTTCTCTGACCCTCTCCCATTTTTAAAAGTTACCAATTTCAAGGGGCAAAGAGAAAAATTTCAATTCTTTAAACCCTAACAGATTTATGCTGAGTCATTTTTATGTATTGTATTAATGCATGGCATAAGGGGCATGCCTGTGGCAGCTAGTTGTTGCCTTGGATAGAGTGCCAGGACTGGACTTAGGAAGACTCATTTCCCTAAATTTGGCCTCAGACACTTATTATCTGTGTGCTCCTGTTCAAATCATTTAACCCAGTTTGTCTTAGTTTCCTCATCTATTAAAATGAACTAGAAAGGGAAGTTGGAAACAAATTAAAGTGAAATTGGGCCATATTTCAAAACTGATGGGATTCATAAATAACAAATTTAAAACATAGCAAATTGTATATATTCCCCAGAATTCCTTAGAATTCGCAATCAACAATCAGCTAACAAGTATTTATTTATATGCCAAGTAACTAAGGCACTAGAGAGTATGAGTACAAAAATTATCTTATCAAAAGGAAAATATTGGAGGCCTCTAGGCCTAGAATCAAGAAGTGTGTTCAAAAGGAAAATTTTTCCAGCAGCAGAACTGATAGTCATGGAAATAATAGAAGAAGAATTATATAATGTATAGTAATACAAAAAGGTAGGAGAAACTGTTAATCGTAACTATCAAAAAGACTTTTTTGTTTTTTGTTTTGCTTTGTTGGAGGGGGAAGGTAGGGCAATTGGGGTTAAGTGACTTGCCCAAGGTCACCCAGCTAATTTTTTGTTAAGTGTCTGAGGTTGGATTTGAACTCAGGTCCTCCTGACTCCACAGCATGTGCTCTATTCACTGCGCCATTTAGCTGCCCCAAAAAGACAATAATTTTATTTTATTTTTTTTTAATTTTATTTTAGTTTGCATCATTCATTTCCACAAGAGACAATAATTTTAAAGGCCTAAATTCCAAGTACAATATGATAATGAGTTCCAAGTTTACTCATTATGTAATTTTTAATAAGGAAAATGAAATTCAGAAAATTTGTAGTTTTCTTAGGGCTTTTCAAAATAATTAAATCAAATTTTATTTATGTATATATATACACACAAATATAGTGTAATAGATGTACTTAATTAAATTTAGTATAAATTAAACTGAAATAAAATAATTAAAACTACTGATCTCTTCTTTTTAATATCACCGTCATTTCTAAATACCACTCCCTGGGACCTTACACTCCCCAGCAAGTGATCCCTCGTCAGTCAGTCCACAAATATTACTTACTTTGTACCAGGTGATGTATTAGGTTTTGGGGAAACAAAGAAAGTTAAAAGCACCACCTCTATCTCGAAGAAATTTGACTTCTATTAGGGAAGATTATTCGAGTGATTAGGAACAGATGGCATGCATACAGTCAGGAGATGGACTGGTGTGTTTAAGAAACAGCAGATAGGTCAATGAAGTTGCTTCTTAGAGGACATGGAGAGGAAATATAATAGAAGAATACTAGAAAAGTAGGAAGGTACTAGGTTATAAAGAGCTTGGTGATAGGGAGCCAGAGGAGTTTGAATTGGGAGAAGGGACTGAACTGTGTGTCTGGAAAGTCATTTGAGCAATTGAGTGGAGGATGACTGCCATAGGAAGAGACTTGAAGTAGGGATACCAATGAGACGGTATTGCAGTAGTGTAGGTAAAAGTGAGAATGGGTGCTGGAATTGTGGCTTATCTGAGCGTGGAAAAGGGAATATTACGATATGATGGTAGAATCAATATTTGAGAATAGAGTCTATATGTTGGGTGACCAAGACTGAGGAGTCCAGGAAAATGTCAGCATTGTGAAACGGAATGACTGAGAGTAATTCCCTCAACAGTAACAGGAAATCTTGGAAGGAAGAGTTTAAGAGGAAAGATGATGGGTTCAGTTTTGTACATGTTCAGGTCAAGATGCCTGCAGGACAGGCAGATGCTTTGAAACAACCAAAAGGCAGTTGGTGATATGGGATTGGTGCTCAGGAAAAAACATAAGAAAGGGGGGAAAATTCATTTTAATAAAACTAACAAATATCACCAACTCAGACAATATAAACAGCATTCTATGCCCATATTTTTCATCCTACAAAGAAAGGAAAGAGGTGTATTTTTCTTATCTTTAGGGTTGAATTTGTTCACTATAATTACACATCATTTTTTGTTTTGATGGTTATCGTTTATTTGTATCATTGTAGTCATTGTGTATAGCATTTTCCTCTTTCTGATCATATTACTTTACACCATCTGTTTGCATCTTCCCTGGTGCATCACCATTTCTTTTATTAATTGTTTCTTGTGCCGCAGTAATACTCTGTTATTTTCATGTTCCAAAATTTGTTTCATGTTCCAAAATTCCGCACATCCCCATTACCGAGCATCTATTTTGTTATCATTTCTTAAGGATGAGTAATTTCAAAAACATTTTCATTTTTGTGAAGTCAGTACAAAAAGTTGAAAAGCCTTGTGAGAATCTGCAGTAGGAATGGTGCTTTTAAAAACTCATACTGCAAATTTAATCGTCATTTCTTGGAAGAGATTTTATTCCTCATCTTTGATTTGATTATCTCCGATTCATGGTCTTAAGGCACCAATGCAATATTTACAGTGCCCATGATATAGACCGTGACCATAAGTATCACATGATGTTCGATGGCAAAATATACCAAACTCTCCAGATAAAGGACAGAACTGAAGCATCTATTAGACACCAGAAAACTGAATCCCAAAACCAGTAAGCTGATTCCATCACAGTACCAAAGACATTAAGAAGCCATAATAATGCTGAGAGCCACAGCATTCTTCAGCCTTCCCACAAACCAGTACAAAATCAGTATCTACTAACAAACCTCTCTTATCTCCTTGCCTGAGCATCCTTTCTCTCCCACCATCTGGCTAGCTCTAACTAGCTTCTGGTGGGCTATGCTTCCTTTCAGCAAACTCCTCCCATCACAGGCTCCATGTGACCACATTCAGCCTATGAGGGGGCAGAGTTTACTTTAAAAGCAGGAGAGGTCTTCAAACTCCCCCCTAGGTCTATGAAGGGGCAGGGAAGATCTTCAGATTCATTACAGGTCTCAGAGTCCAGGGGTGAGGAACCTGCAGCCTCCTGGCCACAAGTTGCTATAGCTACTCAAGTGTGGCCCTTTGATTGAATCCAAACTTCATAAAACGAATCTCATTAATAAAAAGTGTTTGTCCTGTAAAACTTGGACCCAGTCCGAAGGCTGCACCCCAGGATCTAGAAGGCCCCATGTGGCCTTGAGGTCCCAGGTTTGCCACCCCTGTCCGAGACCCAACATGACAGTTTAAGTATGTGTGGGGCTGCGTGGCTGAGTATATCTGATACATAGGCCAAATACATAAGTAGCTTTTGTATTATCCCTATCTCTTTATCCTGCAGTTATTTTAGATAATAACGAGATGACTGTGGTTAGGGCTGTACCGATCAGCTCAGTGTCTAATAGCTTCTTTATGATTGATGTAAAATAATAGGATCAGAAGAGATCTCTATAAATCACCTAGCCCCAGATAAAGATGCTATTATATAGTAACCTCTCAATGGGTATGTCAAGGCTTTCTTTTTAAGTTTAACAATTGCTATTGCTCTTTTTTTTCTTCACTTTAATTTTTTTGGTTGATATTTGGCTTTCTTTATAGTGGGCAGTGGATGTGTGGATATTTTCTGGTTGAAAATTTAACTCTCCCAGTCTAGTTTTATTAAATACAAAGAAAAACTCTGAACCAAGGCTAATTACAAAACATGCTTATTGAAAAATTTATAATGTTTCATTTCTTCAGTTGTATATAAACAAGCATATTCCCAAAGGTGGTAGAAGCCTAGTTTGATGACTAAAATTCTGAACATGCAGTAAGGAAGATAGGCTTTCAAGTCCAGACTCCTATCAGTATTAATGGAGTCATCTTCAGTCTTAGGTTTTTATCCCTGTGATCTTTGAGGGAGTTTCCACACTGAAAAGACCCATCCCACGACAGAAGTTTATTTTGATTTCTAATGTTATGGTTATCAATCTATCTCAGTGGACATTGCAGAGTGCCTGAAAAGTGTACCAAGAATTAACTAGAGAAAGAGGCTTCAAACAGGGTCAAAAGGAAGGACCAGTGGATATGGTAAGGGTAAGTTGCTGTTGAATCAGAAAATTTTAGCTTAGCAAGAGCACCCTAGTACTCTTCTGTTTTATAGAAGAGGAAACAGAGGCCCAGAAAGTTGGTCAGTCATACAACAAGCATTTATTAGACCAGGAACTTTGCTAGGTTCTAAGGATAGAAAGACAGAAGTGAAGTACTGCCTGCCCTCAAGTGAGTCATGTTCTTTTGGGTAGAAGGCACCCTAAGAAAATCAGGGTTTGACCTTGTATATGGAACTTCAGGGTGAGGAAACTCACTCTAGCAATACATGAAAATTTATATAGTCCCAGAAAGTTGCCAAACCACTGCAAAGTTAAATAATTTTTGCTCAGGGTCTCACAGCATGAGTGGAACTAGAACCATTTGTTATTCAAAATATGTCTGTCAAGTATGAGGGCATTTTCTAGGGTAGACACTTACAGATGAGGAAAATAGGAAAGGCTGCTCACATGAACCTGAGTTGAACTTTGAAAGAAACTAGGGATGCTAAGATGAAAGACATGAATCTGAAGTACATTCCCAGGATGTTGAACAGACTACCAAGGTGTTAATACCAAATGGAATATTCTTTGTTGGGGAAGAGTAAGAAGGCCAGTATGTATGGCTGAACTAGAGAATATAAAGATAGTGATGGATATAATGAGGTGGGTTGGAACCAGGTTGTGAAGGAAGGGCTTTAAATGTCAGACGTATGATCCTGTATAGTGGAAAGAACAATGCATTTGGAGTCAGAACATGTGTTCAAATATCACTTGCCATTTTACTACCATATTACATTGGATAAATCACTTAAATAAATCATTTTCCTCATCTCTAACAATGAGAGGATTTTAATAAAGTATGTTTCACTTTGAAAAGGATTGAAAGAGTCCTAGGCTGGAACCAAAGAGTACAAGTCTATGGACCCGAATTAGATGTATAAATAAATAAGTGTGAACAGTTTAGAGAGGCTGTGGGGTTAAAAGAAAAAAAAATTGAGAATCTGTCCAATGCATATATATCTGTACTTGGTACTGGGTTAGATATATTTAGTTTCTATATGCAAACATGTTTTCTTCCCAAATAGAATAAAAATTCTTTGAGCAAGGACTGTTTCTGTTTGTCTATGTATTCTATTGCATATCTGGCTTATTGACTGATTGATTTCTTGTGATAAAAGTTGAAAGGGAAAAAGAAGATAATTTCCCCCAAACTCGCTCTTCTTTCCCATTATAGTCAAGGGCAACACCTTCTTCTGCCACCAACTTCCTTGCAATCTTGAGCTTCATTCTTATCTCATATGTATCATTGGCCAAATCTTGTTATTTCTTTTTCTAATCAATCCAAAAAGCATTTATTAAGCACTTATTTATTATGTTCTAAGCATTGTGCTAAGTCAGTTTTGGAGTTTAGAAAAAAATAAAAACAGTCCCTGCCTTTAAGGAGCTCACATTGTAATGGTAGAGGTTGGCAGGGGGGAAAGATACATTTATATAGATAGCCCCTATGGTGGCAGACACCGTTATTTCTTTCTGAATACTTAAGGATCACTTGATCCTCACAACAACACTGAGAAGTACGTGCTGTTATTATCCCCATTTTACAAATGAGGAAACTGAGGCAAACAGGTTAAGTGACTTGCCCAGGTTCACACAGGCAGAGGTCAGAACTTCCAGAATCCAGGGCATGCTGAAGTCACCGGTCCACCTAGTTGTCTGGGGGATAAAAATAGGCAAATTACTAGGTACACCCAAGATAAAGAAATAATGAGTGATAATCTCATAGGGGCAAATACTGGGAAGCTGGAAAGACCGAGAAGGGTCTCCTGTACAAGGTGATATGTGAACAGAGACATGAAAGAATACAGGGAAGCTAAGAATTAGAGATGAGGTGTAACAGTCCTAGCATGGGGGCCCACCAGTGTGAAAGTGGGGTGAGGCAATGCAGGTTGTTATGTGTGATGCACAAGAATGGGGGCAGTGTAGCTAGATTGCAGAGTACCTAGAAGGGTCCTGGAAAGGTAGGGAAGGTAACAGGTTATGAAGTGCTTTACTTTTAAAAAAAAAGTGTTCCTATTGATGTCTTTTTTTAAATTGCCATAATTTTTTTAAGGACAAAATAAAAAAATAAAAAATCAATCTAATAAGTATATAGAAAATGACTAAAAATCTGTGAAACATTTGTGGACTTCCTACTTCCACAAAAGGGTGAGTTAAGAGTGGTTTCTTATTTCTTCTTTTGATCCATGCTTATTATTTATAATTTTTGCAACATTCACTTTTTAAATTTTTTTGGTGGCTGTTCTAGTTCTATTTACATCACTCTGGTCATTATATGTTTTCTTGGTTGTGTATCAGTTCATGTAGTCCTCTCTGCTTCTCTGTATTTATTGTATCACTTCTTGCAACATAGTCATTAGTCATTCCGTTGCATTCATGTACATTCATGTTGGCATGGCCTTTCCGTGTCAATGGGCATCTACAGTTCTCTGCAGTTCCCTGCTATCACGAAAAGTTCTGCTATAAATAATTGTAGCATATATGGAGATGTTCTTTTTATCAATGTTCTCCTTGGAGTTCAAAAGGTATGAGTATTTTAATAATTTTATTGTTTTCTGAAATGGTTGTACTGATTCCCACCTCCACCAACAGTTGACTGTTGTGCCTATTTTATGAAGAACTTTAAATGAAAATAGGGGACTTTTTATTTGACCCTAGAGGTCCTAGGGAGCCACTGGAGTTCCTATGAGTGGTAGCTGAATGATGACTGGATTGGAATGGGGAGAGACTTGTGATAAGGAAACTAATTTGAATATATTTATATATGATATTATATATATATGTAACTGAATTGAGGTGGCAGCTGTGTGAGTAGAGAAAATGCAACATGTGTAGATAAGAGATATATGCAACATGTGTAGATAAGAGGTATATATTCTTATATATATATATACATACATATATATAAAAGAAATATATTTTCAAAACAAAATCTGGCAATAGATTGGGAGACATCAGGTGTTTGAGACTGAGAAGTGACATGATTCTGAAGTTGTGAACTTGACCTAATAAGAAAATCTGGAAGAGTTTGAGAGGAAAGAAAATGAGTTGACATTCAGTATAAAAATGTCCAAGAGACCGTTGGTGATGTCCTATGCTGAGGATTGTTTGTATGTGTAGGAAAAACCACTGTTGTCAGGCTTCTTCCAGATAAGCCGCCTCCAGTGCTGGGCCACATGTCAGGAGCCACCTCCTGCCCCACAAAGTGGCCTTTCCCAATAGAATGGTCTCTTCTGACAAGATCTCTTCCATCTGCTGCTTCCTCCAGCCTTCTCCCAGACAAGCAAGGTATACCTTTCCACCCTTCATAGAGATGCCACCAGTCCCAAACATTCACCTGCTCCTGTCTCCTTGCAGTTCCTGGAGTAAGGCATTCCCTCTCTGGACATTTTCACTGGTTGTCTTTGATTCTTCCCCCTCCTCACCTAGTCGTTCTGCCTTCCTTTTGAGTCCCAAATGAAAAGCTATGTTTTACTGAAAGTTTTTCTCACTCCCTCTTAAGTCTAGTGCCTTCCATCTGTTGATTATTTCCTGCTTATCTTGCATACGTCTTGTTTGTTTTTAGTTATTAGCATGTTACCTATTAGGGTGTGAGCTCCTTGAAGGCTGGCACTGTCTTTGCTTTTCTTTGTAACTTTTGTGCTCAAGAGACAGTGCATTTCCATCTAGCAGGAAGCTGAATCCCTGGCAAGGACCCGGAATACATCTTGCCTCCGTCAACAAATCTCCTGTCACTGATACTCTTCCTAGACACTTTACCCAGTCAGCGGTTAGCATATTTCCATTCCCTTGTATTTACTCCATCCCAAGGATTCTGAACCCCTGGCTGCCAATATAAAAAACTCATCTGCACCTGTTGACAGAAATAGTCAAATAAGTGTTTCAGAATATTGTCCACAAACACTGCAATTCTTAATTTGATCTTAACTTTTTATTACTCTGTCTTTTCCTAAATCCTGTGTCCTGTCATTTTGTCCTTTGTGGTCACTAGGCCTTTTATTCCCAGAGCCACCTGTTAGGGGCTTTGTTATCCTTTCTTCCTTATCTCAGTCCTCAGCTGAACAACTGATATGTGTTAATTGATTGATAAAAAAAGAGAGACTTTCCAGTTTAAAGAGGAGTGGGAATCTGTATCTCCATGGGTCCTTATATTGTATTCAACCTTACGCTATCTAAAGTGGGCAGTTTTTGGGATCCCTGGCAGTCAAAGTCGTCTAAGCCATTCTCACACCACAAGAAAGCCTCACGGGCTAGCATAGGAATTATACCAAATTTACAAGTGCATAAGCCTTTGGGACAGGCCTACATTAGATCAGCCTTTATTTCATTTATACTTCCGACGATCTAGGTCATTCCTGTGTGCCAAGTGGCATGATTGTCTTCCAGGTTCCTGGGAGCCTAGAATAGAACTTGTGATCTGCTTTCCATGCAGCTGGAGTTGGAGGTGGGGGAAGAAATGTACATTGTAACTTTATCCACAGAAACCAAATCCTGAGAACTAAATATAAACATTTGCAGGGGCAAAATGCCTTTTAATGTGACAATTTACTAAGGCAAGTTTGGTACAAGTTTAAGGGAAAAAAAAGATAGTCTGGGGGTGACCTCTCCCCATCCATTGTCAATTTAAATTATTTATAAAAGGGAATATCTTTGGTTGTAGTGATGTTGAATGTAGTAGTTTTAATAGTAGTAGTAGCAGTAGTAGTCGTAATAGTAGTAGTAGCAGTAGTAGTAGTAGTTGTTGTAGTAGTAGTAGTAGTAGTAGCAGTAGTAGTTGTTGTAGTAGTAGTTATAATAGTAGTCGTAGTAGTAGTTGTAGTAGTTGTAATAGACATTTATATAATACTTCAGGATTTGCAAAGCTCTATAGCTATTAGAGCCTTACAACAATCTTGTGAATTGGGTCCTTACAGATAACACCCAATTGACATCGTCCGTACTCAGTAAGTGGCAGAGCTGGTATATAGCCAAGGTCTCTTCTCAACTTTATTAGTGCTTTTTCTTTTTTTAAAAAACAACACAGCCTCCTTCCCACTCTCCAGTCACATAGTACTCTCCCTTCAAATAAAGAAAAAACAGTTTCCTTGTTTTCCCACAACTGTTTCTCTACCTGGAGCAGGTAGGTTCCTATCATGATACATCCTTTGGAACCAAGTGTGGGTGTCCCTCATTTTAAATTTTGGAGTTTACCCATTTAAAACTTCATGTATAACTTCTGTATGTGGAAATTCAAGTAATAGCAAAGGTATAACAACCTTTAGTATATGCTTTTGTTACATTATTTCTCCCATCCTGGAAGGAAGCCTGTCTTCTAGGCATGGGAAATGATTTTTAGCTTTTTTAGTTTACTTCTGCATCATGATTCTGACTGATGCTTATTCACTGTCTCACAATTTATTCCTTGCTTCTTCCTATGCACTTTATAACTTCTTGGGTTGCCTTCCAAAATCTTGATCTTGATTCTAAGCATTGGCCTAGCTTCTTTGTGACTGAGGGGTTGTGATACTTCCATCTACTTTTCATGTTCCAGCTTCCGGAAGGACCCCAGCCAACTCCAGCTCCATCACTGGCCATACTCCTGCCTTTATCTATTGTAACATCATCTTCCTGGTTCCTCACAGGACACAACACCATTAGCCAAGTCGAACTTTCTAAACACTTGCCTCTACCTTCTGGTACTTTGCCTAGGTTCATTCACCAATAGTTTAGCATATTCATACCATAATCTTAGACCAACCATTCTCAATACCAACGATTCAGAGCCGCCAACTCCCTTCCTTAGTTCCATTCTTCTCTACCCCACCACCATGTCCCACTCCAGATCTTCCTCTGTGCCCTTATGACAAACAAAGTTCCTTTCATCTTGAACTCTTTTATTCTTTACATCTTCTAGCATTTGCTGAGACCTAAGTCCTTCCTGTTTCCATGGCCACTGTGTCTAGCATGAACTGGAGAGTTCCTTGCTCTTCTTTGCGATTTTCAGTCTGTCTCCCTTCCACTATCAATCAGTAAACTTTCCTCCTTTAAACTCACTACCCAAATTTATCAGGTCATCTTTGTCCCGGTAGCAATTATCTGTCAGCCTCTATTTCCTCATTTCACTCTTTCTACCCCAATTCCTTCCTTCATACCTTAGGGAACATATTGCTTATGTTCCCTAAAATACTCTAGTATTCCAGTTAAGGGTGTTTGAAGGCAAATAATCTGAAATAAGTCGATTTTGATGGTTTTTGAATTGGATTATCTCTCCAAAAATTCTATAAAGAAGGCAGGGCTGACGATGATAATCCGGTTTTGCAGATTAAAAAAATGAGGCTAGATAACCCTTCTGAATTCATGCACCTCGTTAAATGGCAGAGCCATGACTAGAACCCATGCCCTTGGCCTCAGTTCAGTCGGTCAGCCAACAAACATTTTTAAAATTCTGTTATCTCAAGACATTTTTCTAAGTGCTGGGAATAAGGCAAAGACCCTCTTAGGGAGAGGGAACATGTGCGCGTGTGTGTATGAAGACTGGGACAGGGTAAATCAAGGATGCGCTTAGAGGGAAGCACTGATTAAGGAAGATTAGGGGAAATAAAACTCCTTTTTTGGGAGGCTGGGCACGGTGGGGAGGCCATCAGTGTTAAATGACTTTGCCTTGGTCACGCATCTGGTAAGTGTCTGAGGCCAGATTTTAACTCGGATCCTCCTGACTCCCAGGCTGGCGCTCCATCTGCCACCTCGTTGCTCTCGGATAGAAGGACTTTGACTGTGACTCAAAGTTTCCAGGGAAAACAGGAGCCAGATCTGAGAAGAGAAAATCCTATGCATGGGGAGAAGTGTCCCTGAATCACAGAATACATAGAGGAAAGCAAGATGCAAGAAGGCTAGAAAAGCAGGAAAAGGCCAGTTTATGAAGAACCAATTTGATTTGTTTGATGAAAAAACCAGGATTTGGTCCTAGAGGTAATGAGGAGGTATTAGAATTCTTTGAATGGAGAAACGCAGGAAGACCGATGCTCTAAGAACGATTTGACAGGTGAGTGGAAGATGAATTGGAATAGGAAGAGAATTGAGGTAGTGAAACCAACCAATAGGCTATTGCAGTAGTCAAGATTTGCAGTGACAGGACAGAAGAGGGATATAAACTTGACAACTGATTGTATATGGATAGAATGAGGAATTGAGAATGACACCAGACTTATTTTTTTTAATTGCATGATTTATCCAGTTCCCCTTCCCTTAAAATGCGTTGAAAATTATCTTTCCTGTTTGTGCTCTCCTATTTTGTTACATTATTGTGCACTCCTTTTTTTATACAATAGCCTAATTTTATTCTGTGTCTTTGCTTAAGTGTCCTATGTTCCTGTTAATTGTAAGCTTCTTGAGGACAGGCAATTTTGTCTTGTACATTATATGTTAGGTGATACATTGTTATTCAGCTACTGTGCTATAAGAAGTGATGAGCAGACAAACTTCACTGATGTGATTGAAGTGAGCAGAACCAGGAGAATATTGTACACAGTAACAGCCACAATGTGTGATGACTAACTTTGCATGGATGCAAGACAACTCCAAAGGACTTAAGATGGAAAATACTTTCCACATCCAGAAAAAGAACCATGTAGTCTGAATGTAGATTGAAACATTATTTTCTCTCTTTTTCGGAGAGGGGAAGGTAGGGCAGTTAATAACCTGGGACACAACCACCACCATAATCCTGGACATTTTTTTTTGGCTTTTTTTTTTTGAAGGGGGGAAGTCAGGGCAATTGGGGCTAAGTGACTTGCCCAAAGTCACATGGCTAGTAAGTGTTAAGTGTCTGAGATCAAATGTGAACTCAAGTCCTCCTGACTTCAGAGCAGGTGCTCTAGATTCACTGTGCCACTTAGCTACCCCTGTTTATTCTTTCTTATGGTTTTTTCCCATTGGTTCTAATTCTTTACAGCATGACCAATGTGAAAAGGGGTTCAATATGAATGTATATATAGAGCCTATATCAAATTAGATGCTGTCTTGGAGTGGGGAGAGGAGGAGCAATGGGGAGAAAATTTTGAACTCAAAATATTATAGAAGTAAATAAAGAAAAAATAAATATTTATTCATAGGATCATAGAGCCAGAGTTGGAAGGGTCTTTAAAGATCAGCTAGTACAGTTCCCTAATTTAGGACCACTCACTGTACTTACTGGAATGAGGGATTCCTGAATTTAAGGAATCTGATATTTAGAAAATGATAAAACAACGTGTAAGTTTCTTCTCCCCATTTCTGTTCCTTCATTTGGCAGCTCATGCCTTCCCAAGTGAGTGCGTATGTGGTAGTGCTGTCATCCAGGTTCAAGACTTAGAAGCAGGGAGAGCAGTTCCGAGGGCATTGGGAGGTTGAATGAAATATAGAAGGGGGATTTTGAAGAGTCATCAGGTTCACAGACATTTCAAAGTAGAAGATGCAACTGGAGAGAAATCCCAAGAAAACATTGATTTTTTTTTACCAAACTTTATAGGGTCTGCGGATAGACAGGCACTGACTGAGAGGGAAAGTTTGCTGCTTCATTGCTCAAATGTTTCCAGTAAAGTGAATTTTGCCCCAACCACAAAGAGGCCATGGATTAGTTAGAGGAAGATATAAATGTCAAGTTAGGCAGAAATTCAAATCTCCTAATGTTAGGAATTGTTCTAACTGGGGACTTGGAATGATTGTGACTCAACTCATAATTTTTTCATTCTGAATAAACTCCCCAGAGCTGAAAGCTGAAGAGGAGGTAACTGACTGGACCAGGAGATAACTACTTTCTAGATGTTATTTTAAACATTCCATAAACTAATTTTATTTGGGAGGTCATTTTTGATGCCAACTATTAACATCAAGTCCCTTAAAACTTTTAAGTGCGCCATTTTTTAAGGTGTTCCCCTCCCCCAAGGGTTGATCATTGCTCCCTAGGTTGAAAACAAACTAAATGATCATTACAGGGTGTTTTGTGGGTATCAAATAACAGTCAGAATTCAGATTTGAGGTCACTTGCCTTAACTTCCCATTAGAACACATATGAGTGAATTCTATATTTTTGGACTATATAGTTCAGGTTTGGGAAGTCTTTTTTTTTTCTATCAAAGATGTCAAGGGGAAAAAATAAATCTTTAGTGGCTTCAGTAGCCATTAAAGAAAAAAAAATTAACCCTACAGGGTTAGAACACTTAAACTTCCGGTGTGTACCATAGGCATGACACATCCAAAACTGAACTCGTTTTCTTTCTGCCAAACCCTCCTGTCTTTTCATTCTTCACTCAATGGTCAAATTAATCTTGCTAGATGCAGATCTGAGTATGTTACCCAACCACCCATTCAAAAAATTCCAGTGGGGGCGACTAGGTGGCGCAGTGAACAGAGCACCAGCCCTGGAGTCAGGAGGACCTGAGTTCAAATGTGGCCTCAGACACTTAACACAAAACTAGCCGTGTGACCTTGGGCAAGTCACTTAATCCCAATTGCCCTCCAAAAAAAGAAAAACAACAACAACAAATTCCAGTGGTTCTACTCTGCTGTCAAAACTTCCTAAAGTGAAGGTTTGACTACGCTCCACCTGCACTTACTTAAATTCTAGTGGCTCCCCATCACCCCCAGGATCAAGTGAAAAATCCTGTTTGGCCATCCACACCTCCACCTACCCACCTCTTTCTCTTACTTTTCCAGTCTTCCACTTTGCATTTCTTGCTATGTACATTTTATTCCAGTGACACTGGCCTTCCTCCAACAAGACACCATCTTCTCACTTCAGGAATTTCACTGGTTGGTCCTCCATGCTTGCTTGTTATCTCATCTCTGCCTCCTGGCTTCCCTGACTTTCTTCAAGTGCTAGCTACAATCCTAATTTCTGCAGGAGCTTGGTCCTGCCTGATTCTAATGCCTTTATTCTGTTAATCATTTGCCGTTTATTCTGTAGGTTTGTTCATAGTTCTTCACATATTTTCTACCCCATTAGTTTGGGTGGTCCTGAGAGCAGGGGTTATAGACTAGGTGTGTGCAAGGTCCTTAGGAAGTATTTATTCCCTGACTTGAGAGTGAGTATGGCATAGTGGATATTGATCTTGGAGTCAGTTAAACCTGGGGTTGAATTTCCTCTCAAACATAGCCATATGCCACTAGACAAATTATTTCAGCCTGAGTTTTTGTATTTATAAAATAGGGAAGATCATAGCACCTTAAATGGGTATGGTGAGGATAAAAATAACATCAGTAGTTTCAAACTGCAGTGAGACTTTTGGGACATCCTTTAATATGAAATGTCTTGCAAACTTTTTAAAAGTGCTATGTAAATATAATTTATATTATTAAAAACAACATCTATAATAGCATATAGTATCTTGAGTAAATGAGAAACAAAAGAAGAAACAAAATCATTATATCTTTATCTAGGTAGATATAAAATATATCTATCTAATTTATATCTAATGAGATATAAAATCTCATTCCAGGATTTGAGTTTTTAAAACACTAATTTTTTAAAATTTTGAGTTCCAAATACTCTCATTCCCTCTAGTCCTTCTCTCACTTATTGGGAAAGCAAGCAATAAGATATTCTTTATCCGTCTGAAGTCACTCAAAATATATTTCCATATTAGCTATTTTTTTTCCAATGACTTGTTTATATACTTTTAGTTTACAAGATTCAGTTCCACAGTCCCTTGAGTTTCAGATTTTCTCCCCTCCCCCATGGTGGCGTGCACATATTAGCTATTTTTTAAAAAGCAAGAAAAACAAAGTGAAAAAAATAGGACGAGCTTGGATCTTTGGGTTTTTATTCAGTGTTGCTTAGTTATTCTCTTTCGGTCATATGTGACTGTTTGTGACCATCCATTTTGAGGTTTTTTGGTCAAAAATACCAGTGTGGTTTACCATAGCCTTTTGAAGAACATTTTGCAGATGAGGAAACTGAGGCAGACAGGGTTCCGGGATCACAAAGTAAGTTTCTGAGGCCAGATTTGAACTCAGGAAGAAGAATCTTCCTTATTCCAGGCCTGGCACTCTATCCACTGCGCCACCTAGAATTTATGCTAGCACTAAATTGCCATAGTCATGTACTTCTGTCTATTTTATACCTAATCCATTCTACTGATCAGCCCTTGTATTTCTCAGTCAGGCCTAGTTTGTTTTGATGGTTGCTCCTTTGTAGAATAGTTTGAAATCTGGTCCTAACCCTGCGATTTTTTTTTTCATTGATCTCCTTGATATTCTCGACCTTTGTTCCTTTCAGGTGGCTTTTGTCATTTTTTTCTTGCCCTATAAACTATTTCTTTGGGAGTTTGATTGTTATATGCACTGAATAAGTAAATTGATTTAGGTACATGCTCAACCTACATGAGTAAATAATTTCTTCAATTGTTTAAATTTGAGTTTGTGTGAAAAGCCTTTTGTAATTGTGTTCATATAGTCGCTAGGTGTATCTTGGTAGATAACAGACTCTGAAGAATTTTTTAAGTTTTTTTAAAAGGAATCTCACTTTTCATCTCTTCTTGCTGGGTTTTTTTGGTAGCACATAGAGATGCTGGTGATTTAAGGCTATTATATTTCCGGCAACTTTGCTGCAGTTGTTAATTGTTTCAGTTAGTTTTTAATTGATTCTGGGGTTCATATCATCTGAAAAGAATGATAGCTTTGTTTTCTCATTTCCCATTCTTATTCTTGAATTTCTTTTTCTTGTCTTATTGTTATAGCTGGCATTTTTAATACAATATTGCATAACTGTGAAAATGGACTTCCTTGCTTCAACCCTGATCTTATTGGGAAGGTTTCTGGCTTATCCCCATTACAAATAATGCTTGTTGTTTTAGGTAGATACTACTTATCATTTTAAGAAAAACTCTATTCACATCTTTTCTAGCATTTTAAAATAGGAATCAGCATTCTATTTTGTCAGATGCCTTTTCTGTATTTACTGACTTAATCAAATAATTTTTGTTATTTCCTTTATCAATATCAATATTGAAAATGATGCTGCTGTGGTTGGGAGATCCATCCTGCCCTACCGAAAAGTCAGAGGGGTGAGGGGGGAAGACATAGGAGAGAATAGACTGGGGGAGGGAGGATATACTGGGATGACTGTTTTGGGGCGGTGGGCAGGGGAAAGATGGGGAGAAAATATGTAACTCAAAATCTTGTGGAAATGAATGATGCAAACTAAAATAAAATTAAAAAAAAAAAAGAAAATGATGCTGATAGTTTTCCTAATATTGAACCAGCTCTGCATTCCTGCCATAAATCCCATGATATATTGCTGTAATCTCCTTTCTAATATTTTATTTAAAATTTTTGTTAATATTCATTAGGAAAATTGGTCTGTAGTTTTCTTTTTGTTTTTCCTGGTTTATGTATCAAAATCATATACAAGGAATTTCTCTGGACTCTTTTACCTATTTTTGAAATAGTTTATATATTACTGGAATTAATTGTTTTTTAAATTTTTGGTAGAATTCATTTTTAAATCCATCTGGTCCTGGGGATTTTTTTCTTAAGGAACACATTATGGCTTATTTGGTTTCTTTTTCTAAAACATGGCTATTTATTTATTTAAGAATTCTTATTTCCTCTTCCGTTCATTTGGGCAACTCATGTTTTCTTAAATATTCATCTGTTTTATTTAGATTGTCTGTTTTATTGGCATATAACTGGGCAAAATGGCTCCTAATAGTTGCTTTAATTTTATCTTTAGTGGTACATTCACCTTTTTCATTTTTGATGCTGGTTATTTGTTTTTTTTCCAATCAAATTAACTAATGGTTTTTCTTTTTTGTTGCCTTTTAAAAATAAAATCAGCTTTTAATTTTATTTTCATTGTATTTTTCTTTCAATTTTTATTCATCTCTCCTTTGGTTTTTAAGATTGTTTTGGCATTTAATTGGGGATTTTTAATTTGTTCTTTTTGTAATCTCTATGCCCAATTCATTAATCTGTTCTGTCTCTCTTTTATTAATTGTAACCTTTTAGATATATACATTTTCTCCTAAGTACTATTTTAGCTGCATCCCACAAGTTTTAGTATGTTATTTCATTGTTGTCATTATCTTTAATGAAATTATTGGTTGCTTTTGTGATTTTTTTTGGCTCATTCATTCTTTATGATTAGATTATTTAGTTTTATCTCATTAACTTATTTCATATTTATTTTATGATTAGTTTTATTTAGTTCTGAGAGAGGCAAATTGAGGTCTTTACTAGTTTAGTTGAAAACACGTTAAGTTGAAGCTGTGCGCTTAAATTTTTTTTAAGGACTTGATGTCCATGCTCATCATGAAAAATTACCTTCCAACTATGATAGTTTAGTTTTGGGGTGATTTGAGAAAAAACATCTAGAGAATGGTATCTTACTGCAATGGCAAACTAGCAGAGCATTGTTTTTGAAGCCCTGAAATTTTTGCTCTTCTCCTTTTTTCCAGCACATGGCAAATGTTCTTCTCAGTAGTATCACCATCTTTTGAAGGACAGACTTATCATTGTGAAAGCAAATAAGGGGTACCCTGGCGGCTTGACACCCTAGAAAGAGAGTTGGTATTTATTCTACAGGGTCTGAATTCCTGTACTGAATCTGCCTCTTACGTCAATGTGATCTTGCACATCTTTTGAGTCATCCTGGATTTTTCATTCTTTCCTCACTCTTTTTCCAACTAGTTGTCAAGTTTTTTTTGACTCCACCTCCATATATCTCACTTCATCAGCTTCAGCCCACTCACACAGCCACCATCCTACTTCTTGCTCTTGTCACCTCTTGTTGTGACTTTTACAACAACTTCCAAACTGGCCTGGCAGCCTTTAGTCTCTCCTCTCCATTCTATGTCATTTCCCTTTCTCAAGAAAGTCGACTGGTTCCATATTGCCTCTGAAGTTAAATATGCAATCTGGTGTGTAAAATCTTTCACAATTTGGCTCTTATCTGCTGTTTCAGATGTGTTACATCTGTGTTACTTTGGACAGTTACTCTATGTGCTAGCAAACCAGCTTACTTATTGTGCCTCATGCACATCTCTGATTTCTGTGGCTTTTTTTTAGAGCCTCCCATAACACCCATGCCTAAAATGAACTGCTACGTGTGTCTTTCCTATATGAGGACTTCCTTTTTTTTTTTGCTCCCCACTGCCACAAGTGTATCCCTCTTTCATAAAATTACTTTCTGTTTACTTTCCATATATTCATCTTTATGTCCGTACATATTTTCTATAATAATAAAAGTAGCTGCTAACATGTACTGCTTACTCTGTTCCAGGCACTGTGTTAAGCTCTTTATAATTGTCATCTCATTTGATCCTCACAACCCTGAGAGGCAGGTTTTACTATCCCTGTTTTATAGATGAGGAAGCAGAAACAATAGGTTAAGTGACTTGTCCAGGTACATAGGTAGTGTCTGAGGCTGGATTTGAAATCAGCTCTTTTGCAGCGGAGGCTGTTTAGTTTTTATTTTCTCAGGGCTAGTCCCTCGCTTGTTAGGGGTGGCTAGGTGCCCTTAAGTCAGGAGGACCTGAGTAGAAATTCTGTCTCAGACACTTAACACTTACTAGCTGTGTGACCTTGGGCAAGTCACTTAACTCCAATTGCCCTGCCTTTCCCCCTTCCAAAAAGCAAAACGAAGTGTTTGTTCATTGATTGATTGATTGTGCTTTGGTAAGCCCTTTTTGGATCTGTTTCCTCTTCTGGAAAAATTTGGGACCAGATGAGGAAATAGACCTCTAGGGTCCTTACCACTTTTCTAAGTCTATAATCCTATGACAACGTTATAGTCACTGAATAGGGAAATTAAGCAGAGAATAAACAAAGACAGAGACAAAAATCACAGAATGAGCTTTAGGAAATAGCAAGTGGTTAAATTCCTAACATTTACTAACCTGGATTCTCACAGGCCTTTCCCTCCACTCATTTTCTCTTCTTTGGAGTTTTATCCTATAGTCCTGGTAGATATATATTTAAATTCTTTCATTTTTCATAGGAGGAAAATTGGGTGTAGAGGCATTTAAATTATTTGTTAAAGGTCATGCATGGTATGTGGCAAAACTGGGGTTTGAGCCTAGGACCTCTGATGCCAAATTGTCACATTTTTTTAACCATACCATCCATATTACCTCTAAGGTAAATCATCCAAAAGCAAGTTACATTTACATTTTTATCACAGGATTTTCTTGGGTCAGGTATTTGTTAAAAGAAAGCCAGTTGAAATTATAAACAACTAAAGGGCCCAATGCCCACAGCACAACTCATTCCGCTTTTACCTAGGTTTGGATTAAGGCAGATCATTCAATCTTTATTTTTTGCAAGACAGAAATTAGAGTTGTTCCGTTTGATTGTAAGTGGCCAGGGCTAAGACCAGTGCAAATTAAGTGAGGCCAAGCTTTGGATCAGCTTTGGAAAAACATTTTAGCAATTAGATCTGTCCAAAAAAAGGAATGGGATGCCTCAAGAGGGAGTGAATTCCCTATCATTAGAAGTCTTTGGCAGGAGCTAAATGACCACTTGTTGCAGATGCCAGAGATGAGATTCATGCTCATAATAATAGTTTGTGTTAATGTTTCTCAAAACACCTTGTGGATAGGGATAAGCATTCCGAGGTCCCTCTAAACCTCAAGTCTTTGATTCTGTCGTTGCAAACTTACATCTGTATTCGTTCAGATTGGGGACGGAAATTAGCTGCCTAATTGAAACTGTGTTATGAGCACTTCTTAGATTTGTATAAAACACCCAGTACAATGTTGGGGACATAGTGGGTACCCAGTAAACGTTTGTTGCTTTCCTGAACAAGGGTGTTAATAATAATTGAGAGGTATTGGAGGCAACTGATATTCATTGACAATTAGATGTTGTCTTCTTGATAAGATTTGAAAATCAGATAAAACTGGACAATTTCCCCGGCTAAAAAGAGTTTGAATTTACCTGCCGGACAAAAGATAAACAAAAGCTGCTTCAAGGGAGAATTTTTGCCTTTTTTTTTTTTTAAACACTTGCTCTCAAACTGTCTCTTATAGCCATTTAAAATTCCCTTTGTCTTTTGTGTCCTTTCTGGTCCTGTTATGTAACATGCTTTTTAATAACTGCTTAGTGCTGGCTTGAAAATGCCTTTTCTTTGTGTGTGGGTTTTTTGTTTTGTTTTCTGTGTCTATGATTGTGATCCCAGGAAATATTTTAGACTGGGGAACAATGTGTTGCTAGTTATAAATACAGCGGTTTGATATTGGGTAACTATTTGTCATCTTCCTTTTTTTATCTGACATCCTATGTTTTAATTCCATAAATGCTACAGTGGATAACAAGGATCTGGGATCAGTTGTGCAGATGACACAGACCTGGGAAGCTAAAAAAGGTTTCCTCACAAAATCAATATTTTAAAACGATCATGACAGAGCAAAATAACTGGAAATTAACAAGATGAATCTTAATAGGAATAAATGTAAAGCTTCATAGTGTCTAGGAAAT
>CM053581.1:391585427-391608984 GCA_028627135.1 Pseudochirops cupreus | reverse complement strand
GTGGGCAGGGGAAAGACGGGGAGAAAATATGTAACTCAAAAAAATTTTAAAAAAAATTAAATTTAATTTAAAAAAGAAAAACAAAAAAAGAACTATTCACATTAAAAAGAATACTCAAAATTTTGCATAAAACTAGAACAAGAAATACTTATACATCTCAAGCCCAATCGTTATAAACAAATTCCTGTTTTTCAAATGAGGCAGGAAAAACTTTCCATTTCAACCAGCTTCCTATTTCTTTCCTATTTCTAATTTGAAAAGACATTTGAGGTACCGTAAGACTGGAGGTGTGGGGAACACTGGCCTAATTACTGCTTGTGCTATTTCTAACTTAGTAAAGAGAATTTGGGCCCTTGACTCCACCTTGTTGTCAGGTACTAATTTAGTATCAGTGGAAAAAAACTCAAAGTACATTGCTATTCTATATGGCTGGTGAGTCCACTCTATATTCAAATAGCTAAAGCACTTGAGGGAAAGAGCATGGATACAAATTTGCTCCTAAAGGGTTCTTTTATTTCCAGGGTATTGCTGGGTATGAAACACGGGATCGGGCAGCTAGATGGCACAGTGAATAGAGCACCAGCCCTGGAGTCAGGAAGACCTGAGTTCAAATCTGGCCTCAGACACTTGACATGTTTACTAGCCATGTGACCTTGGGCAAGTCATTTAACCTCAACTGCCCCTCCAAAAAGCAAAAAATTAAAAAAGAAACATGAAATCAAGGAGTGGATTTATTTAGTTTAAGTGCACCTGGCACTTTTACAGAATTTTCTACTTTTTAAAGTGATTCCAAAGTAAATCATGTCATTTGAATCTTGCATAGCTCGATGAGGTAGGTTGGTCAGTTATTATTTTGCCTTATCTTATGGGTTAACAAACTAAGAATCAGGAAATTGAAGTGACTTGCCAAGGTAATACAACTAATGGTAGAGCCAGGATTGGAACCCATACCCCTTTACTTACTTCTTTTCTATCCTAAGAGCTTCAGAAGGCAATATTTTTGCATCATCCTCAGGACCATGATATTTGGACCTATGAGAGTTTTATAATGAATGGAACTGTTAGTCCTGGCCTAGAATAAAAACAAATCTCTCTGCATGGGGTTCTGCGTTGGGTGCTGTCCAAAAGCCACACCTTTATTTCAATATTATCTCAGTCCTACTGGAGAGACATGCTCAAAAAATAACAGCAGAATATGAAAGTAAAAAGCAAATTAAAAAAAAGACACTGTCTCTATGCTCTAGAAACTTGCTGTCGTATCAACATATGGCATTAAATAAATGGGTCATATCCATAAGCAATTACATCATCAATACTATTAACTTCAACAATGACTGCAACTCATAAGATCTTCTGGCTCTTCAACAGAAGCCTCACAGTCATGATAAGAGATATGAAGTATCTTTATTAGTGTAAAAAAATAAGGTAATAGAAAGGTACTGTGTTTTGAATAACTTCTTCCCATCCCCTTCCCCACCAAAAACACCTATGGCACCATCATAGCATTGTTTAATTAACATAAAAATATTGGGTAATAGATTACCCTAGAAATGGGTGAGAATACAGGCCAAAAGGAAAATAGGCTATGGGTTAAGATCTAACTTCACAGAACAAACCCCTTTAATAAAAAGATTTGTTCTGTAAAACTTGGACTCAGTCAAAAGGCTGCACTGCACCCAAGGACCAAGACGGCAACATGTGGCCTCGGGACCACAGGTTCCCCATCCCTGTGTTAGGCGCTGGCAAGCAAAGCAAACTGGAAAAAGAACTTAGCTTCTTTAAAAAAAAAAGGATGGGGGCAGCTAAGTGGCACAGTGAATAGAGCACCAGTCCCGGAGTCAGGAGGACCTGAGTTCAAATCCAGACTCAGACACTTGACACATTTATTAGCTGTGTGACCTTGGGCAAGTCACTTAACTCCAATTGACCTGCCCTCTCCCCTCGCCCCCCCAAAAAAAAACAACACAAAAAGGATCAAGAACGTGAAAGAAAAGAAGCTATTCCCAGATATCAAGGTATTTAGGGAAGGAGAACATAGGTGCTATACCTCCAACCAAATAGGCCCTTATTTTCCTCAAGGAGGAATGAGACAGAGTGACGTAAACAGAGAGTAAAAAAGGTTGGAACTTAGAAGGTAAACTTAAAATTAAATTTAACAAAGCCAGACTCATTAAGCTGCATACTGGAACTATTTCTGCGCAATCTGCATGAACTGTAATAATGTCAAGATCTCAGTCTGAAGAAGACCCTTAGGATTCAGAGTCACCTTTCTTTTGGGAAATATCCCTTGCTGTTCTCATAGTTTAAATGCTTTATGAAAAATATAGTTTAGCAAAGTCATAAAGAAGAAATGTCCCCCCAAAATGTGTAGATGTTATTTTTAGAAAGAAGATAAATAATGAATGGCAGGCAAAATTGGGGGTTGAATGGACATTTACACCATTTACTACAGTTAATTGAATAAGCAAGCTCAAGAAGTAAAAAATAAATTAAAAAACTAGAATATTTTTCTCGATTTGAAGGAATGCTATTTATATCTGTCAAAAATCAAAACTCATTGTATTTGCTTAGATGTGCTTCAAAGGGATTTGGAGCAACAACAGAAAAAACCCAAAATTAACAGAAAAGTAGATTGAAAAACATTGTGAAAATATATCAACTGAAGGTCTGACTTCCAGAATCTATAATGAATTTATGCATATCCATGAAACTAATATACTCCATAATGAAATGTGGATATTAAAGGATTAGGAGATGTCATCAATTTCTAAAGGCAGAAATAGAAGCTGCTAATTCCCAAGAGGTTGCTCAAAGCCTATGAATCAGAGAAATACAAAGCAAGACAACATTAAGATACAACCATATAGCTACTAGCATAGCAAAGATAATTTTTAAAATGATGAATTCTAATGCTGATGAGGCCGTGGAAAAACAGGCACTTTAATAATGTATTACTAGTAGGGCTGCAGATGGCTGCAAACATTTTGGAGAGAGCAACATGCAACAAGATTCACAAAGCAACTTTATACCTTTCGATTCCTTTGCTAAAAATGAGGACAGTTGGTCTAGCTATACTAAACTCTTTATTTTGTAATGGCAAAAAAAAAAATTTGGAAATGCTCCATTTATCCAACACTTGGAGGATGATTGAATAAATTATGCAACATTAATGTAATAAAACTGATTGTTGGTTTTTTTTTCAAATCTAGACTTCTGATTTCTAGAGAACTCCTATTAAGGAAACCCCCCATCTGCCAATGCAGAGCACTGACTTATTTTCTTAAAGAGACATTTGAGAGATCATAGATCTAGGACTTGGGAAGTCAAGTCAAGAAGCACTTACTAAATTCAGAGTCTGCCATGTGCCAGGCATGGTGCAAAATGAGATGAAATGGGGAAAAAAAACAAAAACAGTGCCTGCCCTCAAGAGCTCACAGTCTAGTGGGAGAGAAAACACGCAACTATGTATAAACAAGACATATACAGGACCAATTGAGAAGAACCTTAAAATGAAGGCACGAGGGGGTTGAGAAAAGCTTCCTGTAGAAGGTGGGACTTTAGCTGGGACTTTTGTAGGAAGACAGAGAAATCAGGAGGCAGTGATAAGGATGGAGCCAATTCCAGATGTGAACAGCCAGGAGGCCAGTGTCACTGAATCACAAAAAACTAGAAAGGTAGGAAGGGGTCAGGTGATAAACAACAGGGAGTCACTAGAGTTGATTTAATTATTAGAAGTCATCTAGTTCAAACTCCCCATCCCAACTCATCACAATTTAACAAACAAGGAAACTGAGGATAAAAGAAGTTAAAGCAGCTGTTCTGAACCTGTGGGTCGCAACCCCTTTGGAGGTTGAACGACCCTTTCACAGGGGTCACAGGGGTTGCCTAAGACCATGGGAAAACACATATTTCCCATGGTCTTAGGAACCAAGACACCGCTCCTCTGTCTTCCAGGTAGGTCCACCCACATGCAGATATGCCCACATATGAGTATTAAAGGGTTGCGGCATTAGGAAGGTTGAGAACCACTGAATTAAAGTATTTACCCAAGGTTAATAGTAGCCAAACCAGGATTTGACCTCAGGGCCTTTGACTCCAAGATCACTGCTCTTTCCTTGGGATCTCAAGAAATCCTCTTGCCCAGGGTCACACGGATGGTATTTGTCACAAGAGATGCAAAGACAGATCATCCTCAAAAACCAGCTCTCTGTCTCCTATGCCACCTCGTCTTGGAACCCAATGGTGCTCTAGGGCAGAACTGGCTGAAGGGATAACCTGCTGAGCTTCGAGCCAAAAATTTCTGACTCCAATTCCTGAGTTCAAATCTGGCCTCAGATATACTAGCTGTGTAACCCCGGGAAAATGACTTCACCCTGTTAGCCTCAATTTTCTGTACTCTAATATCTTTGCAAAGAAAACCCTGAATGGGGTCACAGAGAATTAGACACAACTGAAATGACTGAAAAAAGGCAATCATCATGAAACACAATAAGAAATACATAGCAACCCACAAAATGACATATTTAAAGACACAGAATCTTTCCTTCTCTCTCCCTCCATATGTGTTTACATATAAAAAATATACATAGACTAATAATAAAAAAATAGTCAAAACAAGAAGGAAGGAAAACCAAGCCAAAAGCATTGGAACTCCCCATGGGCCTGGAAAGGGATACACAAAAATGACAACTTATTTGCTAGTTGGTTGTTTATTAAGTACTTTGGTACTAATTCCTTAAAGGCTAAAAGGCTAGGGTTAGGATTTTGTCCGTTTTCTTTTGTATTTTTCTTGACCAAATGCTTTCAATGACAGTTTTAAAGTTTTACAATAAACCAAATAACTTTAAGAAAGAAGGTGTCAGTGCAGTGGGCAAATTAGTCATCTTAGGGTGTATTTCAGGCGTGACCATTTGGAGTATTCTTGAAATGGAAACGGTTTTCCAAAGGAGAGAAATTCACCCAGGGTGTGGTGGCTCCGGGGTTGGCAGGACACCCCCTCCTCCCCAGCTGTGAGCTCAGTGAATGACTTACTGAGGCTTAGGTCAGGCTGCCTGCCCAAGCTCCCAGTCCGGGAGGGACCAAGGGGGAAAGGGAGGGGCAGAGAACATAGTGACTGTTACATATTCAGTGTTCATAGGAACAAATATTATTTTGCAGATTTTTTCTTTCTCTTTTTAAGCGAGATGCTTCTTCCTAGATTTACCTTCAGACACAGACCTAGGGGCTAGTAAACAGAAGAGGAAAAGGCTCCAGGAGGAGATGGGATCACCCAACCCCTCACTTATACAATGGACTGGCTAAGTTGGCCTAAATGTAGCATCCTGGCTCTAAAAGCAGAGTGAAATCCTCCCATACATTACTAACGTTATTTCTCACAGAGGGCTGAAATGAAATTGTTTCCGAGAATATGTGACAAACATACAGAAATGTGAGCTTCAATAAACTAGTTTTCATTAAATATGGAAAGAAATTCCTTTCTAAATATACAACATCTTAAGAAAATGGAAGAAGTGAGAGATACTATGGGAGTAACACCAGGGCCTGCTTTGGACCCATGCCTAGGGTTGGTTATGCATGGTCAGAACAGCACCAGAAATCGACTATGTTAGAGATGGGCTGGGAGAGGAAAAAAATATACGGTAGTTATTTAAGTAGCCAATATAAACAAGGGGGTCAGGGAGAAATAGTAGTTATTATTTTTCCCTAACTCCATTAAAAAAAATTTTTTTTAACCAGAAACTACCAATCTATAAGAAGGCTAAGGAACAATATAAAGTATCTTAAATGTCTCTCCTGAACTTCAAACAGTAAATCTTTGTGGGAACATCCTTTCTCTGTAACTGATGTTTTTCATTTACCTTTGATACATACACAAACATATGCACACACACAGACACACACACACACATACACGCAGAGACACACACACACATACACACACACACACACACACCCCTCCTTCGTAAAGAGCAGTAGCTTGAGAATCAGAGAATGTAGGTTCAGATCCCAACTCTGATGGCATACTACCTGTGTGACCTTGAGCAAGTCACATAACCTCCATGTGCCTCAGTTTCCTGAACTGTAAAATGAAACTAGATGGCCCCTGAGTTTCCCTCCAGTCCTAGCTCTATGATCTTATGACCCTCACCGCTGATCAAGCCAAGCCTCTTACTACCTTAATTCCTCCCTAGGAAATCTAGTTATAAATGGGAAAATTTAGTTAAGAGTTGAAAACAAACTTTTCAAAATATTTTAAAATATTCCATAAAATACATTTTGTATATTTCCTATCCCTCCCATTTCTTATCATGTCTGATAAATGATAGCTGAACTGTCTATCACGGTAGTTCCCAGAAGAACTATGTCTAAAGTCCTTCATGCCTTACTTTGTTTAGTATAATCTCATGATCACACCAGGGGCTCAACAAATATTTACTGACCAACTCAGATGACCCTGTGAAGACACAGACCATCTGTATAAATACAAAATGAAAGGGGGCAGAGGAGGAAGGTTATGAAAACAACGTGAAGGGCTTCTCACTGAAGAATCACTTTGTCCCTGATATAGAGCCTTAAGAAGACACTGTAAGACAGACTGTATTAAAACCTATGCATCAGTAAAGTCATATCTCTAGTCCACAAACATACGGGGCCAGAAGAGAAGGTTTAATTCCGGAAACGTTTAGTAAAGTGAAAGGGCAAGAGAGGAGAGCTCGAAATGAAAAGGGGTGCGGCACTAATTCAGACTCACAGGAACAACTCCTGCTTGTCCACATTAGACTGTTAACTCTGTGAGGGCAGGGACTTTCTTTTTATCCTCAATATTTAGCACTGTGCCTAGTACATAGCCCTTAATAAATGCTTTTTGATTGAATGATCCCTTTCTTTATTTTTTAAAACTTATATTTAATATCTAGCTAGCTTTTCTGCTACAAATAAAGGTCAAACTCTCTCCACCTGCAGTTTTGTTGGGGTTTTTTTTTAAACAAATTGTATCAAGCATATTCTTTTGCTACATTATCTCACTTGATCTCCACTTGAAGTCTGGGTTACTTCCCAACTAAAATCCCATCTTCTAGACCAGCAGTTCTCAACCTGTGGGTTATGTTCAATTTGCAACAATGAAAATACATCCTGAATATCGGATATTTACATTACGATTCATAACAGTAGCAAAATTACAGTTATGAAGTAACAACAAAAATAGTCTTATGGTTGGGGGTCACCACAACATGAGGAACTGTATTAAAGGGTCAGGCATTAGGAAGGTTGAGAACCACTGGTCTAGAGGAAGGCTTCCCCCACCAACCCCAACTGCCCCTAAATTCTGGAATCTCCTTAATTATGTCCTATTCATCCTATATCGAGTTTACTCTGTACATGTCTGTATGCTTGCTGTCTCTCCAACTGAAGTGTGAATTCCTTGAGGGCAAGGACTCTCTTTTGCCTATTTTCATATCCCCACTGCCTAGAACACAGTAAGTGCTTAATACATGTTTACTTATTGATTGATGGATCCATTATCCTGATTTCTTATCAGCTGGCCTTCTTACTGGTATTCAAATTCTTAGAAAAGTTCCAGAAGAGGGGCCGCTAAGTGGTTCAGTGAGTAGATCACTGGCCCTGGAGTCAGGAGGGCCTGAGTTCAAATCCAGCCTCAGACACTTGACACACTAACTAGCCATGTGACTTTGGGCAAGTCACTTAACTCCAATTGCCCTCCAAAAAAAAAAAAGCAAAAAAAAGAGAAAAGTTGCAGAAGAGAAATAGGTAGATGCTCTTAAAAAATTGTAACGAGGGATCTTAACAGATATCAGACGAACTTGTAAGCTAAACAAATGTACACTTTCTCACAAGTGCCAGCCCTTCTTCAGAAACTTAACCTTACAAAAAACACTAGGCCTGGCCAGAGTTTCTTATGTTTTTGAGCTACATCATCTGTCTCTGCAGTCTAGTTTGGAGAATTTAAAATCTTAGCTGAACCTCATTACTACTCAGTATCTTTCTCTTAACAGTTATTGTTTCCACATCTCTGGGGTTAGGGGTTAGATTAGGTAGGTGCCCCCACGATATGGAAAATCCATGTTAAAATTTTTTCCCTTCCCTTCATACCAAAGAAGTCTAAATTATTATGGTATTAATAGGTAAAATGTTGATATTATACAACACTACACATATAATTAACACATTTCTGAGTTTTAAAACTATTTTCTGTGTCACCTGTGGCTTCTGCACAAATTCCCATTTGATTTTGTATGCAAAGCAGCAATATATGAAAACATGATAGGGAAAGTTATTATGTAGAAGGGATAACTGTACTCTTATAGGTTTTTTACCTCATTCCCCACAGCAACTGTTTTTGTTTTTTGCTTTTTGGAGGGCAATTGGGGTTAAGTGATCTGCCCAAAGTCACACGGCTAGTAAATGTGTCAAGTGTCTGAGGCTGGATTTGAACTCAGGTCCTCCTGACTCCAGGACCAGCGCTCTATTCACTGTGCCACCTAGCCACCCCTTGTGTTTTTAGTTTTTAGGGTTTTTTTTCCTTTTTGGAGGACAATTGGGGTTAAGTGACTTGCCCAAAGCACCACGGCGACTGTTGCAAAGCTTTTTTGATTTCAAGAAACCAAAGCCCAAACTTCTAATTTACTAAGAAGATAAGGCCAGATAAGAGTAGTTCCTTCAACTCTTATTCCTCTACATCTTTAACTACTTCTTGCTGTCTCAGAAGGTATCTCCCCATTCTTTCCCTCTTTACCACAACCTCACCTTTGGAATATTCTCCCATCTCTTACCCTCTTAGCCAAAACTCTACTGATGGATGTCACCCCAACTCCTTTGCTCCTTAATCCATCGAGTTTAAGATTCTATCCTTGGTGATTATTCTTTATATATTTTTGCACTTGGCAATCTCATTCATTTTTACAACTCTACACGTATAATTCCGAAATGCAAATCCCTAGTTCTTACTAGTTCCATATTCAAATTTCCAATTGCCTATAAGAAATTTCTACTTGAAAATTCTACCAGAACTTCAAATTCAGAGGCTAAAAAATGAGCTTAAAAATTTTCTCCCTAAATCTATTTCTTTTGTCTTTACTGTTTTTGTCAGTGATGTCATTAAGTTACATAATAACCTTGGCATTACATTCTTATTACAATAGCAGCTAACATTTATACGGGGCTTTTAGGCATGCAAAGTGGCGTATATGTCTTAATTCATTTGAACCTCACAACAACCCTATAAGGCAGGTGCTAATATTATCCCCAATTTTTTACATAAGGAAATTGACTGAGCTATGTTTCAAACTCAGGTTTTCCAAGATCTGTACTCTTACAACTGTGGCACCTAGTTGCTTTTCTCTCTCACTCCTCATCAGAGTAACTGCCAATTCAATTTTATTACCTTGATTTTTCTCACTCATTTCATTTCAATTATCATTAATATTAACAGGCCCTCCTTCCACCAGGACTGGGTTACTGAAAAACCCTCCTAATAGGTCTTCCCAGTTCCATTTCATAACCCCACCTATCCCCCTCCCTATCCATCTTTCATATTTGCTACCAGTTACTCCCCTCAGAACTCTGCAGTAGTTCCCCCTACAGCAGTGGTTCTCAACCTTCCTAATGCCACTACCCTTTAATATAGTTCCTCATGTTGAGGTGACCCCCAACCATAAAATTATTTTTGTTGCTACTTCACAACTGTAATTTTGCTACTGTTATGAATCGTAATGTAAATATCTGATATGCAGGATGTATTTTCATTGTTACAAATTGAACATAACCCACAGGTTGAGAACTGCTGCCCTATAGACTAATGAATAAATTTAAATTCCTTTGCCAGTGTAATGGTTGGGACTCACTTGTGGGAAGAGTTGTGTGATTTGACCAGATGAGACTCGGGGTAGCCATTGAGCCCCCTGGCTTTGAAAACCGAGATGTTGGTGTTTCTCTCTCTAGTAACTATGTAAGAGAATGATGGTCAGACAGCTAGAAGCCCTGTCTGTTGAATTACATAATTTTCTCTGTATTTTTGTCTACTTTTGACTTCTGTTCATATTTTCTCTGAAGTTTAGGGTGCTCACTTTCCCCCCTGATGTAGGTAAATGATATATGTCTGATTAAAGTAAGATTTTTAACCCCTTTTGAGTCACTTTCCTTTAGAAAAGTTGATCGAAGAACCTGTGCTAGCAGCCATCCTGGGTGTGCTAGGATGCTTGATGACACAGTCTGACATTTGAGGCATAATCTCACCTTTCCAGCATCATTACTCCATGTATTGTATATCCAATCACCCTGGTATTCCAAAGAAAACCTGATTTTTATGATCTCAGAGAATCTGCAAATGAAAGGGAAATCAACAGAAATCCAACTCCAACCTATGTCCAAAAGAAGTCTTCACTATAACATAAGTGGTTACCTAACCACCTCATACCTATCAAATTGACTAATATGACAAAAAAAGAAAACGATAAATGTTGGAGAAGGGGGGAAATGGAATACTAATGCATTGCTAGTTAAGTTGTGAACTGATTCAAACATTCTGGAGAGCAATTTGGAGCTGTGCCCAAAGGGCTATAAAACTGTCCATACCCTTTGATCCAACAATACTGCCACTATGTCTATATCCCAAAGAGACCATAAAAAAGGGAAAAGGCCCCACCTGTACAAAAATACTTATAGCAGCTCTTTTTGTGGCGACAAAGAATTGGAAATCAAGGAGATGTCCATCAATTCAGGAATGGCTGAACAAGTTGTGGTATATGAATGTAATGGAATACTATTGTGCTATAAGAAATGGGAAGGAGATGGACTTCACAGTAACATAGAGGCTTATATGAACTGATGCTGAGTAAGGGGAACAGAACCAGAACTTTGTACACAATTAGATACACTGGATCTGTGGCAACTAACTTTGATGGACTGGGCTCTTCGCAGCAATGCAAAGTTAGAAGACAACTCCAAAAGACTCATGATGGAAAGAGATATCCACACCCAGAGATAGAACCAGAGAGTCTGAAAGCAGACTGAAGCAAACTACCTGCTCTCTCTCTTTTGGGTTCTGTCTTGTTCCTTCTGTCTTGTTGTTCGCTCCATTGGTTATAACTCTTCTTTACACGTTGACTGATGTTTAATGTGAAGGTATTTGTAGAACCTATATCAGATTGCATGCCACCATGGCGGGGGGAGAGGGGAGAGGGAAGAATACAGAGGGGGAGAAAATTCAGAACTCAAGGGAATGTGGAATTGAAATGCTGTAAACTAAAAGTAAATAATTAAAGTTTTTAAAAAATGATGAGCAGGCAGATTTCAGAAAAAGCCAGAAAGACCTATGTGAGCTGGTGCTGAGCAAAGTGAGCAGAACCAGGAGAACACTGTACATAGTAATAGCAACATTGTGGGATGATCAACTATGATAGATTTAGCTCTTCTCAGCAATACATGCCTAAGAAAGCTCCAAAAGTCTCCTGATGGAAAATGCTAAGCACATCCAGAGAAAGAACTACGGAGTCTGAATGCAGATGGAAGCATCTTATTTTCACTGTTTTTTCCTTTCTTGTGTTTCTTTTGTTCTGATTCTTCTTTCACAACATGACTAATGTGGAAATATGATTAACATGATCGTACATGTCTAACCTATATCATATTGCTTGCCATCTTGGGGAATTTGGAAATCAAAATCTTATAAAAATGAATGTTGAAAACTATCTTTACATGTAATTGGAAAAAATAAAATACTATTGAGAGGGACAAAATTTTTTTTAATTAACCTACTGAATGGGGTGGCTAGGTGGCACAGTGAATAGAGCACTGGCCCTGCAGTCAGGAAGACCTGAGTTCAAATCTGACCTCAGATACTGAACACAAAACTAGCTGTGGGACCTTGGGCAAGTCACTTAACCCCAATTGCCCTGCCCTCCCCCCTCCAACAAAGCAAAAAAAAAAAAGGCTACTGAAATTTTTTTTAAGTGTTTATCTAATATCTGCTTGAAGATTTCCAACAAGGAGGAATCTATTACTTCCTGAAGCAGTAAGTAAGAGTATATTATTGGACATCTCTAATTGTTAGTACAGCCCCAAAAAAGACCTGAAAGAAGATACTTCCTACCATTCCTTTGCAGAGGTAGGAGATCCATGGGTGTAAAATATAATACGTTTTTTCAGAATGTTTTGAGATATTGCTCAGTTTTGCTTTTTTTTAAAATTATTCTGTTTCGTGGGATGGTTCTCTGAGAAAGGGGAAATGAAAAGATATTGGGAGAAATTTAAACAATAACAAAATACATAAAATAAATTTTAAAAAAATAGAAAAGATCATTTGTTCGAACTTCCTGCTTGTCTAGATGAGAAAACTGAACCTAAAAGACGATATGGTTAAGCCCAAGATTTTGCCAGGAGTAAGTCACAGAAGCAGTATTTTAACTTGTGTCCAGATACAATGCTCTTTCAGTCCAAGTTCATTAAGGCTGAACTTATTTGAGTTTTACCACATGGGATCATAGCTGTACTTCACACAAGAAGCACCAATTACCTACATGAATAGAATGTATAGATAAAACACAATGGAGAAAGCCGACCTGACAGTTATGGCAGCAATAAAGTATCTATACAACCCATGAATTTCATTTTATGTTCTATTATTGACAATCAACCTCCTTTTAAAATCACACGCATTAAAATCTTTTGCACCGATCTTAACATTCCATCCATGAACCTTAAAGGTCAACAAGCATCTCATGCTAATTCCCTGAGCTATATGTGAATGCCAAGCTAAGATGGGTCAGCCCCATGGAAGTACTGATATTATAACACTCCATGACCTGTCTCCTGGGCCCATCAAATCTCATAGACAGGTTCTCAGTTTGGGGAATTGCATGTGAGTGGATGCTCAGGAGAAAAATTGTTTGTGGAATGGTGAGCCATTCACAAGCTTAAATTAGTTGCCTCCAAAGAGTACTTTTATGGGGAAATTATTTTAGCTCATTTTTTCCTATATGTAAGCATATCCAATAATGGATCCCATGCTAACAAATTCTGGAATTTTTGCATGAACCCATAGGTTGAACTTATGTCTAGTGGTCTAGAACTGATTCTGATCTTTGAAAGTCTGGGTAGGGCTGCAGCACAAACATTCTAGATATATTAACATAAACTTCCAATGGCACTGCTTTTGTCATAGAGAGTGAATTTTGTCAAGAATACAGTGATTTTGTAGAACCATTTAAAGAAAATAACTTTCTAATTATAGTAGACTTCTGAAAAGGGACTAGAAGCATTTCATCATTTTTCATCACAAAATAAATAAGAAAATTTCATCACAATGTCTTTTCTAAAGACATTGCTTCTGTGTGCAAGTCACTTAAATCTGCCTCAATTTCTTCATCTGTAAACTGAGTTGGAGAAGGAAATGGCAAACCACTCTAGTATCTTTGCCCAGAAAATCCCAAAGAAAATCATAAAGTTGGATAAGACTGAAAAACTAAACAACAACAACAAAATGATTTCTAATAATGCACTGGAATTCGCCTCAATTTATTTTAAAGAATGTATAAGTAGGAATATTGTCAGAAAAAAAAATCATGCCTTAATACCCTTATGCAACTATTTGTCTTGAAAGGAGAGTCTCTACTACATGTACTATGTGCCAAGAACCGTGAGAAGTGCTGAATCCAAACCCTCATTTTATTGATAAGAAAAAAGTAACAGATGGGGAAACAATGTGCCCAGCATCACTTAGCTGGACAGTCAGCATTTGAACCTCAGTCCTTGGTTTCCAAATCTGGTGCTCTCTCCCCTACAGCACGTGGCTCCACAAAAAGTGTCAGTCCCATTGAATAATAATGGAACCACAACGGGCCAACTTAACAGAAACATTTGGAGCTGCTCTTAGCCGAGGACACGTAGGATAAACAGTGGAAGCAGTAATTATTCCTGGCTCCAACTGCTAAAAATGAAATCAGCTTGTTTAAAACAGAGCTAACCTTAAAAGGATACCATCCTCTACACAGTCTTGATTAAAGAAATACATTGGAAGACATAAAGCCCCCAAAGAGGCCAAAACCAAAAGAAATATTCGCTATATCAGCACAGTCATAGACCCAGGTTTTATGGCAATAAAGAAGTGGAGACCAAATGGGTGTCTGCTAATTAAGGAATTAATAAAACTGTGGCCTAGTAAATTAATGGAATATTATTGTGCAGTAAGAAATTAAGAATATGAGGAATCTAGAAAACATGGGAAGATTTATATGAATTGATACAGAATGAAGTAAACAGGGTCAGCAGAATAATCAACCCAATGATCACACATAACAAAAAGAATGAATGGTAGGGGCAGCTAAGTGGCTTAGTGAATAGAACATCGGCCTGAAGTCAGGAGGACCCAAGTTCAAACTCGGCCTCAGACACTTGACACTTACGGGCAAGTTACTTAACCCCATTTGCCTTGCCTGCCCCACTCAACAAAAAAACCAAAAAGAACGAACAGTAAAGGAAACCATGTTCTGAGTAGTTGTAAAATCTTATCTTGATTACACAGGACAGACAGTGAAACAAATCTCTTTTTGCAGAAGAGGAAAAAAAATACGTTACCTTGAATGTGAGATGCGGTCATCGGAACAACTGTTTTCATTTGATCATTTCTTATAAGGAAAAGCTCAATTGAAGGGGCAAGAGAGTGGGTAGAACATCCCAGAGATAACAAAAAGTATCAATAAAATTTACTTAAAAATCAAAGTCCACGCCAGCTAACGGGCTTGGGGGTTGTTATGCACTGGGGAGCAGGTGCAAAGTGTTGCTGGCGGAGTGGGTTTATTCGTTACCCTGTGTAGTTGGCTCACATTTATTCTACAGCAATAAAGGACTATGAAGACCTGTCTGTCCTTTGCCTTTTCCACTGATACCCAATACAACAATTATAAGTTCTATAATTCCAAAAAAGTTTGTGGCTGCCATCAAAAGTTTGCATTTTAGTCTTATGTAAACAAGACTTCACAGAGTCACCCCAGACAAGCAAACACTTCCTGGCTGGGAATAATGATGATGGTAGAAGAATGTAACTTTACAGTAAATTAACCTGTGTGGTTAAATTTAATTCAACCCAACAATCATTTATTAAGCACCAGTCATGGGTCATGTACTGCTGTCAGGGACTCAGGAAACAAAGATGAAAAACACCATCCCTGAAGGAGTTTAAATCTCATACAGGGGCAGCTGGGTGGCCCAGGGAAGAGAGCACCAGCCCTGGAGTCAGGAGGACCTGAGTTCAAATCCGACCTCAGACAATTGAGACATTTACTAGCTGTATGACCTTGGGCAAGTCACTTAACCCCAATTGCCTTGCCTCACTCCCTCCCAAAAATAAATACATAAAATCTCATATGGGGAATACTAAGAGGCAAAAGTAACTATCACACAAAATATAACAATAAGGAAAAGAACTACATCTGAAGAAATCAAGCAAAACTTCTTGTGCTGACGGAAGGAAGCAAATTACCTTAATAGGTGGAGACACAGTATGTTCTGCATCCTTACAGAGACAAGAGAGGGAAAGATGAGATAAGAGAATAACGGTTAATGCAAGTTTGCTCCAGCACAGATTGCACAAAGCCAAGTGGTGCAGGAAATTATCTTGGAGGCAAATTGTGGAAGCCTCAAATACTAGATGGAGAATTTTACATTTTCTCAATCAAGTGCCACCAAGTGCCAGGGACACAACCACAAAAAGAGTTAGCCACTGATCTCAAAGACCTTTCAGGAGAGAATGTGCATATGTACAGATATATACAAAAACATACAAAATACAAAGTGGTCATTCAGGAGAGAAAGGTGCTAGGAGCTGGGGGAAAGACAGAGTCAAGAAAAGCTTCAGCAGAAGATGGCATTTGACCTGAATCTTGAAGCCAAGAGGAGGAACAAAGGCATTCCAGAAGTGGGGGACAGCCGCTGCAAAGGCATGGAGCCAAGAGTCAACATTTTCTGTGACTGAGCACACAAAGGCCAGTTTACTTGGCCCATGAATGAGGGGTTATAAGCAATAAGGCTAGAAAGGTAAATGCACAAACTGTCATGTATAAGACAACTTTCCCTATTACTTGTTCTTGATAACTAAAACTGCAGGAAAATAAAACTATATAAAATATATATATTATATTATATATAAATATATAAAATCATGGAAAACAAAAATTTAATAATTTAATAATTGAATTTCATAATTAAATGGAATTTTCATGTGGTAAAGGAGAAAAAATGAAAACGAGATCCTGGAGCTGTATATCCATATGTATGTATGTCTCTTTTACAAGGTGTCACAACAGTCTTAGTTCAGTTTTAAACTTTAATAGCATACTGCTAGCACACAGACAGATATATAAGCAATTATACATAGGCATTAAGCTTTATGTGAGGGACAAGTAACCACAATGAACTTAATAAAGTAAAGTGTAAAGTATGTCAATAAGTTAAAATAAAAAACCACAAGGAGGTTTCATCAAATAAATGTGCCCAGAATCAGTGAATAAAGCACAATATCAAACTTTTCAAAAATATGAAGTATTTCAATTTTAAGTTCTGCGTGAACAGTACCAATTTCTAAAATTTGGCCAATAAGAAAAATGCAAAACATAAAAACGAGGGGAAAAAAATCTGCCCTCACTTTTCTATGGCCTAATTCTAGGAGTGAGGAACTTGTGCCCTAAAGGCTGCATGTGAACCTCTAGGTCTTCAAGTGAGGCCCTTGGACTGAAACCAAACTTCACAGAACAAATCCCCTTAATACAAGAATTTGTTCTGTAAAACTTTGATTCAGTCAAAAAAGGTAGCACCCAACGACGCAGAAGGCCACATGTGGCCTCAGGGCTCCCCTGGACTATTCCATCCCCAGCCCACCCAAATACTCTGATCAACTAACCTACTCTCTTCTATCTCCTATGACCGCCATGGAACATCACCCCCGCTTTAATTTCCCTAACAAAAATGAGTGAAAAAGTAACAGCCTTTGAGATAGCTCACTTGGCTATTAATCCAGTTCTGATGTTTGGGAAAGGGTTTGAAATCTTCTTCTGCCAATTACTAAGTATATGACCACAGGGAAATCATTTAACATCCCTCAGTTTCCTAATCTGCAAGATGTAGATCATTCCTTTGTTGTTATTATCATCAGCATCTCATTATCACCATCTTTTTGGGGGGGTTGGGGAAGGGGCGATGTTCAGAAAGAAGCTGTCTTAGGATAAGATAGATTTTCTGCTATTATTCCTTCATATTTAATATTTTATATATATATCCATGCACACATGGATAAAATAATGGCTATTTGTAGTTGAATTAGGATATTATATAGATAAAAACAAGTCATAAATAATAAAAATTATTTCATTTGCAAATGTCTTTCTCTGTTCTTTGTGGTAATGCTTCTATTTGTTGGTACTTAGCAAGTTCAGCACTATACACAGAAACATACATATATGTCCATGTACACACACACACACACACACACACACACACACACACAGAAATATATATAAGTTAAGTATTAGACCATAAGCCACCATCATCAGAGAATCACTGTGGCAGTCAGTCTGAACTAAATTCAAGTTCAGCCTCTGATACTCGGATACTGTCAGGGTTAGCTTGGATAAGTCATTTATCCCAAGGAATGAACTCTTTAAAATTAAGCTGCAAAATACCCAGATCTGCATTGATGAAGGGTGTTTCCTCACTTGGGAGTTAAAAAAAAATGAAATGACAGGATGGGATAAAGATAAACAAACTGGGGCAGCTAGGTGGCACAGCGAATAGAGCACCGGCCCTGGAGTCAAGAGAACCTGAATCTATATCTGTTTGTGATATGTATATATATGCCACAGAGAATGGCTCATATCAGAGAATGATATTTTTAATCGATGCTTTTGATTTTTTATATCATATTTATTTTTTCTATATTTTTAAAGAAATTTCATTTATGTATCACCATATCTTCTACCAGTGTACCTCTTCCTCCTCCAACCATATAACAAATATTACTTTTAAAGACAAAAAGAGGGGAAAAAAAGCACAACCCATCAAAACATCAAAAAAGTCTGAAAATGATGAGTAATGTTCAAAGTTTGGGGATTTCTTGCTATTAATTTCTCTCATTTATTTCTAAATATATCCCTCCTTTCCTCCTCTACCCAGAGTTTCCCTTGTAACAAAGTTTTTTTTAAAATAAAAAAGGAAGGCAACAGGATATTAATGGACATAGATATAGAACTTTAATGAACTCTTCACTCCTAGATCTTACTATGAGCTAAGGACTCTGCTAAGTACTAGGGATACAAAAATAAATAATGAAACAACCTATACTCATGAGGCCTTTGTTTACATTCTAAGGGAAGGGGCAGGGACAGTAAGTACATGTATGTGCATATGCAGAATAAGTATGAATAAATACAAAGACGTCTGCCAAGTTCTTTGGGGAGGAAGGGCACTGGCAGCTGAGGGGATCAGGAAAGGCTTCCTTTATGTAGGAGGTTATGACTGATCTGGGTCTTGTTCCATGAGGGGGACATAAGGAAGGAGTGCATTCTGGGCATGGAGGACAGATGAGAGATAGAAGGTCACGTATCACTTTTTTTTTCCTTTCTAGGTACAAGTCCAAAATTTTCAGAAAACATACAAGGGTAAGTAGGGAGGGGAAAAAAGGCTAAACGACTGGCTCTAATTAACTTGCAAATTCACTTTTAATAATAACGATTCTATTTATGGCACCTCTTTTCATGGGGGCTAAGAATTGGATAGAGGGGATGCCCATTAATTGGGGAATGGCTGAAAACGTGGTATACGATCAGATTGCTTACTGTCTCGGGAAGGGGGAAGGGGAGGGATATTTTGAATTTTGAACAAATAACTTTTTAAAAAATGTTAAATTGTTTTTACGTGTAATTGGGGGGAATACTTTCTACATTTTTATTTGGTATATTTATATTTATTTTACAAAATCTTTCCTCATTTAATCTATTTGTGACAATAGTTAACCCACAGGGCTACCAGATAAACCATTAAGTACACTAATTGCTGTATCCTATAGGAATGGAGTCAGGAAATGAATATATATCCCGTTCCTAATTCTAGTTCTGTCTCGCAAACTATCCCCATCACATTTTATAACACCTTATATCAATGAGCAACCATAAATCTGAGACATCCTAAATGAATCTGTGCTATTCAGGATACAGGTACAAGTCTCTTTCATGAACCTTATAGGCTAACCATAAAACATGAATATGGCAAAACAATGTCTGAGGAAAAAAAAAACAAATTTTGTAGGTTTAGAATTACTTTTTTTGTTTGCATACACCACTAATACACATACACGCATCCTTAGATCATGTCTCAGTTTCTGCCTTCTACTAAATGGTAAGATGGAGAAAGATCATTTGAAAAGAACCTTTGTATAGCACAGAAATACTCATGCCTCACGTGGTAAAAGATTTAAAAAGAAAATGATAGATGTTGGAGGGGCTATGGGAAAACAGGTACATTGATGCATTGCAGGGGTACCTATGAATAGGTACATTCTGGAAAACAATTTGGAATTAATTATACCTATAGACTGAAGAGGGCAGAAACAGAAGAATAATTTATACTATAATACTAATATTATAAAAACAACAGGACTTTTATAAACCAATTTTTTAAATTTTATTTTTTTAATTTAATTTAATTTCACTTTGTGTTTCAACATGAATCCTCATAGAAGGTGTGGGTAATCTGTAAATGTCTGTAGAGTAAAAAGGAAATACACTGGTTTCTAAAAGATTTTTTAAATGATTTTCATGGGATTTTTTTTAAATAGGAAAGAAAAAAGATGACAATTAGATCAGGTGGCTACTTTGCCACCTCCAGTGACATAACAAGTACATCTTAGGTGAATGATAATCCTGGCTTTATGACACAAATATTTGATTCCTCCAATTAAAAAAAAATTGTATCTGTCAAGTGCCTCCTTTTGAATGCAGATGCTTTATAAACTGATGAAGAATGAAATGAGCAGCACCAAGAAAACAATTATTCAATAGTGACATTATAAAGAAAAATTGGAAACCTATGAGAACTATGATAAATACAGAAGGATCGCAAGAAATCTGTTTTAATTTCCTGGACCAGGCAAAAGTTAGCTTTGGGGGCAACAAGGCTGCACAGTAAAAGGAGTACTGCCCCTGTAGTCCAGAGGAACTGAGTTCAAATCCAGACAGACACGTGACATACTCAATAGCTGTGTGACCTTGGCCAAGTCACTTACCCTAATTGCCTTGCCCCTCCCCCCCCAAAAACAAACAAACAAGAAAGTTAGCTTTGAATCAAAGAATCCAAATAGCCTAAGTTTCTCTCCGACTCAGGAACCGAAAGACCGTGCCTCAGTGCAAAGCCATACAGGTTATAAACTGGCCACACCTAAGGCATACAACCTTTTAGTTGGCAAGCGACAGTGCCCACAGACAGAACATTTTTAGTGACTTTGGGGAATTTTGCTCTGTTAATGCTTCAGTTAACTTGTGTTAAAATGCTGGTTAAATCTTTTCCAAAAAATTAATACGTAAGCTTTCTCAGATAGTCTGCTTAGATTAGATGACTATGAGACAATGAAAACTTTCATTTCCAGCAGCTTGAAAACCACCTGTACATGCTACCAAATACTACAAATCCCCTCCATTTCAATCACTTTTTCTAGTTCCTTCCATGAAGGAAACAAAAGTTCCACTGTTATTTGGGGACCCCTGAAAAAGAATCTTCAAAATGTTTTGCCATTTTTGTTCCATGAGTACTTCCTTAGGTACATTACTTATGGTACTGGCACCATATCCTACATCATTTCTTCTTAGAAACTGAAGATAATTAATTATAAAGGTTCATTAGAGTTTTTTCAAGATTTTTGAGAACATCTCATCTGGTCTCCTTAGATAAGGGCCAGAGAGGCCAGGGACTTTCTCAAAGTCCTCCAGATTTAATTAGCATAATAGGGTTTGAAAGTCCAGAATCTCTTGATTCTAGGGCTCCTCTCAAATACAGGCTATGTTTGTGGTGTCAGAGTGAGTGGTATGTGGTCTTAGACATCTATCAGTCACTAAACAAAGCAGTGTTCAGTTCGATGCAACATAATAAATATTAAATACCTACTAGGTGCAAGGGACAGTGCTGTGTGAACTCTGGGGATGCAAAGATAAAAATGAAAGAGCTCCTGTCCTCAAGAAACTTAAATTTGATTAGGATAGGGGTGAAGAGAAAACAGTATGTATATAAATAAGTATAATTTAAAATAATTTTAGGAGAAACCATTAACAATTTGAGGAATGAGTAAAAGATTCACAGTTAAGGCAGCACCTGAGTTGAACCTTGAAAGGTAAGAATTCTGTGAGGTAGAGGAAGAAAACAGAGGTTATTTCAAGCCTAAGGATGGCTTGTGAAACAAAGCAAGGCAGGAAGTAAGATGTTGAGTTTGGGCAATGGCTGGTAACCCAGAATTGCCAAAGCATAAAATACACCAAGTTGAATAATGAGAAATAAGACAAGGAAGGAAGGAGAGAGAAAGAGAGCTGGCCTTGGAGTAAAAAAAGACCTAACACTACGTCCTGCCAATTAGCTATGGGATTCTGAGCAAGTCACTTAACCTTTCAATGCTCTAAGCATCTCATGAACCCTGTAAATTCCAGAGGAAGTACCAGCAAACCTGCAATGGTAAACGGAGTTTCCTTATCTAAAAGTTTCCTATGCCATGAAATCACAGGTCCAATCCCTCTCTTTATCACTAAAATGCCAAACCAAAGACTTTAATTAGTCCTATTAGCATCTGGGAATCACTAAATACTTTTGAATAGGATATGGACATGGTCAGGTCTGAAACGTAGGAATATTCAATGGATAGCTGTGTCAAAAAGGAACTTAAGTGGGAGAGAAATCCCAAGTGGGGAAACCAATTAGGCGGATACTACAATATCAGAGATTAAAAGATATTTTAGAGTGGTACACATAGTTAAATGCCTATTAGATTAATAATTTCTCTTTTGAAAAATGTATGAAATTATTTAGCTATGAATTAAAAAAAGACAAAGCTATGTAAGGTTCTAAGATAACTCCAAAAAGACTCAAGATGGAAAATCCACATCCAGAGAATTTTTTCTTTTGTTATTTTGTTTTGTTTCGTGTGGTTCCTCCTATTCTAATTCTTTACGTCATTGCTAATGTGAAAATGTTTGATATGAATGTATAAGTAGAGCCCATATTGGAAATCTTAATGGAAATAAAAACTGAATTTAAAAATTAATTATAAAAAAAAGTTGAAGCTTTCTAAGAAACATATTAAAAAAGTATTTTGAGTACAAGACAGCACGCTGAGCTCCTAGTAAGGGAAATCTCAAACTATAAAGCAAGGCAATATGATGACTAATAGATTTTTAAAATCAATAAATTGTAATCAACATACTCAATCTATATATAATTTCTAATGCCAGACTGGAATTGATCCATACCGTTCATACCATTGTCAAGTAAATTCAGATTGTATTTATAATGTATACAAGGTACATTCTTGTGTATTCCCCTTAAGAATAAGAATAGAAGACTTCTTAGGGGCTTATCTCGCCCTCTACTACTCTACCCTTTTAGCCTTCAAGTAAAACAATGTAAGAGGGGTCAGGAATGTCATAATTACAAAACCAAATATGGCTCTAGCATTGGGAAGAGTTTCAGTTTCCATATCTATGAAATGAGGGGTTTTGACTGGATGGTCTCCCCAGAGAGTCCCTACCAGCTCTAGGATTCTATGAAGAGTTTTCTAGTTAAAGTTCCTTAATTTCAACAAACATTAAACTCCAACAGAAAAAAAGTATTCCTACAAAAAGCTCCAAGTTATTTATGACAAACGGTAAAAATAAATACTTTTCACTGAATATTGCACCTAGCAGGGTAGTGCTTTGAAGTGATAAGGTCATACAGAGGGAGGGGGGAAGAAAGAGGAGGAATATACATGAAGTTTCAAAATCATAAAGGTGGTTTCCCAATACCTAGTTATAATCACTTGATAGGCATGGGAAATTATACTGGCAGTGGTTAATAGCTATTTTTTTTAAAGCCCTATGTTAATAAAGGAACTGCCTCATAAAATAAGCCAACTCTGCTTTACAAATTCATTTTAAGGCTAGTAAACCATTTACTAATCAGGATCCTTAGAAGCCATCAAGTTTCCCTTTATAGTTCAGCAGTTCTCAATCTGTGGGTTATGTTCAATTTGTAACAATGAAAATACATCCTGCATATCAGATATTTACATTATGATTCATAACAGCAGCAAAATTACAGTTATGAAGTAGCAACGAAAATAATTTTATGGTTGGAGGTCACCACAACATGAGAAACTGTCTTAAAAGGTCACAGCATTAGGAAGGTTGAGAACCACTGCTTTATACTAACCAGAACTTCCTTCTGCAGTATTCCTGACAAGAAATCATCCAAATCTCCACTTGAATATCTCTAATGATGGGAAACTCTCTACCTGATAAGTATAACCTATAATTGT
>CM053581.1:391554149-391584927 GCA_028627135.1 Pseudochirops cupreus | reverse complement strand
CCATCTTCTACCAAAAATGAATACAAGTTGTCTATGTTTCACTTTGTCACTTAACTATGTTGTAGGTAGATGTCTTGTCTCATCAACTAAATTTGGAGGACAAAGGATACGTTCTTATGACATGGTATCCCTAGCACCTAGTGTAGTACTTTGTATGTGGTAGTTTTTAATAACAAAGTCTCTGGACATACCTCTTTCTGCTAGTACCAGCTCTCTTGGGGGCCTTCTGAGGCCTCCTAAGATATAGCAACAGTACCTCTGACCAGGTACCCCAAAGGATGACTTAGAACCTTCCAAACATGTACCTTCCTCAAATGACCTCCATTCTCCACTGCTAGACTGCTTTATTTTCCCAAAGTTTAGAAATTTTCAACCCCTGTACTCCAGTGATACTGAATATCTATCTTTCTACGTCTTCATTCCCATCCACCTCAGCCCCTTCCTTGCTATGTCCTATTCCAAATCTACCCTCTATTTCTGCTGTACCCTCTTTAATATTTGTTCTATAATTAACAAACTTCCTCTCAAATTAAACTGCTTCTTATCTTGCTCCCTTCATCTTCTGGCACTCATTGAGACTAGGCTTCCCCCTGATGATTCTGCATCCTTGGTGTAGTGCCAAGCAAAGGCAACTTCTAAGGTTCAGATTACCAGCATAGTAAACCCCATTTATTCAGCAAACATTCACAGAACAGAAAAAGTCAAAATACAGTGTAATTTGTTCCTTTAGCAAGTTCTCAATTCAATCCAGGTGCTACTCCACCCCTAGACAATACGTTTATTTAGTCAGTCAAAAGTCTCTTCTCAAATGGAGATTAGTCTCCAACCATAAACAAAGTACATTCATTTGGTCAATCACTCAAAGGCTTCCCACCCCTGAATCTCAAAAGGGGCAGGAGAAACAAAAGGCCATCCACCCTTAAGTTACAAGGTTAAACTCAGCATTGAGTACTCAAGGAAAGGGTCTTCTTTCATCTTCACCGAGGCAAGCCCTCTTCGATCTCAGTTCCTAGGGAGACAAGGCTCGACAAAGCCATAGCCAGTGTCCTCATCAAGTCACTCTCTGCCTGTAGAACAGTCCCAAAACCCCTGAAAACATCAGCAAGGCCCTCTTCCAGGATTTCTGTAAACATACAACAGGGAAATCTTCCTTCAGGGCATCTAAACCAACAGCAAGGTTCCAGGACCTCTGCAGCAGCAGCACTGTTCTTCACCATCAGGTGAATCTGGCAAAACAACATCAAAACAGACAGACAAAATATTGGCATCACAGCCATGCCTCCTCAGTCCTTGGCAGTTCCAGGTGGCAGTTCTCAAAGTCCTGGGCAGCTCCCATGGGCTCTCAGTTGTCTTTCACTCAGCAATTCAGGCTCCACAATACTGGATAGTGCTCTCCCAAAGTCGTTCTGGCCTTCTCTAGGCTTAGGCCTCTATCCCAATTCACGGCTCCTCCCAGTGCAACCCTCTCTGGTCACGTCAACAAGTCCATCCCACAAGTGGGATTCACAAGCTCTGGGTTTTAACACTCAACCCCAAAACCAAGCCAATACAGGGGCATCTCCAAATCCCATTACCAATATACTTGGTCATGCTTTTTGGTATTGTATGCACTTAAAAAAAATCCCCATCCACTCACTGGGGAAAGGGGAACACTCAGAATACTCCTCATTCTTCATTGCCACTTCCAGATTCTTCTTCATACGGCTTTCCCTCAGCAATTCCTCTTTTAAGGTTCACATTATCCATTTATTACTCACAGAACCTGTTGACCATAATCTACTGACCTTTAGGATATTCACTGTCCTTCCTCAATGAATTTTAGTGCCTAATCCTCATCCTCTATATACATATTGATTGATGACCTCAAATACCTTCTGAATTCCCTGGTCTGGGGGGTGGCTAGGTAGTGCAGTGAATAGAGCACCCTCCCTGGAGTCGGGAGGATGTGAGTTCAAATCTGGCTTCAGATACTTGACACAAAAACTAGCCATGTGACTTGGGCAAGTCACTTAACCCCAACTGCCCTCCAAAAAGCAAAAAAAACCCCAAAACACCCCAACATGAATTCTCCAGTCTGTTAAAATCTTACCCTTTAGTCCACTTTAGTTATAGGCAGATACTAATTTGGGATGACCTTTCATATATATGATTGTTAATAGTTTTTAATTCTTTTGAGAATTATTTATTCATATCCTTTGACCACTTATCTGCTACTGAATAGTTCTAGGACTTAGAGATTTATGTTAGGTCTCTGTATATCTTGGATGTCAGACATTGATTTGATTGGGTTCTAAAAGTTCATCTGCAAGTTTGGGACTCATGTTTGCTGCACAGAAAAAAAGATCATACTGTGAGGGATAATTTATAGTGAAGTTTCCCCCTTCTGAAAAATCAAATCTAGAATGGCTTCAGTGTTCACTAGGCCTAGGGTTAGGTCACCCGACCTTCCATCAATCTGGGGCTTAGAGCAATGGAGACTCACCCCAGCACCAACTCAGCACAAGATATGCCAAATAAGGTTAAGATTGCTTTCACTGGACACCCACATGTTTCCGGGTCCTTTGTCTCAGAGAGAGATTCCCACGTTTAGATTGTGGGTCAGCCCCTCTACCAATGAGAGTGAAGGCCAGTTGGGGGGGTTGGGTTTCTGCATTAGAAGATTATATAACCATGCGCTGGCTTCTACCTGTTGCTCTCTCCCTGAAGACACCATGTGGGTGACAGGGGCAGAGTCCTTTCTCATGAGAAAGAATAAAGACCTTTTCTGACCTCAGATTCAGACTCTGAACTCTTTCATCTTGCACAATACTTATTAAAATTTTTAGCGTGCACCTCTCTGTGTAAAGCACTGTTATCAGTGATTGTTAGAGATTGGGCTAATTTAGAGAAGCCTCTTTAATCTGTTTAGTTTTTAAGGTATTGTTTAGATTCTGTCACTTTTCAAGTCTCTTCTAACACTGAAATTCTGGGAAGCCTTTCCAGAGTTAGCTATCAGTGATCAAACCTTCATTTAAATTCCCAATGTTGGGGCTTTGGGAGTGCTGTCGGACCCCAAATACTGACAGACCAGGTCCTGCCCAAATGTAATTGTAATTGCCTGAGGCAGGATTTGAATTTGGGTCTTCCTGGTTGCAGGCCTGGTACTCTATTCACTGGGTCACCTAGCTGTCAGTAGGTCCTGCCAAACTGGAAAGGCTTCAAGTAGAGGGTGAACAACAGACAGTATCAGACAATGCAAAGACCAACCCAAATAAATCTGTAAAAGCTCACTGCTAGGTGATGAAATTTTTTGGCGAAGGCCACCTAGGAACATCTAATCAGATACTGCATGGCTGTGATCTGCATCCGTGAAAATCTTCTGGAGAAAAACCTTCAGTCCTTGAAATGTAGAAATATGTCAGATAATGATTGCCCAACTACCTTTGCAGGAGAATATTTGTGTTGCACTGTGTGCATGAGCTGGCATGGACTTATCAGTGCTGGAAAAACAATGCTTAATTTTTAGGGTGTTACTAGTAAACTTCCTGCTGGTTTAAGCGATCTGTTTTGTAGAGGAGTGTGTGCGTGTGTGCGTGCGTGCGTGTGTGTGTGTGTGTGTGTGTGTGTGTGTGTGTTTCCTCTGATAGGTGTTTAGAGTGAATTTTCAAAATATGCCTTGATAAAGGAGAGGAATCTAGAGTCCATTAATTCACATCTGGAATGCTGTTATGTCTTTGCAAGTCCTACATGTATTGTCTTCATGTTTTAAGACTTCTTTCCTTTCCCTGGGTTTGCTTTCAGTGATGTCATTAGGTTTTGTGATTTGTTTTCAGTCTTGTAGATTTTTTACTTTAAAGCCTCTTCAGTCTTCTTTTGCTTTAAAATGAACTTGTTCCTGCTCTCTTTTTCCCATAGGTAAGGGAGGCGTCTATGCACTGAGCCAGCCTTGCATGAAAACAGTAACCCAGAGCAATGCTGGTAGGCCAGGTGGGTGGGGAAGCCTATAAAGGAGGCTCCCGTGGAGTGTTTATCAAGAGCTTTTAGCTACTAAAATACTCCACAAATTATCCACCTGGCTTGTCAGTCAAGGGAAAAGTGGTACTGCTTGATGGTGCTGTCTTTGTGGTTGGCCTGTCAAGCGGAAGAGTTTGTCTCTTTTGGTTTCAAATGCTCTCGAGCTCTGAATTGACATTGAAATAATAATAGTAATAATAAGTGGCATCTCTAAGATTTTGTTTGCAAAAGTCCCTGACTTCATTGCTCTCTTTTGATTCTCCTTGTTCTTCTGGTCCAGTTCAGACCCATGATTTCATCGATGTAGGGAACTATCCCTAAGGGAACGCCCTTCCTATGAAGACTGCCAGCTGTTTTCTGTTTTAGAGTCTTCAGAGTCACACAGCTGGTTTTGTCAGAGGCAGGACTTCAACCCAGATCTTCCTGACCCTGAGTCTTTGTTCTGTATCCACCGTGCTATGCTGCCTCCACATTTTACATATCAGGAAACGGACAGAGACATGTTCAGGATAACACAGGGTAATAGGGTAAAAAAGTTAATAAATAAAAACAGCTTTCTTATGTGTAACATAATGGGGAAGCCAGGAGAATTCCCTATTTATTTCAGCTATCTTTTAAATTGTCTAGTAGTTTGCCTTTGCAAACGTTTCTGTGCTTTGCTTTGTTTTTTGCCAAGAAAATTGGGTCCACCCGCTGACTCTAGGCCTTTCACCATAAACCTTTGCCACAGTGTAGTCGTTTCAGACCAAATAAAACGATGTTTTCTTTGCAAAAGCATATAAATGGTAAATAGAACATGAATAGGAAAGAAAATATATACATACATTTCTTTAAACATATTTGCTCTTTTTGTCATTACTTTATAGAGTTGCTACATGTCTGTGCAATTAAAAAATGCAGTAGGACAGCAGCACTGATTTCTGAAATGCTTCATGGAAAAGAATGAGAAAACAAGCCGCCAAGTCAATCTGCAAGGTGATTAGCCAGATGAAAGGCAGGTTAGTTTTGGCTGGTCTTTCTTGTATAACCACACAAGAAGTCTACAGATACTGTTTGCTTTTATTCTTGTTACAACACTCCTCCGCATGGGAGGTTTCATGCTTTTCAGTATCTATGGTGCATCTATTTTGAGGTGTTCCCTCCAAGCTGAGAGATGCTAGCTATTTTCCAGATTAAAATCTTCTGTCTGTTGACTGCTGTTGATTTGTTGTGAGAGCTGAACAAGCTAATGTATCTAAGAGCACCCTGCGAAGGTTTATTATTATAAATAAAGGATTATTATTATTACTATTATACTAAATGAATGACTAAAACATGTTTGGATTTACTTTCAAAAATTGATTATTCCAGGGACTCTTTTCTTTTATCTTCACTTGAAATTAGGATTTATGGTAGGTTTATTTTTTTAAAAAATTTTTATAAAGTTTAAGTGGTAAATTAATTTTGTAGGCTTGGCTATAAATAGGAATTTTAGGACTGGCATGTTTGTTAGGGGTGAGGGGAAATCTGCCTTAGGATTTGTTATCTTCACCAGAGGCTCTGCAAAAGCACCCCAACTACCCAAAACTAAATTGATCTTTCCTCCCTAAATCTATCACTCCTCTATTGAGTATGCCTTCTTCCTTCTAGCAGCTCAGGTTGAGAAGCTTGGATTCTTCTGTGACTCTCTTATTCCCTTCATCATTCCCATCCATTGGTTTTCAAATCCTTTTGACTATGCCTTGGCGATAATATCTCACTTTTCATTCTTAGCTAGTTATCATCTTTACCTTTCTTTGCCTGTACCATTGGAGACACAAGATGGTGATGGGGTAGGGACCCAAGCGGAGACCTTTTCCCTTAACTCAAAAGAAGGTGAGTCCCATTTGTCCCTAGGCCCAGGGAAACCCCCGACCTGGAATTCTCCCTGAATTTTCCCATTTAACCTGACTTTTTCCTGCCCAAATCTGTTACCCTTAACATAGCTTAGCCCTCCATTATCTGTTACCTCCAGATTGCCTCAGGCTGTTCCCCACCCTCTATCCCATCCATATCCTATTCTCTTAGGTCTGGGAATCTGACCTAGTTACACCCTAGTCCCATCAAGGTCCTCCTTATCATCCTTCTCAAGACCTTCCCTAAACCCCCCCTCTACACCCCCCAGATTGCTTGACCTCACTTAGATCCCTGCCACAGTCTTTCTGTATATAAGATCCATCTTGCCTCCATGAAGGTGCTCAGATTCAGTCTAGCTGAGATTCAGTCTGGCCTCCCTGCATCACAAATGCTTATGCTCCTTAAGAGTCTACCCAATATGACGAATCTAAGGCTTGAGTCAAATTCATTTGGGCTGCACTTGGTGCATCTGTATTTTGGGGTGCCAAGCACCCCTAAACCTCAACATTCTAAATTCCAACAACGGTCTAGTGGATAGAACATTTATTGGGCTTGTATTTAGGAAGATCTGGGTTGCCTCAAATACTTAGTAATTTTGTCACCTTGGCAAAGTCAGCTAACTTAGCTTCTGTTTCTTTATCTGTAAAATGACCCTAGTGACCATAGCTTTTGTACTTTTAAAAAGTTAATTATTATTAAAATAATTATTATTACTACTACTGTTGCTGCTATTACTAGTACTACTACTAACAATTTCTAGTTTCTTTCCCAGTCCATCATTTCTGCCATTTTCTAAACCCCCCCTGATCAAATCACCATTCAAAATTCTTAAGTGCCTCCCCATTGCCTATTAAGCACAATATAAACTCCTTATCCTGTACTTTTATAGAACCTTTTCAGATGTATACTGCTTCTAATTTACTCTCTGTCTCTACTTTGTTCTTTTATCCATCAGTACATACAGGGTCTTTGTACATGGCATCATGTGGCTCTCCTGGAATAGACTCCACCACTACTCCCACTCCCACACCCCATTCTCTGCTTGTTGAAATTTGAGTCTTCCTTCAAGGACCAAAATAGGTACCACATCTTCTACACACCCTTCTCTTGACACATACACTCTTCTCTCCTTCATATTTCTTATAAGGACCCTGATGTCCCCTTCCTGTTTATAATTTATAATACAGTCTAGGGACAACACATTAGGCTCTGGAGTCAGGAGGACCCAAGTTTAAATCTGGCCTCAGATACTTAACTAGCTCTGTGACTTTGGGCAATTCACTTAATCTTAAATTGCCTTAAAAAAAAGAAATGAAAAAAATATATAATTGTACTGTCTGTTCCTTTGTACCATAATTGTTTGGGTACATTCCCAGTTCTAAATCTATGATCCTGTGATCTTTCTTTTTCCACTATCAGACTAAATTCCTCTAGGACAGTGGTTCTCAACCTGTGGGTTATGTTCAATTTGTAACAATGAAAATACATCCTGCATATCAGATATTTACATTACGATTCATGACAGTAGCAAAATTACAGTTATGAAGTAGCAACAAAAATAATTTTATGGTTGGAGGTCACCACAACATGAGGAGGGTTGCGGCATTAGGAAGGTTGAGAACCACTGCATTAGGATATAATCTTTGTCATATTCCTCATAACAACTAGCACTGTATCCAGGGTCTTCACATGGTGGTCACTTAATGTTTATTGAATTTTGTATAATTTATATTTCCTGTAGAATAAAAGCAAAAGACAATAGTTAGGTGAAGTTGGCCAACTTAAACCCCGTAAATAGCTGGCTTTCCCATGAAATACCTCTGGCCTAGCCTAATGGCCCCATGAAAATTCTAATCAAATGTAGCTTTATTTAACTCTTGTTCCAAGGAAGAACATTTTGGCAGGTGGTAGAGCGGGTGTAGTAAAGTAACATTAATGTCACTTCTCTTAGAAAATTGATTTATAGGGTACCAAGCATTAAAAATTAACCTGCTAGTTCTTGAGATTCACTCAGTACGGCAGCATTCCTACAGCTAAATGGTGACAAAGCTGAGAGTAAGAATAGAATTAAGTTTTACAAAGCGTTTTAATGCTGTTGGCTGGGTTATACAGTAATTACCTCTTATTAGCACCACTACCACAGGCTGTAATTCACTCACCTGAGGCGGAGTGCAACACAGATTTGTCTAACCATATTCTCATCCAGTTGACATCTTGCTAAAATCCAGACAAAACATATCTGTGCATTCCCTCGATCTGCTTGCCTTGTTGCCTTGTCAAAAAAAATGAGGTTAGTATGATAGAGTATGATATGATTTGTTATTGATAAGACTAAGTTGCCTCAACTGATGACTGCCTTTCTTTTTTAAATGCTCATAAATCATGCCTTTAATAATAATGACTCATAAAAATTTTTTTTTATCAGGAATCAGTTAAGCTCACCAACCTAGGTATGATGCCTACCTTTTCCCCTTTTTTCAAAATCAGGATGTTTACTGTCTCTGGGTTTTCAGGACTTCTCTTGTTTGCCACTGTTTTTCTCCCAAAGTTCGTTGATACTAGCTCATTAATTACATCTGCATATTCTTTCCGGATCTTGGGCAGCAGTTCTTTGAAGACACCTTGGACACGTAGGTATTCTTTTCAAGGCCTCATTTGGTTAACAAATACCTCTTCTTTCTTCTATACTTCTCAGTCTAAAGAAATTTACCTTGCTTGAGAAAACCACTGCAAAATGGGAGTTGAACAGCCTTTTTTTTCCCTTTGGAGTTCATTATCATTCCATAAATCCTAGAGATCAGTCCTAGCCCTTTTATCTTCTTGCTTCCAATATAAACAAAAAAGTCCCTTCTGTTGTCTTTAGCATTTATCACAATCCTTGGTTCATTCTGTATAGCATTCCTGACATTCTTATTCAATAGTACCATTATTTTGCTTTTTAAAACTTTAAATATTTTTTTCCATGAACAAAAACCAGTTTTCTTTCCCACCTTCCTCCTCCTTTCCCCAAAAGAAAAAAGACAACTTTGTAACAAATACGATAGTCAAGCAAAAATTAATTCCCACATTGGTCTTGTCCAAAAATAAATGTGCCACAGTGTTCTGAGTCTCTCACCTCTCTGTCAGGAGGTGGATATAGTAATGTTTTATTATGGGTCCTCTGGTACCAGAGTCTTTCAAAGGTATTTGATTAACTGTGTTATTTTACAAATTGTTCTTCTGGTTTTGCTTAATTTGTATCAATTCATAGAAGTTTTCCTGGGTTTCTTAGAAACCACCCTCTTCCTAATTTTTTAGAGCACGTTAGTACTCTGCTAAATCCATACACCATAAATGGTTTATCTATGTCTCGGTTGATCAATATCCCCTTGGTTTCCAGTTCTTTGCCATCATGAAAAGAGCTGCTGTAAATATTTTTGTACATATGGTCCCTTTCCTCTTGTACTTGATCTCCGGGGGGTATAGACCAAGTAGTGGCTATGTCTAGTTAACTGACTTTGAAGCATGGTTCCAAATGGTTTTGGAAATGACTGAGTTGAGACTGAATGGATGTATTTCATGCAGCAGTTTTTTTTCCCTTTTTTTGTCAGCTTTGCCAATATAATGGTTGTGAACTTGGACTTCCCAACTTACTTTAATTTGCATTTAGGTCTAAGTCATGTATCCATTTAGACCTGGCATCTTGGCATATGGCATAAGCTGTGGGTCTATAACTAGTGTCTGCCAAACTGCATTTCAGTTTCCTAATAAATTATGATTATATGGTAAGTTCTTGGGGCAGCTAGGTGGCTTAGTGAATAGAGCAGCGGCCCTGACGTCAGGAGGACCCGAGTTCAGATCTGGCCTCAGACACGTGACACTTAACTAGCTGTGTGACCTTGGGCAAGTCACTTAACCTCAATTGCCTTGTCTTCCTCCAAAAAAGAAAATGTTAAGTTCTTACTGCATTGACTAGAGTCTCTGTTTATCAAGCAGTGGGTCACTGTATTTGTTTATACTTAATCTAATTAATCAGGATTTCCTTTTCTTAACTAGTAATCATTTTGATGACATGGGATAGATAGAGAGCTAGCGTCAAACTCGTAGGATGTGGGTTCCAGTGTTGCCCCTGCTGATGCATACTGACGTGATCTTAGCTATGTCATTTATCATTCTCTAGGATTGCTATTATTTGTTGCTTGAGATCTGAGTACTATATTTTTGTATTTATCCTTGGTTACTTGACCTTGTTCCCTTCTGTACTTGCTTTTTGTTTTAAAAAATATGACTATTTGATTTTTATAGCCAAATCCATTTCTTTAGTGAATATTCCTTTTTCTTCCTCATCGAAATCCTTTTGAGTTGTTTCGTTAGAGTTTCTTTCTTGAGAGCATCTTGTTTCTCTTGAGCTGACCTCTCTACTGGCCATCAGATCTATTTCTATTCTTTGAACTCTTTAAAATTTGTTTTTCCTGAACCTGGGGTATACTTCATACCACATCTTTGTCTATCAGGTACTGTAATTTGACATTTACTGGTAAGGTTCTTGTTGTTTTGGTTAACTTGTTTAATATATTCTTGTTTAAGCAAAGTCAAGTCCAGCACAGCAGTTCTCAGTACTTTCTTGTATGAAATTATCAGCAAGTCAGGTCAAGAATACCTTAGCTGTTTGGCTGTTAGTGGGAGACCACCAGGATTTGTCTTGTCATTACAATATATTGTATCCATTTGAGCTTTGTGATCTGCTTCTGGAACATATCCATTTCCTTGTTCTGACTAGATAATAACATGTTATTATATGGTGCTGTACATTGAGACTAGACAGAGAAATTTCAATTTGAGAGACAGTATGGAATAGTGGATAGAGAACTGCCTTCAAATCCAGGAAAACCTGGGTTCAAGTCCCATTTATGACACAAACTGGCAGGATTTTGGATTAATCATTCAACTTATCAGTGCTCCAAGGAACTCTCTAAAACTTTAAGTTAAAGAGAAATTACTGACTACATTGGCAGAAGGAATTTCACATATTAAAGAAATCACAAGCTCAGCCTCTGTCTTTCTCCTATCTCCATCTGTATACTACATTTACAGTGTCTCCCGTATTTCTCTTGCTACCATGCTTCTGTATGACCACACTGGAGTCCTACTTGATAAATAATTCTATTCAAGTATTTCTTTTACACATAGCAATCTATTATTTTTGAGTAAGTATATCAAAACAAAAATAGTCCTCTTGACCTTCGTTATTGATACTCCATCCCTGGTCAGAAGTCTGTCATTCTTTCCTTAAGGGTTGATTCAGGGAGTCACAAAGAACAGAAACCTGGTTGTATGACATCATCTTAATCATATGCTCACTTCTCCTGTCTTTTTCTGCCTTCAGTCAGTAGCAGTCATGAAAATACTGGTGCCAGTGAGGTTTTTAGTTTTCTGCTTTAGCTTCTATTTCTATGTGTCAGCTGAATCATTAGTAATTCTATGAATGCTACAAATACAACAATCTGGCTCAGTCTCCTAGAAGTTGCTCTTTTATTCCTCATTCTTGATTTTAGGCAATATGGCTAGTTTCCCAAAGTTTGGTTGCATAATAGATAGAGTGCTGGGCCTGGAGTCAAGAATAACTCATCTTAGAGAGCTCAAATCTGGCCTTAGGCACTTACTATTTGTGTGACCCTGTGCAAATAGCTTAACCCTGCTTTGTATCAGTTTCCTCATCTGCAAAATGAGCTGGAGAAGGAAATGGCAGAGTACTCCAGTGTCTTTGTCAAGAGCCCAGATGGGGTCAGGAAGAGTTGGATATGACTGGAATGACCGAGTAACAAAAGCTACTATTCTTTTGAGATAAATCAGGCCCATTTTGGGCCCTAAGGCATTTGATATTATAACATGGGTCATCCTGTTTCAGTAATTAGGGAAATAGTTTTTTTAGTTTCTAAATTCCTCTAGTCTCAAGTTTATACTGCTTTTCATTTCATAGTATTAATCAAGTTAAATCAAGTTAATGTGATAGTATTCACTTTGAAACAATTTTATTTCTTGCTCTTTACTAACCTCAGGAATCACTCCTTCAGTCTGAGTCTAGGTTCAGAGAAATTTGAATTCTGTTATATCGGACGTTAACTTTTAAATGGTAAAATGTTATCATTTCATATCATAACAATAATTTGTATAGTTCTACATAATTTTCAGCAAACTTCCACTTGTCTTTCATGCCATGTAGCAGGTGTTTAATATTTTTAGGAGTTAGCTCATTTTGAAAACATTTTTGTTGGTCATTTTTATACCACCTTCATTTCCAAATACATCGCCTATTTCCCCTCTACTTAGCAAGCCCCGTCCATAGTGACAATGACTTAGAGCGGTTCAGTGAACTTGCCAATACTTCAACATTGAGTTTTACATTGTATGTAATTTTCCACACTCATGGTCTCCCATTTCTCCAAAGAAGGGAGGAAGATACCTTTCTTTTTTTTCTTTAAAGTCCTGTATCATAAAATGAGAAAATAACCACAGGTTTGATTTCACATCACGGCTAAGGTTTGACCAAGGAGATGCTGGTAAGGTCATTAACAGCAACTTTCTGGCCCATGTCAGTAATTAATGCCCTCTCTGTAAACTCAGGCATTTCCTTTTTATTTCCCAACAAAACAGTGGGTAAATAAGCATGAAGCTTATATCAACAAACCAAAAAAAATTTACAGTGCCCCAGTGCACCATGTTCTTTTCTAGCTAACGATCGAGTGTTCCACAATAGGTATTCTGCATAAAAATTGTACGTTTTATAGCCATATAGTGGGAGACACTGCTTGGTATTCTGAGCAGGCTCTGAGTTGTAATTATAAAGCTACCACTCTACATTCATGATAGGGAACCTTTGCGTTTTCCCCTCCTGCACTTTTCAAGAACACGTGGCAATGCCACTACAAGATCTGGGGTGAGTGGGGATGTGGAGGAGGGATGTGTGCCGTTACACTGGGTTAGAACAGTCTGACACTCCAGCACGTTCGGTCAAACATGAATGACAAGAGAGATTGTTAAAGACCATTAATAAGAAGCAAGACTAAAAATTCTGAACCAGCTGGAAAGAAATGGCATCAGATGTTCTCGGACTAGATTTTTATCTCACTTCAGTTCAGATCCCATTGTCGTTGTGTGGATTGAAATTCATTTTTTATTGCTCTTTCTCTGGATCTAGACTGGAGGGATGGACCCTCAGGGAAGCTGATTTTCTCAACTTTTCTCCCGGTTTGCAGTTGGAGCTTAATGTCCATTCAGTAAACATTGAATGGATAGTAGATGTGTAAATGAATACTTCTTACAGCAACCTTGTGAGAATGTTATTATCATGCCCACTTTATAGTTGAGGAAAAAGGCTTGAAATAGATTTGAGTAACTTGTCCAAAGTTACACATCTGTAGAGAGATTTCTAGTCTTAAGTGAATACTAAATGCAATACAACTAACCCTACTCAGGATGAGCTTGCATTTTGAGGAAGGAGTCTTCCTGCTGTGTCAGATCTGCTTGCTCAGCACTGACACATGGCGAGGCAAAATGGATAGAGAGCTGTTTTTGAAACCAGAAAAAACAAGGATGCAGATTTTGCCTCTGATAGGTAATAGCTGTGTGACCTTGGTAAGTTACTTAACCTCTCAAAGATCTAGACAACTAAGTTGCTGCAAATGTGCTGCTGACCTGTATTGCTACAGGGAATTTTCTTATCCAGGTGTTCTCTATCTTCAGGGAAACCGCAGGCCCAGTCCTTCTCACTCTAGGCTAACTTCTTTGGTCTCTCACTTCTTCATTTACTCTTTATTTTCTTTGGGCAAAGGATACACCTTGAACTTCAGCAAACAGAGATTCTGAGATTTTAGAGCAGGCCTGTACAACCTGCCACCCAAGGATTTCAGGTGGGCCATGAAAAATGTAGAGGAAAACATCCTTTGCATTTTTCCCAGGGCCACTGGAAATCCTTTGGTGTGCCTGTCAACCAACCACAGGTTGTGTGGTATACTTGTTTTAGAGAGATGGCTAAAATGTGTGTGTATGTTTGTATGTATGTGTGTATGTGTGTATACATATATACACATATACATATATACACATACATGTAGATATATTTTAGAGAAGTATTTGACTTTATTGAAATTAAATTTCCGGATCTCTTGGGACCCCATTAAGCTAATAGGTGCCTTATAGTCTATTTCATACTTCATAGATGGTATTGAGGTATCCTTGTGACTGAAAGGCATATTGTGGTACCTAGGAAGAAATATGTTGGATTTGGAATCAGAAGACCTGGGTTTAAATCCTGCCTCCCCCTTACTCCCTGTGTGACCCTGGGCTTAACCTCAGGTTTTATTTGTAAAATTGGTGGTTTGAACTTAGAAGGCTACAGGGGTCCCTTCTTGCTCTAAATCTGTAATCCTCTGCTCCAGGAAGTCACTACTTCTGGTGGATTTGAGATTAAAAATTTAAAATTCAGTGTTTTCATTATAGGATATGGAAACATTTTAAAACCTACATTCCTAAAGAAAAGTCCTACTGAGCAAATCTCAGAAATTGGTAATATTTCTTGCTGTGGATATGATAAGTAAATGTATGCAGAAGTAAGAGATAACTTCTTTCTCAGCTGTCTTCTAAATTATGCCTGCTCAAACTAGTCTTGTTATCCGTTTCCCTAGATGTTTCTTATCCTCTCGGCCCAGAGAAAGTCTTTAAGGAAAGTAAAGAAGGTCACTTAAGGTTATGAGTATCTTCTTCAAGGAAATATCTAATATTTAAAAGCCTCAATACAGCTGACTATAAAATTGAGAGAAATCTTGAGTTGGGGGATAAGGGTGGGATTGGAGTACAATGTCTCACCTACTCTTTAGTATTCAGTTCTGTGTTTAATCTTTGAGATCCTATCTTGCCTTAAGCCTGGGCTGTATAGCCTGTAAAACCACACTAATTTTCATGGGAGATGTTATTAACTTGCTTCTTTAATAGATTCAGTGGAGACAGATGAGAAATAGGTCAGTATTTCTCATTCATAGACAGAATGACCGTTTTAGCTACCATGATGACAAGGTGTTGGATAAAAATTGTGGTTCTGTGAGGGTTCTGAAGATGTAAGTAGACTGGATAATCAAGTGAATGTGACCTAATATGATCTGCCAGTTTGCTACATTGGAGAGTGATGGAAGAGACACGAGTCCTTCAGATTTGAAGGAAATTAGTTTGGCTCATTGGTCTTTGGCTATTGAGGGAGAAAACCAACCTGAGAGTTGCTGAGTGAGTATTCACACAGGGCAGAGTTTCCCCTCCAAGGAGAGAGGAAAGCAGAGGAGTCTGATGACTCATGATTCTGTGCATCTTTGGTTCCCTGGTATCTTAATTGAGGGCTAAGAATGTTTTCATCTTTTTACCTGTGCACATTTCTCCTCTGTGTTTTTGTGACATGCCTATACAGGTACACTGGTCATAAGCATCCTTGAGCAATGTGTTTGTGGGCAGGGAAGGCACTTATATTTAGTGAGTTAGATTTCAGATGCAAAATGGCCAAATGTTCACTATTTTCCTCACTACATGTAGTGGCTTTTCCAAACTTATTTTATCCTTTCTTAAGCTTCTCATAGTCTGCAGACCCTCTTAGCTGAGAACCTTGCCTCATTTTAATGAAAAAATCAAGACTATTCTCAGAGTTCTCTTTTCTCCATTCTTCATTTCATATCACTCAGATGCCTTCTAGCAGTCTCCTCCTTCACTCCTATTAAACATCAGGGGATGTCCATTCTCCTGACTCTGACACTGCCCCTTCCGCATTCAGGCCTTCATCATCTCGTGTTTAGACTATTACAAAATCCTTCTGGTATGTTTCCCTGCCTTTAGTTTCTGTATTATTCCAGTCTACCCTTTACTCAGTTGTAAAATTGATTTTTCTAAAGCACAAGTCTGACCCTATTCAAACAACTCCAGTAGCTCCTTGTTACCTCCAGGATCAAATATAAAATCTTTGGCTTTTAAAGCTTTTAAAAACCGGACTCCCTCTTACCTTACACTTTACCCCTCAGTCTCCTTGCTGTTCCTTGAACAAGGCACTCCATCTCTTAACTCTGAACTCCCTCCTCTTCTCTTCCTCCTGAATTTACTGGTTTCCTTCAAGTCTCAGCTTAAGACCCATCTTCTGTACAAGACCCTTTCCAGTCCTTCATCTTAGCATGATCCATCTGAGATTGTCTCCAATTTATCCTCACGTTTCCCCAATTTGATTCCAAGCTTCTTGAAAGCAGGGCCTGTAACCATGAAAAATAAATCAAGGAACAATAAATTGTAAAAGACCAATTAAATTGTACTTATTATGAATTTAAAATTTTTATCAATATCTTTTGATTTTACAGTTTCAAAATTACTTCTTCCTACCAGAAAGACATTGATTTTTATGAAAAAGGGAAAAAAAACCTTGATCAATGTATTGATGAAAGAATGTTATACTATATATAGAGTTCCATACTTTTCCGTAACCTACTTCTGCAAAAGAGGGGAGGGAGGGATCTTCTTTCTCTTTGGGATCCTCCTTCTTTTCATAGTCTTGTAACCTTTATTTTCTCTTGTATAATGGTGCTTCTGTTTACATTGTTATAGTCCAGGCTGTGCTTATTCACTTTGAGATAGAATATTCATATCAGTCAGCAAGCATTATCAGATACCTACTGTGTGCAAGGCACTGGGGAAACAAAGGTCAAAGTAAAATAGTCACAAGTATAACCATCCTCCTTAGTCTCTAAAAGGGAGTTCGGGAAGAGTTTTTAAATATTTTCAAATATTTTCCTTTGTAATAAAGCTTGAGTAATTCAATGTAAACTGTGATTCCTTATGATCCTTTCCCCATTCAAGACTGTTGGCCTTAACTCAATTCAACATCTGGGGACTGCTCCAGTGTAGGAAAAAATCGTTGACAAAGAAGTAACTTCATGTGACCCAAGATGTTATGAAGATAAGTGAGACTTCTGCATTGATGACTGACTTTTTTGTTTTATCTTTCGGGCAGTCCTGAACAGTAGACTTCTGTCCAGTTGTGTGGGATATTGTATTCCCTATGGCTTTGTTTTTGAATACTGTTTTGTGTCCTGCGGGGTTACATTCTTTGGTAACCTTCTATAAACTTCAGTTAACAACAGCGCACTGGCACTGTGAGTTGCAAGCCTTTGGTTAATTGCCTGCATTGCCAGCCTTGGATGAAACTTGATTTTGTGAATTGCTGGAAGGAAGGAAGTCAAGGCAACTTTCACAGTATTCACTGTGGACTGTTAGGGCTTGTCTTTTCCTAATGGGTTAATTTTAGTGGGTCTTTCACATATTGCCTCTTACCCTTCTTTAGGAAATGGAGTCAATTCTTTGATTTTTTCCAAATGATCAAGAAAAAACCCATAATATAGTCTATGAATTAAGAGAAGTGAATGAGTTTTTAGTAAATCTCGCTTTTACTTTTCAGGTTTATGCCCTGTTAAGTATTCTGAGGATGCCATTTGGTGACCTTTTTACGGAATTTCTCTTATCTTCCAAAACCTTTGTAGCATTTTAGCTGATCCCTTGCTGTGACCTGAATGGGCAAAATTCCTGAAACTACAATGAATCCTATTGTTTCTCTTCTCCAGGCTCTTCTAACTTGTCATATTGGAATTTTTTTACACTGGATTTTGAATGACCTATATAAACCACTATTATCAAAGGCAATATTGATGCCTTTTCTTTTTATATCACATTCTTTACGGATAAATCCGTCATTTTGAATGCTTCATTGTAACATTTTTTAAAAGTCAACACAGGATCAACCAAGTGACCGTTTCTGACAGTATAGGCTATATCCCATATCCTCTGTCCTCTGTCTCTACTAAAAGTAATGTTTGAGCATTGGTTTTATAGGGCTAAGTTGAATTATTAATAGTTTGTCTGAATTTTATTATCTAAAACTTTTAAGTAGCATAGATTTTTGAATGTGCAAACCTACTTTCTTAGACTCAATCAAAATGAGTTTTTCTCCATCGTCAGATACCTGGTTTCCAGAAACAGCTTGACAAGAAAGTTACAGGTTAATTTTGTCTACAAGTGTATGTGCCTTATGGCTTTTATTGAAAAGAACTGTTTCTCTCCGAGGTAGCCAGAAGCAATTTATAAATTATTTTCCGAACACCCTTCTTCCTCCACATGTGGTTTTAAATTGGGTACTTACGGGAATATTTCTACATTAAGCTTTACTACTTGCTTGATTCTGCATCAAATTGAATATTATCATAATATTAATAATAAATTATTTTTTACATTAAGATAGCATTATTTTGAGAGGAGGTGAATGGTAAAGACATTTCACAAATGTACATGTGCCATTTAAAAAAATTTTACTTTCCTGTACTATAGAATGTGGTATTATTTTTCCCCATATCCATTTCTAATTCACTTTTAAATGAAATATTTAATTCACAATTTAAGAATTCCCAATTAAATATCTCATGATAAAGTTGGAAATTGGGTTACTCTGGACATTAGTTGCTTGAGTAAAACTCAAAACTTATTTTTCCTGGCATTCCCACTTGTACCATGCTACCTTTCTAATCTTATCTCACATGATTCCCTTTTCCACAGTTTGTACTCTAGCCAAACTGCATTACTTTCTTACTGAAAAAACCCTGCTGGAAGTTCTTTTATTTCTAAAAATACTTCGAATGATCATAATGGCTGATGCTTTGACTAAAAAGGACTTCACTTTTTAATTTTTTTTGCTTGCATTGCCTTATTTTCTTACCTTCTTGCCTTTTTCAAGCACATTGTAAGGACTTTAATAAATGTATTACTGTTCATTCATTCTTGCTTTTACTTTTAGGTGTATATGTAACTTTCAAAGCTTGCCTCGTTAACATCTAGTTTCCTTTCTTTTTTTGTGAATTTAAAAGCCAAGTTTCAATGACTGTTTTTTTTTTTTTTTTGGCAACTCTATCCCTTCTCCTGTTTTCATTTTCTTATGCCTTAGGATGATCGATGGTGCTCAACCTGTGGGTTATGTTCAGTTTGTAACAATGAAAATACATCCTGCATATCAGATATTTACATTACGATTCACAACAGTAGCAAAATTACAGTTATGAAGTAGCAACGAAAATAATTTTATGGTTAGGGGTCACCACAACATGAGGAACTAACTGTATTAAAAGATCGCGGCATTAGGAAGGTTGAGAACCACTGCCTTAGATTATTTTTATTTTAAATAATATTTTCCCAATTATTATGTAACATTCATTAAAAAAAAAATTTTCCAAATTTTCTTCCTCCCTGGGACAGTAAGCAATTTAATATAGATTATATGTGTCCACATGAAAAACATATTACTATGTTAATCATACTGGGAAAGAAGTCACAGAATCAAAAGGGGAAACAAACATGAAAAAAATAAAGTGAGAAATAGTATGCTTTGATCTCCATTCATAGCCCATCAGTTCTTTCTATGGAGGTGGATAGCATTTTTCATTATGAGTCCTTGGGAATTAGATCACTATTTTGCTAAGAATAGCTATCATTCACAGTTGATCATAGTATGTTTACTATTGTACCGTTATTGTGTACAGTGTTCCTGGTTTTGCTCACTTCGTTGTGCATCAGTTCGTGTAAGCCTTTCCAGGTTTTTCTGAAATTGTTCTTTTAATATTATAGTAGTATTCCAGTACAGTCATATACTACAACTTGTTCAGCCATTCCCCAATTGACAGACATTCCCTCAATTTCCAGTTCTTTTCCACTGCAAAAAAGAGCTGCTCTAAATATATTGTTCCAAATAGATCCTTTTTTTTTCTTAATCTCTCTGGAATACAGACCAAGTAGTGATATTGCTCAAAATAAACAAGAAGTTAAGGAGGTGAATAAATTTTAGAGAAGGTAGATATGATAGACCTCTGTAGAAAATCGAATGGAGATAAAAAGGAATATACCTTCTCAGTAGTACATGGCACATACACAAAAACTGACCATATACTAGGGCATAAAAACCTCACAATTCAGTGCAGAAAGGCAGAAATATTAAATGCATCCTTCTCAGATCATGATGCAATAAAAATTATATGTAATAAAGGGCCATGAAAGACAGACTAAAAACTAATTGGAAACTAAATAATCTTGTCCTAAAGGATGAGTGGGTCAAACAAGAAATTATAGAAAGAATCAGTAACTTCATTCAAGAGAATGACAATGATGAGACAACAAACCAAAACTTGTGGGATGCAGTAAAAGCAGTTCTTAGGGGAAGTTTTATGTCTCTGAATGCATACGTGAATAAAATAGAGAAAATGGAGGTCAGTAAATTGAACATGCGACTGAAAAAGCTAGAAAAGAACAAATTGAAAATCCCCAATTAAATACTAAATTAGAAATACTGGAAACTAAAGGAGAGTACTGAAATTGAAATTAAGAAAACTATTGAATTAATAAAACTAAAGAGCTAGTTTTATGAAAAAAAACCAATAAAATTGATAGACCTCTAGTCAGTATAATAAAAAAGGAAGAAACCCAAATTATGAGTATCAACAATTAAAAGGGTGAATCTACCTCCAGTGAAGAGGAAATTAAAACAATAATTACGAAATATTTTGTCTAATTATATGCCCATAAATTTGACAATCTTAGTGAACTCGATGAATATTTACAAAAATATAAGTTGCCCAGATTAACTGAAGAGGAAGTAAAATGCTTAAATGACCCCATCTTAAATAACCCCAAGAAATTTTAAAAGCCATCAATGAACTCCCTAGGGAAAAAATCTCCAGAGCCAGATGGTTTTACTAGCAAATTCTATCAAACATTTAAAGAACAATTGATTCTAATACTCTACAAACTATTTGGGAAAATTAGTATGAAGAAGGAGTCCTACCCAATTATTTTTATGACACAAATATGGTACTGATACCTAAATCAGGAAGACATAAAATGGAGAAAGAAAATTATACACCAGTTTCCTTCATGAATATAGATACAAAAATTTTAAATAAAATATTAGCAAAAAGACTACAGCAACTTATCATGAGAATAATGCACTTTGATCAGGAAGGATTTATTCTAGGAATGCAAGGATGGTTCAATATTAGGAAAACATCCATACATTCAATCATATCAACAACAAAAGTAGTAGAAACCATATGATTATCTCAAAATACAACACCCATTCCTATGAAAAAACACTAAAAAATATAGGAATAAATGGAGTCTTCCTTCTATCTAAAGCAGTGGTTCTCAACCTGTGGGTTATGTTCAATTTGTAATAATGAAAACACATCCTGCATATCACATAGTTTCATAACAGTAGCAAAATTGTAGTTATGAAGTAGCAATGAAAATAATTTTATGGTTAGGGGTCACCACAACATGAGGAACTATATGAAAGGGTCGTGGCATTAGGAAGGTTGACAACCACTGATCTAAAGCTATTAGCAAGTATTATATATAATGGGTATCAGTTAGAAACATTTCCAATAAGATCGGGGGTGAAACAAGGATGTCCACTATCACCTGTTATTTAATTTGGTTTTTTTTTTCTTTTGCATTTTGAAGGGGGGGAAGGCTGGGCAATTGGGGTTAAGTGACTTGCCCAAGGTCACATGGCTAGTGTTAAGTGTCTGAGGTCAAATTTGAACTCAGGTCCTCCTGACTCCAAGGGCGGGTGCTCTATTCACAGCACCACTTAGCTGACTCCCGTTATTCAATTTGATACTAGAAATGTTAATGGTAGCAATAAGAGAAGAAAAAGAAATTGAAGGAATCAGATTAGGCAAAGAAGAGACTTAGCTATCACTCTTTGCAGATGATATGATGATGTACTTAGAGAATCCTAGAGAATCAAGTAAACTATTTGAGATAAGTAAATTCAGCAAAGTTGCAGGATATAAAATAAACTCACGTAAATCCTTAGCATTCCTGTATCCTTCTAATGAAATCCAACAAGAAGAAATAGAAATTCCACTTAAAGTTCCTGTAGACGTTATAAAATATTTGGGAATCTACCTGCCCAAACAAACCTAGGACCTATATGAATACATTTACAAAACATTTCACCTTAGTAAAGTCAGATGTAAATCGTTGGAAGAACATCAGTTGCTCGTAGTTAGACTGAACTAATATGATAAAAATGACAATTTTACCTAAATTAATTTACATATTTAGTGCCATACTAATCACTCTACCAAAAAATTATTTTATAGAGCTAGAAAAAATGGTAACAAAATTCATCCAGAAGAACAAAAGGTACAGAATATCAAGGGAATTAATGAAAAGAAATGCTAGGGAAGGTGGCCTAGCCGAATCAGATTTTAGTCTGTATTATAAAGCAGCAGTCATCAGAACTACTTGGTACTGACTGAGGAATACAATAGTGGATCAGTGGAATAGATTAGATACATGAGACACAGCGGTCTATGACTATAGTAATCTACGCTTTGATAAACTCAAAGACCCCAGCTTCTGGGACAAAAACTCACTATTTGACAAAAATTGCTGGGAAAACTGGAAAATAGTATGGCCGAAGCTGGGCATAGACCAATATCTTACACCGTTTACCAAAATAAAGTCTAAATGGGAGCACTATCTAGGTATAAAGGTGATAGTGTAAGCAATCTGGGAGAGCAAGGAATAGTTTACCTGTCAGATTTATGGAGAAGGGAAGATTTTATGACTAAACAAGAGTTAGAAGGCATTATGAAATTCCAAATGGATACTTTTGATTACATTAAGTTGAAAAGTTTTGTACAAATAAAGCCAACGTAACCAAGATTAGGGGGGAAGTGGAAAATTGGGCGAGAATTTTTACAACCAGTGTCTTTGATAAAGCCCTCATTTCTAAAAATATATGGAGACCTGAGTCAAATCTCTAAGAATACAAGTTATTCCCCAGTTGATAAATGATCAAAGAATATGGATGGGCAGTTTTCAGAGGAAGAAATTAAAGATATCTATAAGCATATAAAAAAAGCTCTAAATCTCTCTTGATTAGAGAAATGCCAATGGAAACAACTCTGAAGTACCATATCTCATGGGTCAGATTGGCTAAGATGACAAAACAGGAAAATGATAAATGCTGGAGAGGATGTGGAAAAATCGGAACACTAATGCATTGTTGGTGGAGCTGTGAACTGATTAAAGGATTCTGGAGAGCAATCTGGAACTATGCCCAAAGGGCTATAAAGATGTACATAACCTTTGACCCAGCAATACCACTTCTAGGGCTGTATCCCAAAGAGATCAGAGAAGTGGGAAGAGGACTGAATGCACAAAAATATTTATAGCAGCTTTTTCTGTGGTGGCAAAGAATTGGAAATCAAGAGGATGCCCATCAATTGGGGAATGGCTGAACAAGTTGTGGTATATGAATGTAATGGAATACTATTGTGCTATAAGAAATGAGGAGCAGACGGACTTCATAATAACCTGGAGAGACTTATGTGAACTGATGCTGAATGAGGAGAGCAGAACCAGGAGAACTCTGTACACAATGACGGAGACATTGTATGTGTGAAGACCAACCGATAGACTGGGCTCCTCTGAGCAATACAAGGTTAGAAGACAACTCCAAAAGACTCATGATGGGAAGGGATATCTACATCCAGAGAAAAAGCTACAGAGTCTAAATGCAGATGGAAGCAACTACCTGCTCTCTTTTTTTTGTATTCATTTTTTTTCCTTCTTTCTCACTGTTCACTCCATTGGTTATAATCCTTCTTTACAACCTGACTAATGTTTAATGTAAAGGTATTTGTAGATCCTATATTTGACTGCATGCAGTCATGGGGGGAGGGGAGAGGAAATTTGGAACTCAAGGGATTGTGGAACTGAATGTTGTAAACTAAAAGAAAATAAATAAATAGATCTCCTTGCTGGTGTTTTATTAATTTTTTTTGCATCAGTATTCATTAGAGAAATTGGTCTTCAGTTTTCTCTGGTTTGTCTCTTTCCAGTTTTTAGGTATCAGCGTTATATTTCTTTTGTAAAAGGAATTTGTTTGGACTCCCTGTTTTCCCCTATAATTTATATAGTACTGGAATTGTTCTTTAAATGTTTGGTAGAATTCACTCATCAGTCCATCAGGGAATTTTTTTCTTAGGGAGTTCATTGATCTGCTTGTTTAATTTCTTTTTCTCGGATGGGGTTATTTCAGAATTCTGGTTCCTCTTCTGTTAATCTAGGCAGTTTATATATTTTTTAATACTCATCCATTTTACTTAAGATTATCAGATTTATTGGCATACTTTGGACAAAATAATTCCTTGTGATTGCTTTAATTTCCTCTTCACTGGTAAATTCACCCTTTTCATTTTTGACACTGATAATATGGCTTTTTTAAAACCAACTTAACCAATAATTTATCTATTCTTTTCAAATGTTTTTTTTTCATAAAATGAGCTCCTAGTTCTGTTTATTAGTTGAATGGTTTTTTTATTTTAATTAATCTCTCTTTGATTTTATTCAGAATTTCCAATTTTTCTTTTAATTGGGCTTTAATTTTTCTTTTTCTACCATTTTTAGTTCCCAATTCCAGTGGTAGTAAGGTTCAGGCATGCTCATATCCCATCCCCTACCCCCACCTCAGTCTTTCCATCCACTGTAATAGGTTTCTTGCACTTCTTTATGTGAGATAATTTACCCCTTTCTCCCTCTTCTCCCAGGACAATCCTCTTTTCTCACCCCTTAATTTTTTAAAAATCATTCCATTAAAATCAACTTATACCCACATTGTATAGTCTTTCTAAGTGTCCCTAGTGATGCAGTTCTCAAGATAATGTAAGTACTTTACTGAATCCCATGTTTTTCCTCCTGTTTACCTTTTCATGCTTGAGTCCTGTGTTTGGCGATTGAATTTTCTGTTTGTTTTTTTTTTTTTTATTTTTATTAGGAATGCTTCAAATTACTCTTTCTTTGATTGAATGTCCTTTTTTTTCCTCAAAGGATTTTGCTCAGTTTTCCTGGATAAAAAAAAGGTTTCTTTGCCTTCTAGAATATCATATTTGAAGCCCTTCCTTAATGTATAAGCTACTAAATGCTGTGTAATCCTGACTGTGGCTCCATGATAACTTGAATTATTTCTTTCTGGTTGCTATTTTCTTCTTGACTTGAGAGTTCTAGAATTTGGTGTAATATTCCTAGAAGTTTTCATTTTTCATTTTACAATCTCTTTCCATTGGTGATTGGTTGATTCAGTTTCTGTTTTACCCTTCTGTTCTAGGTCATCAAAGCAGTTTTCCTTAATTTCTCAAAATATAATTTCTAGGCCCTTTTTTTGGATCATTGCTTTTAAGTAGTCCAGTATTAAATCATTTCTCTTAAATTCATTTTCCTGGTCAATTGTTTTTCCAATGAGATACTTCAAATTTTTCCCCCATTCTTTTGATTTTATTTTGATTTTTTGATGTGTCATAGAATCATTAGTTTCTATTTGTCTAATTCTAATTTTTAAGGAATTATGTTCTTCATTTAGCTTTTGTCCCTCCCTTTCAGCCTTCTTTAAGGGTTCTCTCTTTTTTTTTTTAAGATTAACAGACATCAAACATTTACTGTGAAATATGAAGGAAAAAAGACATCCAGGAGTAAAACCTTTATTGGATTTTTTAAAACAAAATAATTTATAAAAGTGAAGAGTCCTCAAAAAATAAATGAAAAAGAAGTAAACACAGTTAGCAGTATTATTTACACTCAAGAGCACCAAAGAGTTCCAGGTTGGGTTTTTTGTGTGTGTTTTGTAATCCAGTAATCTGTAGATGGGCTTTTAATGTTCAGAGAAGCTATGTGAACTAAAGAATTCTCATTACCAGATCCTAAATCAAAGTGCAATTTTTTTATTATATAGATGCAGAGTTCAGTTTCCTAAGGGTTATTTTCTTAAGTGGATTTTTATTCCTCTTTTTCCATTTGCCAATTGTACATTTTAAGGAATTGTCTTCAGGAATTGTAACTATTTTTCAATTTTTTGTGCTTCCTTTAGCACTATTGACTGTTTTTCATGATTCTCTTCCTATTTCTTTCCCTACTTTTTCTTCTACCTCTCATTTGATTTCTAAACTCCTTTTTTTTTGCTTTTCTAGGAATTCTTTTTGGGCCTGCGACCAATTTATACTTCTTTGAGGCCTCACATGTACATCATTGATTCCCTTGATAATCTTGACCTTGTTCTTTTGATATCATTGTTCTCTTCTGAGTTTATGTTTTGATTTTCCCTGTCACAACAGTAGTTTCCTATGGCAAGGGTTTTGCTTGTTTTTTGCTTATTTTCTAGCCTGTTTCATGACTTTTAAAGTAGACCTCTGCTCCTGAGCGGGGACACGATCCTAAGCTTTTGCCAGGGGCTAGGAATCTGGCCTCTGGCCTCTGGCCTGCTGCACTAGAGCCTCATTTCCTGACTTGTGCTGTGGCTAGGGGTCTCCTGCTGGCCTGCCCAGATACTGCCTGCATTGGGCTCTGCTCCCCTTTAATCAAATTAGGCATAACTGAAGTCCTTCCAAGTTCTAAATCTGGAAAATTGTTTCACCCCATCCTTTGTGGGTCCTACCGCTCCAGAATTCATTTTGAGGAGTTATTTGAGGTTGTTTCAAGGGGAATTTGGGAGAGTTCAAGTTAGTTCCTGCCTTTTCTCCACCATCTTGGCTGCTCCTCCATGCTCCAAGTTAAAAAAAATGAAACAGAAGCCTTGTAATAAATGTGCCTAGTCAAGAAAAACATTTATGTGCGATTTATTAAATACACAAAATGTATAAAACAAGAGCAGATAGTGATTTCCAATAGTTTTTGCCATAAAGATTGGACCAAAGTAACTTTGAACCCTTGTCCATAGCAAATGCTTTTTCTTTCTTTCCTGATATATAATTTCCATCTCCTGAAAGATATTTTAAATGAAACTCATACCTTTATAATGGTTTTCTGTTGTATCTTAAAATAAGTATGAGGGGAAGGGGATAAGAAAAGGGTGGAGCTGATAGAAGGCAGTGGATTAAGGGAGGCAGTGATCAGAAAGAAAAAAAACTTTTGAGGAGGGACAGGGTAAAAAGAGAAGGATAATCAAGGAAAGAAAGTAGGATGGAGGGAAATATGTAATTAGTATTCGTAACTGTTAATGGGAATGAGAGAACTAACCAGTAAAAGGGAAGCATATAGCAGAGTGGATTCCACATCAAACGCTAGATTACCGTGGTTGTTTGCCTCTGTGCATTGTGTACCTAATCTATTCTCCTGATCGACTACTTTGCTTTTTAGACAGTTCCAGATAGTTTAATAGTTACTGCTTTGTAATACAGTTTGAAATCTGAAACTACTAGTCTGCCTTCTTTAACATTTTTTTCATTTATTCTTTCAATATTCTTGACCTTTTGTTCTTCCTGATTTTTTTCCTCGTTCTATATAATTCTTTGGTAATTTGATTGCTACGGTACTGAATAAGTAAATTACCTCATGTAGAATTGTCACATCTCATTATACTGGCTTGGCCTATCCATGAGTGATATATATTTCTCCATTTGTTTAGATCTGACTTTTTAGTGTGAAAATTCTGTTTTCATATATTTTCTGGGTTCTTCTTGGCACTTAAGTATTTTATATTGTCTGCAGTTATTTTAAACGGAATTTCGCTTTCACCCTCTTCCTTCTGGGTTTTTTGGTAACAGAAATGCTGATGATTTATGGGTGTTTTATTTTATATCCTGCAACTTTACTACAGAAGTTGCTGATCGTTTTAAGGAATTTTTTGTTTTACTGGGCTTCTCTAAGTATACCGTCATATCATTTGCACAGAGTGATAGTTTTGTTTTCTCGTCTTACTGTTAGCATTTCCAGTGTAATATTAAATAATAGTGGCAATTATGGACACTTGCTTTGCTCCTCATCTTACTCATAAGCCTTCAAGTTTATCCTCATTATAGATACTGCTTGCTCTTGAGTTTTGATAAATAGTACTTACCGTTTTTAAGAAAAACTCTTTATTCCTTCGCTTTCTATTGTATTTAATAGGAATGGGTATTATATTTTGTCAAAGACCTTTTCTGCACATGTTGATCATCCTACCATTTTTGTTACCGATATGGTTAATAGTTGTTACAGTTAAATTACGTTATATTGAGCCCTTATTTCTGGTATAAATCATACCCCACATGGTCATAGTATTTGATCTATGATTTATTATTGTAATTTCCTTGCTGGTATTTTATTTACAATTTTTTTTTATATCAGTATTCATTAGGGAATCATCCATGAGCAAAAATTTTGCAAAAATTTCTCTGTGAGAAGGTAACTGTTTCAACACATGTCCTCTAGATCATCTTGGTCGGTCAGAATTCTTGAGTCTTTAAAGGTTATGTTTCTAAATATTGTTATTGTTCAAATTGTTCTTCTGGGTCTGCTTACTTTATTCTAAATCAGTTCATATAAGTCTTACAAGGTTTCTCTGAAACCATCCCTTTCATAATTTCTTTCTGTGCCAACAGTATTCCATTATATCAATGTACCATACTTTGAATAGTTATTCTCTAGTTGATGGGCATCACCTTTAAGTTTCTAGTTTTTTGCCACCACAAAAACAGAGCTTCTATGAATATTTTTATATAAATATATCCTTTCAGACCTTTGGAAATGATGGTTTAGTTGAGCTTTGTACAAAAGTAGGCATTTTAATAAGGAAGTGCACTCTACGAGGAGAAAACATGAGAAAGTATGAATATGAGAGATGGAATGCCAAGTGTGAGAAACAGAAAGAACACCAGTTTGCACAGCAGTGTCGGTGAATCAGTCAGTTGGTATTTATTAAATACCTACTGTTAGGCACTGTACTGTGAATAAGAAGGAAGGAAGGTTGGGGGCAGATCAGAAAGGCCAAAGGAGTTTATATTTGATCATAAAGTCATAAGGAGCCATTTGAATGGCTAATTGGGTAGGGGAATGACATGATCTGACTTTTACTTTATAGAGTGGCTCTGCTGTTTCAATGAAATGTTAAACATGGTGCTACATAAACCTTAAAGTTCCTTATAAATAAGTTATTATTAGAACATGATTCAATTCATAACAGTTCATTTGACACCACATTTTCTTTTATGCTTCTGTGGAATCGATGTATTTTAATACTGAAGTTTAAAGGATATTGAAGATAATCTGAATACTTATACTAGTTTTTATTCCTAAGTATAAACCGTGTTTTCCTAATGTTTCTGCCTTCCTAAATATCTAGTGTTGAACCCTTGGAGTCCATTCTCTCCCTGCTGCCCTCCTGCCATCTGTTACTCCCTATCCTTTCAGATTATCTTCTATATAATTATTTGCATGTTGTCCCTTACTATTAGAATGTATGCTCCTTCAAGGCATTGACTTACCTGTTTATGTATTCCAGTGCTTCACATAGTAACTGGCTATACATTAAAAATTATATTTTTGCCCTTTTTTGTGGGGGGAGTTAAGTGACTTGCCCAAGGTCACACGGCTAGTAAGTGTTAAGTGTCTGAATGCAGATTTGAACTCAGTTCCTCCTGACTCCAGGGCCAGTGCTCTATTCACAGTGCCACCTAGCTGCCCTATACATTTAAAAATTGATAGCATGTTGACTAGAATCAGTATTAAGTGAAACTCAAATTTTATGAATTGTTTCCTTTTTTGGCAACATTTGTTACCCTGGAGTGAAGATAAGGTGGTAATATTCCTAGAGAGGTGCAATAAAAGGTCTAAGTCCTTACATCTGTAAATGATAACTTGATTATTTCTAACAGCTTCCCATCATAATACATTACAATATGTACACTTTGAGTAAGAGTAAGAAAGGAGAGGAATGTTATGATTATATAGGTTAAAAATACTAAAGGAGAACACATTTCTTTTTCCTTTCTCTTGTGAACTCAGAGCCAGCTGATCTAAGATTTGGGTTATCCGCTGAATCAATAAACAATCTCCTTTCTTCTCTTGATACTGGCAATGTACTCTCCTCAAAGCTACGTACCTCTTCCCCCAAGGGCGAAGTCTCCCTAACAGGTCTCTCAGCTTCTAGGCTCTCCACCTCCACTCTTATCTACTGGTCAGATTAATCTTCCTAATGAATGGGTCTAGTCATGTTACTCCACGTTCAGAATATTTCAATTTGTCCCTTGGAATTCAAAACACTTTAAAATGTGGCTCTAAACTATGGTTTCATCTTTTTACTGTTTCCTTTTACATATTCTGTACCCCCAAATCTCATACATAATTGCCTATCTCCGTACATTTGTTCACACTCTGAATATCTGTGAGAATGAGAATTCTTCTCTCCCTTCCTGTTGACCTCCTTCCCCTGGGTTCCACTGAAATGCTGCTGTTTAATGGAGCTTTCCCTTTTTTCCTCCATCTGGAAATGGTATTTCCTTATCTAATCTCACAGTATTTTTGTACTCCTTTTATACAGCATGTCTTAGAAGTCTTAGTGCAGTTTTAAACATAGTATAAGACTTTTGGGTTCACTCTGTACTTAATTCTTTTGAAAAATATTATATTTTTTTTGTGTGTGTCTTATCACCCATATTAGCCTATAACCTTCTTAAAGCTATAACCTTTCTTAACTAATCTTTACAGTATTACAGAAGCATATTTATTGAGTTAAATTATTTAATCCTTCTGTTTTTCCTAGCACTTAGTAATTGCTTTGTACATAGTAGGAATTTTAACAAATATTCATTGAATCAATGAGGAGGCTACAGACTTCGGAAGTCTAAGCATTAAAAGATGCAGATAGCATTTGAGCTAGAATTCAAAACGGCTAACAAGAAGACCAGGACTAACAAAAATTAAAACTAGTTTTTTAAAAGATTGAAAGAATCAATAAATCTTTTAGCTACCTTGATTGAAATGACTATAACAAGATTAAGTTATTTGCACAAGTCACTCAGACTGGATTTCTTTTTTTTTTTTTTTGATATGAGAT
>CM053581.1:391522063-391553649 GCA_028627135.1 Pseudochirops cupreus | reverse complement strand
CCGGCAGACTGGATAATAAAGACTCCAAGACCAAGGCCCAAGACGGCGATCCGTCCAGGCCACTCAACGCAAGAGCTCTGGACGGAAACAATTGCTCAGTCCCCCTGCTGCCTGCAGGCCGCAGGCGGGAAGCTGCAAAGCCGAGGCGTAAAATAGTCTTTTAGGTAAGCCTGCGTTTGGCATTTGAACAATGTGGCCAACCCATTAGAGTTGCGCTCTCTGCAATAGAGTCTGAATGCTTGACTTGCTTGGCTTGACTTCTCTTGGTTCAGCTTGAGAAAGGATCTCACTGTCTGGTACCCTATCTTGCCAGGTGATCTTCAGAATAGACAATTCGAATGGAAGTGGTTCAGTTTCCTGGCATGGCACTGGTATACTATCCAGGTTTCATAGGAACACAATAATGAGATTAGCACAATGACTCTGTAGACCTTCACTTTGGTAGATAGCCTAACACCTCTTCTTTCCCACACTTTCCTTCAGAGCCTCTCAAAAGCTAGCTCTGGCCGTGTGTCGACCTTGTCATCTATGTATAGCAGGAAAATCTATGCAATAGAAGGTCAAATGACTGACAATTTCCATTAATATTGCATATTAAATTTTACACAGGACTTTACTCACAACCACCTTGTGAAGTAAGTAGCACAAGCATGAGAGTCCCCTCCAACAAAACAGTTTTAACTCTGGATTCATATAACCAGGTTCATCCTGAGGAGGTCTTGATCACTAAACAAGAGGTCAATTTTCTCTTCTTTCACCCATGCTCTCTTTGTCCCCACCCCAAAGTAGCCCCAGGGACATCTCTAAAACAAAGCATAGGAATGACTCTTATCTAGAAAAGTCTCCTCTCATGCTGAGTAGCGAGGTCTCTTTTAGAAAAGGTATTCAAGGTACATCATGGGTTCAAAGTATAAAACAGTGATTTATTCCATCAACTATGAAAAAAGAGTAAAGCATAAAAGTTTCTTAAGTACACATTCATATAAAAGTACACATTCATATGTGAGATATTCTCCCAAAAGATGAAAATCAGTTAAGTGGGACTGCAGAAATAGACATTTTACTTTCATCTCAGACCTGTATTATTTGAATAATTCACAAAGTACAGATCTCCTGGCTGACTGAAACATGAATCGAACTTTTTTAGTCCTTTCAGATGTCATATGATCCTGCAGATGGTATTTCTTTTTCTCTAAAAAGTAGTGCTTTTGCAGAAACTAACTTCCACTGGGCAGTCAGCACCCAACTCAGAAACTCTCATCCTTTTAAATTCATGAGGTTCTTGCCAGGGTTGGAAATGTCCATTTTAAAAATTGCTGGCTGTTGGTCTGCACTCGGGGAATAAAGCAGAATGTATCCAAGAACTAATGCTCACCTAGGCATACACATATTCTTGCAGCCATGGACATGTAGTTGCCATTGCCACCGAGAAGGAAGGAGAGAGAACCCTCTCCCCTTGGGCCCTACTGGAAATGCAAGGGAGAAGAAATTCTGGAAGAGTACCAAAAGAAAGAGAGTTGTTTTTCCTTAGTTTCTCTTATAGTGGACCAAATGGGCTGCCCTCCTGACTAATCATCTTTTGCAGTTAGGGGGAAGTATTAATAAGTAGTTACTGTATCATCTCTGGAAAGTGAATGTTGCTCAACAAAGAACAACTTTATTGTTGTCCCTTCTGCTCTAGGGATTATTTCTGTTATATATTCTCCCCTCAGCTAAATATTTGCTATATCCAGGACATCAGCAAGGGTTCTCTTTTACATTAAACTATATCTCCAATTCTGGATAGTTCTCTGGGGGACCTTGGGAGATGAAAACATTGTTCTTTTAAGTGTCTTCCCCAGTGTTTTGCATTAAAGAATCTCAATAATGTTCGCACAGAACAATTTTTATTGGCCTCTTGCATGTCGCTCACAGAGTCTTATTCAGTTCCCAGATAATCCCCCAAAAATCTTTTATAAGGACTGCATTGCTGGTGGGCCTTGGGATTTCACTTGTTCCCAAATACAAAGTTATACAAATTCAACACATAAACATTTTACGACGTTCTCTTATATTATTGCTGGCTTGGTACTTCAAAAAGCTTGTCTTGACCCAAAGAGAATTCTCAAAGAAAAAAATGAAACAGAAACAGCAGTAACAGAAAAGTGATAAAGGGAAAAGAAAAATAAGCCTAAATAGGATTCTTCATTCTGAGAAGAGTTTCAGTCACAAAAGAGCTCTCAGAGTATGTAGGGCTCTCCTAACAGGGATTGGTGATTTGGGGGTCATCTAGAAGTCAGTCACTTTCTTGTATTTGGGTAAGAAACTAAAGTGTCCTGGGTGAAAATTCCTTCCACACTTCCTTTTAGTACAGTCGTTCAAGTTCTCCAGTAGATCCCTCTATAACACTAAGTGTAATTCCAGAAGAAAGTCTGAATACAATTTGTGATACCTTACAAATGCTTAAGAAACCCAACATTTCTCTACAACAATCTACAACATCCAAACAGAGGTCCACATTTGTCCAACAATTGGACAAACAGGCTAGCTTGGAAAGAAATGAAACAGATTCAGATGAGCCCTGAAAATGTATGAGACTCCCTAAAAGGGAATAAAGACCTGGTGTAGGTAGGAATCAATCCTTCAAATCCTAGATGAGCCACCACAATGTAGTGTTCTGGGATATATTCTTCCCAACTCATCCTCATAGATAGGGTCCTAGTGGGATAACCACTCTAGGTTCAAGGTACTCTATGGCATTATACTCTTAGGGCTATAGCTCTACCTGTGTGCTTAATTTATTGCTATTCAGCAAGATGATTCAATTAGCTTAAAGAAATGCGATTACTAGGGGGCAGCTAGGTGGCACAATGAATAGAGCACTGGCCTTGCAGTTAGGAGGACCTGAGTTCAAATCCAGTCTCAGACACTTGACACACTTACTAGCTGTGTTATCTTGGGCAAGTCACTTAACCCCAGTTGCTTTGCCTTCCCCCTCCAAAAAGAAAAGAAAAGCAATTACTGAAATAAAATTGTAAGAATAGTAGCAACAAGACATCTCCCACACAAATCTAGGTCACATTTCCCATGGATACACATATTACCACTAGGAAAAGTAGACACACAGATGTTTCCAAGAGATATACATATATAGCTAAGGTGTTGGAGAAGAGGAGAGAGCAAGTTTCTTAGGTGGGAGAAAGGATACTTTCAGTAGCTGGAGGAGAAAGAAGGAACACCTTTCTTTCACCTTGGAAGTTTTGACTTTTTGAAGCCCTAAATCCAGTCTTTGCCTATGAGACAAAGCCAGCAAGGAAAGACAGCCAAATGCAGGCCTCACCAATTAACACGTCTTGAGTCATAGAATCATAGGATTGGAAAGAACACAGTGGGTAGATTCCCTCTGCAACATCCCAGACACATGGTTGTTCAGCTATTGCTTATGAATGCCTTGAGTGTTGAGGAACCACTAACACATGTGACTGTTCTGTTAAGAAGTTTTTGTGTTTATCAAACTGTGATCTCCCTCCTTCTATCTTTCTCACATTCATCCTAACAAAGAAGAATAAGTCTTGGGGAAGTGAATAGAGCACTGGCCTTTGGAGTTAGGAGGACCTGAGTTCAAATCCAGCCTCAGACACTTGACACTTAACTAGCTGTGTGACCTTGGGCAAGTCACTTAACTACAATTGACTTGCCTTCCCCCCTCCAAAAAAAAAAAAGAATAAGTCTTATTTCTTTCCCATTATGCCCTTTCAAATGTTTGAATGCACTGATGAAGTTTCCCTGAGAAGTCTTCAGGCAAAACATCCTCAGTTCTTTCAGGTGATCCTCATAGGACCTGGTTTGAATCACCTTAGCCTTCTATTCCTTTTACCTAGCAGAGTTGGTACCTATGCCAGTGGAGGAAACCTCATTGCTACCTCCCACCAAAAGGGAGATACTATGAGATATGAAGTACCTGACTTATCCCAAAAAATGTCCTCTATCCCACAGGACAATAGGAATAAATTCATTCACTCTCTTCCATAGTTCAACTCCAGCATTGAGGTTAAGAGCAAATGAAAATGTGTGTTTTCTCCTTCTTCTAATCCCAAGGGAGTTTCTTAATCTAGCAAGTATGAAGGAGAATGAAGGGCAGGATTGGATGGACAATGGAGGTGATGCCAAGTTAGAATCTTTGTGGCTGACCAGGAGGACAAGGCAGTAATTCTTTGCCCCTCCACTGAAGCGTTTAGAAGAGAAGAGGAACACAATTAGATCTATGTATAATGACATTAATTAAGCAGCAGTTGTCTGATGGCTTGATGAGGGGGTGGGAGAAGAAGAGGGGAAAGACTAGTTAGGGGGTTATTGCATTAGGATGGTAATGAGAGCCTATACTAGGATGGTGAAAGTGGGACTACACAGGAGGGGACAGACACGAGAGATATCAACTTTGTTGCAACCATTAATGTACTTTTAAGGATTTATGACTGGGGCAAGTTTGGAATTAAAAAAAAATAACAGATGTTTCTTAATTCTCTTGATAGGAAACACCTGAACAAAGCAGCCAGAGGATTCATTCCTATGGTTGTACAAACTTAAAAATTCACATCACTTTAATCCACCAAACATTTATTAAATGCCTGCTTTACAGGGAGTGAGCAGTTTTATGGCACAGTAGATAGAGGGATGGCCTTTGGTAGCTGGCACATATGGAAGGCAGGACTTCCTGATTCTCAGGCCTTTTTGTGTTTCTCTTCTTGGTATAGCTTCAAAATAAATAAGTACCCATTTTGTAAAAACTAATGCATGTTAACGGGTTAAATGAAACTGGGGCATTCATCACAGGAGGCCAATTGTGGGGGGAACACACTGGAAAGGCAACTTCTGCTGATAGCATTAGAGAAAGCTATACTGAACACTCAGGAATACTCCTGGAACACGGAGGTTGAGATGGAGCCAGGCTCACTTTGGGAATTGTTTTTTTCCCTAGACCTGTAACTCACAAAGTCCAGATCTTCTGGCCACACAGAATGGTGCTTTAGACCATTCAGATTCAGGACATCCTGTTGGTGGTCATCTTCTCCTCTGAAAAGTGGCATACTCTCCAGGAAACATCTCTTTTTGATCAGTTTACACGGACTTAGGACCCCAAAATTCTCAAACCTATGAAGTAGCTGCCAAGGCTGGGTACATCCATCTTTCAGCAATGCTGTTTGATCTGTGCTCAGAAAAAAAAAAAGCAACCAGAGAAAAAGGAAACAGGGACTTTAGGTCATGGCTCAGACTCACCTAGGCTAATATTGTTTGTGGGGGTAGGGAAGGAGAGAGAAATCCACACCACCACCACACCTCAAATCAAAAAGTGAGTTGATAGAGTCCCAAATTACAATCTAAACTGAGGGGTGTCTGTGTGTGAAGGCTTTATATACCTCTTTTTTTTTTTTTTGCTTTTTGAAGGGGGGAGGGCAGGGCAATTTGAGTTAAGTGACTTGCCCAAGGTCACACGGCTAGTAAGTGTTAAGTGTCTGAGGTCACATTTGAACTCAGGTTTGAAGTCAGGTCGTCCTGACTCCAGGGCTGGTGCTCTCTTCACTGTGCCAACTAGCTGCTCCCTTTATATACCTCTTAAGGCCCATTGAGGGAGTAACTCTTCCTGGTTCAGTCTTTACACTTTTAAAATTTTTTATTTAAAAAAATTTTTTTTTTGGTAAATAGTATTTTACTTTTTCTAATTACATGTGAAGATAGTTTTCAACATTCATTTTTTTCTCCCTCTCTCCCCAAGATGGCAAGCAATCTGATATAGGTTATACATGAGCAACCATGTAAACGTGTTTCTACTTTAGTTATATTATGAAAGAAGAAATGGAACAAAAGGGAAAAGACACATACACACACAAAAATGGAAATAGTATCCTTTGGGGGTGGCGAGGTGGCACAGTGAATAGAGCACCAGCCAGCCCTGGCATCAGGAGGACCCGATTTCAAATTTGACCTGCTCTAACACTTACTAGCCTTGTGACCTTGAGCAAGTCACTTAACTCCAATTGCCCTCCAAAAAGCAAAACAAAAACAAAAACAAAAACAAACCTGTATCCTTCAATCTGAATTCAGACTCCATAGTTCTTTTTCTAGATGTGGGTAGCATTTTCCTCTCCATTTCCAAGCCAGCACACAATGTACTACGTACAATGTTTTCCTGGTTCTTCTCATTTCATTCAGCATCGTTTCATGTAAGTCTTTCCAGGTTTTTATGAAATCATCCTGTTTATCATTTCTTTTTTTAAAAATTAATTTACTTTTAGTTTTCAACAATCACTTTTATAAGATTTTGAGTTCTAAATTTTTCCTGCTCTCTCCTCACTCCCCTCCTCAAGATGACATGCAATCTGATATAGGTTATATATGTACAATTATATTAAACATATTTCCACATTAGTCATGTTGTAGGAGAGGAAAAAGAACGAAAGGGAAAAGCCACAAGAAAGAAAAAAAAGAGAGAAAATAGCATGCTTTAATTCAGACTCCATAATTCTTCTTTGGTTGTGGATAGCATTTTCCATCATGAGTCTTTTGAAATTTTCTTAGCTCACTGCATTGCTGAGAAGAGCTAAGTCTATCAAAGTTGGTTATCACACAATGTTGCTCTTGCTGTGTACAGTGTTCTCCTGGTTCTGCTCACTTTACTGAGCATCCCTTCACGTCTTTTGAAGTTTTTCTGAAAGTTGTCTGCTCATTGTTTCTTATGGCACTTCTTAGCATTTCTTATAATTATCCATTATATTCACATACCCCAACTTTTTCAGCCACTCCCCAGTTGATGGGTATCCCCTCAAATTCCAATTCTTTGCTGCCACAAAAAAACCTGCTATAAATATTTTTGTATGTGTAGGTCTTTTCCCCCCTTTTTATGATCTTTTTGGGCTACAGACCTAGTAGTGGTATTGCTGGATCAAGGTGTATGCACAGCTTGATTGCCCTTTGGGCATAGTTCTCAATTGCTCTCCAGAATGGTTGGATCAGTTTACAACTCCACCAACAGTGCAGTAGTGTCCCCTTAATTTTCCCATATCTTCCCCAACATTTATATTTTTTTTCTGTCATATTAGCCAATCTGATAGTTGTGAGGTGGTAACTCAGAGTTGTTTTAATTTGCATTTCTCTAATCAGTAGTGTTTGGAGCTTGTTTCTTAATATGACTATAAATAGCTTTAATTTCTTCATCTGAAAAGTGTTTGTTTATATCCTTTGATCATTTATCAATTGAGGAATGACTTGCATTTTATAAATTTGACTCAGTCCTCTATATATTTTAGAAATGAAACCTTTGCTATAAAAATTATTTCCAGCTTTCTGCTTTCCTTCTAATCTTGGCTGCATTGGTTTTGTTTGTATAAAAGCTTTTTTATTTAACGTAATCAAAATTATCCATTTTGTATCTCATAATGTTCTCTATCTTGTTTGACCATCAATTCTTCGGTTCTCCATAGATCAGACTTGCTCTCCTAACTTGCTTACGGTATCACCCATTATGTCTAAATGATGTACCCATTTTGACCTTATCTTAGAATACAGTGTGAGGTATTGATGGATGCCCGATTTCTGCCATACTGTTTTTCTAGTATTCCCTGCAGTTTTTGTCCAATAGTGAGTCCTTATCTCCGAAGCTGGAGTCTTTGGGTTTATCATATAGTAGATTACTATGATCATTGAGTACTGATCTTAGGTACCTAATCTATCCCACTGATCCACCATTCTATTTCTTAGGCACCACCAAATGGTTCAGATGATTGCCCTATAATTTAGATCTGTATGGCTAGGCCACCTTCCTTTGCATTTTTTCCCATTAATTCTCTTGATATTCTTGAATTTTTGTTTTTCTAGACTAATTTTTATTTATTTATTTGTCAGGGTTCTCTTTCCGAGTACCCTAACTTGCCAGCAGGGGCAACCGGTTACTTACTCTACTAATGGATGCTAGTGTACCTTTTAGAACAGAAGAGTCACAGCTCTGAGGTCCAAACAGAAAAAATTTATTAAGGTCTCTCTATGGGAAAGCCTTACAGCCAGATCTTAAGGCAGGCTTCAAAGAAAACTCCAAGGCTTAGATCTTATATATCCCCCAGATCCACCTACCACACGTGACAGAGCCCAGCTGAACGGAATTGTGAGAGGGGGAGTGCAATTACAAGGGTATGAAGGCCCCAGGGTGTGGAGACACCAATCAGGAACAGCAGGTAACCCCACGCAAGAGAGTCTTGAGCAATGCAGTATCCCCTGGCTGGGGACAGTGCAGTATGCTCTGACCTCTATGTGACCCAACTAATTCTTGGGCTTCAAACACTTCCCTGTGCCTTGACACAACCATTTGCAATCTTGCACATATATTCTAATCCTCAAATTTATTTTGTATTTTTTCTAGCTCTATAAAATAATTTTTTGGTAGTTTGATTGGTATGGCAATGAATAGGTAAATTAATTTAGGCAGAATTGTCATTTTTGTTGCATTATCTCAGCCTATCCATGAGCAACTGATATTTTTCCATTTGTGTAGGTCTGACTTTATTTGTGTGAAAAATGTTTTGTAATTTTGTTCATATGGTTCCTCATTTTGTCTTGCATCCAGACTCCCAAATATTTCATATTGTCTATACTTATTTTAAATGGAATTTCTCTTTCTCTCTCTTCTTGTTGAACTTGGTTGGTAATATATGAAAATGCTGATGATTTATGTGGGCTTATTTTATATCCTGCAACTTTGCTAAAGTTGTTCATCATTTCAAGTAAATTTTTAGTTGATTCTCTAAGATTCTCTAATATACCTCCATATCATCGGCAAAGAGTGATAGTTTTGTTTGTTCATTACCTAGTGTAATTCACTTCAATTATCCTTGCTTCACCTTTCATCTTACTGGGAAGGTTTCTAGCTTATCCCCATTACAGATAATGCTTACTTATGGTTTCAGATAGATACTACTTATCAATTTAAGGAAAACTCCATTTACTCCTATATTCTCTCATGTTTTTAATAGGAATGGATGCTGAATTTTGTGAAAAAGCTTTTTCTGCATTTATTGAGATAATCATATGATTTCTGTTGGTTTTGTTACTGATATGGTCAGTAACAAACAATAATAGTTTTCCTAATACTGAACTAGCTTTTCATTCTTGGTATAAATCCCACCTGGTCATAGTGTATTATCCTTATTATAAATTGCTGTAATCTCATTGCTTGTACTTTGTTCAAAAATTTTGAATCAATATTCATTAGGCAAATTAGTCTATAATTCAGTTTTGGGTCTTCCTGGTTCAGGTGTTAGCACCATATTTTGTCATAAAAGGAATTTGTTAGAATTCTTTCTTTGGCTATTTTTCACGAATTGTATAGTATTGGGATTAAGTGTTCTTTAAATGATTGATAGAAATCACTTGTAAATCCATCTGGCACTGGAGACTTTTTCTTAGGGAGTTCATTGATGACTTGTTTAATTTCTTTTTTTTTAATGGGGTTATTTGAATATTTTTTCCTCTTCTACTAATCTGGGCAATTTCAAAAAATAACATTCATCCATTTCACTTAGATTGTCAGATTTATTGACATATGGTTGGGTGAAATAGCTCCTAATTATTGTTTTAATTTCATCTTCATCAATGGTGAATTCACCATTTTCATTTTTGATAGTGGTAACTTGGTTTTCTTCTTTCTTTTTTTTTAAATAAAATTAATCAAAGTTAATCTCTTTATTGTTTTTTATGGCTCTCAGTTTTTTTTTTAATTTTTAATTTTTTCCTTTTTTTTTTGGAGGGGGAAGGCAGGGCAGTTGGGGTTAAGTGACTTGCCCAAGGTCACACAGCTAGTTCCTGTTAAGTGTCTGAGGCTGCATTTGGACTCAGGTCCTCCTGACTCCAGGGCCGGTGCTCTATTCACTGTGCTACGTAGCTGCCCCTAGTTTTATTTATTAATCCAATAGTTGTTACTTTCAATTTTGTTAATATCTTCTTTGATTTTCAGGATATCTAATTTGGTATTTAACTGAGGATTTTTAATTTATTCTTTTTCTAGTTTTTTAAATTGCACGCCCAATTCAATGATCTGCTCTCTCTATTTTATTCATGTAAACATTTAGAGATAAGAAACTTCCCCAATGTACTGCTTTGGTTGCATCTCATAAATTTTGGTATGTTGTCTCATTATTGCCATTCTCTTTGATGAAATTATTGATTGTTTCTATGACTTATTGTGTAACCCACTCATTCTTTAGGATTAGATTAGTTTTCAATTAATTTTAATCAATCTTTCTATGGTCGTTTACTATATGTAATTTTTATTGCATCATAATCTGAAAAGGATTCATTTAATATTTGTCTTTCTACATTTGGTTGTGAGGTTTTTATGTCCTAATACATGATCAATTTTTGTGTAGGTGTCATGTACCCCAAAGGAAAGGTATATTCCTTTCTATTCCCTTTCAATTTTCTCCAGAGATCTGTTATATCTAACTTTTCTGAAATTCTATTCATCTCCTTAACTTCTTTCTTGTTTATTTTGTGATCATATTTATCTAGTTCTTAGAGGGGGAAGTTGAGGTTCCCCAGTAGTATAGTTTTGCTGTCTATTTCTTTCTGTAGCTTATTCAACTTCTCCTCTAAGAATTGGGATGCTATACCACTTGGTGCATATATGTTTAGAATTGATATTATTTCAATGTCTGTGGTACCTTTCGGCAAGATATACCTTCCTTCCTTATTTCTTTTAACTAGATCTATTTTTGTTTTTGCTTTGTATAAGATCAGAATTGCGACCTCTGCTTTTTTGTGTTTTAAACTTCAGCTGAAGCATGATATATTCTGCTCCAGACTTTTACCTTTACTCTGTGGGTGTTTCTCTGCTTCAAATGTGTTTCTCTTAAACAATATATTGTAGGATTCTGGCTTTTAATCCACTCTGTTATTTCTCTTTCATTTTATGGGAGAGTTCATCCTATTCACATTCACAATTAACTGTGCATTTCCCCCCATCCTATTTCCCTCCTTTTTATATTTTTCTCTCTCCTTTCACTTTATCCCTCCTCACTAGTGTTTTGCTTCTGACCACTGCCTCCCTTAATCTGCCCACTCTTCTATCAGCCTCCCCCCTCCCTTTTCTTTCCCCTTTCCTCTCTTACTTTCCTATAGGGAAAGATAGATTTCTCTACCTGAGTGTGTATGTTACTCCCTCTTTTAGTCAATTCTGATGAGAACAAGGTTCAAACAATGCTCTCCCCTTCTCTTCTTCCCCTCTAATGGAATAGGTCTTTCATGTCTCTTCATGTGATATAATTTACCCAGTTCTTCCTCCCCCTTTCCTCTTCTCCCAGTACAATCCTTTTTTTCACCCCTTAATTATTTTTTCATCATCACATCAAAGTCAACTTATACTCACACCCTCTAAATATACTTTTTCTAACTGACCTAATAGAGATACAGTTCTTAAGAGTGACAAGTATCATCTTCCCATGGAGGGCTGTAAACAGTTTAACCTTATTGAATACAATATATGTATTGGTTCTTTTATTTCCTGTTTACCTTCTTATGCTTCTCTTGGGTCTTATGTTTGAAGATGAAATTTTCTGTTCAGCTCTGGTCTTTTCATTAGGAAACTTAAGTCACCTATTTCACTGAATGTCCACCTTTTGCCCTAAAAAATTGTGTTCAGTTTTGCTGGGTAATTGATTCTTGGTTGTAATTCAAGCTCTTTTGCCTTCGGGAATATCATATTCTAAGCCCTCTATAGTGCCAATGAAATATTTCCAGCACCAGTGGTTACTATAAATATATCTGCATAGTGCTCAATTGCAAAATATAACAGACTCTCCATATAGAAGACAGAAGCAAAACATTTATTCAGACACCAGAAAACCACATCCCAACACCAGGAAACTGAATCCATCATAGCAACATAGAAGTTAATGTACCACAATGTAGCAGAGAGCCATGCCATCCTTTAGCCTTCCCACAAACCAAAACAAGACAAATATTTACTCACAAGTCTAACTATCTCCCTTGGAAGCATCCTTTCCTCTAACCATGTCTAGCTTCTCTGACTCCCAGTTTCCTGTGGGCTCTGCTCCACCCTTCGGTAAACTCCTCCCACCGCAGGCTCCATGTGATTGCTGAATGTCAATAGACTGAATGTCTATTGGGGGCAGGGTATATTTTCAAAGCAGGGAGGGTCTTTCAATTCCCTTAGGCTTATTAAGAGGCAGGGAAGATCTTCAAATTCCCATTATCATTACACCCTCCAATCCTTTAATGTAGAAGCTGCTAAATTCTGTATAATTCTGACAATGACTCCTTGATCTTTGGCTGTTGGCAGTATTTCCTCCTTGACCTGATAGTTCTGGAATTTGGCTACAATATTCCTTGGAGTTTTTATTTTGGGATTCTTTCAGGAGGTGATTGGTGGATACTTTCAATGACTATTATACCTTCTAGTTCTAGGATATCAGGGCAGTTTATAATTTTTTATTTTTATTTTTTTATAATTTTTTGAAAGATGCTGTCCAGGTTCTTTTTTTGATCATGGCTTTCAAGTAGTCCAATAAATCTTAAATTACCTCTCCAGGATCTATTTTCCAGATAAGTTGTTTTTCCAATGAGGTATTTTACATTTTCTTCTATTTTTTCCATTCTTTTTATTTTGTTTGACTGATTTTTGATGTCTCATAGAATCATTGGCTTCTACTTGCCCAATTGTAATTTTCAAAGAATTATTTTCTCAGTTGACTTTTGTAACTCCTTTTCTCTTTAGCCAATTCAGCTGTTAAAGGAGTTGTTTTCTTCAGTCAGTTTTTGTGTTTCCTTTTCCAAGATGTTGACTCTTTTTTCATAATTCTCTTGCACAGCTTTCATTTCTTTTTAAAATTCTTCTTCTGCCTCTTTTACTTCATTTTAAAAATCTTTTTTGAGTTCTTCTAAGAGGGCTTTTGGGGCTTGAGACCAATTCATATCCCCCTTTGCACTTTGCCATCTTCTGAGTTTGTGTTTTTTATTTTCCCTGTTGCCACAGTAGCTTTCTATTGCCAGTGCTTCTTTTTGGTTTTTTGTCCATTTTTTAAAAAGTTAAGCTCTGCTACTGGGGTACAGGGGGACACTGTCTCAAGTTTCTTTCACTGGGGACCAGGGGCCTGGTCACTATTTCCTCTGGGGCCTCAAGTGCTTCTGGCTTGCCCACTGCACTAGGGTGACCTGACCTCATTGTGCCGGTTGTGTCCTGGGATTCCAGGGCTGGCAATTTGCCTGCTGTGTTGAAGCTGGAGACCTCACAGCTGGCCTGTTATGCCACTGGCCTCCTGAACCAGAACCACAGGGCTTTGGTTACTGATCTGTGCTGTGGCTAAAAGCATCCAGCTGGATACCTCTTGTGCTGGACAGCACCCCCCTTCTACCCAAGGGAGACGGACCTTTTCTGAAGTTCCTGTACGTTATCTTGGACTGGAAAATTGTTTCACTCTATCTTTTTGTGGATTCTGTTGCTCCAGAATTCTTTTAAAGACTTGATTTAATGTTGTTTCTGAGGGAAACTGGGGAGAGCCCAGGCAACTTCCTGGTTTCTCTTCGCCATCTTGGCTCCACCCCTTTTCAAACACTTTTGACCCCACTCTCCCTTGTTCCACTGTAAAGGGCCAGCTCAATGCAGTTCTCTAATCTAACCTACTTCATTATAGTAAATAAAATTAGCTATAAAATAAAATCTTGTTTTTTTATTTCAGAAGTGAGAATTTTCCCCCCCTTTGTCTATAAATGGTGATTGTGTATTTAAAAGCCAGCTAACCAGACTTTGCATAAATGGAAAGACATCCCTCTTGGAATTAAGTCTATTCTGCTCACCTCTACTCACCAGGGGAATTATTATACAGCATGAGAAGTGTCAAACACAAATTGGTTTTTCCTTAAGTGATAGTCTAGCAACCTCAATTGGTTCTCCAGAAATTCAATTACCTCCATCTCAGTTGTTCATTGGAATTGTTAGATACTCTGACTAACGTATTAAAATGACAATCTTAATAATAGTCCTTAAAGAGATAAATCACTGCTGTTATTCTTCTTGAAGTTCCTTTGATATCTGCCTGGGAGATGTGATTTTTCGGTTTGTGTTTGTTTTTACTGCTTAAAGGCAATGGCAGCCACATGCTTGCTTAGTCAGACATCACTAGACAAGAGCATGTTGTTAACTGTTCCAAGGATCACACTACTGTGATGAGTTGGGTTTTTTTGCTTGTTTGTTTTTTAGTTTTTAATTACCTCTCTGGGAAAAATCTAGGTGTCTAAGGATATAAGGTGGAGAGACGATCTGCAACTGTCTTTGTCTGAATGACAGCTAAAGCTAGCCCTTCCTTACATCCATAAAGACCAGGGCACTCTCCCCTGGCACAGAGACAATTGTTGCTTCAAAGTGGGACTTCGGTGGTTTAATTTTATTTCAGTTCTGGGTGCTAGGAAATAACACCAAATGAAGCTCAAAACTTTCAAACAGAGGCATTTCCTTCACTTATACATGGCAGGGAAACCAACTTTTTTTTTTGCCATCAACACCCACAACTTCCAGCAGAATTCTCGCTCAGCATGGAATGTACAAAACGAGTTGACTCTCTGAGTGACTTTTCATGGGCCCAATCAGCGGGGGTTTAGGAGCGGCCAGCTCCACCCCGCTCCCTGACTCTCTTTGGCTAGTCCCCATGGCGGGGAGGAGAGAAGGAGGCAGTGGGAGGAGGGAGGTACCTGGAACAGGGAGTGATGTCAGCTCCCAGCTCACTGCCTTCCCGGATTCCTGACATGGTGCGAGAGGGAGAGCGGGTGGGAAAGCCCAGGAAGGAGAAGCCAAAGGATTCATGTTTTGCAAGCCTGGGGAGGATCAGAGTGCTGAGCTTATGAAGCCTCAGGGGAAGTGAACTCGAACTTTTGCAGCGGTGCTGGCGATTTTACACCCAGGTAAACTTGTTTTGTGGCACTTTGGGAGAAGGGAGGGAAGTAGCATGGTGTGTGCAGAGCGTGTGTTCAGCTGCTGGTCTTTGCAGCTGCCGCTCCTCCCCTTCCAGGGCTTGGTTTCCTTCTCCGATTCCCTCCCTGTTTTCCAGCCGGAACATTCACTTTGGGGAGCGGGGGAGAGAATGGGAAGGGTGTAGTTTAAGCGCTGGCCTTCGCTTTGGTTTTCTACATGGAAAATTCCTGAAGGTTTGCAAACGCAAGGTCTGCCCTTTCTGTCCACTCCCTCTTTGCCCCTCATCTTCCTACCTCTCAGCCCTCCCACCCACAGATCATCCACACCCCATACTGGGGGAGATGTTCGGAAGGGGAGGAAAATCATTTTTTTAAGAGCAAAAGAAAGAGGTGCGTCTAAGGCTTTTCTCAGTCAGTTATTTAGAAATTTCAAGAAAGAAGTTTCTTTGTTGTATTCCCCCCCCCCTCCCCTTTTCACTATTTCCACTATGCATAGCGTATAAGACCAGACAGGATATGAGAAATTCAGTTTAGGCGTTGAATCATATCCCTCTTGGGCACTTCATCAGCTCGTACCTACTACGCTTTAAAACTTCATTGGAAGGCACCTTTCTACAACAGTGAACAATTCTGTCTTCTCTACTCCATCCCTCTTATCTTTTAAAACCGGATAACTTTCTGTTGCCAAGTTAAATCAGGAGGGTTTTGCGGAATCAATGTTTGTTATGCTTTAAGAAACCATTGACTTATAGAGTCTGCTTTTTGGCTTATTTCTGTAGTATAGTATCTCACTAATGAAGAGTGAATTGGAAGGGTACACTACGTGATTATTTGGGAACAAGATTTTCAAACATGTAGGACTAGAACAAATGTCTCCTTTGAACAACACGGTGTCTAGATCTATGTTACTTTATTTGGAGACCAATCAAATGTAGAAAGGGAAAATGTATTTTTGGAAGCAGAGAATATAGACTTGGTTTTCCCGACTCTGAGAAGAGATTTTGTGAACTCTCATCATTATCCAAGAAGCTGTGATTTGCAGTCTCCCAGATGTTTTAACCCAGGCACTGAATCAGTCGTCAGCAGACGGCATTTGAGGTTTTTCTTTAAAAAATAAAATAAAAAAAGTATGAAATGATGATCAAGAATTGTTTCTCTTTGCATTGGGCATTGTTCCTCAGAGCATAGTAGCATGAGCCCTTGATGCCAACTAGTAGAAAAATTGTTACTGGTTTCATTGTGAGTAAAGCTGGTTCCTTGATTTGGGCATCAGTCTCCTGTTATCAAAGAGAACCAGTAGATGGGGAAAGAATGCAATCTAGATTTTGTACAATGTAACCTCTAGTTAATAAGTGTTGAGGCAGAGGATGCTTATAAATTATATTAAAAGAATCTTTCATCTTTCCGTTTGACTGACTGACTTCAGAATAAGAAAGCATGGGATTTTGTTTAGTTGGTTGGCTTATGGAAAAATTGAATCCAATTTCTGTTGTATTTCTACAACCTAGAGCAATTTAGCTGCCCAAGCTTATTAAGATGAAGTTGATGTTCAAAGATATACCCTTCTAAAAAGATCAGAATTGTTTCATTTTTGAGGCAGCAGGAGTTGATACCTCTGAAATAGACAGTTTGCATTTTGATATGTTAAGAAATGGATGTAATAGATGGTGTTGAAATTAAAAGTGAATTTACCTATTGCATTTCCAGTGTCATTCTTTCTTCTTTTAGAGAAAATGAAGTGATGGAGAATTCTTCTGGAAGGTCATGTGTGCACTGAAACCATGACTGACACTTTTGTACCATGTAAAATGTAATCCTACATTCCTCATTGTCAGAATGCACATACAAAAAAAAATCAGTCATGTTGAACTTCTTCCAATTTATGTGACAACATAAGCTGTCTTTCAGTAAGTTGTCTTGATGCATCCAAACCAAATTTATGCCTTCTGTTAAAATGCCTGCTTTAGGGCACTGTACTTCTCCAAACAGGTGTTACTTTCAATGTTAATTCACATTTCCATCTCCTGACCCAGAGAGCATTTTTACTGACTCTCCCTCATGCCTAGGATGCTCTCCTCATCTCTACCTCCTGCCTTCCTTCTTGTCTCAGCTAAAGTCCCACCTTCTGCAAGAAGTCTTTGCTAGTCCTTAATCTTAGTGTCTTTCTTCTGACATTACTTCCAATTTATCATTTATATATATCTTGTTCATACATAGTTGTTTACGTGTTGTCTCACTTATTAGACTGTGAGCTCCTTGAGAACAGGGACTGTTTTTTGCCTTTCTTTCTATCCTTAGCATTTCGCGATGCTTGCCATATAGTAGGCACTTAGTAAAGGCTAGCTAGGCATATGTAGTTAGGTGGTGTAGTAGATAGAGACCCAGAACTCAGGCGTAAGTTCTTAGCCACTTACTAGCTGTGTGACCTTAGACAAGTCACTTAACCTCTGTTTGTCTCAGTTTGCTCATCTGTCAAATGGGGATAATAATAGCACCTATCTCCTGGATTGTTTTGAGGATCAAATGAGATAATGCCTAGAACATAGCAAATGACATATAAATGTTGGCTATTTATTTTTATTTAGCTGACTGTCTAGCTCAGTGGTCCTCAACCTGTGGGTCGCGACCCCTTTGGGGGTCGAACAACCCTTTCACAGGGGTCGCCTAAGACCATCAGAAAACACATATTTCCAATGGTCTTAGGAACCGACACCGCTCTTCTATCCGTCTCCAGGTGGGTCCGCCCACATGCTGATACGCCCACATACTAGTATTAAAGGGTTGTGGAATTAGGAAGGTTGAGAACCACTGGTCTAGCTAATAAGGGGTTGATCTGGGGAGCCAGATTTCTTGAACTGGATGCCTCCAGTGGAGGTACATATGCATACTCTGGCTCCATGGAGAGAGGCATGCTAAAGGATTTGTGCTTTGGGATGATGGGGCAATCCTCTATTGGTCCCCATAGTTCCCATTTATTGGGGTTGTGCCAAAGAAGATTGGTGACCGAATTAGGAAGAGCCACCCACTCAGAATTCTTAAAAAGAAGTACCAGTATCTCTACTTTCTCGTTTCCCCTTTTTTGAGTCTGTGGCTTGGCACTCTTAACAGCTTTTCACAAGATGCCATTTTACTCAAGGAGTTCTTGCCATGCACTTAGACAAGTTGGATTCAGTCCAGGTGGATCCTGACTCCAAAGGAGGGAAGCAGGCTTTTTTCTGGTCCTCTCTACCTTATCTTTACAGAAGAAATTTTCCAAGGAAAATCTTTTCTATATTGGACTATGAGGACCTATGAGGCATAACTGTATCATTTCAAGCACAAGTCCTTAGGTGTTGTGCCAGAGCACCAAGTTTCTCCCCATGGAGCTAGAACTTACATGCTCAATTTCATGGGGGGTGCTCAGTACCAGTAGGTCAGGAATGCTTTCCCAATCACCTCCTATTATACTAATAGCTTATTAATTTTGTATGTACAATGGCTGGTCTTCCTGCTTCAGGACTCCTACTCCAATCCATCTTTTTCTCAGCTACCAAAGTGATCTTAAAAAGCACCAGTATCACCTTGGGCAAGTCACTTAATCCCAATTGCCCAGCTTTCTCCCCTCCAAAAAAAAAAAGCAAAAAATAAAACAAACAAAAAAAAGCACCAGTATCTGACTGTCACTCCCTGACTCAGTAAACGTCAATGATTCCGTTGCCTCCTGGATTCAATAGAAAATCATCCTCTTGGCTTTTAAAGCCCTTCCACTACATGGCCCATTCCTGCCTTTCTATTTCATTCCCTTTCACGTGCTCAGCCATCCAGTGACACTGGCTTCCTTGCGTGTTCCTCATTCACAAGAATCTCCTGACAATTCCCCCTTCCCTGCTTGTCTTTTCATTTTTCCCACAATCATCTCCATCTCCTATTCCCTTTACCCGGGCTGTCCTTTGTTCCTTCTTCATTACTGCCTCTTGGCTTCTACGGCATCCTTCAAAACTCAGCTCAAATCCCACCTTCTGAAAAAGACCTTTTCCAGTTCCCCTCTGTTACTAAGGCTTTTCCTCTGAGATTACCTCCAGTTTATCCTGCATATATCTCATTTATACACAATTGTCTGCATGTTGTCTCCCTCATTAGAATGTGACATCTTTGAGGGCGCTTCCTGTTTTACCTGTCTTTGAAACCCTGATGCTTAGCACAGTGCCTGGCTTAATGAAGGCTTGTTTTTTTTTTTAATTAACTTCCATTTATTTTTAGTTTACGTCATTCATTTATACAAGATCTTGAGTTACAAATTTTTTCCCCGTCTTTCCCCTACCCACCACCCCAAAATAGTGATCCCATTGTATACCCCCTCCCCCAATCTGCTCTCTCCTATGTCCTCCCCCATCGCCCTTCTGACTTTCTGGTAGGGCAGGATGGATCTCCCTACCCCAGTGCCTCTATATCTTATTTCCCAGTTGCATGTAAATAATAATAATATATATATATTTTTAAAGATTTGATTTTAAACCTTTAAATTCTAGATTCTTTCCCTTCCTCCCTGGTCACCCACCCCCACTGGGAAGACAAGCAATTCTTAATGAAGGCTTGGTGACTGACTAATGCCTTGTGTGCAGTAGTTATTTTATAAATGTTTTTTGAATCGAATTAGTTTGAATAATGTTTCTGTATATCTGCATGTATCAAATACTGTACAAAAAGAGGGCGATGTGTTTTATGTTATATGGTGCTTTCAAGAGACAAGATCGGAAGCCATGATCTATGATCCTGTCCAGGAGCTCCAGAATGGAGTGACTTTAAAGTAGATGGAAAGGGGCTATCCCAGTAATTGTTTTTGGGTTGTTTCTAAAGGAGCCAAATTATATTGTTATGAAAATAAGTACTGGGGTGGCTAGGTGGCACAGTGAATAGAGCACTGGCCCTGGCGTCAGGAGGACCTGAGTTCAAATGTGACCTCAGACACTTAACACTTACTAGCTGTGTGACCTTGGGCAAGTCACTTAACCCCAATTGCCCTGCCTTCCCCCCCTCCAAAAAGCAAAAACAACAACAACAAAATAAGTATTAAATATGTTAAAGTAATAGTTTAAAATGTGCTGAAGAGGTAGTTTGGGATAGTAGTATGATGCATTTGGAGTCAGAGGGCCTGTGTTCAAATACTGGCTCTGTTACTTTCTAGATGTGTGACTTTGTGTGAGTAACTTTAGGTTTCCATATGTGCAAAATGAAATGGAGAAATAAGAGGAGAGAGTTAATCCAAAAAAGGGAAATCTTGGGAGGAGCTACCATCTGTCTTCCAGCATTTGAAGTGCTCTTGGGTGGAAGAGGGATTGGTCTTGCTCTTCTTGGGCCCAGAAGGCAGAACTAGGAGCTATAGATGAGTTTCTGAGGTGTGATAGATTTAAATTAATCAACATTTAGTAAACACTAAAGTGCCAGGTTTTGTGCTAAGCCTTAGGGATAAAAAAAAGGGCAAAAGACCGTCTTTGTCCTCAAGGAGTTTACAGTGTAACAGGAGACAACATACAACAAATAGGGATCCTGGAGCATATAGGGAATCCGATGTTTACTGAGGCAGGGCGGGACATAGATACTTGTGCTTGACAAGATGACTTTCAGGTAGGTGGTGCAGTGAATGGAGCACCGGCCCTGGAGTCAGGAGGACCTGACTTCAAATCCGACCTCAGACACCTAACACTTACAAGCTGTGTGACCTTGGGCAAGTCACTTAACCCCAATTGCCCTGCCTTTCCCCTCCAAAAAGCAAAAACTAAAAAATAAAATTAATAAGCTATTGATATAATAGGAGGTGATTAGGGGAGCACTTCTGACCTGCTGGAAATGAGCATGTGAGTTCTAGCTCCGTGGGGAGAAACGCCCAAGGACTTGTGCTTGAAATGATACAGCTCTGCCTCATAGGCCCTCATGGCCTTTACCTTAGAAAAATCTCTTCTATAAAGATGAGATAGAGAACACCACCCCAAAAAAACTCTGAAAGGCACTGGACTGAAGAGGGCTGGGGAAGTCTTTCATAGAAGACAGGGTTTTAGATGGGTCTTAAAGAAAGACTGGGAGGTCAGTAGTTTGAAGGGAGGAGGAAAAGCATTCCAGGCAAGGGAGACAGAAAATGCCCTGAGCCGAGAGATGCAGTGCCTTGTAAGGTGGGTCCTCAAGTAGAGGCTAAAGATAACTTTGATCTGTGACTTTACAGACAGTAATTACACAGAGGCAGCTAGGCGGGTGCAGAGCAGCAGGCCTGGAGTGGGGAAGATTCATTAACCTGAGTTCTGATGTGGCTTCAGACACTTACTAGCTGTGTGATCCTGGGTGAATCCCTTAACGCTCTTTGCCTGTGTTTCCTCATTTGTAAAATGAACTGGAAAAGGGAATGGCAAACTGCTTCAGGAATTTTGCCAAGAAAAGCCCAAATGGGGTCACAAAGAGTCGGATGTGACTGAACAACATTCAACCCTTCTTGCCGTGGCTCAGGCCCTTTGAGGTTTATAGTGATATACATTTTTAAAAAATGACACAGTGCCTGCCCTCAGGGGGCTCATGTTGTGCTGGGGGATGTAACCTGTTCACAGATAAATAAAGATGAGCTTTATACCAAACAAATACACAGTGATTTGAGCTTGTCCCCAGAACATCTGGGAGAATCAGAAAAGGCCTCTTGAAGGCGATGTGGAGCCTAGAAGGGAGCACATTCCATTCCAGGAGTGGGGGACAGACAAAGGCACAGGAACGGGCAGGAATTGCTTGTCCATGTTACATTAGGCCAGTTCAGCTGGAGTATAGAGCGCGACAGGAAAAGTGAAGTAAAAGTGAAACTATCTCATCCCTGTCACTATTTGCAGTTTCAGAACTGAAAGGTCTTCTGGTTACCTCCTTTATGTTGCTCCACATGGATTTGAAAGCCGGAGCTCTCCCTGGTAACTGCTGCTTTGATTTTTTGAGTCACTTTATTATTAAAAATAATAACAATAGTTTACATTCTTCATGACTATCCTGGGAGATAATGATTGTTGTGGTCTAGACCTTTTAGTTATATCCTACTCTTTGTGATCTCTTTTTGGGATTTTCTTGGCAAAGATACTGAAGAGGTTTGTCATTTCCTTCTCCAGATCATTTTACAGATGAGGAAACTGAGGCAAACACGGTTAAGTGACTTGTCCAGGGTCACACAGCTAGTGAGTGTCTGAGGCTGGATTTGAACTCAGGAAGATGAGTCTTTGTGGCTCCAGCTGCAGAAGTCTATCCACAGTGCCGCTTAGCTGCCCAGAGATAATTGCAGAGCAGGTAGTATTATCTACATTTTATGGATGGGGAAACAGTCTCAGAGAAGTGATTTGCCTAATGTCACACATAGTGGCTGAGTGGTGGAGAGAAAACTGGACCTGGAGTCAGGCAGACCTGAGTTCAAATCCTGCCTTAGACTTTTACTGGCTGTGTGACCTTGGGCAAGCCATTGTCTGCCTCAGTTTCCTGAACTGTTAAATAGGGATAATAATACCATCTCTCTCCCAGGGTTGTTGTGTGGATCAAATGTGATAGCAGGAGTGAAATGCTTTGCAAACATTACTGTTAGTGTTATTGTGTGCTAGCAAGGAGCGGGGCTGGAATTTCATCCCAGGGTTTCTGAGACCAAGACTGTTATTCTTTTCAACCATGTGACTTGGGTGAAAGTTGGTATATTTATTAAATATATTGTAGAGGATGCTATGGAAGATACAAAGTCCCCAGTCAGCCGTCTAAGCCCATATTTAATCAGATACATGGCTATGTATGCTTTCTGTTCAGAAGCAAAGCTGATTTGAACCAAATTTATTATTTCAATTTGGTCGCAGACAACAGTGGTAAGAAAGAGGGCCATTGCCCCTTCCCGAATGAGAACTGGAGAAACGTAGATAAAGATATAACATCAGAGCAGCACCTTATTCTTATTCTGCTTCACAAGTTAGAGAGACTAAATGACTGAAGCTGTATCGATTCAGTTCCTGCTTGTGTCTTTTTTTAATAACTTTTTTTTTGCTTTTTGGAGGGGGGACGGCAGGGGAATTGGGGTTAAGTGACTTGCCCAAGGTCACACGGCTAGTTTTGTGTTAAGTGTCTGAGGCTGGCTTTGAACTCAGGTCCTCCTGACTCCAGGGCCAGTGCTCTATTCACTGCGCCACCTAGCTGCCCCCTGCTTATGTATTAACAGGGAATCTGGGAGCTACTTGGAAAGGAAAATCTTAAAGTAATAACATAAAGATGAAAGCAGATGCTGAAGGTTTTTGTATTTCCAAATGTCCTGTCCCCAAATCATATTGTTCCTAAAATGAAAGAAATATTTTGAATTGGAGAATCAGTTGTGAATGTATTTTAGGGAGCCATGATTTTTGTGTTCCCTCCTCTGACTGAACAGCTGGAGTTGGTAACAGTTAGCAGGACTGTGTGTTGTTTTGGGAATTGAGAGGAACAAAGAATCCGTTGTCATATCAGCCTTTTATTTTTGCTAAAGTTTGGCTGGTTCCATTAATAAATCAGTCATCACTCTGGAATAGAAACTGCTTGTTGGAGAACTGATAGTTTGCTCTGGGTGTATACAGTTCTGCACATTGGCAGTACTTTATATCATTTGTTTCTTGATGTTAAGTGTACTTTTAAAATTCTGGTAAAAGTTCAGTGGGTTGTATTTTTTAAAATTAAAATTTTTTAACTAAAAAAAATCTATTTTCTTTTTTTCCCCATCTTCTCCCATTAAGAGGAAAAAAAGAAAAAAAACCCTTTTTATCTTTTGGAGGGGAGAAGGCAGAGCAGTTGGGGTTAAGGGACTTGCCCAAGGTCACATAGCTAGTAAGTGTTAAGTGTCTGAGGCTGGATTTGAACTCAGGTCCTCCTGACTCCTGGGCCGGTACTCTATTCACTGCACCACCTACCTGTCCCTCATACACGTTTATTAACTAACTGGTCATTTCATTCAAAGTTGTTTGTCTTTATTGTTGCCATACAAATTCTTCTCCTGATTTTCCTCACCTCACTCTGAATCATTTCAAACACACATTCCCAGGTTTCTCTGGAATCATTCCTTTCATTATTTCAGTGGGATTATAGTTCTTGTGAGAGGATAGTGATGATAATGGTGATGATGATGATACCACCACTAAGTTAAATTAAATATTAATAAAACAAAATCCAACGAAAATACTACCCCACAAAATACCACCCCTTTTTCATGTTTCCTGTGAAATCCATATATTAATTGACATTGAATGTTGAACAAGATACTAAGGTCTAGAACTAGCCATGGAATTCCCATGCCCACAAACCTTTTGTGGTTCCATATTGCTTCACAAACTGGCTTGAACCTATCTTTCTAGATTTATTTCTTGTCATTTGCTGGCTTACACTTAATGTCCTAAGATTCCCCATATTGGGGAATCTTAAGGAGCCTAAGCATTTGTGACAAGCAGGGCAGATTGAATCTTTGATAGATTGAGCTCCTTTGTGGAGACAAGATGGATCTTATGTACAGAAAGACTGTGGGAGAGATCTAGGGGTGGCCAAGTAGTTTGGGGTGACTAGAGGAAGGGTTTAGGGAGGGTCTTGAGGAGGAGTCTAAAGAGGATCTTGATGGCACTGGGGTGATTAGAGGTCAGATTCCAGGAACCCAGAGAATGGAATTTTGATGGTATCGAGGGTGGGAAGCAACTGGAGGTAACCGACAATAGGTTAAGGGTAACAGATTTGGGTATGAAAAAGCCAAAGTGGGAAAATTCAGGGAGAATTCCAGGTGGGGGTTTCCAAGGGCCTGTGGACAAATGGCACTCAAATTCTTTTGGGATAAAGGGAAAAGGTCTCAGCTTGGATTTTACTCTGTCCTAGCAGTGTCTAGTATACATTTCTGTTTTTCAATTCAACATTCCATGTGCTCCCTACCTTCATTCATTCTTGTGGAGTGTCCACATCAGCACAAAATGATAGAATTTCAATTGGAAGGGAATTCAGTAGCCATCAATTCTTTTTTCCCAACCTATTCATGAATGGATTCTGTACTGTAACATACCTGAGAACAGTCACTCAGCCTCTGCCTGAAGACTTCAAGGAGAGGAATCCACCACCTCTCAATACTGGCCATTCCATTTTCGAACATGGAACCTAAATTGGCCTTTTAGCAGCTTCTGATCATTGTTCCTGGTTCTGCCCTTTTGGCCCAAATGGAATGTCTTATCCATCTTCCTCTTGACAGCCCTTCAAATGCTTGAAGAGAACAATCATGTTTTCTCTGAGTCTTCTCTTCTCCAGAGTAGTTCTCTTTTCCTTCCCTAGTTCCTGATCTTCACAGGACACAGACTCAAAGCCCTTTACTACCCTAGTTAGCTTTATCTAACTTATCAATGCCCTTTTAAAACAATTATGCAGGGGCGGCTAAGCGGTGCAGTGAATAGATCACGAGGCCCTGGAGTCCAGAAGACCTAAATTCAAATCCAGCCTCAGACACTTAACACTTACTAGCCCTGTGTCCTTGGACAAGTCACTTAACCCCAACTGACCTGCCTTCCCCCCTCCAAAAAGCAAAAAAAACCCAAAAATAACAACCAAAAAAACCCCATAATGCTCAGAATTGAACACAATATTCCAGATGAAGCCTGATGAATAGTCAAAAGTGGAATGCTGTAACAGAGTTTCCTCACCTAGGAGTTCCCTCTTCCAATGAAATTCCTGTTCCAGTCTCTATTCTCTTTCTAAATCTACCTATAGAATAATAATATAAGATGATATTTCAAGAGCTTTGCTAAAGTCTAGGCAAACTACGCAAAGCATTTCCCTCATCTGCAAGTTTAGTAATGCTGTCAGAAGAGGAGAGTGTTCTCGATTGTGCTGGATTTTTGTTTTGTTGTTTTTTTGAAATCATTTCTTTTTAAACTTAGTATCAGTAAAACCAAGTGAAAATAAGCAAAAACAAACACCTATATAACCGTGAGATCAGAACTATTTGTGTTAAAACATTTTTTAAACTAATAACAATAAACATGTCTTCTAATCTCTTTTGTTTTTGCATACTTAGATAACATAGATATACTTAGTCACAAGTGATATTTACGCTGCTTTTTTCATTCTGCTGTATTTTTCATCACTCAGGCTGTCTTCCCATATGTTTATACCCTCTTTGTCATTTTCGATGGCATGTTATGATGGTATGGCACAATTTTTCCAGCCGCTCTACAACTATTAGACATGTGTTAGGTTGTTTTTTACTGCTAAAAATAAAGCAGTTACAGATAGTTTGTGTAGATAGTTCTTTTTCCTTTTAAATTATACCCTTAGGAAACTTTCCTATTAATGGGATCAGCAGGTGGAAGGGTATGATCAGTTTTCTAATTCTTGTTAAATATCGCCAAATTTGTTTCCCAAAAGATTTCACCAATTTATGCCTCTTTGAGAAAGGTCATAGTGCATTTCAGTCTTGCCCATGCTGTTCTGGTCTTTTAAAATTTATTTTAAAACTAGATTTCCATTAATATCTTTTGTTAATTAATACTTTTCCTTCTGTATCCTTTGCCCTTGTCTCTCTCCAAGAAACATTCCTTATAACAAAGAAAAAAAGAGGAAGGGGAAAAACTGAAAAAGTTTAACATGATATGCAAGATTCTACATTCATGGTCCCCCTACATCTACAAAGGAGCAGGGGAAATGTTTTCTCATCTTTGAGATGGCCATTATCATTTTGTAGCTTTGTTTCAATTGTTTTATGGTGATCATTCATTTGCGCTGTATGTAGTGTTTGTGTATATTGTTTTCCTGGTTCTGGACACTTCACTTTGCATCAGTTCATTTAAGTCTTTCCATGCTCCTCTGTCTTCATCATGTTTTAAATTTCTTATAACACAATAATATTCCATTATATTTATGTACCAAAATGTGTTTAGTCATTCATCAGTTGATGAGTACCTGTTTAATACTTACTCCTTCCAATTCTTTGCCACCACACAAAAAGAGTGCCTCTATGAATGTTTTTGTGCATATGAATCCTTTATTTTTGTCAGTGACCTCCTTGGGGTCTATACCTCACAGTAATAGGTCAAATGAACGTTTTCGTTATTTTCTATGTATAATTCTATATTACTGTTCAGAACAGCTGTTCCAAGTTGGAACACTTCACAATTCTGCATATAAATGTTTGCCTATCTTTCTGAAGCTCTTCCAAAATGGACTATCTCATCTTTTGTCATCATTACCAGTTCATGGAGTATGAGATGAAACCTCAGAACTTTTGATTTGCATTTCTTTTATCATTAGTGACTTGGAACATTGTTTTCGTATGTTTGTTAATGGTTTGCTGTTCTTTTGAAAACTATTTGTTCACATTCTTTGACTACTTAATTTCTTTGGAATTCCTATTATACTTTTCTGTATATATCTTTGATATCGAAACTTAATCAGATATATTTTGGTAAAAAACTTGTTTTCCCAATCCACTCTTTTACTTGTTATTCAAGATGCATTAATTTTTGTGCAAAAGCTTTTAATTTCACATATATCAAAACTATTTCATTCTTTTATAGTCTCTGTCCCTTGTCTGATTAAGAATTCATCCCCTCCTTATAGTTACAAAGATATATGGTCTGCCTCTCTTGTAGTTTTTTAATGACACAATCTTTAAGATTTACGTCACTACATTTTTAATTTATTGTGGAATAAGGTGTGAGATTTTGGTCTAAACTTAATTTCTTCCAGACTATTTTATAGTTTTCCTAAAAGTTCCTCTCCTATCATCAGTTCTTTGCTAGATAATATTTTTAAATTTATTGAACACTGGATTATTGAGTTCATTTACTTCTGACTATTTCCTTGTCTACTCTATCCATTGATCTACTTTTTCTGTTTTTTAGCCACTACCAAATAGTTTTGTGTGGGATAGAGACCCCTACTAGATCTTCAAAATCAGAGTCTGAGTCCGAGTTGGAAAGCAGAAATTGTCCTTTATTCTTTCTCATGAGAAAGGGCACAGCCCTCATCACCCAGGCAATGTCAATCAGGGAGTGCAGATTGTGGAAGTTCACAGGCTTCTGTTACCCTAGTCCTAACCTGGGCCATTCTCCTCATCATTGGTGGGTGAGATGGGCTCACAATCTCCTCCTCAGAGCAAAGCAATCTCAATCTTTCATTACCATAATTGTTCATGAATTAGTATCCTATCAGAGGAGGATGTTTTCCAATCCCTCATTATGTACCAATTTTGGAGACAGCCAATGAGAGTTAAAGTTGACAATCCTTTATTATCATAATTATTCATTTGAACTTTCTACTCAATCAGAAGGAAACATCCATCAATTCCTTACTTACGTATATCCACACACCAAATTTGGGGACAACCAATGAGAAAAAGGCTAGTGTTGTTTCCTTTGAGTTTCAGTACCTCATTCAGGGGCCTGTAGAAACTTAACCCTCTGCACAGTTTTGATGTTTGCCATTTTATATTATAGTTATTTGAAAGTGTTATTTTGCTTTCGTTTCTACTATTTTTTCATTTTTTCCTTTTCTGGGTCTTCATTAATTCCCTTTTTATATTTTCACCTACCATCTCTTTAATAATCTATACATTCCTCAAAATCTTTTTCTTTCTTCAAGGTTCAGCTCCAGTGCCTCCTCTTTTCTGAAGCCTACCTTCATTTTCTCTGATTGGTACTGTCTTCGCTATTCAAATTACTTTTTATTTATAAATCCACAAATATCTATGGGAAGATTTTTACATATATATGTATATGTGTGTGTATGTACATACTCTCACATAAAATCTTCATATATGCACATATATATGATCCGGCATTCAGCTATGATTAGTTAACAGTTAATGAGAGAATGAATATTACGAGAAGCTGGACTATATTACAATGAAGGTCTTGGGGTATGTGACTTGGATCACCTAAATCTCAGTCAACAAAATTTAGCAATTTCCATATTGCCTGTCTGACAAAAGGAAGAATCAACATTTTTCCTGACCAATCTGAGTAAACACAATGAGCAGGAATTCTCCCATTACTCCTAACTTAGACTTTCCTTTTACTGTCTTTGATTAGCTCTTAGCCTGGTAAGTCTTTGAGTAAAATTTCCCACACTGATTGATTTCTGGCTGACGATGTAGAAAAGGGGAATAACCTTGGTTCTCGTTCAATAATTAGTTATTAATACAAGAAAAAAATAATCATTTATCTCATGTATATATGTACATACACACACATATAAAATCTTCCTGAAGAATGTAAAGTTGTTTGTGGACAAGAACTTTGTATTTGTATACCGTTAGCATTCAGACCAGGTATAATTTGCATAATTTTGGTCTGGCCTGTAATTTTTCATCTATGTATGAAGCTGGTGTAGGAAGGAAACTTCCTACCTATAACAGATCTTGAGGGTCTCAAATGTTCCATAGCTTACAGTTTTAGAGAATTCCCTGTGGCTCTGGGAGATTAAGTGATGTCCTTAGGGTCCAAGCGGCAGTATGAATAAAGGAAGGAATGACAAAGTATTAATTAAGTACTATGCGTGAAGCACTGTTAAGCCCTGGGGATACAAATAGAAAAGACAGTCTCTTCCTTTTAAGAGCTCACATTCTAATGGAGGTGATAACACATTTGGAAGATTTCTTTTGCAGCTCCAATGGAAAGGTCCCATTGTCCACAGGATGCAGCTGCAAAGCATCTGTAGTTCATCATATTAAATGTCAGTTCCACTCACTGAAATGGTATCATTTTCTAAAGTTGAATCATTTGATACCTTCAAGGAGTTTGGTAGCAAGGATTAGCAAGCAGGGCTCTTGAGCTTCCCTACTCTTGGCTCTTGGTGGCAGTTGGTCCATCAGTAGGTATTGGTGGTGAAGAAGGTGGCTCCCTTCTCCATAGTGGTTTCTCCCCATTATTATGACTGTAGGCTGAAAGCAGGTTTTATGATCTGGAGGACACTGCTATTTCCAAGGTTTCTGGACTCAGGATCTTAGGATCTCTGTTGGGGAATGTGGGGAGATAGGGATGGTGGTAGTTTGATTTGTCTGGCATGTGCTACCCCAATATCTATCAGGGTGGGTTTCCGCTTCAGCAAGGTTGATTTATCTGCTCTACTGGTCACAACTGGTCACAATTGGTGGATGTAGCTGTTTCCCTCTCCACAGTGACTACTCTTGTCAATGATGGTTGTGGGGTTGTTGTGGAAACAGAGTTAGTCATCTGGGAACACTGCTATTCCCAGGGGTCTTGGAATCAGGGTTCTGGAGTTTCTCCCCTGGGATCTGAGTGGAGGTAGTAGTCAAAGATGGTGATGGTGGTGGGTGGTGGTAGTGGTTTAACTGGCCTAGTACAGGCTGCCTCCTGTCTGTGTCCCACACTGTATCTTGCTTCTTTTGCTAGGCTGGCTTGGCTTTGAGGTCTTCCTGGCTCTGAGGTCCTACTCACTCACTAAGGCACATTGTTGTTCACTAATAAATTTTTACTGAGTTGATACTGTCAGTCACGATTTCACTTCAGTCTCTTTAGAAAAGTGACTGACCTAACTGTTATTAGTTTGTAAACAATAAGAAAGAATTGGACAATGGCATTTCAAGAAAAGTAAACGGGGACCTTCCAGTGTTTTAAAATTGTACATTTTTAGTCAGTGATCTGTGGTAATGTGCAGTGGCATTTAGGGGAAGGGAAAGATTCTGTGCTAGAAAGGGTAACGTTTGCTTTGATTTAGAATCCCTTATATTTTAAATATTGAATTTGGCCACTGTGTAAACCCAAGTGGGTGTGTACTTCTCTGAGCCTTAGTTATATATTTCCCCAGAGACTGAGTGACTCACCTTTTTGACATGCACATGCATGTTTTCATTGGCAAGGTTGATAACTGTGGAATGGCAAGATTGTGTCTGTGCTTTCTGTGGACTTACCTATAGCTGCGCACTCACTCAACAAATGTCTGTGTCGTTGAATGAAATTGTGTAAATTCTAATGAAGACAAGGTTATCTCTTGGCAATTTCTTTCATACGAATATTAATCATGTAAAAGCCATCAAGAGAAAAAAGAAAACAAATGCTGTAATATCAGGGGTGGGGGCTGGTAATGGATGGATCTGAAGACGTTTATTTTAATTGACTTTGCATTGAAGAATGTTTTGTATTTGAATATCACCTTTAATTTACGGAAATAGAGTACTTCAAAGGCCATGTGATCTCTTTCACGTGGGCTCTGCCTCCAGTTGTAACATTAGAACTCATCCATGTCTCTATCCTATGTGATTTTTGTTCATGTCTTTCCCAAATAGAGAATCCAGCAAACACACCGGCAAACTCTCTTTAGGTCTTTTACCAATATATTAGTAGTAGTACAATGTTTGGGCTATCAGTATTTCTTCCACAGTATTATGACAGCTATTTTGCTCACTATAATATGCTTTGCCCAATTATATTGCCCAAATGTATACATATGAGTTGTATGTTTATTGTTCTGTGAAAAAAATTATTTTTAAGTTATTTATTTATTTTTAGTTTTCAGCATTCACTTCCCTAAGATTTCGATTTGATATAGGCTCTACATGTACATTCATATTAAACATTTTCACATTAGTCATGTTGTAAAAGAAGAATTAGAACCACTGGGAGAAACCACCAGAAAGAAGAAACAAACAAAAAGAAAAAAAA
>CM053581.1:391493994-391521563 GCA_028627135.1 Pseudochirops cupreus | reverse complement strand
ATTGAAAAGGACATTTATCAACCTCTACCCTTTTCTCTTAGTGAACCTATGCTCTTGGTTTGACTACTTTACTGACCATTTCTGTCAAGACACCTTACAATATGGTAAGGGAATATATATAGTATAATGTACCCCAAATGTTCCCTCTTTCTGAGGTCAATACTGTATTTCACCACATAATCATTGTACCCTTGAGTGTTTTGTTGTTGTTATTGTTTCCAGTCCAAAAATTGTTTTATAATCTTTCACTGTGTAATTATCACATGGTATAATTCTGTTTGTCATGCCACTTAAAAGGTAAACAGAGCAGCAATCTATTCACCACTGGTATAAAGATACACATTTCTCTCTTGCACATTGTGAGCTACAAGCCTAGAATTCTCAGCATGTACATTGTCAGTATATTCCCAAAGCTGACTTGCATGGTTTTTTTAGAGCCCTGCAATACTAACAGTACTGTCACTCAACCCAAATTACATAGTGTAGTAAACACTATTTATTCAATAACAAATCAGAGCAAAACATTCATGGTAAATCAAGGTACAGCATTTACAATGTTACAACTTATCACAGATAATCAAAATACAGCATTCACAACAACTTATCACAGAAAATGGCCACATAGTTTTCACCACAGTAGTCACACAGTTTTGAACAGAGTATAATAATTTAGTCAATCAATCAGTAACTCAATCATTCAATCATCCTTAAGGTCACAAAATACAATAGTCAAAGTTTGCCGCTCATGGGGCACACTAAGTTACAAAATCAGTCACTACTCAGCACTCTCTTAAGGGGTAGTATAAAATACACAGGCCATCCACCCCTCAGTCACAAATAAGTTATAACCTTCTCAGGCAGTATACAGTATCCAAGTAAAGTCTTCTTTCAGCTTGACTTGGGGTAGTCTTTCAGATTCCCTGGATCCCCTTCCTGGGTCCCAGCTCCTTTGTGGATTCACCAAACTGTCACCTGGGTTCAAAGGCAGACAGCTCCCAGTTCCTTGTCCAGATCACCTGGCTTTTCCTATTCCATGCTGAAGCTCACAATGTCCAGTACACCTTAAATCTTTCACAGTCTCTGTTCCCAGGAAGTCAAGGCTTAACAAAGCCACAAACAAGTTCATTCAAAGTACCAGTATCACAGTCATGCTTCCTCAGTCTTTGGCAGCTGCTAGGAGAAGCTGGTAGCTCCCTAGCAGAAGCTCCAGCTCGTTCCCAGAATCAAATCCTGGTTCACAAAATCAAAACCATTCTCTCCAGCCTGGGCTTTTCCTCTTCAGGCTCCTCTGCAGCAGCTGCTTCTGCCTCCATGAAGCTTATCTTAAGGAGTTCTGACTCTCCCTCTCTCGGGCTTTTCCTTATATACAGTATTGCTCCTCCCTTTTCAGCCCCTTCCTGTTACATCAGCAACAGGAGTTCATACCTTCTTTTCTTTAACAGAGGCTTAATTTGAACTGGATGCTAAGTACCTCTTAGCTTTCCACTACAAAGGGATCTTTAAATTTCATTACCATTAGAGGTGAAAATATATGAGGCATCTCATTCAACTCTGGATTCACATGTTACTTGGATTCAGTGTTAGGAAAAAGAGCCCCCATCAAGAGTCTACTCTTCCAAAAGATCAGGAAAGAATTCTGCATTGTTTGCAAACTACTCAACTGGAAAAGAGAAACATGGCAGACATTTGAAGATGATTTCTTTGGGTAGAGTAGTTTCACAATCTAACTACATAAGTCTCCACGAATGTAATCTTCAATGGATAGTACTGTTTTCTTTCCTTCTTACTAGGGCTAGAAATGTATTGTGAGCTCTCAGGGGAGCAATGACAACATTAGTGGCAGGAATTAAGGCTGATGGCTTTTGGGAGAAAGAGATTATGTGCATATAGTTTGAATGAGAGGAGTTTGAACTTTGGAGATGAGACAAAGGTGAGTGGAGAAAGAGGCTCAATTCCTTTCATTTAGAGGAATGGAAGCTAAATTTGGAAGAGTAAAGACTGAACAGCTTGACTCCATCAGTTGCTGCTTCCACCTGCTGGGACCAGATGAGAGGTATGGTTGGAATGGCCTGTGCTGAAATCTTTCCCTCTTGATGATTCAAGGACACTGATGTACTTTAAAAAATCCCTTCTCCCCTTCTCTCTCTCTCTGTCCAAGATAGTAGAGAGTTGCTTCAATGTTTTTCTTTTCTCTGAATATATTCATCATTCTTGATTTATAGAGTAACTTAAAACCAGCTCACTTTAGATATAATGTTATGATCAATCATAATTACTCTTGAATGGTATATGCCCTTACTTGCCAATGGGGATATGTGGAGAAGCTGCAAGAGAAATAAAGTTCGAGCCTGGGATGGATAGGAAGAGACACAAATGTCTGACCCCACTGTCTAAAATATTATATTAAAAAAAATCTATCTGGGGGCTCTCTTGATGAGTTTTGAGTTATTAATATTTAATAAACTCCTTGAAGCAAAGTAAAACTGGTTCCATGTTTTTTTCATTTGCCTTTCCTTAGGCTAAAGTAAGTCAGTAGCCATTGTTTTCTGGTGCAGAGGGGATGCATGGGCTTGTGTTGTTACTGGTCTTCCTCATTGTTTTCTTTCCACATATACTCAGAAAACATCCTACCAAAAATGTGGTAGATGGGGAGTAGAAACTTCTTGGTGGGGAAAGCAAAGGAGTGACTGGATCTGGCTAGTCATGTTCACATTACAAGAGTTGGGCTTGGAGGAGGAATGGTTATCAGCTCTCTACAAAACTCAGAAAATAGCATTATTCTCAGGTCTTCTACATAAATGAGTACAATCTCCCATAGCATCATGCACTGGTAAAGAAGAGAAAAAACACCCAAGGAAAACTCATGTTTCAACTTCAATACTTTTTTGCCTTATGTCATGGTTACGAAAATTTCTCTTGTGAGTTCTCACTGCTCCATCTCCCAGGAATCATTTGTACCTTGTTGATCCTGTTACCTTTGCCTTGGCATGGCTCTAGAATTCCCTTGCCACTGTCTTCTTCCTTTCCAAGTTCATCTCAAGTGAATCCTGAAAATTTTCCTCTTTCTTTCCCCTTCCTGCCATGACTCACTGATTAACACTGCTAAGTTGGCAGAAATCAGTACCCATTCAGCTTAACTGATAGTTTATCCTTGGGGGAAGATTTGACCAACTCTTAGGATTGGATATAGTGGGGGCATTTCTGTTGAAAAAGGTTAGCAGAGCTTGGCAGGGGTAGGTTTCACAAAGGGAAATGTACATTCTGCTGGGTTCTGAACAGTGAAATAAGAGTTCTCAATTTGAAGGGGGGGGGAGACACACAGGAAGAGAGAGAGAGAAACATGACATGACAAACATGTTGTCGAGGTCTCCATTCCCAGGCCAATGAATTGCCTGGGGCTGGCCAGACAATTTCAGTTCCAGTCTCTGATTATTTTGTAGATATCGCAAATTCTTCCCTCCAGAGAGATTCCCAAGCTCTCTTTATGGACTTTTGCTTGTTATGTGAAGAAACAACTTACCTTGTGAAACTGTGAAATGCTTATCTCCTTCCACTTGCAGCCTAGTCATTCTGTCTGCCTTAATACACAGTAAGTATAAACTTTGTTCCCAGCCCCCTCCTGGCATACCCCAGAACTTGCTACATGGCACCCCGAGTGGCAACTTACATACCATGATTAAAGACCTCAGTTTTGTCGTATTGGCTGTTTTCATTTAAAACCTTGACAAGCACTTACTATGTATAAAGCTCTGGGAATACAATACAAGCAAAAGAAAAGACAGATTCTTGGGAGAAAAAAACACATGAAAAGTAAATGAAAAGGGTCAGTCAGGAGTGGGGGGAAGAAGGGAGAATGAGAAAAAGTCCCGGAGGAGTAGATGTGGGAGAAGAGTGAGCAGGGCTGGCTTACTTACTGTCTCAAATATAAGTTCTGGGTCATAGGGGGACCCAGAATTATAAGCATCTTCCAGGCTTAGAAGGCTACTATGAGAGTTCTCAATTCCCTACCCATTAGTCCAGGAAGGACAAGGAAAAAATTGAGAATTGTAGCAATATAACTGGTACTCCTGTCTTTAAATGGGTAATTGGGCAAGGTGCTGAATCTTTCCTGGAGATGACTGAAATAGAAGATATATGTTAGTCTGTTAGAGCTGGTTTATGGTGATAGGAATTCTCCTTCAAGGTAAGAGGGTAGACTCTAAGTATCTATTTGACTGAGCAATCTGTGACTTCTAGGAGTTTGCCCAGATTAGGAAGTGTCATTTTTATGGCTAAGGGCTCTAAAAAGATCAAAAAGAGTTGTGGTAGAAAAAGTCCAGGCCCTTGAATCAGAAAATCTGAATTTGGGCGCTGATTCTTCAGGATTGTGTGACCTTGAGAAAGTCACACGACCTTTCTAGATTCAGTTTCCTCATTTGTAAAATAGACATCATAATGCCTGCACTTCTTACCTCAAAGAGGTAGGGCAAAGGTCAGGTGAAATATAAGCACTAAGAACAATGTAAATGTTGAACTATTATTGTTATTAAAATCTAAAATTAACTTCTTTCAGAGTCGAATGCTGGCATCACAAGAAAGACTGGGTGATGAGTTCTGAAGAAATGGCAGCTATGTACGAAGGTTAAGAAAGGTTGAAGCTGTTTATAGGGGTGAATTATCAATCAGGTTATGAGAACATTCAAGAGCAGAATGTTATCCTGATGTTGTCAATCAGTATTTTAGCTGTATCTGGAGACCGGATCTGTGTGAGACAAAGACGACCCTTGCCCAGATAAAATAAGCAGAGATATTTCCAAGTAGAGACAGGAAGGATTTATTTAATTACTTCTTCTTGCAAGAAGGGCGATAGCACTGCTAGAGGCAGTCCAGTAGGAGAGGCAAAATACAAAATGCAAAGCTTGGTTATATACCCAAAAGACCACTCCTTTCCCCCATCCTTTGTTCTGTCCTGTTCCTTTAATTAGGAACTGAGGTGCACTTTCTTAACTGCAAAAATTTGCTGGCTTTGCAGGTAAAATGTCAGTAATATCAAAAAGCAGAAGGTATGTGTCTAGCGGACAGGGAAACAGACAAAGTATGTCATCAGCATCAACTTAGATATGAAAGTAGACATGAATCATAGGGTTTTTAGGGCATGGTGACCTGCCCGGAGTTCTGCAACAGGATTTCCAATTTTATGTTTATACAGGTCAGATGGTGGTCAGTGGAAACAAGTCTGGAACATGCAGGCCTGCAGTCAAATTTGCAGGGTCTGTGCTTTCCCCTTCTACGCTTAGCTAAGTCTAGCAAAAACTTCAACTTATGACCAGGGGAGTAAAGCAAGGGTCCCAGGCTCCCAGCCCAGGTTACTGAGTCTTTGGTAATCTATTACATTTCTTTTTATATTTCTGGAATGTTACCTGAGAGGTTTTCACTTTTATTCTATTCAGGTCCATAACGGATTATGTTGAAAGAAGAGCATGAAGTATGAAGAGTTGTAGACTGAGTGTTAGTTTAGCCTGGAGCAATTTGTATTGGGAGACAGTGATACAGATGCTAACTGGCATCATTACAAATGGAAGCACCTGAAACTTAATGTAAGTATGGGGAAGAACATGTTTGGATATAGACATCTGGGAAATTAGGGGAGCATTTGGGGACTTTAGGGATAGATTGCTAAAAGTTTTAGGATATCTTCTTGATCAAACTTTCATTTAGGGGTCATGGAATAGGGCTAGTTAAGAATTTAGGCAGATGCAGTTGGAAATATTAAGGCATTTTGGGTCCCATGCCAACAACCACAAAGCAATTCTAGTATTTGAGGAGCTGCTTTGACTTTGACTTACCCCTGGTAAATGATTTCTAATATCTGCTACTGAGTGCTAGCATGGGAAGTCATGCAATCCTACTGACCTGGTCCATTATAACTAGATTAAGTAAATTACAAAAGACCTTGATAAATTTTATGTGTCTCCCCCATCCAACTGGAGGTTACAAGGCATGAAGTCACCTCTCAAGGAGGCAGACATGCACCCTAGCACCTTGTTGTGAGGATACAAGGAACTTTACCTGCCTCCAAGATGACTGGCATGTGAGAATCAAGGAAATTTAATATTGGCACAAGAGCAATCCTTTCCCTATGAGTTGTATAAGTTCTATAAGTTCCCTTAATTAGGATGAAACATTGGAGAAGTCACTCTCTGTTGTTTCAGGTCCCAGATAAGCAAGAGTGTGCTGGTAAATGATTAACAATCAGCTTTCTGAGAGAAAAATGTGCATGGGTCATACTTTTAAATTCAATCTGCATTATTAACATTTCCCCATCATTTAAGTCTAAATAGTCAGCAAAGCAATATATCAAGCCCTGATTTGTAATATTTGCTTATTTCCAAGGCATCAGTGCTCACACTGAAAATTTAACTATTGTCTCTCCCAGCCTGGTAGGAGCTGATCATAGCATACCTCTGGTTGTTGGAATGACTCAAGTCACTCATAAGGCACTCATAAGTCATTGAACCATTAACAAATGGAGTTTACCTTACCCTAATACACCAAGTGTTGTGGTTTGGGTGTGCTAGGAATCTCAAAATGCAGGGGCACAGGGTGCAGGTCTTCCTTGAAGAATTCAAGTAGCAAGTTTATTAAGACACCTTTTGGGGTGGATAAGATTCCTAGTGAGTCTGCCTTATTTGAGATGCTAATACAAGTGGGCCAGATTTTAAGGATCTGAGCAATTTAAGAGGAGGGACAAGATCAACACTTTTATATAGAAAGAGTTTGGGAAGATCTGGATGGGATTAAGGAGTAGCAAGTAGCCTGGGGTGGTCCTGAGGTAACAGAGAAAAAGACCTGGATAGGATTAGTGAGGGTCAAGTAAGTTAATTAAATAATCAAGGTGGGCTGGGGTTGGCCAGATGCCCCAGGTGAATGCCAGGGACTGGGTTCTCAAAATTTGTGGGAAAGTCCAAGAGTTTTTCTTTTTAAGGGTCCAAATCCCCCCTTTAACATGGATATACAATAAGGACCACTCCTTTTTGGCCCTTGTTTGCTTAACCTTCTTCCCAGATTTGTCTCCTCTAGGCTCTGGGCTGCCCACTTCCAGATGAAGGATCAATCTGTGAGCTAACCCTGATCCAAATCAAAGAACCACCCCCCAAACCCCCACTGAACTTGGTGTCAGTTGAACATCAGTTAAGGATCTAGCCCCTTGAATGGGACCCTGAGAGGCAGGTACAGCTCCACAACCAATCTCAGCAGGAAGCAGTTTCAGAAGCTGGAAACCTTTGTCCCTTATCCCAAAAGATTTTGGGTCCCATTCATTTGAGGAAGGAATGATGGAGTGCTTGTGCTTGGACCTTAGCCCTAGGACCATATATCTCTCCCCAGCCCAAAGACTTTCTCTCTGGCAATAACTCATGACTGGCCGGCAAACTATCTCTTCCTGTTACAAGAACAAGCTGACCTCCATAGAATTTCCCTTGTATGAACAGGGTTATCTTTTACCAGTAGAGCTGCCATGTACTGATTCCCTCAGCTACTGCGTATAATCCCAAGGTCAAGCTATAGACATCAACCCCCAAGGTTATCTTGTTACAGACATAGCAAACCAAAAACACACCCCTTAGGATCTTCCCACTCCGCCCCAGGATTTCCAGTAGTGGATGATGCCTGCACACAAGGTACAGAAACTATATGTTCCTTTAGGAGCCCACCACTACTAGATATCTTCCCCCCCAATTAGCATACTTGGCACACCACTCCCTGCCTTTTTTCTATATAAGTTTTAGCATTACCTCCATTAAACTGTAAATTCCCTAAAGAGCTCTGCATGCTTTAGTAGCATTATAATAAACTTTTTGCCACTTGACTAGAAGACTGCTTGAGTCTGAGAATTCTTTCCAGATGACTCCACCCTGTACCTGGACAGTTTGAGATACCTGCACCCCTAAACTACATCATCTAGACTTAGCTTTTTTGGATACCTCTCTCCCCCATGTCCATATGGAACTGGATCTGAGCCAGCATAGCAAGATCTGATGACTTGTGTGGTCTTCAGAAATCCATCAAATTGGAGAGGCCTATCTGTGTGGATAGGATATTTTATTGCCTTTAGGTCACCAAGAAGATGCTTCAAGTGAGGCAGGGGCCAATAAGGTGCCAGGGACAGCTTGGTTGCCTTTTAGGCAACAACTCTTTGTTGTTGGGGAATGGGGAACTCTAGCCCTATCATATCTTTCTATCCAGTCCATCTCTCTCTTGAACTCAGTCCTATATCACCAACTGGCTATTAAAAGTCTCCAAATGGATATTTCATAGTTCCAACTCAATGTGTCTAAAACAGAACTCATAATCTTTCCTCCAAAATTCTCCCCTCTTCTTAAAGTCCCCATTTCTTTTGAGAAATCTTTCCAGTCATATCCTCCCTCTCCTTCCCTCCTCATATTCAATCAGTTCTCAAGTTTTGTTGATTCTTCCTCCACAATATTTCAGATCCATCCCCTTACATCTACTCACAGAGTCAAAGTTCCTAGCTCTGGACTTCATCAATTCATGACTGAACCATTGGGATGACCTCTCTGCCCTAAGTCTCTTTTGTCTTTTGTGTATCTTCCACACTGATGCCAAACTGATATTCATAAATCCCACTTCTGACCATGTAACTGTCCCATTCAAGAAGTGAGTTTTGATTCTGGGATAAAATACAGACTCCTCTGTTTGTCTTTTAAAGTTTTACAATCTGGCTCCAGCTTACATTCCAGTCTTGTTTCACGTTACTCTCTTTACTTACTCAATCTTCCAGTCAAAGTAGACTAGTTGCTGTTTCTCATAAATGACATTCCATTTCTAGTCTCTATGCCTTTGCACAAGTTACTTCCTATGTTTGGAATGCACCCCCTCCTCAGCTCAACCCTGTAGAATCATTATCTTCCTTCAAAGGTCACCATGAGGGCCACTTCCTACTAGAAGGCTTATCCAAATCCCTCCCAGTGCCTGGTAACCTCCCATCACAAATTACTTTATATATGTTTTGTATATTTTTAAATTTACTGTGTCCTTTTGGTTTGCATCCCATATATCTGATTGACAATTTTGAAACTTCAATAGTCCCTATATGGTGTGGACGATTGTCCATGGATGAGGATGGGTCTGCTGCCTGATCCTTTCTGGTGGGTCACATGTGTACTGGTCCCCTGTTAATGGACATAGTGATTTCCAGCTGATCCCTGTATATGGGTGGGTGTCACAGAGGATTGGTGACTGAGGCAAGAGTCGTCTACTCTTTGTACTATAAAAATGTAGGTTTCTTTCAAGTTAGAGCTTTTGTTGGACAGTCAGCCCTAGAACTCTCTTGGATTTCTACCAAAGGGAGTTGGAGGAAGGGGGAGGGGAAGGGATTCCCTAGCCTATCCTCCCCCACCTCCTGGCAATTCCGTGCAAGTGGCAATACACACATGGGTATGCCTAGACAAGCCTGAGACTAGATCTGATGTACCATAGGTGCCTCTTGTTTTGTGTTTCCTTTGGCACAGGCCTCATAACAGCCATCCTCAAAGACATAAAATTTCAGCCTTTGCAATTAGCTCTCTCATGACTTTGAGACATCCTAGTGTCTCTGAATTGGGTGTTGGGTGGGAAATACTTCCTGCAATGACACCCTTTTGGGGGTAAATGATGACCACCACCATGAGGATGAGCCATGATGCCCTGGCTTGTCCAAAAGCCCAGACTCGGGTTGCTAGTTAGACAGGTGCAGGTGAAAGTTAATTTCTTCAGCAACACTGAATGCTGCCTCTGAGGAGAGTATACTATTTTATGTACGTGTGAATGTGCATTTCTGAGTTTTTTGTGTTTTAGGCTTTACTTTAGATTTACTTTTCAATGGAAGAAATAAATGTCATATAACTGATAATATTCTAAAGTGAGTACCTTTCAAGTAGGATCCTGTTCACCTCCTTTGGAGGAGACCTGAGTCAAACCAAGGTTTAGTTTTCAGCGTTTTCTATAGGATTCCTGGAGAGAGGTGTAATAAGCCAGAAGGAATGAAAATAAGCTTCACCGTCATGATCATCATAATTAACTTTTATATGGTGCTTAAAAGTTTATAAATCACTTTACAATTAAGATCACATTTTTTCCCTCGCAGCACCCTTGGAAAAGAGGTGCTATTATTACCCTTATTTTAAAGATGGGGAAACTGAGGCAGGTAGTGGTTAAATTATTTGCCCAGAGTCATACAACTAGTAAGTGTCTGAGGCTGGATTAGAACTCAGGTCTTCTGACTCTACTTCAGTGCTCTCTACCCACTGTGCCACCTAGCTGCCTTATCCCATCCCTTTGTTTTAGGCTTCCTTGTGAATGACTCAGAGGAGTTTGGGTCTAGTTTGTGTCCACAAATAGAGCCCTTTTCTGGGAGGGGAAAGGAAAGGTCGGGTATATTTGATGACGTCCACTACGTGCCAGGCACTGGGCTAAATGCTTTGTAAAGACTTTATTTGATCCTTGCAACAACTCTAGGAGGTAAGTGCTATTGTTATCCCCACTTTACAGTGCAGGAAACTAAGGCAAACAGAGGTTAAGTGACCTGTCCAGTGTTACACAGATAGTAAGTGTCTAAGGCCACATTTGAACTCAGGTTTTCCCGACTCCAGGTCCAGCACTCTATCCACCAAACCATGTAACTCCCTGGGAGAGAGGTGTCTCCTGAGCCATGGGTGAAAAAGCAAAAGATATCACCTAGCAGGGTGCAAGCAGCCCCAGAGTTTGGTAAGTGATTGAATTTAAGGAGGGTCCTTCTCAGTGGGTCCCTGGGTTTCTCCCTAATTTTACCATCAGGGTGCCAGGGAGGTGGTGAGGCAGCCTGTGGGAGAAGCATGAACTCCCCAGAACTAGGAGACACAATTTGCAGCACCATGCAGACTGTCTGCTAACTCCCTTATTTAGAGTCTAAATTGTCTTTGCTTCAGGGTATGCAGTTCCTTCCCCATCCTCCACCTCCAGCTCAGGAAGCAGACACTTGGCAAAAGCTACATTTCAGACTTCAGCTTTGCTCTTCTTCTGTTTTCTTTTTCTGACAAAGGTGCTGTTACTTACACACATATGACTCCTTTATTCTAAAAATAATTTAAGCTTCAGAAGGCAAGTGAACTCAGCCATGTTAGTCTAAACTAGGACAGCACAAATACAGTTCATCATACATTATGATAGTAATCTGTGTGCAGATTCAGGGATGGGGGCAGGGTCAGTGATGGGGGTCAGGGAACGAAGGTGTTAGAAGGTGATCTCAAAGGATTCATCATTTTCCTTGCCATTGCTCTGCCATTCTGCAAAGATTCACAAAACAAGGTCCTCATCAGTTCTGGGATAATTTTGTGTTATAGTGGATAATTCTTTAGGGCAAGAACCAAATTTCTAGTCTCGAAATTCAGTGATCTTGTTATTTGCTCACATTCGTGTGATGATCTACGGTTATACTTTCTTGTAATTTTCTCCTCTGGTCCTTACAGTCACTCCTACACCCATTCTATTCCACAAGCATTTATAGAACACCTACCACATTGCAGACCCTGGGGCAAGGCAGTGGTGATACAAAGGCAAAAATAACCAATATCCTTTCCCCCCACCCCCCAGCAAAAAAAGGGACTTGCCTTTTACCAAGAAACACAATATGTACACAGATAGGCATAGAGAGATGCAATATTTTCCATCCTGTTCAGGACAGAAACTGTCTGCATTTCTAGATGACCATTTGTGCTCACAGTGCTAAAAGATTTGAAGTTTTGTGATGATGACCTAGCAAACTTTGGGTTGTCATTTGGTCTCTGTAATGACGGCAAGGGAAGGTGGCAGTTATTTGAAAGGCTTGATCACTAAGCCAGGAAGACTTCTAAGAGGAATGATTTTACCCACTCTTCCTCTTTGCTTAATGTGTTAGGACTTTTCAAGCCTGACCCTGCCACCCCAGAAGAAATGTTAAATGTGGGGCCATGGCGCCACCACATATGTTAACTTAAGTGACATGAAATTGGATCACAGAGCCCTAGCTAATATTTCCTTTGGGTTCTTTTTTTGATCATAGGTGAAAGAAAGATGATCTAGAGACACACATTTCTAAGCTTTGGAGGCAATCTTGTGAGCTTGAGGTCAGGGCTCCTGGGTCTTTCAGTAGGTACAGAAGTGGGAAGTGGGAAGTGCCCCCTGTAGCTACAAGCACACATCTTGGAAAGATGACCAGCGATGGGAGGGGATAAGTGTGAAATGCCTTTTAGTCATCCTTCACAATACTCTGAAGTTTTACATATCAACCTCTTGGAATAATACAACAGCAGTAATAAAATCACTGATGTTAAAGTCACCGTCAGTGAGTGCTAGTGATCCTTTTGTGTTAAGCATTTCTTTAGTGTAAAGGAAATAAAGTAAATAGGTGTCCAATAATTGATTTACATTATACACTGAATCCCTTTCTACTCTCTTTTGGGAAGACCCTATGCATTAGCTAAATTTAAGCTTTAAGTGATTCTACCCAGGAATCAAGGGTGAAAAGAGAGCCATCAATATGCACCAACATGAAGTTATGAACTGATCTATTTGAGAGAGTAATTTGGAACTATGCCCAAAGAGCAATCCAATTGTTCATACCTCTGATACAGCAATGCCACTACTAGGTCTGTGTCTCAAAGAGACTTAAAAGAAAAGGATCTACATGTACAAAAATATTTATAGTAGCTCTTTTTGTGGTGGCAAAGAATTGGAATTGAGGGGATGAACATAAGTTGGGGAATGGCTGAACAAGTTATGGTATATGAATATAATGGAATACTATTGTGCTATAAGAAAATGAGCAGGATGCATTCAGGAAAACCTGTAAAGGCTTAAATGATCTGATAAAATGTAAAGTGAACAGAACTAAGAGAACATTGTACACAGTATCAGCAACATTGTGTGATGATCAGCTCTGAATGACTTAGCTCTTAATCCAAGACAATTCCAAAGGATTCATGATGGAAAATGCTACCTACATCCTAATAAAGAACTATAGAGGGGAAGACTAGATGGTGCAGTAAGTAGAGCACTGACCCTGAGTTCAAATCCACCCTCAGACAGTTAGCACTTACTAGTCGTGTGACTTTGACTTGCCCCCAATTGCCCTCCAAAAAGCAAAAAAAAAAAAAAGAACTGTGGAGTCTGAATGAAGATCAAAGCAAAAAAATTCCACAAACAGTGCTTTAGTGTCCCAATTTTGCCACATCCTCTCCAACATTTGTAATTTTCTGTCATATTAGCCAATCTGATAAATGTGAGGTGTTACCTCAGAATTAATTTGCATTTCTCTAATCAATAATGATTTAGAATATTTTTATATGATGGCAGATAGCATTGATATCTTCATCTGGAAACTGACTGTTTATATCCTTTAACTATTTGTCAGCTGGGTAATGGCTTGTATTCTTATACATTTGACTCACTTCTTTATATATTTGAGAAATGAAGCCCTAATCAGAGAAACTTGCTGTAAAATCTTCCCCACGCCCCAGTTTTCTGCTTTCTTTCTAATCTTGGCTGTACTGGCTTTGTTTGTGCAAAACCTTTTGAATTTAATTTAATGCATCAAAATTATCCATTTTACATCATATAATGAATGCTCTCTATCACATTTGGTCATAAAATCTTCCCTTATCCATCTGACACGTAATCTATTCTCTGCTTGTGCTATCACCCTCTATGTCTAAATATCTAATGTCTAAATGTCTAAACTTCCTGGAGTCAGGAAAACCTGACTTCCGTGTCTATGTCCAAGTCATTATGCATTTTGACCTTATCTGGGTAAATGGTGTGAGACGTCGGTCTATATCTAGTTTCTGCCAAACTGCTTTCCAGTTTTCTCAGCAGTTTTTGTTGAATGGTGAGTTCTCGTCCCAAACCTTGGATCTCTGTATTTAAAAGACACTAGATTACTATGGTATTAGGTACCTAACCTATTCCACTGATTCGTCGTTATATTTGTTAGCCAGCATCAGGTTATTTTGATGATTCCCGCTTGGTAATAAGTAAATTTGAGAGCTAGTACGGTCAGGCTACCTTCCTTCACATTTTTTATTCATTGGTTTTCTTGATACTCTTAACTTTTTTGTTCTTCTAGATGGATTTTGTTATCATTTTTTCTAGCTCTACATAATAATTCTTTAGTAGAGTGATGGGTATGGCACTGAATAAGGAAGTTAACTTAGGTAGAATTGTCACTTTTATTATATTGGCTTGGCTTACCCATGAGCAATTATTATTTCTCCAGTTATTTAGATCTGACCTCAGTGAGATAAACTTTTTCTGTTGATCTTCTAAGTTGTCTTGGGCTGGAAAATTGTTTCACCCTGCCCTTTTGTTGGTTCCTCTACTCCAGAATTTTATTTTAAAGTAATTTGAAGGGAATTTTGGAAGAACACCAAAAAAAAGTGCTCAGGTGAGTCCCTGCCTTTACTTTACCATCTTGGCTCCACCCCCACTTGCGATTATTTTTCTTTTCTTTTTATATATATATTTTTTATTTTTTTGCTATTTTTTTGGAGGGGGGAGGATGGGGCAATTGGGGTTAAGTGACTTGCCCAAGGTCACACAGCTAGGAAGTGTTAAATGTCTGAGGCTGGATTTGAACTCAGATTCTTCTGACTCCAGGGCCAGTGCTCTATTCATCGTGCCTCCTAGCCGCCCCGTGATTATTTTTCTAAAATAAATTTTAGATTTATATAGTCTGCCTTTACATGGCCTAAATTTCTCCCAGGATTTCTTTCTTCCCTCCCAGAGAACCATCCCATGATACAAAGATTCTTTTTTAAAAGAAAAGAAAAAAAGAATGATTTTTTAAAAACTGATCAATGCCTCAAAAAAAGTTTCAAAATATATGCAGGTTTCCTATATCTACAAAGAAATGGACCGAGGTGTTTTCTTATGTCCCTCCTGGTGGCATAGTGGAGAGGGTGCTACCTGGAGTTAGGAAGACCTGACTTCACATCTGTCCTCAAATACTTACTAGCTAGCTGTGTGTCACCAAACCTTAATTTCTTCAGCTGTAGCATCGGGATCATAATACTACCTACCTGGCAGGGTTTTTTGTGAGGATCAAATGGGATCATATTTGTACGCACTATATAAATCCTTATTTCCTTCTCCTTACTTCTTTGGGATCAAACTTTTTCTTAGTCTCAGCTTTTAGTGTGTTTACACAGAACAAATGCAGTCATTTCAGGAGGCTCACAAGGACAATTGGGAGGATCAGGAAAGGCTTCCTATGAAAGATGACATCTGAGCTGGATTTAGAGAGCAAGGGGAGAAAGGAGATCATTTCAAGAAGGTCTTCATATAAGTCTTCCCATACTTCTCTTAATTTCTATTCATTATTTTTTGTGTTGTGGTAATATTTTGTTGTGTGTGGTTTTGTTTTTTTTAGGATTGCTGCAATTGCCTGTTATATTGAATGTTAAGACTCCACCAAAATTTTGTGGAGTGCAAGAATTCTCCTCATTAGCCACCATGGAACTTAATCCAAAAACAAAGCCCTAGAACACTTGGTTCCTTCAGGCCCAGAGCTTTTTTGCCCTGGGTATCACTGCCCCAGTGGATGATTGCCTACTTCATCTAGTCCCAGGCACCATCCAGGATTCCCTTCATGCCCTTCTCCTTACCAGTCACCAATCAATCAATCAACATTTCTTAAGCACCTACTATGTGCCAGGCACCATGCCACCACACATGTAGCTCCTGTTATTTTTCCTCGTCCTATGAAGGAATAAATGAAAACAGCATTTATGGAGCATTTAATATGTGCAAAGCACTATGCTGAGCATTGGGTATACAGACAGAAAAGTAAGACAATCCCTGTTCTCAAGGAGCTCACATTCTTTTTTTTTTAAATTAATTAATTTACTTTTATTTTTTTTTTGGAGGGGGAAGGAAAGGCAATTGAGGTTAAGTGACTTGCCCAAGCTCACACAGCTAGTAAGCATGTCAAGTGTCTGAGGCTACATTTGAACTCAGGTTCTCCTGACTCCACGGCCAGTGCTCTATTCACTGAGCCACCTAGCCACCCCTATTTACTTACTTTTAGTTTGCAATATTAAGCTCCACAATCCTTTGAGTTCCAAATTTTCTCCCCTCCCCTCTCCTTCCTCCTTCCCCCCCATGGCAGTATGCAATCCTATATAGGGTCTACAAATACCTTCACATCAAACATTAGTCAAATTGTAAAGAAGAATTATAACCAAGAGAAGGAACAACGAGAAGGAAGGAATAAAACAAAACACCAAAGAGAGAGAGCAAATCGTTTGCTTCAGTCTGCATTCAGACTCTAGTTCTTTCTCTGGATGTGGATATCCCTTTCCGTCATGAGTCCTTTGGCATTGTCTTGTAGCCTTGCATTGCTCAGAGGAGCCCAGTCTATCAAAGTCAGTCGTCACAGACATGAAGTGTGTGTAATTGTGTGCACAGTTCTGGTTCTGCTCTTCAAGGAGCTCACATTCCAGTAGCAGAGGCATCACATATGGAAGATTTCCGCTTTAAGTCCGCAAAGTCCTACGGTCCTTATAAGGGAGTGACAAAGCACATGTTAATGCCTCTTATTTTATATCATTATTTATTTATATGTATATATTTAATATATTTATTATTTATATTTTATTATATTATATATTATCATAATGTTGTATAGTATATTTGTATCATTTTATATCATTTCCACTGGTAAAAATCATATAATTTTCTGATGTTTAACCAAGGATTTTGGTGGCAAGAACTTTTCTTTTAAGAGTTTCAATAGTTGTGACTGCATCACCTACAGGAGCAGTTCCTTTGCTCTTTCTCCATATGAGTTGCTTTCCAGGATGATGACTGTGGAGACTGGGCTGGAAACATTGCTGTTCCCAAGGTTTCTGGGTTCATGGTCCTGGCATGTCTCCACTGGGGTCTGCGGGAGATGATGGTAAAGGTGGTGGGGGCACTTTGACTTGCCTGGCACAAGCTGCCTCCTTTCTCTCCCTCTGGGTGCACGGCTGCTTTAGCTGTCAGGATCCATAAGCAGATCAAGGCTGTCACTGCTCCTGGGAAGAATGGGTCTGTCCCTTCTCCTATGCCTCACCAGCTCTGTAACACTCCAAACCAAAATATCCCTCCTTGACCACCACTCCCCGTATGTGTTGTTTCTCCCCTACTGGAACACATGTTTCTTGAGATCAAGGAATGTCTTTAATTTTGTATTTGTATCACCAATGCTTAGCACAGTTCCTGGCATATAATGACTTAATAAATGCTTTTTCATGCATTCATGCATTCCTGAATAAAATTATTTATTTATTTTACATTTTCTATTACTCCTGTTCCCCTGAGTCTGAGCCCTTAAATGATTCAGCTTAATGCTTTCTCTCATGTGTGCTAAAACCTGACACAATAAAAGAGCGTTTTGTGAAAAGAGGTTGATTAGGAGCCTTGGTATGGAGGCATCAAAGTGCTCCTTCCTATGGAATGTGGTCAGGTCCACTGGAGTGTTGCTGGGAGAGAAGAAACTCGCCAGATAGTTCAAGTAGTGCTAGCCCCATTTTATAGATGAGGAAACAGGCTGAGAGAGGTGACATGGCTTGTCAAGATCACCCAACTAGAATCTGAAGGAATAGAGACTCAAAATTAAGTCTCCCAACTCCAAATCTAAAGCATTTATTTACTGTTGAATCAGGCTGTCTCTCAAAACTATGCTAGCTCATTTCATTTTTCAGTTCATTTTACTTTCTTTGAGATTAAATCTCCTTATGGGTTGAGCTGGGTTATGAGAGTGTTCTATATACTCTTTTTCCCAACCCAGAATTCTATGTATAGACAGCTCTCATTTCTGGTGGGATAGCAAATGAATTCTATTAATTTGTTAGCTCCAAAAGGGGAAGTAGCTTGTATTATTTGTGTGTGTGTGTGTGTGTGTGTGTGTGTGTGTGTGTGTGTATGTATGTATGTATGTAAGTATTAAGTGTCTAAGGTCGAATTTGAACTCAGGTCCTCCTGACTCCGGGCCTGTACTCTATTCACTGCACCACCTAGATGTCCCAGTACCTTGTATTATTTATCTTTGTCCTTCAGCAATGACTGGGCACAATGCTCTGTAAACAGTACATATAATTATTAGGAAATATTTATTGAATAAAGGAATGGAATGAATGATTTTGGAACCACACATTCCACCTACACACAGCCACCTATAGATCCCACCCACTGTGACTGTCTTTTAATGATATTTTAGTTTTTTCTAGCTTGTGTCTGATGTTTTTCAGTTCATTTTAGGCTTATAGTCCTCCCTGCTGCTTCCCATGCTTGAAAGTTGTGCTTTTAAGGTTACTTCTAAAAAGTCTTTGAATCTCTGCTTTGTCCTCTCCTATGAATTTTTACCTTGGAGGCATTAAAGCAGACTATTATAATCTAATGACCCCTAGGTCTCTGTTTCCAGGAACCTGATACTCAGAAGAATCTCCATAGAAAACATAAAGTTTTAGCAATACCACTACTAGGTCTGTAACCCACAGCATCCAAAAAACTTTTCCATTTGCTGTCACCGATGGTTCCACACATGAGTGGTGTGATGGTGGCTGATGAAGCACCTGTGTTTTCTTGCTGTTAATTGTTAGGCTGAAATTAGCACAAGCAGTAGAGAATTGATCCATACTTAGTTCTGTCTCAGTTCTAGAGGCTGCATTGAGTGCACAATCATCTGTGAACAGAAAATCAGGCACTAACTCCCTCCATTTTGGTCTTGGCTTGTAGCCTTTTCAAATTGAAGAATTTACCATCAGTGTGATAGCTGACCTTGATGCCATGTTCATCCCCATTGAAAGCATTTGACAACATGGCTGAAAACATCATGCTAAAAAGCATGGGATCAAGCACACAGCCTTGTTTCACTACATTGGAGACAGGAAAAGCACGAGAGCATTGTCCATTATCCAGAACTCAGGCAAGCATGTCATCATGAAGTTGATGAACCTCTCCAGGCAACCAAATTTTCACCTAATTTTCCATAAGCTCTCCTGACTGACAGTATCAAAGGCCTTGGTCAGATCTACAAATATTACGTATAGGTCTCTATTCTATTCCGGGTACTACTCCTGGAGTTGTCAGGCAGCAAACACTGAAACATCATCATCCCTTTCTGAAATCACACCGGCTCTCAGGTAGATGACCATCTTTCAGGTGAAGGATCAGTTTATTAAGGAGGACTCTACACTTCCATAGTGTTCTCAACACACCTTCCTCAATCAATGCTGAGGTCAGCTAAGGTCTTCAAGCAGCCCGTTTCACTTTTAGAGACTTCTGAGTGTTAGAAATCTTTCTTACTATCAAGCCTGAATTTGCGGCCTTGATGCTAGTTCTTCCTTCTTAGGCTAAACAAAACAAACCTATTTCCTCTTCCACAAGAAGGCCCTGGCCTAAAACAACAGAAGTCTGCTATCTTATTCCCCCTTCTACATAAGAATAGCCAACATTTCTGTAACACTTACCATATGCTGCACACTCTGCTAAGCACTTTACAATTATTATTACATTGATACTCACAATAACCCTGTGAAAGAGGCGCATTATTATTTTTATCTCTGTTTAACAGATGAAGTAGTTGAAGCCGACAGGAGAGTAAGTGAATGTGTCCAGCTAATAAGGGTCTGAGGCTGCATTGAAACTTGGGTCTTCCTTACTTCATGCCCCTTGCTCTATCCATAGTGCTCCCTATCTGTCTATCCCTATATATCCCTAGCTCCTTCAATTGATTAATATGACATGAGCCTGAAATCCTTCATCATGCTAGTTGCCCTTCTCTAGACATGCTCATGTTTATCAGTGGTCTTTCTAAAATGTGGTGTTCAGAACTGAACACAATTCTCCTGAGGTGGGCTGAGCAGGACAGCTTACAGATGGACTATCCCCTCTCTAGTCTTGAGTGCTCTTGCCATCTCAATATATCCTATGATTGTATTAGCTTTCTTAAGTGACCTATCACACGGAACTTGGATTCCATTGAAATACCCAGTTCTTTTTTCAGATAAACTGCTGATTAGCCATTTCTCCCCAGCCTTGTACTTGTTAAATTGATTTTTCAGACCAAAATTATGAGATTATTCTTTTTAAAGCTCATCTTTTTATATTCAACCCAATGTTGGAGTTGTCAAGATCTTTTTTGGTCCTTGACTCTATTATACAGCATGCTAGCTAACTGTCTTAATTTTGTGTCATCTACACAATTGCTCAGGAAGACGTTTCCACCTTCATATGAGTCACTCTTAAAAATGTTCAGTAGCACGGCCCAGGCCAAGCACAGATTCCCTACAACAGTGCACTGGAGGTCTTCTTCCAAGTTGCCATGAAGCTATACCTGCATTTGTGGTCCAGCTACTTAACTTGTTTCAAATCCATGTAACTGTACTATCCTCTAGCTTGGGGCAGGTAGGTAGCACACTGGATAGAGTTCTGGTCCTGGGGTCTTCCTGAATTCAAATTCTGCCTCAGATACTTAGTAGCTCTGTGACCCTGGGAAAGATATGTAACCCTGCCTCAGTTCCTCATCTGTAAAATTAACTGGAGAAGGACATAGAAAACTAGTCCAGTACCTTTGCTAAGAAAATCCCAAATGGGGTCACAAAGAGTCGGAAATGGCTGAAATACCAAAACAACAATCATCTTCTAGCTCATACCATTCTATCTTTTCAACAAAGATATTACCTGATATTTTGTCAAATGTACTGCTGAAATCCTTTTTTTTTTAATTTTTGGAGGGGGAAAAGCAAGGCAATTAGGGTTAAGTGACTCACCCAAGATCACACAGTTAGTAAGTGTGTCAAGTATCTAAGGCCCTATTTGAACTCAGGTCCTCCTGACTCCAGGGCTGGTGCTCTATTCACTGTTCCACTTAGCTGCCCCTCCACTGCTGAAATTAAGGCAAACTGTATAGCTTTTCCCTGAATCACAAGTTCAATCATTCTTTTTTTGTTTGTTTGTTTGTTTTTGCTTTTTGGAGGGGGGAAGGTAGGGCAAGTGGGATTAAATGACTTGCCCAAGGTCACTCGGCTAGGGTTTGGGGTGTTAAGTATCTGAGGCTGGATTTGAACTCAGGTCCTCTTGACTCCAGGGCTGGTGCTCTATGCACTGTGCCACCTAGCAGCCCCAAGTTTAGTCATTCTTTAAAAAAAAGAAAAGAAAGTGAAATTTGGTTGGAATGATCTATTCCAGATGAAGTCATATTGGTTTTCTATGATCACTGCGTTTTTAGATGTTTGTTGAGTATCCTTTTAATACTATATTCTAGAATTTTGCTGTAAACTGCATATAATCTCCTGTGTTCTTTAAAAATTAAAATATTTGCCTTTCTCCGGTTCTCCACAGTCTTTGAGAGACCACCGGCAACAGCTCTGCAATCACATCTGATGGTCCTTTCAGTATCCTGTGATATCCTTTGTCTGACCCTGGTGACTTGAACTTATTAATGTGATCTCTTACTAGTGAAGACTATTGCAGATAACTCGGCGTGGGATCATTTATGGACCAAAGCAACAAGAACAGCAGTGACAACACACACACACATGCATACATACATACACAAATAGCTTTTGCTTAGTGCTATAGTCAATTGGAACCCCATACATATTGAAATGTGATAAATGCACTCAATAAGAAGGGAAAACAGTGGAGTTAATTGTAGCAATTAGCAGAGCCATAATTGGAGATTCAGACACCTGGGAGAAATTCAGACCTGGGTAGAGGAGGGTAGGAATGGGGAGAGACAGAGACCCCAGGACACACCTGAGATTGGTATGTACAAATGTCATTGATAACACTATGTGTGCTGTGCCCAGGGCACACACCAGCAGGAAGGACGTAGATCAGAAGGCCTTGAAGCTGGATTTGGTTTAAGGAGGGAATAACATACCACCACTTCTACTAATATTAGGTATTCAAAGTCCTGTGGCAGACAGGCAATCTGGCCAGGTTGAACGGAAGGAGGCCTGGAGTTAGGGGTGAGAACCTTAGGGTAATCAGTATTTGCTTCCTCCTTCTGGGACACTGACAGTAGGAAGGAGTGTGCTTCCTTCCTATGGCAGTCCTCTCTGATTTCTAGTCTTTTCATGCTCAAATTGACCAAAAAGCATGCCATAAGGAGGATGTTCCTCTCTCTAGATTTTGATACCCTGGAGGAGGAAGTGCACCGTCTCCCCACAATGTTGGCACAGTGGTGGGAAGGTCAGGTTGCCCTGAATTTGCTACAGCTCTAGCAGTCAGGGAAAAGAGGTGGTAGCAGAATAGTGATGGAGAAAAAGAGATGAATGGGAACAAAGGTGGGACCACACCCACAAAATAGTACCGACAGCTTCCCGTGATGCCAGGCCACTAGAAGAAGTATCTAGGGCCTAGATTCTAGGCCATTGCTTGTTCTAGTAGAATGTATGGTATCTAAGGCTACTCCCCCATTCATGGGCTCCTCAGACAGCACTCTGTGGGTATATAGTTATGAAAACAGAAACAAAAGACAAAATCAAACCATAGTTCATAAGACTCCAGTGACGTCAACATGTCAGCAAGCATTTAGCAAGTGCTTTCTATGTATCAGGCACTGTAGAGATAGAGAAAGTTTTTAAACAAAAAGCGATACCACACAGTCTTTGCGCTCAGGGAGCTTCTGTTCTAATGGAGGAAATATATATTTTTATTTTACTAATAAATGAAAAGTATTTAATGAAATAGCAGAGTAAAATTTGCAATTTCCTTCATAAACCTTCATCATTCTCTTTCAAAATATAGATAGCATGAGTGAAAAAAGTGGGTGCACCCAAAGGACATATGTAAAGAGGCACACGCGTATATCTAGGATCCAAACACATGGAGGGGCACACATGAGGAACACTGGTGGTGAGCACACTGTGGAGGGGCAGCTTATGCATCTGATGTAGCAGAATCCCTAATGCTTTCTGGGAATGTTACCATTTTGTTCCTAATGGAACTCTTCTCCATCAGTCGGACATCCTTTGCTAAATTTGCAGGCTCTGCCTATTCTGGAGTGTGGTTGTAGCTCCCTATTGCCCTTTCTGGACAATTTCTCATCATCATTGATGGTTATTCCTTTACTGGGCTTGCATTTTTTGGCTACCCTCTATTTCCAGCTTCTGGCTTTAACTGGAGTCCTTAAATGAAGTGCCAACTCCTCCCCACAAGAGAGGAATAGACTCTGCCATCTGTCTTCTAGTTTAGCGGTGAGAGGTTTTAGTTTTATCTCTTTTGGAATAGAAGGGTCCAGAGATGTCTGTAAACGCTGGGAGAAGGATCTGGCTAACAGCACACCATAACTCAAAGAGGATTGTACACCAAGGCAAGAAGAGGCCCCAGATTCATACCACACCCCAAGCTTGTGCAGGATATGGGAATAGATTCAAGCTGCCAACTCTGTCATTCATTACATAGTTCTGGGTCATAGATCCCAGGCAGACAGAGAGAGAATCTGTGCCTGGGGGTAGAGTTTAAATGTAAGGAACAGTAGGGACTCCAGGCTGTATACTTAGCTAGAAAAAATAGAAGTAAACAGTAGCTGTGTGCCTTTGACCCAGGAGCTGAGCCAGATTTGAGCTCCAACCATCAATCCAGTCCGAATCCTTCAATGGAATAATGGAGACAGGAATCCCAGACCAACAGGGAGCTGGCAGTTATGTCTCCCGAATTAGCAGAGATTTCCAGCTAGCTGATAGCACTTGAGTCCTGCAGGTAGACGACTGAAACTTCCAACCAGGGGTAGGACAATGGTGGTGTTATGCAAACTCAAACCGAACTTGGAACTTGAAGGCAGTAATCAAACTTTAGAGAAACTAGGTAGCATAGTGGATAGAGTGCTAGGCCTGGAGTCAAAAAGTCTCATCATTAAGAGTTCAGGTCCAAGGGACAGCTAGGCAGTGCAGGGAATAGAGCACTGGTCCTGGAGTCAGGAGGATCTGAGTTCAAATCCAGCCCCAGACATTTGACACTTATTAGTTGTCTGACCTTGGGCAAGTCACTTAACCCCAATGAGCTATGCTGTGCACGGTTATCCAAGGTAGGCAGGTCATAATGGAGAGCTCTGACAGAAGGTGATTCACTGGAGAAGTCAATGGCAAACCACTCCAGTATGCCAAGAAAACCCCATGGACATACTAGAATGATAAAAGAGATGACATTGGAAGACAAGTCCCTCAGGTCAGAAGGTGTCCAATAGGTTACTGGAGAAGAGCAGAGGATGGCAAGTAGCTCCAGTGCTAGTGAAACAGCTGGGCCAAAGCAGAAAGGAAGCTCAGCTGCTGATGCATCTGGTGATGGAAGGAAAGTCTGATGCTATAAAGATCACCATTGCATAGGGACCTGGAATGTAAGATTTATGAACCAACATAAGCTGGATGTGGTCAAACAGGAGGTGGAAAGATTAAACAGCAACATCTTGGGTATCAGTGAACTTAAATGGACAGGAATAGATGAATTTAATTCAGATGATCACTACATATGCTATTGTGGGCAAGAATCCTTTAGAAGAAATGGAATAGCCCTCATAGTCAATAAAAGGGGGAGAAAAGCAGTACTGGGGCAGAATCTCAAAAATGACTAAATGGTATCTGTTAAATTCCAAGGCAAACCATAGAACATCACAGTGATACAAGTCTTTGCTCCAACCTCTGATGCTAAAATTTGATCAGTTCTATGAACACCTACAACATCCGCTAGAAATAACACCAAAAAGAGAAGTCATATTCATTGTAGGGGATTGAAATACTAAAGTAAGAAATCAAAAGATAATTGGAACAACAGGTAAGTTTGGCTTTCAAATACAAAATGGAGTAGGGCAGGGACTAGTAGAGTTTTGTCAAGATAACTCATTGGTCATAACAAACACTCTTTTTCAGCAACCCAAAAGATGACTTTACACATGAATCTACCAGATCATCAACATAGAAATCAGATTGCTTGTATACTTTGCAGCCAAAGGTAGAAACTCTACACAGTCAATTAAAACAAATGGAGCTGACTAGGGGTCAGCTCATGATCTTATTGCAGAATTCAAACTTAAATTGAAGAAAGTAGGGAAAAACCATCAGACCATACAGGTATTATCTAAACAACATCCTTTATGAATATGAAATGGAAGTGCTATACACAATATGTCAGTAAATATGGAAGATACAACAGTGGTCACTGGACTAGAAAAGATCAGTTTGTGCCCTGATCCTAAAGAAGGGCAAGGACAAGGAATGTTCAAATGACTGAACAATTGGGCTCATTTCACATGACAGTAAAGTTATGCATAAGATTCTACAAGCTAGGCTTTAGGAAAATGTGAACGAAGAATTACCAGAAAAGCAGGCTGGTTTCTGAAGAGGAAGAGGAACTAGAGACCAAATTGCCAATCTCTGCATTATGGAAAAAGCAAGGGAGCTCCAGGAAGACATCTGCTTTTGCTTCATTGACACACTAAAGCTTTTGACCATGTAGATCACAGCAAAATGCCTCAAGTCCTCAAAGGGATGAGAATACCAGATTATCTTACTTGTTTCTGAGAAACCTGTATGTGGGCCAAGAAATAACTGTTAGAATCAAACAAGGAACAATTGATTGGCTTAAAATTGGAAAAGAAGTGTGACAAGGATGTATGGTCACCTTATTTATTTACCTTATACTCAGAGTATAACATGTGAAATGCCAAGCTGGAAGAATCAAATTTGGAATTAATCTCATATATGCAGACAATACCTCTCTGATGGCAGAAAGTAAAAAGGAATGAAGAAGCCTCTTGATGAAGGTTGAAAAAAAGAGTATAAAAGCTGGATTGAAGCTTAACATAAAAAAACAACAACAACCCTAAGACCTTGGTATCATGTCTCATCACTTTCTGGAAAATAGAGGGAGAAGAAATATGTCTAGTTTTACATTCTTAGCCTCAAAGATCACTGCAGACAGTGACTACAGTCATGAAATTAAAAGACATTTGCTCCTTTGAAGGAAAGTTATGGAAAATCTGGACAGCAGACTAAAAAGCAGAGATATCACCTTGCCCACAAAGGTCTATATAGTCTATATAAAGCTACAGTTTTTCTACTAGCAATGTATGGCTGTTAGAATTGGACTATAAAGAAAACTGAATACTTTCAAATTGTGGTGCTGGAGAAGTGCCTTGGACAGCAAGGAAATCAAGTCAGTCAATTCTTAAAGAAATTAATTCAGACTGTTCACTAGAAGGTGAAACACTGAAGCTAAAGCTTAAATACTTTGGCCACCATAATGAAAAGATAGGACTCATTGGAAAAGACTGTGATATTGGGGAAGATTGAAGGCAAAAGGAAAAGGGGATGGCAGAGGATGAGATGGATAGATAGTGTCATGGAAGTGATTACCATGAACTTGGACAGCTTTTGAGGGATGGTGGGGGATTCAACAACAAGCACACACTCTTGTTAGCTCATGTGTATTCACCATAGCTTGTGGAGGAGAGGTAGGAGAAGAGCAAATTTTTTTCTCCCCCTTAATGATGCAGTTAGGTGACTTAGTAGACAGAAGGCTGGATCTGGAGTCAGGAAGACCTGAGTGCAAATCTAAACTCAGACACTTACTAGATATGTGGGCCCGGGCAAGTTGCTTGACCTCTTTCTGCTTCAATTTCTTTAATGGTAAAATGGGGTAATACTAGCACTTACCTCCTATAGTTTTTGTGAGGATCAAATCAGATGGTACTTGTTAAGTGCCTGGCACATTATAGGTGCTTAATAAATGCTTGTTCCTGGGGCAGCTAGGAGGCACAGTGAATAGAGCACTGGCCCTGGAATCAGGAGGACCTGAGTTCAGATCTGGCCTCAGACACATTTACTAGCTAGGTGACCTTGGGCAAGTCACTTAAACCCAATTGCCCTGCCTTCTCCCTCCAAAAACAAACAGAAAAAACAATAAGTGCTTGTTCCTGTTTCTATAGATGGGAAATTCAAGAGTGAATTTTCAGGGGGGGGGAGGGAGCGGAGCCAAGATGGCGGCGTAAGAGCAGCACCATATTGCAACTCTCACATAGCCACCCCAAAATACCCATAAAATATGACTCTAAATTAATTCTAGAACTCCAAAACGCACACAAATATACTTTCCACTAAAGTCAGTTCGGCTACGAGGAACCGTATCAGCACTGTGAACCGAAACCAGCCTGGCCTGAAACTGCGTCTGTGCCCTGGGGGCAGCTGGACGAGAGGAGCCAAGCACCGGTTGGAGCTTTGGGTGAGCAGATTGGCGGCAGCTGCGGCAGTATCCAGAACTAGGTCAATGGGGCTTGTGAGGTCGTGGGAGAAAAGCGGTCTGGCCAAACTGCCTCCAGGGCTGAGAAGTGGAAAGCAGAGGTCTTGCACCTGTCTCCACATTGCTGCTTCAGAGCTCTCGGCCTGCAGACTGCAGGGGGACCAAGTGATTGTTTAGAGGCCAACTGCTCTCACGTTGAGCAGCCTGGATCCAGATCATGGTCTTGGGCTTTGGTCCTGTGGTTCTTTTTTGTTCAGTGAGCCAGAAGTGGGGGAGGGACCCAGCAACTTCCTAAGAGC